>CM029786.1:12668347-13868347 GCA_017562165.1 Ectropis grisescens
TTCCATACGCGGAAACGGCTGTCTGAAATAGAAATAGAAATAAATTTTATTACGTAAGACCAAGTACACATTGATGGTGTTATACATGTTTAGTATCACAGTTTGTCCTAACTGGACGTGCAAATGCGATGTGTACGGCAATAGGTTATAGGACAAAAGAGGGTGGGTCGTTGACAGTATTTCCGTCAACAATTTAACAGCTATTCGTCGATGGTCAACAGGTTGAAAACAGTTTATTTAATTATTAGGTTTTTTCAACAAGGCTGATCAACATTATGTAGTACCTTTAACATTAACGCCTTTAACAATAGAAGAACTAAGACTAACAATAAGAAAGAACAATATATGTACCTATGAAAGTTCAGATGGAATTTTCTTTAAATCTCGTTTACTTTGGTCACAGTATGATTATTATATTATTATATACTTATTGCTTAAAGTAATTTCTTCCAGACAACCTTTGCATGTTATGCTATGCGGTTGGTATCAATTTATTATGTCTGTTTACTGTTCCACATATAGTATTTGAGATTTAGTATAGCAATGTGTACATTATTATTAGATAAAATATTATTATGTTTTGTGCTCATATATTTGAATAAAAAATACTTGTGTTGTGAGGAATGTTGAACCATTTTGTAAATATACTGGATGAGGAATTGATTTATTATTTATCTAATACTAATATAATGATTTGGTACATGTTATGTTGTAGCAAGATATTAGAATTGAATAAACAAAAGTTGGTATACAGCAAAGACATTTATTTCATTTTCAGAATTGACATCTTACCTAATAAAGAGTAGGTAATCATAATATGGACTCACAAAAAACTTTGTGACTTGATAAGTAATTCTACTCATATTTACATAAGTTCATTTTGTCACCATTGAAATTAAAAATATACATTGCACACTACCTCACAAAACTGCTATTATTGTTTCTAAATAAATCTGTTTAGTTCGCTGTAAATTAAACAGACTGCACAGCTATCTTTCTATGACAAGAATCAATCCTCAAGAAATCAGGATGTTAATAAAATACAATTTGCACTGATTTGGCAAGAGAGTACCTACATACGATATCACTTGAGCCCTAGAATCACAAGCGGCTAGATAGGTATGGTGTGGTTGTGGTTTTACTTATTTTGGTTGGTTGACAACAAATAGTGATACCTCTACGTCAATACGTCCGGCGCTCACCCTTCCTGAAACCGAGAACGGAAAGAGTGAGCCCACTTTTCCCAACAATGACATTATTCCGTGCGCCTGAAGTTTGGGAGGGCACATCTTATGGTTTACGTACCTAGATGATTAAAACCCCAAAAGTGGCAACAGTGTTTAACGAGCGGGTAAAGGCGGTAGACAGGTAGACACACAAACACGGTCAATAAATATGATATAATATGAATATAATATAATATTTTTCTATGCTTAGTACCCCACATTTTAGGTGATTGTAATAAGTATTACGTACACTACATACATAAAACCGCCATGTATAGGTACGTAGTTTAATTATATTTTTGTTTCTGATAGCGTAACTCTCTTCTACAAAACAATGTTGGACTGCCAGAATCAAATGCCCTAATTCGTAGAGTTACAACTAAATAATTTTCATCCAAAACCTTTTGACCTACAGCCAAATAATATAATTATAATGAGGCTGTAACTTTTGAATAACATTTATCGGCAGTTCCTACTTCCATGACTACCAATTTTTTCTTGAAGTGAAAACTTATTTTGCCTTTTGTTTGTTGTGAATTTTTAAGACAATTTGATTGATTTGATAATTAGATTAAAACAATGTAGAATATTTTGTAAGAACTTAAAATATATTGTTTACTTTTAACTTAGTAAGTATAATATATTAAAAACCTCAGATCTTACTTGGCTAGTTCTCATACACGATGTCTTTGGTACTAAAACAGTAATCTAAGAGCATTATTTTCGATAGGTACCTACCATCTACCAGCAAACCAAATTAACGCAAGAATAAGTTTTATATTTATCTCTATATAGATAGATTACGAGTAGTACACAAGTAGGTACATATTTTAACTTAAAATCTACTATAAAGACCAGCAGCCATCAATTATGTTTGCGATTTTCTTTTTAAAGGCACCACGTCCACACCCAAATAGAAATACTACATTTATTAACCGACTTCAAAAAGGAGGAGGTTATCAATTGAACCCTGTTTTTTATGTTTTTACCTGATTTCTGAGAACCCTGAAACTGATTTTAAAATTTCTTTTGTGTTCGGATGGGTATGCTCCCGAATGGTGTCATATAAATCTTATCGAAATCGGTCAGGTGGTTTTGAAATATGAACCATAAACCAAAATTTGCGTACAATTTTCTGGATGATGTAGTTGTAGATTTCATTAAAAGTTATGAAACTCGATCCTGTCAATACGAAATCGCGTAAATAGATTAATAAAAATAAGTTTTACACTAAAATGGTTAAATATTCTATTTTCGTACAAAAATTAAACTGACTTCAAAACCACAAATAGGCACTCAAAAGCGAAAATAAACTAAAATCATTATTATAAGCGCTACTCATCTATTTAAAGTCGTGCCAGTCAAGTCAAAAAAGTTAGTAGATTGATGCTATGTAGGCACACGGTAAGCAGGCATAGGTAGTACACTCCATGAGGCATAAGCTGAACTTTGCATTTTGTGTGAGTGTACATGGATAGTGTAGGTGTGGACAACCGGCCTTAGGCGCGGCGCCTTCTGTCTCGCCGCGCTCCTGCCTGATTGGTGATCACTCACTAATGCAAAGCTCAGCCTATACCTCGCGGACAAAATTTCAAGCTCCTACCTGATTGGTGATCACCACACTAATGCAAAGCTCAGCTTATACCTCGCGGAGTGTACCTATCCACTACCTGTTGATTTTAATGGCAACCGACTTCAAATAGATGAGTGAGTAGCGCTTATAATAATGATTTTAGTATATTTTTCGCTTTTGAATGCCTATTTGCAGTTTTGAAGTCGGTTTAATTTTGCATGAAAATAGTTTTATAAAAATCTGCAAAATTAATAGTTGCTGATTTATTCCTCTATGTTCACCCAATTACCTATCTGGATGCCAAATTTGAACTTCTAAATCATTTGGAACTGGATTAAATCTTGTCTTTTTTCACAAAAGTGACGAGACGAGCAGGACATGTGCCTGATGGTAAGCAAACATGCCTGCCACATAACATCACAGTGACACGCAGCTGTTGGAACATGAAGCGTCCAAATCATTACCTAGCACTGCACTGCGCTCTGTTACCCAGAGATCTAAGATGTTATATCTATAAGCCCCTAATTTCTCAAACATTTTGCCATTCAAATTCAAAAGTAGCTTCAAATGGTTCGTGTTATTTTACATGGTGTGGCTCGCCAGTTTATTTGAATGAAATTACTAGCCACCCTGCCGTGTCTAGAAAAATCTTCAGGTGAACTAGATAAACTTCTATCGGCAGTCCTTATGACGGCCAATTTTTTGTGACTTAAGGATTCGTATGAAGAGTAAATGCACACTGTAACAATCACAAACAAGTTTGAGTACGTTCATCTCTTTCTCAACTAGTGTTTGAACAAGTTCGCGAGTGCCTACCAAATATTTTTTTGTGCTTTCCTTTACCTGGGCTGAGGACCGGCATCATAAACTAAAGTCATTTTTCAATTGGTATTAAATAAATACAAAATGACAATCAAAGGATGATTGTAACTCGAAATAGATCACAATGTTTCGACAGATTACAATCTCGATAAAGAGATTGTAATATAACGGTGTTTACAATCTTAAGGTGACATATCTTTTGCATCAAGTTACGAGTAGAATATAGACTTTGTTTATGAGGCGGAGTTACACAATACATTCATCCCTTATAGTCTATCTTGGCCATACTTTTCTATCATGCAACATTCTGCACTTCATGCAATAGAAAATTATAAATAAATAAATATTTGTGGACAATTTGACATGTATATATACATACACACATATATATATATATATATATTATATATATATTTATATAAATAATAATAATATATATTGAATAATATATTTAAATAATAATACTTATAATAGTAAAAATTAATAAAAACATATTTACTATTTCAGTCCATAATAATTATGTTTTCAAATATCAACCCAATCCGTTTAGCTGTTAGGCGTGATTGAACAACAAACATGCAGACTTTGACATTAATAATATTAGATAGATAGATAGTTTATTAAATATTACTTAATTTACTATAATAGTGTATCTAAATATAAGATAAAAAATAATGTAATTGATTAAACTTATTAGGTATACCGTAGGTATACCACATACAACAGAGTATGACAGAACATCATGCTTCGCCATAGTATGCCCAAGAAAACCATCACCAAAAGCTGAAACACTTAAGCACTTAATATTAATATATCACATCAAAGCACACAATGTTATGTTAGTTATATTTACAAATGATCTCTAAAACAGTCCATTAATATGACGCCACTTTGAGCATCACAGCGTGAACATACAAATGTAAGTGGATTACTATTATCGATATTATGTAAGGCACACTGGATGAAAGTGTTCATGACATTTTTGACATTCGATCATGTGTTCACGGTTGCCAGTTTTCGACAAGTGCAGTGAACTGTTTCAAAATAATAATTTAAGGGTTTCGAAATAACTGTTCTGTCATAATGACCTGGAAACTCATTTAGTCTACGTGTTATAAGGGACTGCAACAAGTGTTTGCGCATTTTGTGACTATGAAAATTTACATTACTGGTTTTTTCCCATGCAAAGTAGTTTAGCAAAAGCTATAGCAAATAGACCGCAATCGTGTAAATTGGGTTGATGCTGGACATCGTGAACTTTACGTTAATAAGAGTTACGCTTTTGTGACTACGAATATAACTACTTCCAATTGAAATAATATCAGGACTTACTTTGCTAAGAGAGTCATATAAGTCCAACACAAGTATATTGTTGCGGATTTGTCCTGATATGCAATTCCCAATGATTACCATTTACATGGCAAATTTGGACAAAAGGAAGTGAACATAGTTCAAACATAGGAGGTGAGCCTGTAGACAAAATTGGATTTTGCAAGCCACTCACATTGGTATGTTCACGTTTTAACAAGGTTGAAGCTGTGTTAATAATATCATCATTTAACCAATCGTTGCCTTTTAAAATGTCCAAATTACTTTGACTTAGAATGACATTTTCAACTGTTGTCAAAACTGATACGGGGTTCCACTGATCAGTATCTGTCATATCAATGTAACGCGATTTCTTAGGTAATACAGGGAAGTAATCCGTTATAAGATATTTACGTTTTCTACGAAGTGAAGGTTTTGGTGCGCGGCGCTTCTTGACCAATAGCAGTAAGTTTATGGCGACCAGGACCTTTGACTTTTATGGGAAGTGGAAATTTAGGAAGATTTTTCAGTCTTTCGAACCGTGCATATCTGTGAGTAAGTTTGTATGTATGGGAAGTTCTAGATGGAGAGGTGTGGAATCTATTTGACCTGTAACTGTTGTCAGTATGTTTGTCTGAATTTAAATTACACGTTTGGTCTCAAATTTTGAAATTAGTATCGCTAAAATGTGGCACAGGTGAATCTCAAGGAACTAGATGGCCAATCTCATGACCAGTCCATTCCTGTACCAAATTTTGAAGGATATTTAGCCTACTGCTATATGCTGCTGTCCCAGATGTTTTCAATATTTCTAATAAAGTATTACATACTTGTTTGCACTCAAGAAATCGTTTAGTTTCTTGGTTGCAGTTTAACTGAGGACTCTAAAAATCGATGTGGCGTGGGGTGAGATCGACACATGTCTATACTAGTAATATAATGAGACCTGGTCCATCTTAATGGAACTAATGCCTTATCAAAAATATCTATTGAAAGATGGGCTCGAAGTGCAAAAATATGACAACAAGGTAAGTTATGGTTACTGAAATAACTACAATCACATGTGTCTATAGTAGTGTGAGCAATTCTATGCGGCAAAATCTTTACTGTATAGCAGCCAAGATCTGGTCGACTGCCAATTTCATTAGCACCCCGCGAACCAAGACCTTCTGAAATTTGACTAATGATCTGTTTAAAAGCAAAATATGTTGTTGTTTCTGACACATCATTAATTATATCTGATGGTATATCAGTAAAGGGAGTGTTACGGGTGAGTTGAATCTTTAAAAGCAGCAACGCAATTTGTCTATCATGTTCTGCAAATATAATTTTAAATGTCTATAAAATTCATCAAGAGCCGCGTATTTTTAATGGACTGTTTTAACTTTGATTTAATGACTCTAATCGGTTATTAGTCGTATTCCCTAAATTGTATGTAGACATACGATGAAACATCGCCCACGAATCTCGACAATTGTGCCATCTTGTCACAAATTTGTCGACAATATCGTAGACACCAAAATCTTTCTAAAACTTTGAAATGCTTCATCATATGCCTCCTCACAATTAGAAAATGCCATCCTCTCAAGCAAAGTCTTACTGTCGCGATATAAAGATTTAGGCACATTTGACGAATGAACCAAATCTTTGAAACTTTTTAAGACATGAAACAAGCACAACTCATGCTTTGCTTCCGGTATGAACTTTTTGAGAGCAGAGATTTCAATCAAGTCTTTATCAGTCATGTATGATTTTATTTTTGCACATGATGGATTGTGTTGTACAAAAAATTTACAAATGCCTCAACTATAGGTTTGGTTTCCTGTGCCAGAAGACCGAAAGCAACTGGAACAGAATGATTGTTACCATCTATTGCTAAAATAATATATAATGGCATTCTGCAATTATTAAGGCAATATGTGCCGTCTATTTGAATATGATCATGATACTGTGCAAAATATAAAACCATCCATGAGAACTGAAAATAAATTAATTGTATTTTGTCGTCAATAGCCATCGTCTCTACAATCATACCCTTGTCTGCCTTAGCATCATTATAAAGTGATTCTAAAACCTATTCGGATCACTCAGATTTGAAATGCCAGCCTGAACGTTCAGTTTTTGTTTAATGTTCTGAAGCGTTTTTGTACTGACTTCAATGCCATGCTCATTTCTTAAAAGTCTTTGGTTTTACCGACATTGTCGTTATATTTAAAAAATTACTAATATTATCTTTAGTTGGTTGAGCAGAATCTTTGACCTTATTAATTTGTACCTTACCATCAGAATCAACATGAATACGAGGCACAAGAAAATCTACGCTTCTGTATTCCCGGTTTATGGAATAATTGCGGAAAGTATGTTCATTGACAGGGTGACCACAATGTTTGTCAGTAAATGTTTTGATAACAAAAGCACCTACTTTAGAAGAGTATGCAATTTCTAATTGAGCTGGGCAACATATTTTTTCACCTCTGAAGAGGACGTGATCCTGTAGATTTACTATCTCTACCACCATTATGGACACAAACAAATCGAACTGACTGATAACCTAACTCAAGCGGCAATTTATATTTATTACATTTATTGTACGAGGCTATCATTCTAGAGCGGCTAATGACGAACATAGGGCTATGATTTAATTGCATATATTGCTCAAAACAGTCCGCGAATTTGTTGTAGGTTTGAAATCGCATACCCGTGAAAAGCTTCGGAACGTCCACATCTATGAAACAAAACAAACACAAACAAGCTATAAACCGCATGCATTGTTAGTGCCACTCACCACCATCGATACCATCATGTCACCACCGACATAATTATTATAACTTAGTAACATGCTTTTATAACTATACTGTACATCACCGAAATATTCTATAAGTAAAGTTAACATACGTATAAATAAATATGGTGGACATTTCATTACACACAATACCATCTGACCCCAAACTAAGCAAAGCTTATAATATGGAAGCCAGATAGCTGTTAAAATACTTTTTTAATACATACATACTTATTATAGGTACATAGAAAACACCCAGGCACAGTACAAATATTTGAATTCATCACACAAACATTTTCACTGGTGGGATCGAACTCACGACCCACGGCTTCGCAGGCAGACTTACTACCAACAAGCCACCAGGCCAGCCATAGTATACCCTTTATTTTCCCACTATATACTCGAGGACTTCTCTCACTGAGAAAAATATGACTAAATATAATCCACCACCATCGCCAAGTGTGAATGGACACGTGACAATATATTAAACTGCCTGCCACATATATTTAATGAATAAACAGGATTTGGAAATAAACAAATATCGCACGTGAAACCGCGGGCACAGCTAGTAACTAATAATGATCAAGACAATACAGGTATTATAAAATACTTACTGTGACCAATTGAGGTACTCGATCATGCTAGTAACAAAACAAAAGATTTAATGAAAATAAAATAGAAGCTCGCAAGTTTTCTCAAGGTCAAACACATATTTATGTTACTGTGAATCGTAACAACAGCATATATCTAAATAATAATTGACTTTATATACTGCATTTTCTTCTACGGTTAAAATTCTTCACACGGCAAAGTTTCTACATTACAGATAATACTTCAGAGCTGGTCCAATATAACTTTATTCGAAATCAGTGTAGAAGTTTTTATCGTATCTGAATTTCATTTAAATTGAGTCGGTTTTAATGCGGAGTTTTCCAGATGCAAATTGACTTGTCACAAATTGTTCTAAATTTTGCCAAGTGTGGCACCACTGTTTGTTTTTGTGAATTTCTCTGTAAAAAAAAAAATTGGCGCCACATAAGGTATTTTACCTTATGTGGCGCCAATTTTTTTTTTTTGGGAACTGTCTTTGACAGGTCTTTTGTATCTTGAAATCGCCCTGTATCTCTCTACTTTGTGATCGCCCCATTTTTCGGTGAAAATTAAATTATTTTGTAGGTATACAATTTTCCGATAATACATGATGGCATCCCCATATTTTCGGGAATACCCCTCAAGGCTCAAACGTCAATCAACGGTAGGGTACGTAGGTAGCTCGGTAGGTATGAATATGAATGTATGAGCATGAAAATTAACGTATAGGTACTTAAACATTTATAAAGTACGTAGGTACCTAAATCTGTATGTCGATCATCTCCAATCACGGTTGGGACTCAGGGCTTTCTCTCGCAAGAAACCATAATCCGCCACGTTGGCTCAGTGTTGGTTGGTAGATGACGTATTACTGATGTACCTATTCTTTGAACATGCCACTTTCCTCACGATCTTTTCCTGCACCGTTTAAGTAGGAGGTGATGACAAACTTGTACCTACAACCTCATGATTGTGAATTACACGTTCTAGCCACTTAGGCAACGGTCTCTAACACTTAGTAGGTAGCACCTAGGTACAGCTAGGTTTATGCAAGCTTAGCACTTAGCAACCCTGGTGTTGAAAGTTACATGATGTTAACAGTTCAATATTCCATTTCGCAAGCTTTGTACAAGACTGCGCAGTTATGATCTGAAGAAACAAAGTTCTGTGTGTACCTACTTTCAAATTCATCGATTGAAACAATGCCACTGTAGTATAATGTGTCGAAATGTACTTACGTTTGATTTCAAATGGGTCATGATTAAAGTGACCATACGTCCCGTTTTAAACGGACTGTCCCTTTCTCGGTCACCCGTCCCGTTGTCCCCAAACAAAGCGCCGGGACGCGAAATTGTCCCGTTTTGTGAAACAGCGCGAAAATTTAAATCATGTAGCTCACGAAACACGCGCAGGCGGGGAATCACATTCGCATCGCTGTCGATCGGTGATTCCCGCCCGCTCGCGCACGCTGTTCGTCATCTAGTATCGCGGGGAGAAGAGGGCGCATTCATTGTTTATTAGGCTAGTCACGCGCACGCATTTAGGCTTCTCGCTATTGTTTTGTTTTTACTTAACGTTCGTGAAGTAGATTAGTGATAAACTGGTAGGTGTATATTTTTTTTTATTGTTTTGGAATTTTACCTCTAGTTATGCCGAAACGCAAGTGTTCATTTAATGTCAACTTACAAGCAAAATACCCTTTATTAAGCAAACTAATACTCCTTCGGATGTCAGATGCGGAAAGTGTCACACAGAGTTTAGTGTTTCCCATAGCGGTGTTGGTGATATTGAACAGCATTTGAAGTCAGAAAACATAAAATGCCGATCGTGCCGCTGCTTCCAGTTCTTCAATGTTAAACTTTTTCAAGAACCAAAACGCGCCAACTTCAAAGGATTTGGATATTGCTGCTGCAGAAGGCGTCTGGGCTTATCACACTATACAAGAAAACAGTTTTCGCTCCAACGATTGTGCGTCGAAATTAATTCAAACATGTTTTGAACCGAAATTCACATGCGCGTACAAAACCGAAGCTATTGTAGTAAATGTTTTAGCGCGTTTTGCGATCGAAAGTTTAAAAGATGATCTCAATAAGTCCGATTGTATAACAATTTTAAACGACGCTTCAAACCACGGTAACAAGAAAATATATCCTTTCGTAGTGCGCTTTTTTCAACCATATGAAGGTGTGCAAGTAAAAATTTTAGACATCCAAGAGCAACCAGGTGAAACTTCTGACATTATTGTAGATTATTTACATCAAGTATTAAAAGATAATAATTTGACAAATAAAGTCGTGGCATTTTGTGGTGACAATGCTAATGTCAATTTTGGGGTGTAGCTAGGCGAGGAACTAACAATGTATTAGCAAAGTTACAATCGTCTCTGAAAACCGTTGATAGGTATTGGATGATGGAGCCCATATAATTCACAATGCAATAAAATCCGCTGCAGATGATCTACCTTTAGATTACGAAAGCATTATTGTAAAAATATATTCATTTTTTATATTTACACTGTTCGAGTTGAAGCTCTCAAGGAGTTTTGCGCTGAAGCTGAAATAGAACATCACCAAATGCTTGGCTACAGTAAAACCAGGTGGCTTGCGCTTATGCCTGCTTGGAAAGAGTTTTAAAATGTACCAACCGTTAAAAGACTATTTTTGAGCATTGAAAATGTCCCAAATTGTTAAAAACTTTTTGAAGATCCCACGTCAGAATTATGGCTTAATTTTTACATGCTCAGTCAGCAAGTTTTCACCAAGCCGTATTGGAGGTCGAGGGTCAGACTGTATCGGCAATTGATGCGGCAAACGTAATCAATCATCTCAAAGACAATTTGGCACAAAAACAGATCAACCAGTTTCTTCCATTTACTGTTCGTAGTTTAATTGTGAAACTAAAAGATAATGGCACTGATGTTAATGAAGACTTGTGAAAAATACGGCAACAGAATTTTATAAAACTAGCCGTGAATATTTGGAACAGTGGACTTGCTTTCTTACTAAAGAAATGAAGATATTTAAATGGGCAGATTTAAGAAAAGTACTTGCATGGGAAGATATTCAAAACGCAGTGGATGTGTTGATTGAAAAGGGATATTCACTGTAATAAAGATACAGAAGTATTTGACGAATTTACATTAATTTCTAGCTACGTCACTTGCCAAAAATTACCGAATGGAATAATTTAAAAGTCTCAACAGAAACTCGTTGGGTGGAAGTATTCAAACACTTTCGTACCAAAATCTTAAACATGCAAATTTTGTATTTTAATTGAATACATTTTATGTCTACCTGGAACAAATGCCCCAGTAGAAAGAGTCTTTTCTCTCATGAACAAACTGTGGACATCCGAAAAAATCATTTACAGGTTCCAGTTTGAAAGCGATGTTGATAACTAAGGTTAATGTAAAAAAACGTGCCAAGAATTTTATTCTTATTTAAAGTCATCACAAACTTTATTAAAGCAAATTTGTTCCTCTGAAAAGTACAAAACAATTTAAAAAATGCGTTGCATATATTTTAATAATTATTAACAGATCAAAGTTCCTTGATTTAATAAAGCTGGTGATTGATTTTTATGTTTCACTACTTTTTATTATAAACATAATTATACTTAATTAATATGAAAACAATTATAGTGAATACTAATTCCATTAAGTTACACTCATTCTAAATAAAGAAAATTAAAAGTTGTGTTTATTTCTACCTGAAGGCTAAATGTAAAGGTCTGGCAGGAAATTTAAATTTTAAACAGTTTTTTTAGAATTTTAGCCAAATTAGGCAAAACTTAGAGAGGATTTTTGATTTCGCGATAGTAAAAAATATTTATTTACGTAATTTTAAATCGATATTTACCTACATACATTCTTAAAAAAACTGTTTAAAATTTGAATTACCCGCCAGACCCTTACGTTTAAACTGAAGCTTAAAATTTTTTGTCCCGTTTTGAGTTAAAAAAAAAATGGTCACTTTAGTCATGATGTTATAATTCAGCAACTACAGAAGCGGTGACGTCAACGTGACGTCGTTATATCCCTGTAAATAATATGAATAACCAACGATTAAAATGAAAAAAACAAAGAATTAAGTTACTATTACGTATTACGCCACTAACTGCAAATGTTAACTAGCCAGGTGCTAGAAAAGAGAAAAGTGCTCAGCTTAGAATCCGGCGCCAAAGTAAAGGGATGAAAACGATATATCGATATTTCTCAATATCGATGTATCGTTCATAAACATCGATGTTTTCACATTTATGTTGAAACCTTCAAAATCGAGGATACATCGTTCTTCATGAGCGATGTTTATCACAGCGCCATCCATAAAGGGTAGTAGCTCAACTCTCCATAGCGATAGCGCCATTTCAGTCACCAGTGCAGTTTTTCATTTAGTAAACTGGAATTATCTAAAATAGTTTTTGAAAAATTGCATATGACGAAACCCCCTTCTTTATTTTCACTTAACTATTTATAACTATTGCATTTTTGTGAGAGGGCTAAATATTTTCTGAAAAATATCTAGAATTTATTTCAAATCGAATAACACCTCAATCATAATGTTAGAACAATTCGAAAAAAAATGACCTAAAAAGCACTTGATGACTAGATTCGACTAGACTTACTACTACTACTAAGACTAGACTTGATGGCTAGATAGGTATTTTATCTCTTAGCCTAGTAATTTCTCAGGAACTCTGAATTTCTGTAATTTAAAAGAAAATTTCGAAGAAACGTCCCGTAGACGTAGAACTGTAACAAGTAATCGAACAGTCAGTCTGGACGGGACCCTCTGGCTGAATCAAAATTATAAATAGGAATTCAGTAGAATTGCAATTTAAATTGTGGTATATCCACAATTTAATCTGCAATTCTAATGAGGCAAATAGTGCAAAATAATGAGGCGTTTTCCAGACGCAAAAGACTTCTCAAAGCTAGTTCTAAATATGATCAAGTGTGGCACCACTGTTAGTTTTGTGAAATTTTCTAACGAAATAAAACAGTGGCGCCATCTACGGTGAAATTGGGTACTGTATTTGATAGGTCCTTTACGTCTTGAAAACGCCCCATTGAACTTTGCTATTACTGACAGAACCTTTAATACACACTAGATGGCGTTCTGATGGGTAATTGACGAACCGATGTTTTATTCCATAAACATCGATGTGTCGATATTATCGAACTCAAAACATCGACATCCCTATGTGAAATTTTGAAACTGTCAATGTGCAGTGTGCTAATAGCGGGTAAATCGCAGGGTTTAAAATTGAATAGTCTATTTTCGTCAATAAAACCGACTTTATTTACATTCATTTACCGATTAAATTTAAATTCAGAAACTCGAACAAATTTCTTATGAATATCACTAGACCGTCTAAATACGTATAAGCAAATTTTTAGTTTTTTGTTCATATTTCCAAAACAGCTACCTACGTCGATTTCGATAAGTAAAATTTTATGGGACCTCTGAAATATGATCTACAAAACAAAAAATATCCATTAAAATCGATTCACAATTCGATGCGCTATCACGTAATATACATACAAAAAACCATACAACTGAATTGATAACCTACTCTTTTGAAGTCGGTTAAAAACTAAATAGGAATTTCAGTGAAATTGCGTACACATTATAATATCAATTCATAATTTAACTAGAAAGTGAGCCTCCTAAGACTACAGCGGAATTAAGATGTTTTCAAATCAACTTTGCTCTATCAAAAATATAACATT
The DNA here is from genome assembly GCA_017562165.1 of Ectropis grisescens. Classification (NCBI taxonomy): domain Eukaryota; kingdom Metazoa; phylum Arthropoda; class Insecta; order Lepidoptera; family Geometridae; genus Ectropis; species Ectropis grisescens. The sequence continues at coordinate 12,682,381 of CM029786.1, forward strand.
AATCTATAGTAAGATTTAAATACATATTATAATTTAATCGGGATTTTTAAAACCTTCCCGTCCAAAACATCCAAGTTTTTTCCTCAACATTAAGATCATTGGACCCATCTAACAAAATACTATAATAAAAATTATGTGAAGAATATCATCACTACATAACCAGTTTTTCATTAAGCTGATAAATAGGCATTAATTTAAATAAAATGATTTAGAAAAATACAAGGGTTACCATTGATAGAACAAATAGAAGCATACAACGGTCCAAGGAACACTTTAAACCTGCAAGCAGAGAAGTTTCAAGAACACCACTACTTTGAATTTGTTAGTAGGCAGGAAAACTTCTGGAGGTGTACTGACCTATTGCACTCCTATGTTGTTGTTTCTAATAATAGTGGTCAACATACTACATGCAAGCTTCCTATTAAGGTTGCGATTGGCATCCGGAACAGACAACGGAGATTGGAGAATTCTGCCCGTTGATCCGCCACACTGCTGCATTCCATAAGTACATGCTGTGGTGTTTCTTCTTCCTCCGTGCATCGTCTGCATAGAGGACTGTCTGTTACACCTATGGTAAATAGATGCTTATTAAAGGGCAGTGACCAGTTAGTATACCTATACTTTACAAATATGTTGTCCCTGTTTAATCTAATCAAATGAGGTTGCGGGCAAGTTTTTTCAATGTTGATGCAGAGAATGTGGTATAGTGGTATAAAATAAAGACACAATAAATTTATGACTTAATTTGGTATTTATTATTGAAAGTTTGTAGAATTTATTTAATAAAATTTACATCTTTGTTGTGATGTGTAGGTATAGACTACAGGCCCGTGAACAAAATTTAAGGGTCATATGAACCACCAGGAGACCTATGTAGGATACATAGGTCATCAGAATACCTCTTCTAATCCATTATTCCGCAATGCATTGAGGGTTGCAACCCCCCCTCTTCACCTGCACTGTTGGACAGCTTACGAGTAATGGCATAGAGCATGAATCTTATTATTTTATACCCTACTATCTTCCTACATAGGTACCTACTGGTGGTTCATATCCCTTGTTCCCCACGGCACTAGCTACCGGCACTACTAGTAGTGGTAACTAAAAAACGGCGACGGAAAACATTGTGAGAACAAAATAAAACAAAACGGGGAAAGAAAACCAGCATGTTCCTAGAATCTTTCGAGGCCCGCTCTGGGCCAGTGTGCCTTAACTCTCTCCTTGCGATTGAAGGTCACCAGTCCCAGCTATGGGAACCTTTAGTGGACCCTGCTTATGCTTAACTGTTTCACGCATAGTTATGTAAATTGTATATATACCTATTGTAGTAGAAGTGTCGATTTGTGAATGATGATGTAAGAAGACCCATTATAACTTATTTATTCATAATACTGCTGGCTGGTAGTGCAGATATTCCCTACGACAATACTGGTAGAACATTTTGGTACATAGTAGTGTCGATGGGAATGAAAATGTAAGACTTTTACAAATTTCCCACAACACTACTGGCAGCTAATAGTGAGTGCAGAAGGTTAAAAAAATCCCCATGACACTATCAGTAGTACACCTCAGTAGTGCGGTGGGAAATAAGGGGTTCATACGACTCACAAATTTTGTTCATGGGCCTGTAGTCTAGTAGAAAATAGATGACAATAACTTATCACATTCCACCAGTTTTTTACTTCACATAAACATTCACATCTTCATTATTAAATTATTACATGAGTTAGGTCTATCCTGCTTCACCCATGGTACGTATAAACATACACTCGGACCACATACATTTCCAAAGTTGAAATTGGTCCAGTCTTGAGATTAGTGTGTGTGTTCAAACAAATTTTCTTCAATTTTATAATTTCAGTATAGATTTAATGAACTCTGTATCTCTTTCAATACTTTCAATTACAAAATTATTGATAGCAGTTAATGTTTCATTACTTTCAATTAACCTTTGTATTTTAACCATACAGTCACTATGTTTGGGTGTTTCTATTTATAATAAGTATGTATTTAAAACTTTATAAGTATTATATCAGCTATTTGGCCGCCATAGTACAAGCCTTGCTTAGTTTGGGGTCAGATGGTGTTGTGTGTGAATAGTCTACCAATATTTATTATTTTGTTTTGGGTATTCCTTTCATGTATTGTATATGTGAATTTTATTTACATTACAGCTACGGTCTGAATTAATCTTGCAAGAACTGGATGCTTGGATACTTTTGTACACTTTTGATACACAAACAACATTGTTTTACAACTCTATTTTAGTGCAATATAAGTTTTCACGTTGTTTTCATAGTCGTCAATGGCATAATGGATGCGATTGTTGGATGGTCACTTCGTATCTTATCAGTCGTCTTTACAGTATGATACAATACATCCCAAACCTTACTTTGCTTGCATCATTAATTCTGCAACTGCATTGCAGAGTCATAAACAGCATGTTCGTTTCATTAGATGATTTAAGAGGCTCTGTTTTACTGTATTAATTTAACACGGTTAGTAGAGGTTAGTTTTCGCATTACTATTCTGGAAGCTTTCCGAGGCAGGATTCTCAGGCATCTTTTCGAATAATATGACATGCTTCTATGAAGTTAGTTATTTCCAACGTATACAAATCTTAAAACGTATTTGTAATTGTAAACAAACAAGACGAGCACCCGGACAGTTTTTAGGAATTATGATAATATCGATAGAAGCGCCATCTACTCTGAGTTGCTCCATGACAGATAACAGTAACATTTCATACATTAAAGACCCTATTCATGACTTTTCCTTATACACATTATCACATTAGTGTTATTTATTGAAGGTTTTGCTTGGCAACATTGAACGAATGAATGAACGATAAATTAATTATCTGTACTATTTTTTTATCTGTCTACTGCATACAAATAGCCGCAGCCTTATCTTTTATTTAATTGAAGACGTGACGAGACGATGTGAGGAAGTGAAGACTAATAATTTTGGCTGCGGCTATTTGTATGCAGTAGACAGATAAAAAAATAGTACAGATAATTAATTTATCGTTCATTCATTCGTTCAATGTTGCCAAGCAAAACCTTCAATAAATAACACTAATGTGATAATGTGTATAAGGAAAAGTCATGAATAGGGTCTTTAATGTATGAAATGTTACTGTTATCTGTCATGGAGCAACTCAGAGTAGATGGCGCTTCTATCGATATTATCATAATTCCTAAAACTGTCCGGGTGCTCGTCTTGTTTGTTTACAATTACAAATACGTTTTAAGATTTGTATACGTTGGAAATAACTAACTTCATAGAAGCATGTCATATTATTCGAAAAGATGCCTGAGAATCCTGCCTCGGAAAGCTTCCAGAATAGTAATGCGAAAACTAACCTCTACTAACCGTGTTAAATTAATACAGTAAAACAGAGCCTCTTAAATCATCTAATGAAACGAACATGTTGTTTATGACTCTGCAATGCAGTTGCAGAATTAATGATGCAAGCAAAGTAAGGTTTGGGATGTATTGTATCATACTGTAAAGACGACTGATAAGATACGAAGTGACCATCCAACAATCGCATCCATTATGCCATTGACGACTATGAAAACAACGTGAAAACTTATATTGCACTAAAATAGAGTTGTAAAACAATGTTGTTTGTGTATCAAAAGTGTACAAAAGTATCCAAGCATCCAGTTCTTGCAAGATTAATTCAGACCGTAGCTGTAATGTAAATAAAATTCACATATACAATACATGAAAGGAATACCCCAAAACAAAATAATAAATATTGGTAGACTATTCACACACAACACCATCTGACCCCAAACTAAGCAAGGCTTGTACTATGGCGGCCAAATAGCTGATATAATACTTATAAAGTTTTAAATACATACTTATTATAAATAGAAACACCCAAACATAGTGACTGTATGGTTAAAATACAAAGGTTAATTGAAAGTAATGAAACATTAACTGCTATCAATAATTTTGTAATTGAAAGTATTGAAAGAGATACAGAGTTCATTAAATCTATACTGAAATTATAAAATTGAAGAAAATTTGTTTGAACACACACACTAATCTCAAGACTGGACCAATTTCAACTTTGGAAATGTATGTGGTCTCCGAGTGTATGTTTTATACGCACCATGGGTGAAGCAGGATAGACCTAACTCATGTAATAATTTAATAATGAAGATGTGAATGTTTATGTGAAGTAAAAACTGGTGGAATGTGATAAGTTATTGTCATCTATTTTCTACTAGACTACAGGCCCATGAACAAAATTTGTGAGTCGTATGAACCCCTTATTCCCACCGCACTACTGAGGTGTACTACTGATAGTGTCATGGGGATTTTTTAACCTTCTGCACTCACTATTAGCTGCCAGTAGTGTTGTGGGAAATTTGTAAAGTCTTACATTTTCATTCCCATCGACACTACTATGTACCAAAATGTTCTACCAGTATTGTCGTAGGGAATATCTGCACTACCAGCCAGCAGTATTATGAATAAATAAGTTATAATGGGTCTTCTTACATCATCATTCACAAATCGACACTTCTACTACAATAGGTATATATACAATTTACATAACTATGCGTGAAACAGTTAAGCATAAGCAGGGTCCACTAAAGGTTCCCATAGCTGGGACTGGTGACCTTCAATCGCAAGGAGAGAGTTAGGCACACTGGCCCAGAGCGGGCCTCGAAAGATTCTAGGAACATGCTGGTTTTCTTTCCCGTTTTGTTTTATTTTGTTCTCACAATGTTTTCCGTCGCCGTTTTTAGTTACCACTACTAGTAGTGCCGGTAGCTAGTGCCGTGGGGAACAAGGGATATGAACCACCAGTAGGTACCTATGTAGGAAGATAGTAGGGTATAAAATAATAAGATTCATGCTCTATGCCATTACTCGTAAGCTGTCCAACAGTGCAGGTGAAGAGGGGGGGTTGCAACCCTCAATGCATTGCGGAATAATGGATTAGAAGAGGTATTCTGATGACCTATGTATCCTACATAGGTCTCCTGGTGGTTCATATGACCCTTAAATTTTGTTCACGGGCCTGTAGTCTATACCTACACATCACAACAAAGATGTAAATTTTATTAAATAAATTCTACAAACTTTCAATAATAAATACCAAATTAAGTCATAAATTTATTGTGTCTTTATTTTATACCACTATACCACATTCTCTGCATCAACATTGAAAAAACTTGCCCGCAACCTCATTTGATTAGATTAAACAGGGACAACATATTTGTAAAGTATAGGTATACTAACTGGTCACTGCCCCTTTAATAAGCATCTATTTACCATAGGTGTAACAGACAGTCCTCTATGCAGACGATGCACGGAGGAAGAAGAAACACCACAGCATGTACTTATGGAATGCAGCAGTGTGGCGGATCAACGGGCAGAATTCTCCAATCTCCGTTGTCTGTTCCGGATGCCAATCGCAACCTTAATAGGAAGCTTGCATGTAGTATGTTGACCACTATTATTAGAAACAACAACATAGGAGTGCAATAGGTCAGTACACCTCCAGAAGTTTTCCTGCCTACTAACAAATTCAAAGTAGTGGTGTTCTTGAAACTTCTCTGCTTGCAGGTTTAAAGTGTTCCTTGGACCGTTGTATGCTTCTATTTGTTCTATCAATGGTAACCCTTGTATTTTTCTAAATCATTTTATTTAAATTAATGCCTATTTATCAGCTTAATGAAAACTGGTTATGTAGTGATGATATTCTTCACATAATTTTTATTATAGTATTTTGTTAGATGGGTCCAATGATCTTAATGTTGAGGAAAAAACTTGGATGTTTTGGACGGGAAAGTTTTAAAAATCCGATTAAATTATAATATGTATTTAAATCTTACTATAGATTAATGTTATATTTTGATAGAGCAAAGTTGATTTGAAAACATCTTAATTCCGCTGTAGTCTTAGGAGGCTCACTTTCTAGTTAAATTATGAATTGATATTATAATGTGTACGCAATTTCACTGAAATTCCTATTTAGTTTTTAACCGACTTCCAAAAGAGTAGGTTATCAATTCAGTTGTATGGTTTTTTTTGTATGTATATTACGTGATAGCGCATCGAATTGTGAATCGATTTTAATGGATATTTTTTGTTTTGTAGATCATATTTCAGAGGTCCCATAAAATTTTTACTTATCGAAATCGACGTAGGTAGCTGTTTTGGAAATATGAACAAAAAAAACTAAAAATTTGCTTATACGTATTTAGACGGTCTAGTGATATTCATAAGAAATTTGTTCGAGTTTCTGAATTTAAATTTAATCGGTAAATGAATGTAAATAAAGTCGGTTTTATTGACGAAAATAGACTATTCAATTTTAAACCCTGCGATTTACCCGCTATTAGCACACTGCACATTGACAGTTTCAAAATTTCACATAGGGATGTCGATGTTTTGAGTTCGATAATATCGACACATCGATGTTTATGGAATAAAACATCGGTTCGTCAATTACCCATCAGAACGCCATCTAGTGTGTATTAAAGGTTCTGTCAGTAATAGCAAAGTTCAATGGGGCGTTTTCAAGACGTAAAAGGACCTATCAAATACAGTACCCAATTTCACCGTAGATGGCGCCACTGTTTTATTTCGTTAGAGAAATTTCACAAAACTAACAGTGGTGCCACACTTGATCATATTTAGAACTAGCTTTGAGAAGTCTTTTGCGTCTGGAAAACGCCTCATTATTTTGCACTATTTGCCTCATTAGAATTGCAGATTAAATTGTGGATATACCACAATTTAAATTGCAATTCTACTGAATTCCTATTTATAATTTTGATTCAGCCAGAGGGTCCCGTCCAGACTGACTGTTCGATTACTTGTTACAGTTCTACGTCTACGGGACGTTTCTTCGAAATTTTTTTAAATTACAGAAATTCAGAGAGTTCCTGAGAAATTACTAGGCTAAGAGATAAAATACCTATCTAGCCATCAAGTCTAGTCTTAGTAGTAGTAGTAAGTCTAGTCGAATCTAGTCATCAAGTGCTTTTTAGGTCATTTTTTTTCGAATTGTTCTAACATTATGATTGAGGTGTTATTCGATTTGAAATAAATTCTAGATATTTTCAGAAAATATTTAGCCCTCTCACAAAAATGCAATAGTTATAAATAGTTAAGTGAAAATAAAGAAGGGGGTTTCGTCATATGCAATTTTTCAAAAACTATTTTAGATAATTCCAGTTTACTAAATAGAAAAACTGCACTGGTGACTGAAATGGCGCTATCGCTATGGAGAGTTGAGCTACTACCCTTTATGGATGGCGCTGTGATAAAACATCGCTCATGAAGAACGATGTATCCTCGATTTTGAAGGTTTCAACATAAATGTGAAAACATCGATGTTTATGAACGATACATCGATATTGAGAAATATCGATATATCGTTTTCATCCCTTTACTTTGGCGCCGGATTCTAAGCTGAGCACTTTTCTCTTTTCTAGCACCTGGCTAGTTAACATTTGCAGTTAGTGGCGTAATACGTAATAGTAACTTAATTCTTTGTTTTTTTCATTTTAATCGTTGGTTATTCATATTATTTACAGGGATATAACGACGTCACGTTGACGTCACCGCTTCTGTAGTTGCTGAATTATAACATCATGACTAAAGTGACCATTTTTTTTTTAACTCAAAACGGGACAAAAAATTTTAAGCTTCAGTTTAAACGTAAGGGTCTGGCGGGTAATTCAAATTTTAAACAGTTTTTTTAAGAATGTATGTAGGTAAATATCGATTTAAAATTACGTAAATAAATATTTTTACTATCGCGAAATCAAAATCCTCTCTAAGTTTTGCCTAATTTGGCTAAAATTCTAAAAAAACTGTTTAAAATTTAAATTTCCTGCCAGACCTTTACATTTAGCCTTCAGGTAGAAATAAACACAACTTTTAATTTTCTTTATTTAGAATGAGTGTAACTTAATGGAATTAGTATTCACTATAATTGTTTTCATATTAATTAAGTATAATTATGTTTATAATAAAAAGTAGTGAAACATAAAAATCAATCACCAGCTTTATTAAATCAAGGAACTTTGATCTGTTAATAATTATTAAAATATATGCAACGCATTTTTTTAAATTGTTTTTGTACTTTTCAGAGGAACAAATTTGCTTTAATAAAGTTTGTGATGACTTTAAATAAGAATAAAATTCTTGGCACGTTTTTTTTACATTAACCTTAGTTATCAACATCGCTTTCAAAACTGGAACCTGTAAATGATTTTTTTCGGATGTCCACAGTTTGTTCATGAGAGAAAAGACTCTTTCTACTGGGGCATTTGTTCCAGGTAGACATAAAATGTATTCAATTAAAATACAAAAATTTGCATGTTTAAGATTTTTGGTACGAAAGTGTTTGAATACTTCCACCCAACGAGTTTCTGTTGAGACTTTTAAATTATTCCATTCGGTAATTTTTTGGCAAGTGACGTAGCTAGAAATTAATGTAAATTCGTCAAATACTTCTGTATCTTTATTACAGTGAATATATCCCTTTTCAATCAACACATCCACTGCGTTTTGAATATCTTCCCATGCAAGTACTTTTCTTAAATCTGCCCATTTAAATATCTTCATTTCTTTAGTAAGAAAGCAAGTCCACTGTTCCAAATATTCACGGCTAGTTTTATAAAATTCTGTTGCCGTATTTTTCACCAAGTCTTCATTAACATCAGTGCCATTATCTTTTAGTTTCACAATTAAACTACGAACAGTAAATGGAAGAAACTGGTTGATCTGTTTTTGTGCCAAATTGTCTTTGAGATGATTGATTACGTTTGCCGCATCAATTGCCGATACAGTCTGACCCTCGACCTCCAATACGGCTTGGTGAAAACTTGCTGACTGAGCATGTAAAAAATTAAGCCATAATTCTGACGTGGGATCTTCAAAAAAGGTTTTTAACAATTTGGGACATTTTTCAATGCTCAAAAAATAGTCTTTTAACGGTTGGTACATTTTTAAAACTCTTTCCAAAGCAGGCATAAGCGCAAGCCACCTGGTTTTACTGTAGCCAAGCATTTGGTGATGTTCTATTTCAGCTTCAGCGCAAAACTCCTTGAGAGCTTCAACTCGAACAGTGTAAATATAAAAAAATGAATATATTTTTACAATAATGCTTTCGTAATCTAAAGGTAGATCATCTGCAGCGGATTTTATTGCATTGTGAATTATATGGGCTCCACATCCAATACCTATCAACGGTTTTTTCAGAGACGATTGTAACTTTGCTAATACATTGTTAGTTCCTCGCCTAGCTACACCCCCAAAATTGACATTAGCATTGTCACCACAAAATGCCACGACTTTATTTGTCAAATTATTATCTTTTAATACTTGATGTAAATAATCTACAATAATGTCAGAAGTTTCACCTGGTTGCTCTTGGATGTCTAAAATTTTTACTTGCACACCTTCATATGGTTGAAAAAAGCGCACTACGAAAGGATATATTTTCTTGTTACCGTGGTTTGAAGCGTCGTTTAAAATTGTTATACAATCGGACTTATTGAGATCATCTTTTAAACTTTCGATCGCAAAACGCGCTAAAACATTTACTACAATAGCTTCGGTTTTTGTACGCGCGCATGTGAATTTCGGTTCAAAACATGTTTGAATTAATTTCGACGCACAATCGTTGGAGCGAAAACTGTTTTCTTGTATAGTGTGATAAGCCCAGACGCCTTCTGCAGCAGCAATATCCAAATCCTTTGAAGTTGGCGCGTTTTGGTTCTTGAAAAAGTTTAACATTGAAGAACTGGAAGCAGCGGCACGATCGGCATTTTTATGTTTTTCTGACTTCAAATGCTGTTCAATATCACCAGCACCGCTATGGGAAACACTAAACTCTGTGTGACACTTTCCGCATCTGACATCCGAAGGAGTATTAGTTTGCTTAATAAAAGGGTATTTTGCTTGTAAGTTGACATTAAATGAACACTTGCGTTTCGGCATAACTAGAGGTAAAATTCCAAAACAATAAAAAAAAAATATACACCTACCAGTTTATCACTAATCTACTTCACGAACGTTAAGTAAAAACAAAACAATAGCGAGAAGCCTAAATGCGTGCGCGTGACTAGCCTAATAAACAATGAATGCGCCCTCTTCTCCCCGCGATACTAGATGACGAACAGCGTGCGCGAGCGGGCGGGGAATCACCGATCGACAGCGATGCGAATGTGATTCCCCGCCTGCGCGTGTTTCGTGAGCTACATGATTTAAATTTTCGCGCTGTTTCACAAAACGGGACAATTTCGCGTCCCGGCGCTTTGTTTGGGGACAACGGGACAGGTGACCGAGAAAAGGGACAGTCCCGTTTAAAACGGGACGTATGGTCACTTTAATCATGACCCATTTGAAATCAAACGTAAGTACATTTCGACACATTATACTACAGTGGCATTGTTTCAATCGATGAATTTGAAAGTAGGTACACACAGAACTTTGTTTCTTCAGATCATAACTGCGCAGTCTTGTACAAAGCTTGCGAAATGGAATATTGAACTGTTAACATCATGTAACTTTCAACACCAGGGTTGCTAAGTGCTAAGCTTGCATAAACCTAGCTGTACCTAGGTGCTACCTACTAAGTGTTAGAGACCGTTGCCTAAGTGGCTAGAACGTGTAATTCACAATCATGAGGTTGTAGGTACAAGTTTGTCATCACCTCCTACTTAAACGGTGCAGGAAAAGATCGTGAGGAAAGTGGCATGTTCAAAGAATAGGTACATCGAAGTAATACGTCATCTACCAACCAACACTGAGCCAACGTGGCGGATTATGGATTTCTTGCGAGAAAGCCCTGAGTCCCAGCCGTGATTGGAGATGATCGACATACAGATTTAGGTACCTACGTACTTTATAAATGTTTAAGTACCTATACGTTAATTTTCATGCTCATACATTCATATTCATACCTACCGAGCTACCTACGTACCCTACCGTTGATTGACGTTTGAGCCTTGAGGGTATCCCGAAAATATGGGGATGCCATCATCAGTATTATCGGAAAATTGTATACCTACAAAATAATTTAATTTTCACCGAAAAATGGGGCGATCACAAAGTAGAGAGATACAGGGCGATTTCAAGATACAAAAAGACCTGTCAAAGACAGTTCAAAAAAAAAAAAAAAAAATTGGCGCCACATAAGGTAAAATACCTTATGTGGCGCCAATTTTTTTTTTTTTTTTAGAGAAATTTCACAAAACAAACAGTGGTGCCACACTTGGCAAAATTTAGAACAATTTGTGACAAGTCAATTTGCATCTGGAAAACTCCGCATTAAAACCGACTCCAATTTAAAATGAAATTCAGATACGATAAAAACTTCTACACTGATTTCGAATAAAGTTATATTGGACCAGCTCTGAAGTATTATCTGTAATGTAGAAACTTTTGCCGTGTGAAGAATTTTTAACCGTAGAAGAAAATGCAGTATATAAAGTCAATTATTATTTATAGATATATGCTGTTGTTACGATTCACAGTAACATAAATATGTGTTTGACCTTGAGAAAACTTGCGAGCTTCTATTTTATTTTCATTAAATCTTTTGTTTTGTTACTAGCATGATCGAGTACCTCCAATTGGTCACAGTAAGTATTTTTATAATACCTGTATTGTCTTGATCATTATTAGTTACTAGCTGTGCCCGCGGTTTCACGTGCGATATTTGTTTATTTCCCGAAATCCTGTTTATTCATTAAATATATGTGGCAGGCAGTTTAATATATTGTCACGTGTCCATTCACACTTGGCGATGGTGGTGGATTATATTTAGTCATATTTTTCTCAGTGAGAGAAGTCCTCGAGTATATAGTGGGAAAATAAAGGGTATACTATGGCTGGCCTGGTGGCTTAGTTGGTAGTAAGTCTGCCTGCGAAGCCGTGGGTCGTGAGTTCGATCCCCACCCAGTGAAAATGTTTGTGTGATGAATTCAAATATTTGTACTGTGCCTGGGTGTTTTCTATGTACCTATAATAAGTATGTATGTATTAAAAAAATATTTTAACAGCTATCTGGCTTCCATATTATAAGCTTTGCTTAGTTTGGGGTCAGATGGTATTGTGTGTGAAATGTCCACCCATATTTATTTATACGTATGTTAACTTTACTTATAGAATATTTCGGTGATGTACGAGTATAGTTATAAAAGCATGTTACTAAGTTATAATAATTATGTCGGTGGTGACATGATGGTATCGATGGTGGTGAGGTGGCACTAACAATGCATGCGGTTTATAGCTTGTTTGTGTTTGTTTTGTTTCATAGATGTGGACGTTCCGAAGCTTTTCACGGGTATGCGATTTCAAACCTACAACAAATTCGCGGACTGTTTTGAGCAATATATGCAATTAAATCATAGCCCTATGTTCGTCATTAGCCGCTCTAGAATGATAGCCTCGTACAATAAATGTAATAAATATAAATTGCCGCTTGAGTTAGGTTATCAGTCAGTTCGATTTGTTTGTGTCCATAATGGTGGTAGAGATAGTAAATCTACAGGATCACGTCCTCTTCAGAGGAGTGAAAAAATATGTTGCCCAGCTCAATTAGAAATTGCATACTCTTCTAAAGTAGGTGCTTTTGTTATCAAAACATTTACTGACAAACATTGTGGTCACCCTGTCAATGAACATACTTTCCGCAATTATTCCATAAACCGGGGAATACGAAGCGTAGATTTTCTTGTGCCTCGTATTCATGTTGATTCTGATGGTAAGGTACAAATTAATAAGGTCAAAGATTCTGCTCAACCAACTAAAGATAATATTAGTAATTTTTTAAATATAACGACAATGTCGGTAAAACCAAAGACTTTTTAAGAAATGAGCATGGCATTGAAGTCAGTACAAAAACGCTTCAGAACATTAAACAAAAACTGAACGTTCAGGCTGGCATTTCAAATCTGAGTGATCCGAATAGGTTTTAGAATCACTTTATAATGATGCTAAGGCAGACAAGGGTATGATTGTAGAGACGATGGCTATTGACGACAAAATACAATTAATTTATTTTCAGTTCTCATGGATGGTTTTATATTTTGCACAGTATCATGATCATATTCAAATAGACGGCACATATTGCCTTAATAATTGCAGAATGCCATTATATATTATTTTAGCAATAGATGGTAACAATCATTCTGTTCCAGTTGCTTTCGGTCTTCTGGCACAGGAAACCAAACCTATAGTTGAGGCATTTGTAATTTTTTTGTACAACACAATCCATCATGTGCAAAAATAAAATCATACATGACTGATAAAGACTTGATTGAAATCTCTGCTCTCAAAAGTTCATACCGGAAGCAAAGCATGAGTTGTGCTTGTTTCATGTCTTAAAAAGTTTCAAAGATTTGGTTCATTCGTCAAATGTGCCTAAATCTTTATATCGCGACAGTAAGACTTTGCTTGAGAGGATGGCATTTTCTAATTGTGAGGAGGCATATGATGAAGCATTTCAAAGTTTTAGAGAAGATTTTGGTGTCTACGATATTGTCGACAAATTTGTGACAAGATGGCACAATTGTCGAGATTCGTGGGCGATGTTTCATCGTATGTCTACATACAATTTAGGGAATACGACTAATAACCGATTAGAGTCATTAAATCAAAAGTTAAAACAGTCCATTAAGAAATACGCGGCTCTTGATGAATTTTATAGACATTTAAAATTATATTTGCAGAACATGATAGACAAATTGCACGTTGCTGCTTTTAAAGATTCAACTCACCGTAACACTCCCTTTACTGATATACCATCAGATATAATTAATGATGTGTCAGAAACAACAACATATTTTGCTTTTAAACAGATCATTAGTCAAATTTCAGAAGGTCTTGGTTCGCGGGTGCTAATGAAATTGGCAGTCGACCAGATCTTGGCTGCTATACAGTAAAGATTTTGCCGCATAGAATTGCTCACACTACTATAGACACATGTGATTGTAGTTATTTCAGTAACCATAACTTACCTTGTTGTCATATTTTTGCACTTCGAGCCCATCTTTCAATAGATATTTTTGATAAGGCATTAGTTCCATTAAGATGGACCAGGTCTCATTATATTACTAGTATAGACATGTGTCGATCTCACCCCACGCCACATCGATTTTTAGAGTCCTCAGTTAAACTGCAACCAAGAAACTAAACGATTTCTTGAGTGCAAACAAGTATGTAATACTTTATTAGAAATATTGAAAACATCTGGGACAGCAGCATATAGCAGTAGGCTAAATATCCTTCAAAATTTGGTACAGGAATGGACTGGTCATGAGATTGGCCATCTAGTTCGCCCAGATTCACCTGTGCCACATTTTAGCGATACTGAATTTCAAAATTTGAACCAAACGTGTAATTTAAATTCAGACAAACATACTGACAACGAAAGTTACAGGTCAAATAGATTCCACACACCTCTCCATCTAGAACTTCCCATACATACAAACTTACTCACAGATATGCACGGTTCCGAAAGACTGAAAAATCTTCCTAAATTTCCACTTCCCATAAAAGTCAAAGGTCCTGGTCGCCATAAACTTACTGCTATTGGTCAAGAGCGCCGCGCACCAAAACCTTCACTTCGTAGAAAACGTAAATATCTTATAACGGATTACTTCCTGTATTACCTAAGAAATCGCGTTACATTGATATGACAGATACTGATCAGTGGAACCCCGTATCAGTTTTGACAACAGTTGAAAATGTCATTCTAAGTCAAAGTAATTTGGACATTTTAAAGGCAACGATTGGTTAAATGATGATATTATTAACACAGCTTCAACCTTGTTAAAACGTGAACATACCAATGTGAGTGGCTTGCAAAATCCAATTTTGTCTACAGGCTCACCTCCTATGTTTGAACTATGTTCACTTCCTTTTGTCCAAATTTGCCATGTAAATGGTAATCATTGAATTGCATATCGGGACAAATCCGCAACAATATACTTGTGTTGGACTTATATGACTCTCTTAGCAAAGAAGTAAGTCCTGATATTATTTCAATTGGAAGTAGTTATATTCGTAGTCACAAAAGCGTAACTCTTATTAACGTAAAAGTTCACGATGTCCAGCATCAACCCAATTTACACGATTGCGGTCTATTTGCTATAGCTTTTGCTAAACTACTTTGCATGGGGAAAACCCCAGTAATGTAAATTTTCATAGTCACAAAATGCGCAAACACTTGTTGCAGTCCCTTATAACACGTAGACTAAATGAGTTTCCAGGTCATTATGACAGAACAGTTATTTCGAAACCCTTAAATTATTATTTTGAAACAGTTCACTGCACTTGTCGAAAAACTGGCAACCGTGAACACATGATCGAATGTCAAAAATGTCATGAACACTTTCATCCAGAGTGCCTTACACATAATATCGATAATAGTAATCCACTTACATTTGTATGTTCACGCTGTGATGCTCAAAGTGGCGTCATATTAATGGACTGTTTTAGAGATCATTTGTAAATATAACTAACATAACATTGTGTGCTTTGATGTGATATATTAATATTATGCTTAAGTGTTTCAGCTTTTGGTGATGGTTTTCTTGGGCATACTATGGCGAAGCATGATGTTCTGTCATACTCTGTTGTATGTGGTATACCTACGGTATACCTAATAAGTTTAATCAATTACATTATTTTTTTATCTTATATTTAGATACACTATTATAGTAAATTAAGTAATATTTAATAAACTATCTATCTATCTAATATTATTAATGTCAAAGTCTGCATGTTTGTTGTTCAATCACGCCTAGCAGCTAAACGGATTGGGTTGATATTTGAAAAACATAATTATTATGGACTGAAATAGTAAATATGTTTTTATTAATTTTTACTATTATAGTATTATTATTTAAATATATTATTCAATATATATTATTATTATTTATATAAATATATATGTAATATATATATATATATATGTATGTGTGTATGTATATATACATGTCCAAATTGTCCACAAATATTTATTTATTTATAATTTTCTATTGCATGAAGTGCGAATGTTGCATGATAGAAAAGTATGGCCAAGATAGACTGTAAGGGATGAATGCTTGTGTAACTCCGCCTCATAAACAAAGTCTATATTCTACTCGTAACTTGATGCAAAAGATATGTCACCTTAAGATTGTAAACACCGTTATATTACAATCTCTTTATCGAGATTGTAATCTGTCGAAACATTGTGATCTATTTCAGTTACAATCATCCTTTAGGTGTCATTTTTGTATTTATTTAATACCAATTGAAAAAATAGACTTTAGTTTATGATGCCGGTCCTCAGCCCGGGTAAAGGAGGAAGGCACAAAAATATTTATTAGGCACTCGCGAACTTGTTCAAACACTAGTTGAGAAAGAGATGAACGTACTCCAAGCTTGTTTGTGATTGTTACAGTGTGCATTTACTCTTCCATACGAATCCTTAAGTCACAAAAAAAATTGGCCGTCATAAGGACTGCCGATAGAAGTTTTATCTAGTTCACCTGAAGATTTTTCTAGACACACGGCAGGGTGGCTAGCCAATTTCATTCAAATAAACTGGCGAGCCACACCACATGTAAAATAACACGAACCATTTGAAGCTACTTTTGAATTTGAATGGCAATGTTTCCAGAGAAATTACAGGGCTTATAGATATAACATCTTAGATCTCTGGGTAACGAGCGCAGTGCAGTGCTAGGTAATGATTTGGACGCTTCATGTTCCAACAGCTGCGTGTCACTGTGATGTTATGTGGCAGGCATGTTTGCTTACCATCAGGCACATGTCCTGCTCGTCTCGTCACTTTTTTATTTGAAAAAAAAGACAAGATTTAATCCAGTTCCAAATGATTTAGAAAGTTCAAATTTGGCATCCAGATAGGTAATTGGGTGAACATAGAGGAATAAATCGGCAACTATTAATTTTGTAAGATTTTATAAAAACTATTTTCGTACAAAAAATTAAACCGACTTCAAAACTACAAATAGGCATTCAAAAGCGAAAAATATACTAAAATCATTATTATAAGCGCTACTCACTCATCTATTTGAAGTCGGTGCCAGCCAAATCTAACAGGTAGTGGATAGGTACACTCCGCGAGGTATAAGCTGAGCTTTGCATTAGTGTGAGTGATCACCAATCAGGTAGGAGCTTGAAATTTTGTCCGCGAGGTATAGGCTGAGCTTTGCATTAGTGTGAGTGATCACCAATCAGGCAGGAGCGCGGCGAGACAGAAAGGCGCCGCGCCTAAGGCCGGTTGTCACACCTACACTATCCATGTACACTCACACAAATGCAAAGTTCAGCTTATGCCTCGCGGAGTGTACTACTTACCTATGCCTACTTACCGTGTGCCTACATAGCATCAATCTACTAACTTTTTGACTTGACTGGCACCGACTTTAAATAGATGAGTAGCGCTTATAATAATGATTTTAGTTTATTTTTCGCTTTTGAGTGCCTATTTGTGGTTTTGAAGTCGGTTTAATTTTTTGTACGAAAATAGAATATTTAACCATTTTTAGTGTAAAACTTATTTTTATTAATCTATTTACGCGATTTCGTATTGACAGGATCGAGTTTCATAACTTTTGTGAAATCTACAACTACATCATCCAGAAAATTGTACGCAAATTTTAGTTTATGGTTCATATTTCAAAACCCACCTGACCGATTTCGATAAGATTTATATGACACCATTCGGGAAGCATACCCATCCGAACACAAAAAGAAATTTTAAAATCGGTTCAGGGGTTCTCGAGAAATCAGGTAAAAAACATAAAAAAAACAGGGTTCGAATTGATAACCTCCTCCTTTTTTTGGAAGTCGGTTAATAAATGTAGTATTTCTATTTGGGTGTGGACGTAGTGCCTTTAAAAAAGAAAATCGCAAACATAATTGATGGCTGCTGGTCTTTATAGTAGATTTTAAGTTAAAATATGTACCTACTTGTGTACCTACTCGTAATCTCTATCTATATAGAGAGATAAATATAAAACTCTTATTCTTGCGTTAATTTGGTTTGCTGGTAGATAGTAGGTACCTATCGAAAATAATGCTCTTAGATTACTGTTTTAGTACCAAAGACATCGTGTATGAGAACTAGCCAAGTAAGATCTGAGGTTTTAATATATTATACTTACTAAGTTAAAAGTAAACAATATATTTTAAGTTCTTACAAAATATTCTACGTTGTTTTAATCTAATTATCAAATCAATCAAATTGTCTTAAAAATTCACAACAAACAAAAAGGCAAAATAAGTTTTCACTTCAAGAAAAAAAAAATTGGTAGTCATAGGAAGTAGGAACTGCCGATAAATGTTATTCAAAAAGTTACAGCCTCATTATAATTATATTATTTGGCTGTAGGTCAAAAAAGGTTTTGGATGAAAATTATTTAGTTGTAACTCTACGGAATTAGGGCATTTGATTCTGGCAGTCCAACATTGTTTTGTAGAAAGAGAGAATTGCCGCTATCAGAAACAAAAAAATATAATTAAACTACGTACCTATACATGGCGGTTTTATGTATGTAGTGTACGTAATACTTATTACAATCACCTAAAATGTAGGTACCTAAGCATAGAAAATATTATATTATATTCATATTATATCATATTTATTGACCGTGTTTGTGTGTCTACCTGTCTACCGCCTTTACCCGCTCGTTAAACACTGTTGCCACTTTTGGGGTTTTAATCATCTAGGTACGTAAACCATAAGATGTGCCCTCCTAAACTTCAGGCGCACGGAATAATGTCATTGTTGGGAAAAGTGAGCTCACTCTTTCCGTTCTCGGTTTCAGGAAAGGGTGAGCGCCGGACGTATTTGACGTAGGTATCACTATTTGTTGTCAACAACCAAAATAAGTAAAACCACAACCACACCATACCTATCTAGCCGCTAACGATTCTAGGGCTCAAGTGATATCGGTATGTAGGTACTCTCTTGCCAAATCAGTGCAAATTGTATTTTATTAACATCCTGATTTCTTGAGGATTGATTCTTGTCATAGAAAGATAGCTGTGCAGTCTGTTTAATTTACAGCGAACTAAACAGATTTATTTAGAAACTGATAATGGCAGTTTTGTGAGGGTAGTGTGCAATGTATATTTTTAATTTCAATGAGTGACAAAATGAACTTATGTAAATATATGAGTAGGTACTTATCAAGTCACAAAGTTTTTGTACAGTCCATATTATGATTACCTACTCTTTATTAGGTAAGATGTCAATTCTGTAGAAAATGAAATAAATGTCTTTGCTGTATACCAACTTTTATTTATTCAATTCTAATATCTTGCTACAACATAACATGTGCCAAATCATTATGTTAGTATTAGATAAATAATAAATCAATTCCTCATCCGAGTATATTTACAAAAATGGTTCGACATTCCTCACACAACACAAGTATTTTTATTCAAATATATGAGCACAAAACATAATAATATTTTATCTAATAATAATGTACACATTGCTATACTAAATCTCAAATACTATATGTGGGAACAGTAAACAGACATAATAAATTTGATACCAACCGCATAGCATAACATGCAAAGGTTGTCTGGAAGAAATTGCTTTAAGCAATAAGTATATAATAATATAATAATCATACTGTGACCAAAGTAAACGAGATTTAAAGAAAATTTCCATCTGAACTTTCATAGGTACATATATTGTTCTTTCTTATTTATTAGTCTTAGTTCTTCTATTGTTAAAGGCGTTAATGTTAAGGGTACTACATAATGTTGATCAGCCTTGTTGAAAAACCTAATAATTAAATAAACTGTTTTTCAACCTGTTGACCATCGACGAATAGCTGTTAAATTATGTTGACGGAAATACTGTCAACGACCCACCTCTTGTCCTATAACCTATTGCCGTACACATCATAGCATTTGCACGTCCGTTAGGACAAACTGTTGATACTAAACTTGTATAACACCATCAATGTACACGGTCTTAAGCAATAAAATTTATTTCTATTTCTATTTCGAGACAGCCGTTTCCGCGTATTATGGAACGTTAAATGTGTCTTTACACTTCAGCTCTCAGAAACGTTTATGTAGTGCTCACGCAGTAGGATTACCAAGCACAATTACAGTTATGCACGGGATAGTGTTCTCTATTCCATTAACACAAGGGTGAAACTGCATGCACTACCAAACGTGGTACTGCGTGCAAATAGCCACAAAGCAGCTGATTGAGATTGACATATCTTTGAGGTTGTAACGATCACGATTTGTCAAAAGGACTACGCACCTACAGAGAAGTGCCCAGCAGAGTGAGTGAGACAAAACATAATCATGTCTGCTTCCACCTTCATGCACAAAGCCTCTTTACAACATACGCAGTTTCCAAATTTATGATTGCCAGTGTGGGCAACAGTTCTTTTATTTTTATTCGTAACTTTCGTATTCATTAAATTCTTATTAATTATTGGGACAAACAATACGATTTTGTTAACAATATACAGAGCTACTGGTAATCGGCCTGCATCCGTTTAGGGCACGTTCTATATGTATAAAAAATTGGCAGTCATAGGAACTGCTGATAAGAGTGAAAACTCAGCATTTGATAGCTCACTTTGGAAACCACGCGGGTGAAACCAAAAGGTGAGGTCTGCCCATCATGGCATGGCCATCTAGCATGGCATAAAGATGGGCTATGAGAAATGCTAACCCATTTCGAGATGGCCAATGGAAAATGCTGACACATTTTCGCATTTGTAGCTGGCCAATAGCAATGGTCCCGAGTTTACCCGAAGATTTCTATCATTCCCGCCCCTCTACCGCCTAACTAAATCGGCTATGGCTTTGCTATTTCTGTCTCTATCATTTCAAGCGAAAAGAAGAGGCAGCAAAATTCAAAGCCGTCACAGACGTAGCTATAATATATATATATTTTCATATCTCATAGCTGGATATTTCCTCGAGTACACACGCACCTATAATATATATTTTTGTGACGTCATCCAACTATACCGTAAAATATATTCAGGCATATTAATATAAATTATGGTATAGCAAGACATATTTTGAATGAACAGTTTATTATGAGCCCGATATGTCCCAATGTTGGGCAAAGGCCTCCCTACCCTCTTTCCATTTGTCTCTATCCAGTGCTATGTCATACCAGTTTCGCTGAAATTGGTCTAGATCGTCCCACCAACGCTTTTTAGGTCTGCCGCAACGTCGTTTCCGGTTTGGATTCCACAGATTTGTGGTTTTAGCCCAAAGATCATCCGACATTCGGCACAGATGTCCGGCCCAACAGTGTGTTTCAAAATTATCCGAGCACACATCACGGGTTGTTTTACATATAACTTTCACTTATCCCGACATTTCAAATCTGGAATCGTTATAGTTGGCTTTATAAGTACCTTGGTGCCAGATGGAAACCATGGTCTGATGATGAAGCTGGAAAATGGCCATAGGAATCTTGTAATTAAATGACATAACACAATCGAGTTTGGGCTCGTTTTATTCGTCTTGACGAGTGCTTTGGTGCTAGATGGCAAACAGGGTCTGATGATGAACCTGGAAGATGGCCATAGGAACTTGGTAATTCAACGATATAACCCCATCAAGTTTGGTCTCATTCTCTTCGTCTCGACGATTACTTTGGTGCTCGATCGTAACGAAGGTCTGATGATGGGAGCTGGAAGATGACCATAGGAACTTAGTAATTAAATAACATAACCCTTTCAAGTTTGAGCACATTTATCACTTCAGTGCTACTCGTAGATGGTAACCAAGCTGTGATAATGAAGCTGGAAGATGGTCATAAGAATTCAGTAATTAGACGATATAACCCTATCGAGTTTGGACTCATTTTATGCCGATGTTGTCATAAACATCACATTACATATTATTATGATGTTCCAGATCTTGATCAGATTGTATTTAAAAAAACAGTTAAATTATGAAATTCTAAATTGTTTAGTGGCGGTCATCTTGATTTGTATTTCACCATAGCGTATTATACTAGTCAAACCCTTTCATTTGATATCCATATTGTGTAGGGTTCTGAAAAATACGAGTACTTTAACAAATACGATCGGCAGCCAGCCGCTACAAAATGTTGGTTCTTGTACAGTTTTATATCAAACATAGATTAGAACACTTCCGACTAATTTACCCTTCAAACACAAAAAACGAAACCGGCTCATCCGTTTGGGAGCTACGATGCTACAAACACATACACAGTTATGTCAAACTTTGAACACCCTATCATTATTGCGTCGGGGGCTAAAAAGATCAAAATACTCGTGACATGCGCTCAGACAATGTGGAAACATGCTATAAACTCAAAATATATCTTGCTATATTAATATGCCATAATATGAATAATTGAATATATTACGGTATAATTTGCTGACGTCACGACAATATGAAAATATATGTTATAGCTACGTCTGTAACGGCCTTTATAGTTAGCCGGTAAGCCCTCCGAGCGTGAGGCTTGAGGTCACAGCCCACGATAAATATATCTGCAGTGCGCCAAAAGAAGTTGTCACTGCAACAAACACTTTTTGTTACAACTCACAATGCATATCCAAAAAAAAAATTTTTTTTTGTCCTCGTCAGGACTGTTTAGCGGCTGTTTAGTGTGTTTTAATTTCGACACAACATTTATTGAGCGTTAAAGAGCGCGCGTTACGAAGACTTCGATTCTTTTAGACAGGGCGCACAAAGATTTTTTTAAATATGTATTTGGAAAAATATATACGAATTTTTCTAAACTATAAGGTTGCCCTATTAAATTTACCTAACATCCCCTTAAAAGGATGCAGGCTGATTACAAATAACTCTGAATAATCCTACGAAAGAACATATTATATAACTTGGTAGAAGGAGTATTTGCTTGTACGGGAGATATGAGCTATTGTTACAAATACACAGTGCATGTTTTGGAATCTTTAGATTTGAAAAACTACCTTTAAGTAGGAGCTGTCAAGTACTCTCTTATTCGAGTACTACTCCCTTCGGACTCGAACGCAGGCTGAACGGTCTTGTACACTATTAGATATTATAGAATTTTAAAAAGTATGCGTCGCCGATAAAGCTTGCTGTTCAAGGGAAACGACTTTTTTATTTTTATTTCACAGAAAATAAAACTATTACTTTACTGTCAAATACCATTGACTGTCACTGTCAATGTCATTTAAATGTCACTGTCAATTGAAAAAAAACTGCGTGCGTTTAACCGTTCCGAATAATTTTAATAAAAATAAACATTAAACAAATTGTGATTGAGATATTATCTCCTAGTCGAATGGCGTATTACGCTTATCAGTGAGAAAATTTGCCTTATCTTAGAGACTCTTAGATTTTGGTGCGTAATCTACGTGTGAATCTAATTGTGTTTAGTGTAAAATCATGAGTGAAAATACACAGTTCAGTGGTACCAATGGACCTAGTTTGGAGAATGTGGGCATGGCGCCTAGTTCTGGTGTTGATGTGTCTTCATTTCGCAATGGAGCGCCCGTCGCTATTCACAATCCATCCACAAGCAGTACAGGTAATTCAATAAACTTAGCACCATTGTTTCTGTACTTACAACCAACCAAACGATGATCTTTGGACTTTTGAGAATATATTCTTATTATAGGATATCTTTACCTAGTGTTTAGATTGACCACCTCCTTTCTTGATCCTTTTATTTCTTGATACAATTATTATTTACAAAAACACAGGCAATGTGTAAATTCTTTTCAGTTTTGTGCTACCACATTTCTTAATTCTACAAGAAGCTAGTGTCTGATGGCATTTCCAACTTCCACAAGGTTGAGAATTCCATGTCTATGAAGATATAAGTTTCTTGAAAATAACATAATAAATTATTTAATTTGCATATTCACTGAGTAACACAAAAGGCAGATTGACCTTCAATTATTTTCTTCATCTTTTTTTTTTTTTTTGAAAAGTTTCTTCATCGTTGGTATAGTCAGCCTATATCACACACTGTTACCTGAGTATAACCCTTTCTCCCGGAGGCTAAGGCAGCCGCCCTGCGACTAAGGGCAAACGGACTGTGGAAACAAAATATACAAACACAACACTCAAAAGTTTTGCAACAGGTGCTGAAAGAAATACCGTTTCTGGAGGCACCTATGGACAGAACAATATGTCAACATGTCTTTGATCGAAGATACAATATCCATCTCAATGCAGAATCAAAAGATAGCTCTGGTAGCAGAGAAGTGAGGATATACACAGACGGCTCTAAAACCACACAAGGTACAGGAGCCCGGCGTCTTCTCAAATGACTTAAACATAAAAATAGCAACATCACTAAGTAACCTAAACAGAATCTTCCGAGCCGAATGTATCGGTCACCAGGGCGGCACAGGCGGTCGCAGCCAGAGATGTTGGGGACCTAAACATCAAAATTGTCTCCGACAGCGCGTCAGTGCTTCAAGCCCTAAAAAATAATACCATAATCTCTGTCCTTATATTGGAATGCCACAATGCACTCCAATCCATAGCAGGGACGAACAGAGTAACCCTCCAATGGATCAAAGGACACAGCGACTCACTAGGTAACGACGCAGCTGATGAACTGGCCAAAAGAGGAGCAAAGGCAGTAGTATATGGACCGGAACCATTAATGCCTATACCTCAGGCCCAAATAAAAACATGGCTGCAGGAAAATACTGGGAAAGCACATTAAATGGAATGGAGAAACACTGAAGGTTGCAGGCAAACCAAAAATGCTATTCCGGTAGCAACAAAAAAGCTTGTCCGCAACCTTATCAGATTAAGCAGGGACAAAGTATGTAAAGTTATAGGTATTATGACTGGCCACTGTCCTCTAAACAAGCACCTATTCAATATAGGTGTGACAGACAGCCCTCTATCCAGAGGATGCATGGAGGAGGAGGAAACGCCACAGCATGTGATTGTGGAATGCAGGACCGTGGCAGATCAACGGGCAGAATTCCTCCACTCCCCAGCAGCAGTCTCGGAGGCCTTCACCGACCTGAATAGGTTGCTTGCCTTCTGGGATACCCTGGGATGGCTGGAGTAGAAGGGTAGTATGAGCCACACACAATGGCCCAATTGAGAGGCTAAGTGCGGAAAAGGCCCGTTTAACTAACTAACTAACCCTTTCTCCCTTGCACCACTAACATTGAAGATTTTAGGGGGCTAAAAACTGAACAGAACTGGTATTAGACTATTCTAGCAACCTGAACTAGTATGTCAGCCATCTGGAACTGGTATTTCAGTTATCTGCAACTGGTATCCCATTAACCCATAGGTGTCGCTAGTTATTTATGGAGCTTTGATGGTTTGGGTATTGGTGATAAGGTGATCAAATTAATTGTGCACCTTTATTTGGGCATAAATAGAAGAAATCTATTCCAAAAATCTCTACTTTGCTGCTAATTTAAAAATGGGGAAGAAAAACGTTGTGCAGATACCACCATGTTCCTAGAATCTTGCGAGGTCGTGTATCATCCACCAACCTGCACTGCCCCAGTGTGGTGGATTATGGCCTTGTCTTTCCCCTTGCGAGAGAAGGCTCCGAGTCAGCAGTGGGAACATTTAGTGTGCTACTTCTAAACTAACTAAACAGTATTACTTTTAGTGAATTATAATAATACTATAATAATAATACATCAATTTTAATGCAGGTTTAAATACAATACTGTATGTACAGATATGTGTTTTCACTTCTGTCTGCACTCCTGAAGTGCCTCTTCCTTTTCAAATAAGTGCACAAATTCTGGAAATAATCTGAATAACAAGAATTTGAATATTTAATAGATATTTAGTATCAGAAGTGCCCCACGGTATTACTCTCATAGTTCCTGTTTCGTTTATTTCCCATTATAAAAAGTAGACTATGTTTTCTTCCAGACTAATATCAGCCCGATCCATTCATATTTTACAACATGATTGAGTAACACACATCCAAACATCCATACATTAACATTTATAATATTAGTAACAGGATTAATAGGATAATTTAAACATTTTTTATTTTAAAAGTATTTTAACATGTTTGTTTTTGTCTGTCTGTTACTTTTAAGGTATGTAACAGCATCATAAATAACTATGTACATTTAATTTCAGGCCCCCCTGTCTTACCACCAAGGCCAGATTTAGCGATGAACCAAAACTATGGCATGAACCAAATGTCCCCATACGGAATGGGTGGGATGGGTGCCTATGGCATGGGATCTTACGGAATGGGAATGGGGTCTTATGGCATGGGTATGGGGTCCTATGGAATGGGGGGAATGGGATCCTATGGAATGGGGGGGATGGGATCATATGGAATGGGCGGCGGCTACGGATACAATAATATGGCTCAACCAATGTATGGTGATATTGAAAGCAGGTATGTGTTTGTATTATCTTCTTAATATAATAATATGTATTATAAATTATGAGGCACATTGTTTGCCCGAGATGGATTCCTAAATTACTTAACCGATTTTAGTTAAATTTTCACACCATGTCCATGTTGATCCAACTTAAAAAATAGGATAGACTTTATTCAGTATAAGGCCCATGAATGGGTTTTAAATGACAATATCCGAGCGAAGCCAGAACTGGCCACTAGTATTATAATATTTTTTAAATTAGATAAAAACTACAACAACACAGAATAATGATTCGTTTTCATAATGTAAATAACTACTTAAAAACTGTCGAAGAAAGTTCTTCGAAAAGGTGGCGCATATATTTCATTTCGCTTTTTTCCATTGGGCTTTTCATTGGCCACCTTTTGGTACACTTTGGTATAATTTACATGGCAAATAAAGAAATTGTCTTATACTTATCTCTGGGTACACAATGTAGTGCAGTGCAGTGATTTGGACTGCTGTTTCCAAATAAATAGCTGTATGGCTTTGTGCTATTATGGGCACTCATATTGCTTACCACCATGCACATGTCCTGATCGTCTAGTCACTGTCTGTTTTAATAATCAAATAATATAAATTAATGTGAAAGTGTAAATATTTGTTGGTCAATCACCTCAAAATGCCTGAACAAACTGGTTAAAATTTGGAGCACAGGTCTGGAATATTAGATAGGATTTCGTCCCGGGGAAATTAAGGAAACAGAAACTACCCGGGTGAAACCAGGGGTGTTGCTACTGTGTAATATACTGAAGAACTTTGCTATTGAAATTTGGACTTTACTGAATTTACGCTCTGAGATTACAACTTATGGGAATTCTTTCTTATTGTGTAGAGTTGACCTTTAAATGGTTTTAATCTTTAAGGAGTAGCCCCATTATGAGTCACTATACCACATCATACTAGTACACAATGTGAACTATGACTCTAGTAGCGGTATGTAGAGATAGTATTACTGTACCGAACTAGCTCATAGCACTTTTTTAAGAAACATATTGAGAACTGTTTGTCCTAGACAAACCTTGTTGAGGTTTTAAGGGCGAATTTATTTTTATATGTAATAATTATAGACTTCTAAATAAAAAAAATGTATGTGCTATCATCACAGGCGCGGTATACTGAAATATTGGAGAGCTTCACAAATTATTAATTTGTACTTCTATACTAATATTATAAAGCAGAAAAGCATTCAAACAAACAGTTTGAATGCTAGGATCTCGGGAACTACTGGTCCGAACTGGTCAAACTATTGGTCCGTACTGGTCGATGAAGGTTATAGGCTATTATAACATTACGCTATCAATGCGAGCGGAGCATGAATGAAGAATGTAACAAAAGATTGTAGAAGATGATTTTACTTATTCAAAAATTGTGTGACACGATTCGAATCCGTGTTCCGATGTTACGCCACTTTAAAATATATCCTCATTTAACTATATTAACTACTAAATGTCCGCCCCGGTATATTATATAGCACTCATCGGGTTCCCGTACATATCCAACGGTGAAAGAATGACTGAAATCGGTTCAGTCATTCCTGAGAATATCACTTTCAAACAAAAAACCTCTTCAGCTACCTGCTACGCCACCTGTCGGAAATTGGTCGTACCAACTCAGATTTAGAAACAAATTTGATTAGCAAAGATGTATATTCAATAATGCAATCTTAGATGCTGTCATGTACAAAGCACGGTACGAAAACTCAAAAAGTTTTATTCCGCTTCTATTGATAGTAGCGTTATGGTCTATAGCCTATAGCCTTCCTCGTATAGCCTTCCTCGATAAATGGACTATCCAAAAGAAAAATAATCTTTCAATTCGGACCAGTACTTCCCGAGATCCTAGCGTTCAAACAAACAAACTCTTCAGCTTTATAATATTAGTATAGATAGTATAGATTAAAACGTGCTCAACACGGCTAAAGGAGTTGTCCCTAATCCGTAGCTAGCTAGAAGGAAGCATCACCACAGACTTTAACAGTGATGTAAAACATCGTAAGCAAACCAGCTTATTCCATATCTTTCGAGCTCATACGTCATCCGCCAACCCGCCTTGGACCAGCTTAATGGATTATGCCCTCGAAGCTCGAGGCCTCGACTTTCTCCTTGCGAGAGAACGCCCTGAGTCCTACCTGTGGGAATATTTAGTGGGCTGGTTATGCTTACAATCTGTGTGATGAAAACTTTCGTAATACTTGGACGTTGTAATACATAAATTATAATTATGCTAATTTATTTCGTTTTGATAACCGATTTTAATGAGATGTGTCAAGGTTATCGGGGCCAATAAATCTGTGCAAATATTAGTTTTCTTGTTTCAACAGACTGTTTGTTAACCGAGGATATATTTTAAGTAGGTAATTAGTAATTACACTCTGTAGGATTCGCGCTGTCTTACTCTGTCTGTGTTCGTGCTGTCAAGGATTGATTTATTCGCGATAAAAAAAATAGTCTAGTGCGTCTAATACTACGTTGCGCTTTTTCTATCGGACCGCTCGTATCTTGGAAAAGTGACATCGTTTCAGGGTTGGTACTCTACAAATTCGAACTTAGTGGTTTCGGCCGTTACAGAGATATGTGGTAAGGAAACAAATATACGCAGTTGTAAAATTTCTGTATAATAAAAGTGTGATAAAAATATTATTGTTTTTCGGTCTAGCAATGTGAATACTTCTTGTATTGAGGATTACCTATTCCATGGTTGAAGTTAGACTTCTTACCACGAGGAAGAAAGAGAATAAGTACTAACTTTACATTATTTTGTTTTCAAAATTATTTAGTTTCTGCTGTATTAATTTCCCTACATAACAACTATGTGTCAACCCAGCGGGTAGCTGGTAGAAAATGCGCCCTAGCATTAAGCTTTCCGTTTGTACATAGTTGTTATTGTGCAATAAATATTAAATAAATAAATAATAAATAACTTCTTACGCGCAAACATTTTTTTTTGGAACTATTAAGTAAAATGTTTACACTTGACCGCCATTTTGCCGGATATTAAACGACGATGCGGTCTACGATGGAGCGTGCTTACCTTTTTTTTTTTTTTACTTACTCACTATAACCCCCTCGGTAGCCTACATCTGAACCAAGGAAGAGGACGCCGGGATCTCCGTTGGAACGCGCCGGCGTCCTATTGACGCCTTGCCTATGGCACCTTCCTTAGGTGATGGACTAAACGACGGACCGCGCCATGCCGTAGCCTTTCCTGGAGCGTGTTTACTTAGAGGAAACCGATTCACTCTCGATAAGAAGACACCAAGATTCTAATCGGGAACAAATTATTCAGGCAACGCATTCCACAGCCTAGACTTTCTTTCCCAAATGTAGAGTCAAACTTTTTCGTTCGACTCATAAGTAGGTAGGTACACACATCACGCATTTTAGCTGGCCTGGGGCTTAGTTGGTAGTAAGTCTGCCTGCGAAACCGTGGGTCGTGTATCTGGCTCCCATAGTACAAGCTTTGCTTAGTTTGGCGTTAGGTGGTGTTGTGTGTGAAATGTCCACCAATAGCCGAGAAGACTAAAAAATGTAATTAGTCCGTCAATCAATTAGATTGTTAGAAAATATTGTACACCTACTTTTTCTAATGTTTCACAAACAAAAAATGAAGGTACAGTGCTCAGATGTTTCGAGTTCGGTTGTGACGTCACTCTATCGTAAACATCCTATCCGTGACGTCACTACCTCCCACTCCGGAGGTTTGATGATTTATATCTTTGTACATTTTTGTTAATTTGATAAAACAAAAAATACATGTCCCATATTTTCCCATATCTACCGGACGAACTAATTGAAATGGTATATTTTGACCCTCCCAATTGTTTTTTTTTTCAGATTCATACATTTAGCAGAAGAAAATACGCGGCCGACGTTTGAGTCGATACAAAGTCTAGTGCACGCAGTCGGCAGCATCGCTATGATGATGGAGAACACATTCTTCGCGTTGACCAGCTCTTTCAGAGCAATATTAGGTATGTCTTTCAATATGCTTTATTAACAAAACTGAAATATAATGAGAACTACACTACGCCACATACCTAACTACTTACACATCTAAACTAAGCACATCTGAATTATCCATACACTAATGAAGATGTCAAGATAATCAATATAATTTAAATATTAACACTACTATTCTTAGTATGAGTATGTTAAATATATGCTACTACAGGCATGAGCGGGTCGCAGCCTCAAATTTTGGGGAGGGTCGTCAATAATAATACAATATGTCGAGTAAAAAAGACTAAAATATCGAATAGAGGCAAACTTATATACGACATATGTCACAATGAATAACAAAAGTAAATACATGGATAATAAATACTTACTTGGGTCAGATAGTCTTTTTCGTTAATAGGTAAGAGAAGGAGATCAGTCGTCGAATAGACAACGCATGGAAGAGCTACTGGTCTATTAAAGAGCTAATGAAGGGAGAACTTCCAATCTCCGTGAAGCACAAACTGCTCGACACATGTATCTTGCCTATCCTAATCTACGGTTCACATTTGATCACTTAGTAAAGCCCAGAAGACCCGCCTCAGGATCTGATATTGAGCTATGGGATACATCCCATAGCTCAATACATAGATTTGAGTACTCCCAAAGAAATTAAAATACAGAAAAAATGTCATAAGACCTGAAATAAATGAAACCGTCACACAAAACTTAACATTTACGATTTCATGAAGTTTGCTCAAAAAAAAAGAAAAAGAGAAAAAAGGCTTGATTACAATTATAGGTATGTACTCATGGAGACCTCTTGTTAAACCTGTAATGGAACGCAGTATGGTGTTACGAACGAAACGAAATAACGAAACGATACGAATAAAAGACCTAAAATACCAGTATTTTAGGCATTAAAAGACAAGACCGTTCGTAACACCATACTGCGTTCCATTACAGGTTTAACAAGAGGTGTCTATGAGTACCTGTAATTGTAATCAAGCCTTTTTGTCTCTTTTTTTTTGGGAGCAAACTTCACGAAATTTTAAATGTTAAGTTTTTGTTTGACGGTTTCATTTATTTCAGGTCTTATGACATTTTTTCTGTATTTTAATTTCTTTGGGAGTAACTGCATGCACTCACAAAAAAGCCCTAGCTGAAAGCTTAGGTTGTAAGGCTCTGCGCATTGGGGTGCGTGGCTGTCGACTGGGTTCTTATCGACTAATCCTTAATACTAGCCGTGGTTGGAACCTCTATGCGTGCTCCTCGCTCTTCGACCAGTGCGTATAGAGGTTCAAATTATTTGTGAACATAAGTAGTAAGAAGAAGGGCAATGTTTTCAGAGAAATTAAAGAGTATGGAGATAAATCATCTTATAATTATGGGTAACGAGCGCAGTGCAGTGCTAGACAATGATTTAGGGCTCTTCATGTTCCAATACGCATCACACTGTGCTGTTATGGGCAGGCGTGTCGCTTATAATCAAGCATATGTCCTGCTCGTCCCGTTACTCTGTACTATAAAACAATCTACATAAAATAAATGTGACCGACACATTTTCTTTAGCTTTAACTAACCAAAGCTTTCACTACGAAAGCCAGATAGCTTTCACATTCATTCATAATACAAGTCATTTTAAATGCATAATTACGTATGTTTAGAAACACCCAGACACAGATCGAAAAATCGAAACCTTATCAAACTATCTTATTTTGAAAAGCGCCTTATTGTATGTCTAAGGGAAACCTTATACTCGGAGGGTTCTTGCAATTTGAGGGCAAGTAACGAGCGTGACGGGCAATGTGGGGGTTTCCCAATTTTCCGTCATGTGGGGCTGATTCCTGTCGACTACATTTCGTCGCTGTGGGATAATTCTGTATAAATAAACATATAATATGTATGGATATTTTTTTGCATAACATCATGTGACCCTAAACTAAGCAAAGCTTGTAAATATGGAAGCCAGATAGCTGATATCCCCACTTGTTTACATAGTATAAAAAGAAGTTCATATAGAAATTTTAGATTTTAATGCAGTTTTCAGCAATACTTGAAGTAATCCAAGAGGAAAGTTTATATGTACCTATAATACCTACGAACATAATGTAGTACAGAAAAGTCGAAAAATCATATATTTGTAATCTGATATTTTTTTTTTTTTTTTAACTAGAATAGGTTCGCACTTGACCACCATCTCGCCTGATGTTAAGCGATGATGCGATCTACGATAGAGCGTGCTTACCTAGAAGAAACCGATTCACTCTCGATTTGAAGACACCAAGATTGTAACCATCGGGGAAAACCCACTCAGGCAACGCATTCCACAACCTAGACGTTCTTATCACAAACGTGGAGTCAAATCGCTTCGTTCGTGTTTAGAACATGTCGTTGTGTGTTGGAACATCAACCATGAAACGATGTCGCCTTTTTTGTGGAAGGAGAAGTCCGATAGAAGAAAGGGCAAGGTGGAATTAGATCATGCAGATCAGTTGCACACTCTCCGAAGTGTATCCGATAAAATACCGATAAGCTAGCAATTTTGCGGCGATGATCAAGACTTTGAAGTCTTTTACGCACAAGAGTGTCATTGCCTATGAGTCTTTTGGCGCGTCTCTCAATCGATTCCAGAGTCTCCAGCTGATACTTAGCCGATCCATCCCAAAGGTGCGAACAGTACTCCATACAGGAGCGAATCTGTGCTTTGTATAACGTGAGCAACTGTTCAGAATTGAAGTATCTTCGCACCTTTGAGAGGACACCAAGTTTTTTTGCGGCTAATTTAGCCTTAGACTCAATATACGTGCCAAAATTGAGCGTCGATGACAAAGAAACGCCCAAAACCTCAAGATGGTCAGTGACCGGCACGGATACGCCTCGAAAAGTAGGAGCCAGTTGGAACGGACTCCTTTAGCGGAGAACAAACACGCCTGTGTCTTTCCTTCGTTGAACCTGGCTAAATTGGCATCGCCCCATTTAGAGACTGCCTGAAGGGCCAAGTTCAAACGCTCGATCATATTCTCTCTCAGTAGCTGAGTTTGTTGCCCACTGGCTCTTGCGCTAGATATATAACTCTCTACGACGGTGTTATCATCTGCGTACCCAAAAATACCGGGCTTCAACAGATCGTTGATATGTAGCAGGAAGAGCGTCGCAGAGAGTACCGACCCCTGAGGAACCCCGGCATTGATAGCCATTTGATCCGACGAACAGCCATCAATGACGACTCGTATGGATCGATCCTCAAGAAGTCCGATATCCACGCAATAAACCCCAGAGACAAACCATAGCCAGAAAGCTTGCTTATAAGGCCATCGTGCCAAACCCTGTCGAAAGCCTTCGAGATATCCAGGGAGACTGCAAGTGCTTCCCCGTGTTTCTCGATGGCTTCACTCCAGATGTGGGTGACATACGCTAGAATATCCCCGGTGGACCGGTTCCGGCGAAACCCGTATTGCCGGTCACTGAGGAGGTCGTTCGATTCTAGGTATGTCAGGAGCCTGTGGTTTAAGACACATTCCATAGTCTTGCAGAGTATGGACGTGACTGAGATGGGCCTGTAGTTGACAGGGTCAGCACGACTACCTTTTTGGGCACAGGTTGCACGTTAGCAAGCTTCCATGACTTCGGCACTTTCCCAGTTTGAGAGAAAGTCTAAACAGGCGCGTTAGTACTGGAGACAATTCGGGTGCACAAACCCTCAGTACTATGGCAGGAATTCCGTCCGGGCCATTGGCTTTATTCACATCCAGATTGCGTAGCACTTTGATAACCTCCTTTTGGCGAATATGTATTTCAGACATTACAGTCGAACTGCCAGGTGGAGAAGGAGGTATCGCACTACCAGCATCTAGACGCGAAGATTCCGCAAACTGAGATGCAAACAAGTTTGCCTTCTCTGTTGCGGTGTGAGCCAACGTACCATCAGGTTTTAGCATTGGAGGTAGTGAGGGGCGACAGAAGTTCGATTCGGCCGCTTTAGCTAGGGACCAAAACGCTTTGCTACCCGCAGGGTATGAAGCTAGTTTGTTCCCTATTCGACTAATATGGTCCTCTGTAAAACCTTTTTGCATGCCTTAGCAGCCTTGTTAAACGCTTTCTTCTTCTGGTGTGTGTCCTTTGCCTTACGTTGTCGAGCATCAACCCAAGCCAGGTAAGCCCCATGCTTAAATACTTCAGCATTTTTACACTGAGGCCCAAACCAAGGGCGAGCTTTGCTGGATACTGGGACGTCAGAGTACGGTATAAAATATTCCAGAGCCGTTTGTATCACTTCAGTCACAGCATCCGCGCAAGTTGAAGGATCACCAGAAGAGAAGCACAATGACTGCCATGGGTAAGACGCAAAAAAAGAACGCATCTCATCCCAATCTGCTAACTTGTATCGCCACAACCGCCGGTTGCCTCTAGGGCTGGGATCGGGCGGATGGTACATTGATACTGACTTCACCAGACAGTGGTCGGAGCTGCCTGAGGGCGAAGATACCGCCACAGAATATCGGTCTGGGTCAGTAGTTAGCAGAAGGTCTAAACAATAAGGAGTATGCGACTCAACGTCAGGTACCCGTGTGGCCTCTTGGACCAGCTGGGTCAGGTCTAACGATAAAGCTAGCTTTCTCGTTTCCAGCCCAGCGTGGTCAGTGTCCCGGTATGGGAACAGCCAATCCTTGTGATGGCCGTTAAAATCCCCCAGCAACACAAGTTGGGCTGATGGGTACTTCTGCTGAGCCGCATCCGCCGCCTCACTTAAATATTCCATGAGCCTAGTCGTCTCCAGATCTCCACTGTGCGACCGATAGACACAGGCATATACAATTTTGTCTATGCCTGTGTCTATCAGCGCCCAAACAACAGAGAATCTGGTGTCCTCAAGATTACGGAGACGCCGACAGCAGATATCGTCACGGGCGTACAGGCACACTCCAGCACGTGACTTAAAGTTGTGCTCCAACGTGTACCCAGGATATGTTAGGTACGCCACGTCTGACGGACGTCCTATCTGCGTCTCCGTAAGAAACAACAGTGATGGCTGCTCAGTCTCCAGGTGGTGGTGGACTGCTGTGATATTTGAGTGCAGACCTCGGATGTTCTCGAGGTGCACTTTAAGAATCAAGGAGTGCAGCCGCATATTAACGTTGTTTCTATTTTTGACTTTGTTCATGATACTTGAGGGTGAATTACGGTGGGAAAACGGAAGTAGAACGAGGCTACATACTGCTGACTAACGGCCACAACACACAACACAAATACATCTATGGGAAACTAGTCTGGAGACTGCGGGGACGCCCGAGCCCCCCCGGGGATGTCTATCTGGCCTTGATATCCGGTCGCCAACCGGCAGGATAGCGCATCCCGGGATTTTTCGCTAGATGGCGGGGCAGCCTTTCATGAGGGGCTAGCTCACTACTTGGGCCCCCTACTGTCTGCGGTCGGTCGCGGCAACCGTGCCTCGGATCCCGCTACCCTCCACGACTAGCTTTCCGATGCAAAATATCGGTGTGCGGCATTCCAGTCGTGCAGTTATGCAGCAACTGTTCTGACCCGTTTTCCCTAATGGCGTCACCAAACTACATGCCGGAACACGGCAAGGCCGCTTGGCGGCATGACTTAGTCAGGTGGGTGGTCACCAGCCACGGCCGAGGCCTACCACCGGTATTTTTGTCAGCTGTTTAGCACCACCCAGGGACCACGTGTGGGGTTTCTATTTACAGGTGTTTTCCCACGGACGAAG
Source organism: Ectropis grisescens (assembly GCA_017562165.1). Classification (NCBI taxonomy): domain Eukaryota; kingdom Metazoa; phylum Arthropoda; class Insecta; order Lepidoptera; family Geometridae; genus Ectropis; species Ectropis grisescens. The sequence goes on from CM029786.1 coordinate 12,718,461, forward strand.
CTGACACAGTCCCCAAACCTATAACCTAGTAACAGATATACCTAGTAACAAACAAATTTTTGTGCGCTTATATTACAAAAGCTGACTAAACCTTGCGATATGATCAAATTATACGCCGGAATTGTACCTATGTCTTAAAAAGATCGATAAAAGGTCCGTGATCGTGATGGTATGTACTTAGTTTCTAAAGATAACACACTTCACTCAACTTTTTTGAGTAAAGATAATCTGCAAGCTTTGCTATAGGTAATTAGTTCCATTCTGTAAATTCCGTAATATCACCACAATTTCGTCAGCGTCCAGCATTTGAACATTGTGAGACTCCTTAATGCCCTGCTTTGAGCGCGGCCACCGAATCAAGAAATTCCGTAACGAAAATAAAACCTAACACCCCCTCACTCCGCATACCATGTAGCTCGGGCGAGCGTTCGCTTACCTATACCGGACGAAGAGACCAAATTTGGTCACTCAGCCATTTTGACTTTAAATCTTTTTTTTTTGTATTTCAGGTGTAGCAGAAAACTTTGGCAGATTACGCTCTCTATTCGCCCAGTTCTGGTCCACATTCGCAGTAGTGCGGTCCTTCAACTGGCTCATCAGGAAACTGATGGTGATGCTTGGCATCAGAACCGAGACTGAATTCAAGGTAATTTCAAACCTAGTGCCGTTGGATTGTGGCTTATTTTCTTTTGATAGAATCTGGACCCTATTGGCAGGCTTTCGAGTACTCAGGGGTATTTCTACTTTATAATTTTTAGTTTAAGTGCTAATTTCGTTTGATCTGGTTCGTTTTCTATTCGCCCAGTTCTATTACACATTCCCAGTAGTACCATTAGTATGGTCCTTCAACTGGCTCGTCAGGAAACTGATGGTGATGCTTGCCATCAGAACCGAAATGGAATCCAAGGTAATTTCAAACTTAGTGCTATTATATTGTGGCTTATTTTCTCTCGATAGAGTCTGCACCATATTAGCGGACTCTACACTACTCAGGGGATTTCAACTTTAGTACTGTTACCATAAATGCGTATTCCGTTTGATTCAGATTTAAGTAGTTCGATCTCTATACGCCCAGTAGACATGATGACTAACAAAAAACGAAATAGTCCGTTAGTTACTTTGCAAAAAAAAAAATTGAACTCGTATTTTTCTTTGTTTCACAAATAAATAATGACAAAGATACAGTGCTTAAAAGTTTCGACTGACGTCACTACATTGTACGAGTTTTACGAAGACGTGACGTGTTACTTTTATAGCATGGGTTAATTCCGTTTCTTCATAATAAACTAGCTGAACCCTGCCACGCTACGCTGTGGCACATTGTGATGCAAAAATTAGATAAAAACAATCCTTGGTGCGGATTAAACATCATTCTAAAATTTCAGCTCGATCGGAGAACTTTTTGAGTTTTTGAAGCGTACACAAACCAACATAACATTTTTAAATATAGAGAAGATAGAGAATGAGCAAACCATGTTTAATTCCAGATTACCGCGATCTAACAAAGACCAAACTCATCAGATTAGTTTTTTTGCATTATAATGTGAGATACGTGATATGTAAAAATCAATGAACTGTAATCCTTCCTCGTGAGTCGATACAAAATCACTAAGTAAAGTAAATCTGACTCAGTAAGCGTCCAATAGTCCTATAAAGTCGGACTCTTATCGTATTTTGATAAAAATGTATTGCAATATTTCAGTATGACCTTTGCTTTTTTCAATAATAACTACGTAGTATCAGTATTAGAGGATCATTAAAGTTATCTTTATTTGGACTTCACTACCGTTGGCTTGAAACGCTATCACGTGTCTAGATTACGATAGAGAATACTTTTTAAACGATTTCAAATAAAGAGATGGTTCTCAATTAGGCTGAATGTTTTTTTGTATGTAGGTATGTCTTTTAAGCGATAGCACAGCCAATTGTGAATCGATTTTGATGGTTATCTTTTGTTAGGTAGGTGATCCCACAAAAAAATTATCAAAATCGGTGTAGCTGTTTTGGAAATATGAACAAAAAACAGCTAATAAAAATTTACCTCGATGACTTACTATTGAATATGGTGAAATATAAATTTAATAAAAAAATGAAATTTTAAATTGAAGTCGGTTTTTGTATTTTTGAAGACAATAGATTATAGTATAATACAATGTTTTATTTGTACTTTTAAAATAATTTGTGCCTACGAAGTTAATGAAAATTGTTTTGAATTTTCATATTTCATTGAGAAAAGTCTTCGTCAGAGGTTATTTCGGGGAGATTAGCTTATCTTAGATTTTATGCGATACAAGTTTCAATGTCTGTCATAGATAGACTCATCAAGATCAAAATTTATCTGAGCGTTATTTCGCCGAAACGATTTTTTATTGTCTTTGCGTTTTTTTCCTGTTTAAAAACAAAATTATTAATGATATACCTATCGCTATGTATTGTGATTGCTTATCAAGTTTTTGCTTATTTTATCTCTGATAACCCATGTTTTATTGTGTAAAAGTTTATCTATTGTTCTAATAGAAACTAATGTTACGACTATTTAGTTTGCACTAATGGGTGAGGCGCCTCCACAGAAGAGATAATGAAAAGAATAAAACGTTTTATTACAACTAGTACTAATTAAAATTAAGAAATATTTTTTGCCCGCAAAAAAACTCGTGAATTGTCACGGCGATAATAATTACGTTACCAGATCTTGCAGATTTTAGGCCTTAGGATGATCATCTATCGAAATATAAGTATATGCCAAATGGAATATATCGAATAATTCCAAAACAAGAACAAAATTAAAAATTTTGATTAACCCCCGACTACCTCAGATTTGTTATCTGTTCAACATTCTACTAGTCAAGCCCTTTCATTTGATACCCATATTAAGGGAGTTGTGAAAAAAGAAATGTATTTCGCCATTTTGTGGTGGCGGCCATCTTGGATTTGAAATTTGTCATAGTTCAAATTATTCTACTAGTTAAGCCCTTTCGTTTGATACCCATATTGAGGCAGTAGTGAAAAAATAATGTAATTCGCCATTTTGTGGTGGCGGCCATCTTGGATTTGAAATTTGTTATAATGTATAGTATTCTACTAGTTAAGCCCTTTCATTTGATACCCAAATTGAGGTAGGTTGTGAAGAAATATTTTGTCCGCCATTTTGTGGAGGCGGCCCTCTTGAATCGATATTAACCAAACATAGCTAAGAACATCCGCACGGATATTTACCTGCAAATAAAAAAAACGCATCGAAATCGGCCCATCCGTTTGAGCTCTACGGTGCCACAGACAGAAAAAAAAAGGAAAATGAAAATTTATTGAACTGTGCTATTATTATAAATGTTGATGTTTGTTGCTTAATCATGTCGAAACGTACGAACTGATCGGGTTGAAATTTGGGTCACAGATTATAGTCTAGAGTAGCACATAACTTTTTAACCCCCGACCAAAGAAAGGGGTGTTATAAGTTTGACGTCGATGTCTGTCTGTCTGTGTGTGTGTCTGTCTGTGGCACCGTAGAGCTCAAACGGATGAGCCGATTTCGATGCGGTCTTTTTTATTTGAAAGTTAATATTCGTGCGGATGTTCTTAGCTATGTTTGGTTAATATCGATTCAAGAGGGCCGCCTCCACAAAATGGCGGACAAAATATTTCTTCACAACCTACCTCAATTTGGGTATCAAATGAAAGGGCTTAGTAGAATACTGTACACTATAACAAATATCAAATCCAAGATGGCCGCCATCACAAGATGGCGAATTATATAATTTTTTTCACTACTACCGCAATATGGGTATCAAACGAAAGGGCTTGATTAGTAGAATACTATACACTAAAAAAAAATCAAATCCAAGATGGCCGCTTCCACAAAATGTCGAAATGCATTTCTTTTTTCACAACTCCCTCAATATGGGTATCAAATGAAAGAGCTTGACTAGTAGAATGTTGTACAGATAACAAATCTGAGGTAGTCGGGGGTTAATAAATTTTTTTAATGTTGTTCTTGTTATCGCATAAAAATAACGGAACCGGGAACCACGCGAGTAAAACCGCGGGGTGCTTTCGTTGTATTCCCGGGATGAAAATTAGCCTGTGAGTTTTTCCATATCTAAACTGTGTTCCAAATTTCAGACCAATCCATCGTTACGTTACGACAAATATCCAAACATTGACATTTATAATAATACGAGTATTGGTAGGATTAATGAAGTAAAAAGGTTTTATAAAAACTGGCTTCGTGGCTTAGTGGGTAGTAACTCTGCCTGCGAAGCCGAAGGTCGTTTGTGTGATAAATACAAATATTTGTACTGTGTCTGGGTGTTTTTCTATTTACAATAAGTATGTATTTACAACTATACAAGTATTATATCAGCTATCTCGCCGCCATATTACAAGCTTTGCTTAGTTTGGGGTCAGATGGTGTTGGTGTGAATGTGAATTGCCCACCAATATTTATTTATTTGTTATGCAGGCGTGGGCGGAAGCCGTGGCCGCCACGCAATCGGGCGTGGCAACGCCTGAACAGCGAGCTCGTGGCTCCAGCTGGCCCGTGCTTCTGTTCTTCGGCGTGGTCGCCGCCGCGCCCTACATCGTGCTCCGGATGTTTAACGGGCTCACCAACACCATAAACGAAAGACGTGAGTATCCTCAAACAAATCTCTGAGAAAAAGAAAAAATGGCGAAATACTTTCTGAATATAAATCTAGAATCACTATGGCATTTTATTATACAATACACATTATTGGCACCACAAACAAAATTGACAATAAGTAACATATAAAATAACAAACACATAATGGGCACAAAAGGCGATCTTATCGCGAAAAGCGATCTCTTCCAGATAAACTTATTATGCGGCATCGGAAATGATGGCTGAACAAACGTGGGTGGCTTTAGCTAACCAGTCTGTGCCAAACGAGCCGCTGTCACACGCGTGCAATCTACGAGTTTATTTCTGCATAAATGCGCAAATTGGTCTTATACGTTATGGCATACTACTTTGGGGCAACAGCGGTAAACATAATACAAGCGACGTCTCTTTAAAGCTTTCGTTGCGCGCAATTAATATATTTATTTACAAAATTGATTGTTTGTCTTTAAGTCTACTCGGCTTACTACATACTGTATTTAGGCTTATTGAAATATTTTCTAAACAAGAACAAAATTAAAAAATTTGACTAACCCCCGACTACCTCAGATTTGTTATCCGTACAAAATTCTACTAGTCAACCCTTTCATTTGATACCCATATTAAGGGAGTTGTGAAAAAAGAAATGTATTTTGCCATTTTGTGGAAGCGGCCATATTGGATTTGAAATTTGTCATAGTGTAATATATTCTACTAGTCAAGCCCTTTCGTTTGATACCCATATTGAGGTAGTAGTGAAAAAAAAATATAATTCGCCATTTTGTGGTGGCGGCCTCTTGGATTTGTTTTTTTATAGTATTCTACTAGTCAAGCCCTTTCATTTGATACCCAAATTGAGGTAGGTTGTGAAGAAATATTTTGTCAGCCATTTTGTGGCGGCGGCCATCTTGAATCTATATTAACCAAACATAGCTAAGAAGATCCGCACGGATATTAACTTTCAAATAAAAAAAACCACATCGAAATTGGCCCATCCGTTTGAGCTCTACGGTGCCACAGACAGACACACACACAGACAGACTGACAGACAGACAGACAGATAGACAGACAGACATCGACGTCAAACTTATAACACCCCTTTTTTTGGTCGGGGGTTAAAAAATAAGATATTACAAAGTAAAAGTAATAGTTACAAAGTAAATAATTAATTAAAATATTACAAAGATGTCATACATCTAAAAAGTAAAGTTGTAAAGCTAAAAATGAAAAAAGAAGAAGAAGACTTTATCAGCGGACTATTATTATCATTGTATAAATTCAGGCCAATAGAAACTGTATTGCCAGACATGTTGCATGCGTCTGGAAGAAGAGGCCAGTTTGTATGGGTCAATTGTTAAAATGTTTTGTATCACCTTATCTTACCTGCAAACAGCAATAAATATTTTTGTATTTCTATCACTGCCTGGAATAAAATCAATCTATTTTGTTTAAGAGTTCTTTATTATTTATATCACTACAAATACATATTTTTTTTCCAGTGAACGACCCGACATCATGGCAGAACCCATTCCGGGCGATCGCCTACCACGACTTCCAAGCGACGTCCCCTCAGGAAATCAGTTTCCACGCTAACCAGGTCCTGACCGTGGCTCCACAGCACTTACAAGGCAACTTGTGGAACTCTGGCTGGCTAATGGCCTCCGCAGACAGACAGACCGCGGGACTCGTACCAGTCACGTACGTCAAACTCGTCAAACCTAACGAGGGCATAGCCGAAGGACAGAAACCGAATGAGGGTAGTGAAGTAAATTCAACTGAAAAACAGGAGTTGTAGGTTTAAGGTGATAAATGAGTGAGCGATGTGAAACTACGAACAGACTTGTAAATTAATAATAATTTGAACAAAAAAGAACCGACTTTCAATAGAAAACTTATAAAGTAGAAAAGTTTTCCTCGATTTCTCTAGGATTGCACCCTTGGAATATCTTCTTTACAACAAAAAAAATAATCATTAAATCGGTTCATAAACGAAGAAGTTTACATAAAATATATATTTATATATATATATATATATATATATATATATATATATATATATATATATATATATATATATATATATATATATATATATATATATATATATATATATATATACGGTCGAATTGAGAAACCTCCTTTTTTTAAGTCGGTCTACTTTCGCATAATGGAGTTGATATTATAAATCTTATAAATATATGTCGCAGGAAAATTAGGGATTATACGAAATCCTTAGTAATATCGTGAAATCGCTGTAGATGTAACCTAACCACCCGGTTAGATTAGGTTTTCTAACTGCCTGGTTAGGTTAGGTTTTCAGTAAGAAGATTTTATAAACAAGAATGCAGTACATCTACCGTGATTTCGTGATATCATTAGGGATTTCGTGTGATCCCTGATTTCTTAATTACCCTGCGACATACGTCATAGGATGATTTGATAGACCGTATTGGGAAAATTCTATGAGATTTCGCGATGACCGATAAATTACATTTACCCTTTTTTAACTTTTTTGAATGAGATTTAAGAAAAAAAAACAAAGTTTTGTCTTATTTCTAATTCCATTCTAATTTCCATTTACTAATCGACACACAAAAAAAAAAGGGGCTACTTTAAACCGGACCCACCTACGGGCATGTATTTCAACCCGCTGTATCCGAATTTGAAGTCCGTTGGCCCGGTGACCTTCTAGTTTTGAGTATGAAGACTGCTGTTTTTCGCAATTTTTCGCCTTTTTTGGGATTTTTGCATTTTACTCAAAACTGGAGGGCGACAGAGCCAAACAAACTTCAAATTCGGATTCAGCGGGTCGAAATAGATGCCCGTAGTAGGTGGGTCGGGTTCGAAGTACAGACAATTATTTTTATTGCGTGCCGATTATACAATGGAAATTAGAATAGAATTATATTCTAATTTCCATTACACCTCAAACAAACTTTGACATTTCTCAATCTCACTGAATAATACGGTTTTGCAAAATAATGATTGACAAAACCGATCTACCTACGACATATAAAAATCTTGTGTGACGTTTGTATGCGTACCGACCGTTCCGTAAGGACCGATGTTTATGTTTTTTTTTTGTGTAAATAATATATGTTGGTAGGTAGGTTTGTATGACAATAGATTCCTCCTGCCCTACTATTCGTCTTCTAATCGCGATTTTGTTATTTTTAACTTAAAAAATATTCAAAGTATTTTAAAACAAAAGTAGTTCATTGTTCATTGACAAGATAATAAGGGGGTTTGAGAATTCAAATATAAAAATGTCATAATTTCGCCAAAGGTGGCGCCAATGTTCCATTTTCTTAAGAGAAATTTAAAACCAGAATTATTTTGACAGGCATATTTGCAATCTGAAAAACTCCTGAAGGATTGCGTCACTTTTGACATTTCATTTGATTGCTAGTTTTTTTTTATGATATCTATACCGTCATGCGACTGTAGACCTTACCTCAGTTATATTTAAGCTTTTATTCCAATAATTGTAGCATGGTTACAATATCTTCATTGTAGACGCGCTATTACAATTCTGTACTCTGTAGTTAATACCTACTTGTTCGTAGACGTGTGAAAATGATGACTGACAAATCGTTATGTGCGAAACATTTTTGTATGTAAATATATGGACACGGGTTACAAAATATGTTTTTAAAATATTTATGTATAAATAAAGCATGTCTGAATTTAGGGAAATGATTTAAAATTTGGCCAGTGCGGGATTTGGCAGTCTGAAGTTGGTTCTAGGAGCTGTAGTATAGTCTAAAGTTTGTTTCAAAAACTATCCATTGCGCACAGTGAAGCAAGTTCTTTCTTAATCGGCCATATTGTAACACTGTAACAGTAAAAATAGTTTATATTGGTGAGAACAGAACAACTATTTTGGGTTTGTACGCCAGCTCTGGGTGATCCTGTATTTTGCCCCTAACAACGTACCAAAAGGGTCGTTTATTAATCATGTGTGGCTCGAAAGGAAAGTAGTGTAGTGTAAATAGTGAGATAGAAAAACATCAAGTGCTTATTGGACGACCCGAAACCTCAATTCTAAAGCGGTTGAAAAGCTAATCAAAAAAGCATTTGCCGTTTTCACAGAATTACTCTCTGGTCTTCTTAATTCGGGGAATTGTTATTCCTCCAGTCAAATTGTTTCTGTGATATTAATCCCGAAAAAAAAAAACAAATGCACAAGTACATTAGGACTGTACTATATATTTGAAATAAGAGCGCCTAATTTTATCCTAGAAAATGTTCGGTTTTCGTTTGCTAAAAAAACTAGAGTAGTAGACAAAACATGAGACGTTCTGCACTGAACCAGCTACACGGCAGGCATATTTCTCTCTGTAATCTATAAGCCATTCCTTTCTAAGGGTTATGTTGTAATTCTATTGTAATATTCATTCCAAATTTAGTTATACTATGAAAAACTTTGTCGAGTGACGAGCGCAGTTTAGTTTGACATTCTCCTTCATAATTTTGCGGGACAATGAAAGTACTGTTATGGTCAGAGGCCTTAATACGATTCACGATGACCAATATCCGATATACAAATAGGTGCAGGCAAAGAAAGTGGAATTTTAATAGTAACTTAGTTTACATTATGTCAAATAATCTTTAAAAAATAAATTATGGGGTGGTTTCAGGATTGTAAATAGTTTGTTATAAGTATGCTGTAAATAGTCTCTATAGCAGAGTCTGTTAAAGATGAAGTTTTCTTTTCGTCAAAAATGACGGCAATGTTTATTTTTATTCAATTTCTTTAAAAAACAAAACATTAACTGTGCCTAGGTAGGCACAGTTAATGTGCCTTTACTAGCTACTATTACTTACCGAGTTTTTAGTTTATTGGTTATGTGAATTGGGGTATCTTATGTATTGTCTTGTCGATAATTTACCGAAAAATATTAAATAATGAAATAATTACTTGCTGTGTAATAATTCTCGCATTTCTTTCTTTAGGTTCTATGGGGTTATTTTGTATTTATTTAGTGTAAGCTTTCGATTTATGTTTACAACAAAAATAAAATGTTATTTGATAATATGAAGTTTTTTTTGTTTAAGCAAACCTTTTGTAGCACATAAAAAATGTAAGCACAGACTAAGTAGAGATACTCTGTAAGATCGAAGAAATATTTCGCATCCCCGCCAATCGTGATATTTAAAATATGAATAGGGCTCTGTTTTTGTCTTATTTGACAACCAAACATACTGGGAAGAAGCAAAGATTTTGAATGTACAAAAAAATCGAAATCTATGGGAAGAAGGCACAGCTTTTTGTCGTGACAACGTCTAATAAATCGATGAACGCCGGCTATATGCACGAAAAAGTGTCTCGTTCCCGTAATATAGTACGCTTGCGCCGCATCTATGTCATCTAAGCCAAATGTTTTGTTGTGATGTCGTCACGTTATCGTCCGTAAACCAACCGGCTTTACAACCATTTTTTTTCTGACCTATAGTTGCTGGCCTTGTGTGCCCCCTACTACCAACGGACTTTCGGCGCGGAAGCGCAGGGCGCAGGACCCACCTAAACATAACATACCAACTTACACGAATTAGCATGCAACATCCTGGTATCAACACCTGAAAAAGAATTCGGGCTAAAGCTAAATCGTACCTTTATAAAAGACACCTTTGTAGTTGTTGAGTAGTAGCACAGAATAGATATTACTACAGAACCCTCACTTAGCGATTTTTTTTATATAAATAGCGACTCTTGCTGGGACGCAACAAAGTGCAATTCAGCTCGCATTAGCGCTCAATGCCTATCGCAATGTTTAACCTAAACATTTGCGCTGTCTTCTAACGCGTAACTCTGTCGCTGTCTGGCGCGGAATGATGCGCATCGAAAGGGTTGTCGACATATTATCTAATAAAAAAATAAATTAACCTTTCGTTATGTAGGTGGTCAGCATTGTAGCTCAGATTATATATTTTAGTTATTTACTTCGTAACGCGCAAGACAGCTAGAAGAGGCCGTAACATAGGGTCGGACACATTGAAATTAAAACAAAAGTATACTTTGACTGTTTTTATTCTACTTGATCGTCTAAATGTTGTTTGATAAATATGTAACATATTTTAATGTACTTACCTACACTAATACATACAACCAGCTTCGATTACAAGCTATTTTATAATGTCCCGTACTTTTTGTACGGTTAGCAGAAACATATAAAAAATAATGGTAGGTATATTTTGTACAACTAGGAAAAAATGATAATTCTTTGTTTTTTGACTCGTGCATCCATATACAGCACAATATATGGCGATGTAATTTTGCGCGGGAAACGTGTTGCGCGAGCGCTTAGACGTGCGTTCGACAACCGCCTGGCGCCTGGCACTTGTTCCGTGCGAGGAACGGTCTAGCTGTATGCTAAAACCGCGCGACCTTGAGCGAGTGAGGATGCACTGGTAGTAGGTATTCAACCATTTGTAATGAGTGTTGGTCGAGCATCCTGGCTAAGGAGAGCTACTAGTAAACTATTTTCGTACAAAAAATTAAACCGACTTCAAAACCACAAATAGGCACTCAAAAGCGAAAAATAAACTAAAATAATTATTATAAGCGCTACTCACTCATCTATTTGAAGTCGGTGCCAGTGAGGTCAAAAAGTTAGTAGATGGTGATGCTATGTAGGCACATGGTAAGTAGTATATATATGTCTCCATAAATGTGTGAATAGCAATACTAATGCTACGTACACATGCAAGGTTTTAAGTTTTCATTAATCAAATGTGAACTCAAATCCAATGTAATTCTAAATAGAAGATATTAATCAAAATCGGAATTCGGGGTAAGAAGGGAAACATATGAGGTGGAGACAGGGGTGACAAACTAAGTGTTTTTTTTAAATATATTATATCATTTTACTTTTATAGAACATTATTTGACCTCTTCGGCCAATAGTAAGCTTAGGTAATTTGGTAACGATGTCTTCGGTGTGTTTAACTTGCGAAATATCATCTATTTATAGGAAAAGTGAACATGGTTTCATGGTTGGATGAGCACTCACTGCTTTCGATTTTTACTACAATATTTTGCAACTGAGGAATTGGCATCATTTACACTTAAAACTACTCCAACATAATGTTCAATTGACTTTTTTGAGCAAAATTTTACTAAAAGCCAATCATTTTCGCAATCATTCTGTCAATATTTTTTTCCAGAAATCATTATCGTCTCGTCTAAGTTCTTCCTCAATCTAACTCGAATATGTAGAATATTTTCTATTTTGTCAAGTTTTGTAACCTTTTTTGCAGTTTTCTTCAAAGTGTTCCCCTGAATATTTAATAACTTCTGTTTGTTTACATTCGTAGATATTTCTTCATGACTCGCAAGTTTATAACAAAGTAGTCTTCAACTGCTTGCGATAAGACTGTGCCTTTCCGTAACGTATTTGAGACATTTGCGATCATATACCTACCTAAAAAACAAAAAAAAACTCAAGTACAATAAATTAAAATAATATAAACATTTAAAAACAGGAACAGGAGGACGACTTTACAGGAAGCATCTATGTGGTGGGCAATAATATGAAAACACACGTTGGGAACACCTTTTCAATTTTGTCGACCAATATTTATTTTTTATCTATCGATACTTACAATAAATGATAAAACACAATCTTTTTCACAGATTATTAACTCCTTTAAGAAAATAAAACAGAGGCGACATGTTTTTTAACACTCGCGCTAAAACCTCGGTCGAAATCAATCGAAGCTAGTACCGGTATCTCAAATGTTTATTACCTCTGATATCGGGAAAGAGGAACATGTTCCTCTTACTCCGGTCTAAGTAGTTCCCCCATTCCCCACTTGTGAATTTTTAGGTAATGCTTCTAAACACATTTTGATATTCAATGCAGAGTTTTCGCAGAATTTGCCGCGAGCTCGCATTGGCGCCGTTGCCCAACTGATTTTTGTTTGTGTCGAATATTGTATTGTGTTTTTTGTGTTGTATTGTAATGGAATAGCGCCATTTATATGTTTTCATTGAAACTAAATTTACGTTACTGCTTTAGCGACCGAGTAATTATTGATCTATTGCTTAACATATTTGATTTACAAGCTACTGTTCCTCTTCCCCCACCTGACCTTACATAAAAAAAAATAACGTAGTGGTCGAATTGATAACCTCCTCCTTTTTTTGGAAGTCGGTTAAAAAAAGGTATTCAAGGAAATTTGCTTCTCAGAATGCTATGTTGTTGTCTGTACAATGATAATTTTGTACGAAAACAAAATTGAAAGTTTATATAAAACAACAAAGACACCAGACGCCGCTGATGTTTCAGTTGTTCATAGAGTTGCAATAATTTATCAAAGCGAATTTATCCTACCTTGGTGTAATTGTATCAAGAAAAGATTTGAAATGTTTTTATATTTTTATTGTAAAGTATAGTCTAATTTACAAGTAGGGTTCGGGGGGAATTCGAAGGTTACTTCACGCCCCGTCAACTTCTTGTATACTGACTGGAAAGTGTCAACCTGTGGACAAGGAAAAGTAAAAATTAACAAAAGCAGCGGTAAAAGGTCTTAAAATTTAAAAGTAATGTACATACAACAAAGTATCCTTGTTAACTTCAAGATTACAAGTAGCTAATTAGTAACTAAAGTAGCCATCCACTTTATATTCCTGAAGTTTTTTTTTAATGAATGGCTCTTGTGGATAAGCCTCACAATTCCGCCAAAGACAATTCCTGCAGTTTAGGTACTTTGGATTTTTTACATTAACAGTCAAAAAACTATATGAAGTTTGCTAACAACTGTCTCTTCCAAGTGTATTTTAACGATGCGTGCGCGCACACACGACACACTGAAGTTATTTGTGTGTTTATTAAAAAGGGACTACTAAACCAGTGGGCCTCAAGTGGTATTTACACCTAGCATACTTTGAACCAGCACAGAAGAATAGTTAGATATAAATATTGGTTGACATTTCCACCATCTGACCCCAAATTAAGCAAAGCTTGTACTATGGAAGCCAGATAGCTGACATAATACTTATATATTTTCAAATACATACTTATTATAGGTACATAAAATTATACTGTGGATATCTCCTATAGAAGTAATAATGACCAGCGACTATGGAGTTTTGGTTACTTCGGCAGATATCAGGTAGTAAAGGTGTATAAAATTGTAAACCCTAGTTTCATCAAACTATAAAGCTCAATTTTTATTTAGGATAGCTTTCGAAACTCTGACATCTATTGCCGGACACTTTGACAGATTGTATACCTCACCATATACTTCTTAAAAATAAAAAAGTATGTCTTGTGTGCGTATGTACACATTTTCCTCACAAATGGTGTTAATCAATTGTTGGTAATTTCAGTACACTGGTGAAAACGATTCATCCATATATGGGATCATATCCTCTTTTATAAGAAAAAGCTTGAACGGCAGCAATGATAGTATTTTTAACCCCCGACCATAAATAGGGGTGTTATAAGTTTGACGTCGATGTCTGTCTGTCTGTGTGTGTGTCTGTGGCACCGTAGAGCTCAAACGGTTTTGGTAGAGGTCAATGCGGTTTTTTTTATTTGAAAGTTAATATCCGTGCGGGTGTTCTTAGCTATGTTTGGTTAATATCGATTCAAAATGGCCGCCTCCACAAAATGGCGGACAAAATATTTCTTCACAACCTACCTCAATATGGGTATCAAATGAAAGGGCTTGACTAGCAGAGTACTATACGCTATAACAAATTTCAAATCCAAGATGGCTGCCACCACAAAATGGCGAATAACATTTTTTTTCACTACTACCGCAAAATGGGTATCAAACGAAAGGGCTTGACTAGTAGAATACTTTGCACTACGACAAATTTCAAATCCAAGATGGCCGCTACCACAAAATGGCGAATTACATTTCTTTTTTCAGAACTTCCTTAACATGGGTATCAAATGAAAGGGCTCGACTAGTAGAATGTTGTACAGATAACAAATCTAAGGTAGTCGGGGGGTTAATCAAATTTTTTAATTTTGTTCTTGTATATGATAATATCCGAGCAAAACTGAAATGGGGTGCTAGTTGAAACAAATAAATACCTTGTGTTCAATAGTGGTCTGCTGGTTCTTGTCAAGATGCACCTTGATGAGCTGTGAGCCGTCAAGCTTAACCCGGATGCGCTTGCCGACAATCTCCGCGGGGAAGACCAAGTCTTCCAGTATAGCATCGTACACTGACGTTAGGGTCCTGGAATTTGAAACATTGGTGTTACAATACTATCTATGAATTTAAAACTACAATTAATAACATTCTTTTTTATTATTTTTTATTATTTAATTTATTTTTTTAAAACAAAACAATAGACTTCCATTTAAAAATTAAACTCACACAGTTCCCTAAGTACAAAATAATTCATCCTACTATTAATAAATATTTATAAATGTTAATATATGGATGTTTCTTGCTCAAGCACCTCAAGTAACGTATGAATGGATCAGGCTGAAATTTGGAATACAGAGTCTGGAACATAAGCTACTTTTTCTGGAAAAATAACGGGGAACTAATAATAATAATATAATTCTTTATTACATCCACAAATTTACACCATAAATCTTAGAACTAAGTAAAACGATAATAAATTATGCAGAGCAAAGGGTGGCCTTATTGCTTAAAGCGATTTCTTCCAGGCAACCTATGAATGAACTAATAGTAGTAGAAATTGTGTGCTGTAGGTGATGTAATTCAATAAATATACATATAGCCAAAATACATAAATAATATATAATACTCATAAGCAGATTGGACACAGCTTAGGTAATTACTTAGATAAATACATATAATACAATGTTACATATACATAAAATATATAAAAACATCCATATATAATTAGATACATACATAGTATATCAAATAAATACATAAATGAATATAACGATTAAGTATAAAATCAATGAAATGAGCGTACCAATCAAGAAGAGGAAATGTAATGCTGGTAAACAAGATTTTTGAAAATGGGAAGGACTTAGCTTGTCTTATATTGAGAGGAAGATCATTCCACAGCAAAACAGCTTGTACTGTGAATGATTTGGAAAAGGAAAAGTTTGCATGAGTAGAAGAGGGAAACCTAAGTTTAAGGACGCGAGTGGAGCGAAGAGGTTGGGAGTTAGGCTCAACAAAATGAAACCTCTCCCTCAGGTATAAGGGAGTGGTAGGGTTGAACAAAATTTTATAAAGGAAAAAGAGGATGTGAGCGTTACGGCGAAGACTGATAGATAACCATTTGAGCTTACAGCAAAATTCAGAAATGTGGTCATATTTTCGTAAGCCAAATTTGAACCGTATGAAAAAGTTTTGCAAACATTCAAGTTTGTTCAATTGCTCTTCGGTTAAATCCAGATAGCAAACGTCAGCGTAATCCAATATAGGGAAAAGAACTACACGGGTAAAACCGCGGGGCGCTGCTAGTTAATACTGAAATGATATACATATCAACATAAATATCTTATTCCATTTGTGTTGTACAAAAACCGCTTTTAAATTTAAAAAAGTCTATGAAATTTATATGGTTGGTCCCATATAAATTATAAGGAAGTAAGGAAAGACCCTTTCGACTAAAAATCTAATTTCAGAATTATCAAAATCAGGTCACCCTGTCAAAAGTTCCAAGGTAATTAATACATGAACATAAAAAGTCAAATTGAGAAACTCCTCCTTTATTGAGGTTGGCTAAAATGCATATGTTGACAGACCTTAACAATGAATCTTCTTAAACTTACTCTACATAAGCAAATTCTCACTTCAAACTTTTACTTCTCGACTTAGCTTCATCTATGACCTATGACAAAAGTGTCCGATTTTTATCTGCATTATTTTTTTTACCTTTTATAGGCTCACACTTGACCGCCATCTCGCCTGATGTTAAGCAACGATGCAGTCCACGATGGAGCATGTTTACCAAGAAGAAACCGATTCACTCTCGATTTGAAGACACAAAGACTGTTATTGAACTTGTGTTGTATGCAAAGTTTAGATGCATACCGAGAACGCGGCCTCTTCTGTTTGTTGGCGACGCGCGTCTTGTGGCTGGGCTTGGGCAGGATCTTGCGGTCCCCGACGAACACGACATGCTTGCCGCTGAACTTCTTCTCGAGTTCTCTCACCAGGCGGATCTGGATCTTTTGGAACTGCTTCAGTTTGGGCATCGGGCACGTAGATGATGATGGACTGGAAGTAGAAAAGACATTTGTTGGTTAAGCAATTTTTAGATTAATTAACCAACTTCAAAAAAGGAAGAGCTTGTCAATTGTTTTTTTTCGTATGCATGTTACAAAGATAGCTCCGCCAATTGTGAATCAATTTAAATATAGTTGTATAGTACAAATGTTACTTAGTCTGGGATTGATACATGGGCCCAGAGACTGTCTGCACTTGTAGTTGAAGTAATAAGGCAATAAATAAGTAAATACATCCTTAAACATACATATTATATATTTCCAATCTCCAAAAGAATACATCAAGCCAAATCCTCAAATTATTAGTGTCATTACTGTGAATATTAGAATATTACCACATTACAGTACAATTACATGCAAATGTATGGCTAAAAGAATAGTGTTGTATGAGAAATGTCCTGTAATATTTTAAACATTGCTGTTGTCAAGCAAAATGGCATTTTGCTGCAGAGCATCCATATGGATACATCAGCCTTCTCCAGGCCAATAAACAAAAAATTGACATTAAAAAAATATATTTCAGGTATTTTCTAGACTAGACTGAATAGTTTTTCAATATATCAGCTTTCTGGCTGCCATAGTACAAGCTAAGCTTAGTTTGGGGTCAGTTGTGTGTTGTGTGTGAATTTTCCACCAATATTTATTTACTAGCGTAATCAATCTTAGACCACTTTCCATCAGGCAAATTGTGGTAAAGCTCTGGTGCCGACAAAAAAAGTTAAATTTGCAAAGAATGCCAAAAATATTCCTTCATTTTTTTTTTTTTTTTTTAACTTTTATAGGTTTACACTTGACCGCCATCTCGCCTGATGTTAAACGATGATGCGGCCTACGATGAAGCGTGTTTATCTAGAAGAAACCGATTCACTCTCGATTTGAAGACACAAAGATTGTAACTATCAGGAAAAACCCTCTCAGGCAACGTATTCCACAGCCTAGACGTTCTTATCACAAAAGTTGAGTCAAATCTCTTCGTTCGTGTCTTTGGAACATCAACCATGAAACGATGTCGCTTTTTCGAGCTACGAGCATTCCGATAGAAAAAAGGGCAAGGTGGTATTAGATCGTACAAATCAGTCACACACTCTCCGAAGTGTATCCGATAAAAAACCGATAAGCTAGCAATTTTCCGGCGATGTTCTAGACTTTGCAGTCTTTTTCGCACGAGAATGTCATTGCCTATGAGCCTTTTGGCACGTCTCTCGATCGATTCCAGATAAAATAAATTTACAGATTTAGTAGTTTTTTAGTAGATTTTACTAGGCAAGATAACAAATGACAGCACAGCAGTACTATTACAGTAATTGAATTGAGTTTATTTAACTGGACTGCCTTTTTTTTAACACTGAATACACTTTCACTAAATAGAATATTTACTGATAATTATATAGAATTGAAAATTTGTATGTTTCAAGACCACTAACCAGAGCAGACACAGAATGCAATTTAGAACTTCAATAGATTATAGTTGCCTAGTCCCAAGCTTAAGTGGCAGTCGTAGAAGAGAATTATAATATTTTCACTTTTAGGAAAATGATATTCAAAATAGACAAGGACCTTAAACAATACATTAATTTGTGTATTACTGCATCATAATAGCAGTCTAGCTGTTTAATTGAGTTGTTGTTTACATACATTAATGACATGCACTTGTTACCCAAAATAATTATATTCATTATAACGATTTAGCAGTTAAATTGGGTGCACTATGATTATAGTGTGTATTTTTCCAGAAATAAAGACAGACAGAAACACTTTAGTTCAAACACACTAGCACATTAGTTAAAAATGTACAAACCATTAAAAACCTATACCTAGTGCCATACATTGCGGCCTTATTGCTAGCAGCGATTTCTTTCAGGCAAACAGACAGTGTAACACATAACCAACACTGGATAGCTAGACTTTATAAATTATATACTTAGTGCGTTTGTTACCAGAAGTTATTAAGCCTACATTAACGCGAATTCAGCTCTCTACTAAATATCTGATAAGTTGAATATTTCCAGTGTCTACAAAATTATCTTTCTGTTGTTGTTGCATTTGAGGTTATCTCCCATGACTATTCAGTAAATATTTATTTTTTTACAAATTTAATATACTAAGAAACAAAGGAAACTGAGAAATACTCACTTTTTTGTTGTGCAGTTCAATTTCTTTAGCTTTTGTAATGTACAACTCCCTAAGCTGAGCCTTCAGGTCAGAGTTGGTCTCCAACTCGACAAGGGCTTGCGAGATTGAGGTCTCGAACCCATCGGGTTCGGCAGCGCTGGCCTTGATGATTTTCGTACTCATCTGGAACACCAAAACACCACTTTCAACACCAACTTCGGCGCATAGAGGTTAGAAAACTTCACAAGCTCAGAACACTTAGATATAAGTATGATGCACTAAAACACACTTCCGTAGGATATTTTTGACTTCAGACACATAAACTTTTTGTAATAAATAGCAAAATGTAATTATTACAGCAGTTGTATGAACCAAAACAACGTTGGACCCCGAAGGAGCGGATTTGTCACCAACATTTATCTAAGTAATCTTTACCGTAATTAATAAATTTAGGTCAGATGTCTTTAGGGTAGTATATTTATGAGAAAAGTTTCTTATTATTTGAGAGGAAAACACAATAAAATCGTATAATTTTCATAAAAATCCACAAGATCGGCTACCTTCAAGACTTTACGGGAGCGAAAGAGAAAGATGTACAATGTTGCCACCCTATAAACGAAAAATCACCCAGGTGTATGTGGTCCACAAACACTTCATATATTTATTTACTAGTAGCGCGCCCCGACTTCATCTAGATTATTCATCTAAATATCATAAATTTTAAATTTTGAATTCATTTAAACTATAATCTGGACTAACGCAAGGTACTTTTGTATTCTTTGTGGATTAGCGACGTGCAGACAGTACTAAATAAAATTCTCTTACAAACAATTGTTTAAGTAGAAAGGTTTATTTATGTCCAAAAACCATGTTAACTCCACGATTATTAAGGTACGAGCGTAATTATTTTAGTACGCCATCAAATTGAGATATTTTTTATGACGTGAAATTTTAGCATTACCATTACTACCTACGGTGTGATGAAGCATCCCAAGAAAACCGACATGATTGAAACAGATAATTACTCCATTTCCAGGATAATTTATGTGACATCCGCCTACTCGTAGTTGACATGTTGGCAAACGTTGCGGATCATAACCATGACTCACTATTATTGAGACCAGAGCTCAACTCCTAGTATATTAGGAACAAAATGTAGGCATTTAATGTTTTCTTAACATCGCAATCAAATTTTATTATTTGGTTTACAGAAACGTTGAAATAAATTAATTTTATACATCTCGTGCGTAAGTTTTCAAGACTATTGTTATTATTTTATATATTTTTAAGATATAAATAACCAGCAGTGCCCTGCGGTTCCACGTTTCACCCGCTTTGTTTCCAAAGTGAACTATGAAATTCTGAGTTACAAGTTTTTACTTCTATCGGCAATCCCTATGACTGCAATTTCTTATTAGCCAATTTGATGACAATTTTACAAGGGATACCAAATTCTTCTTTTTCAAATATTAATTTAACAATAATTAAATCTTTAGCTCACGAGTAAATAAATGCTTAGCTCGCGAGTAACTAAATCTTTAGCTCGCGAGTAACTAAATCTTTTGGTCAATCACAGAAATTGTGTCGAAATTTTTTTCGTTCGAGAAAAGCGAAAACGCGAATTAAGGAGGCTCTATTAACAAGTTTTTCTTGTACCAAATTCTCATTTATAGAAACTCAGTTTTGAGTTGTATATGTTCACGTGTGACTAAAATTTAAATATTTTTGATTCATTATTTTGTCTCGTCTGTAGACGCCTCCATTTTCAGTAATTGTAGGGATTTTTAAAATCCTAGCAACATTTTGTACAGTTTTATTTTTCATTCTATGTGAAAAGAAAATTTTAATCTGTAGAGTTCACGTCGTTCAGAAAGTGACAGTTAACAGTACTTTGAAAGAGGGAGGGCTAAGATTTTTTTTTTAAATAAGCACATTTACGATGTTTATATTTAACCAATGAGCCGTTTTCCGACGAGACAAAAATAGTTCTAACGTACGCACTAGATGGCGATAGTGTGGATTCAAAAAGATTTGTCGCTACCAGAGACTCTCAAAAGTGAAGTTACTATGAAGTTGTACTAAGTACTCCCAATGTTCAGGGAAAAAGTGTACCTAAATCTAAATTATTTGCGATATCAAAAAATTTGGAGGTCATCAAACACATAACTTACTTTAAATTATAATTTGCTTCTCAGCTCAGCTGATGTGTTTGGTTTGTTTACCTTCTATAAGCCCCAAATACTCGAAGAAAAAATTTCACTTACTAAAACAATTTTTCTTCTTTTTTGGTGTTAAAATGTTGGGAATAAAAATAGTCAATTAAGTTGATAATGCAATAAAAATTCGTCACTGATAACATTTGATTTTCAATAAAAATCTTTAAGACTCTCGATTAGGGATGTTAAAAAATAATCGATTTTTATTTTAATCGATTTTTATTTTATAATAATCGATTTTTGTGTGTCGATTTTTAAAGTTACAAAAATCGATTTTTTATAAATCGATTATAAAAATTACGTATTTAAATCGATTTTCGAAAAAGTTGCTGAAAATTCTAGTTTTTGGGACAACGTAGTCGTTTAGTAATTTAATTCTCGTTTTAAGTATTTTAATTTAATACTACTGAACTGTAACATAAGACATTTGTGGTTTTGTGGCATTAATTATTTGTAATTTTACTGTTAATAATTATAATAAGCCATTCTGTTAACTACGATAGGGGGTTTCTACCTTTAGATCACATCAAGTAGATGCTTGCTTGTAATCTATTGTCTGCAATAAACCATAATTTTATTGCAGATAATAGATTACATATAGAGTACTTTTGACGTGACAACGTCTTATAAATTGGTTTGCCGGGTGACACTTCAAGAAACTGCGTTACGCTCCGCTCACGTTATGCGCTCACAACGAGAGCGAGTGAGAGGCACGCGTCCCTTCCACTCGGGCATGGTTAGCCTGCCTAAGAGCGAGAGAGACAGACATAAAAAGTGAAAGGCACGCGTCCCTTCCGTAAAATTATTTTACCACTCAAAGTCGTTGTCACGTAAAACTTTCGCCCGTATACCGACTTTACAGGCAACCAATTTTTTATCATTTTAAAATAACGGGAAGTCGTTATTATAAATAATATAATAAAAAGAACAGCCTAAATGAATTTGTCTGTGTCACTAGATCTAGTAAATTTTTAATGCCTGAAGTAGCATTTTTGTGTGATTAAAACTGTGGTGATTTTTAGTGACTTTTCACATAAGTTATGTCATATTTTACTGAAACATGCAAAACTTATGTTTTACCTCCAGCACACAGTCAATTTCTTGCTTTAATACGTTGAACTATGACTATGACTTTGATCCACTGACGAATGACTTCGTTAGGTATACGATCACTCAGAAAAACAACGACTGTTGCTCGTTTCATAGCACGCTTTGCAACTGCTGCACAGTTTTATCTCAGTTCGTTTGCAGACCGATGCGTTGGGAGGCGTAAACAAGGCCTTTTATTATCTCTTGTAGATCCTCCAGCGTTTCGGCCATTAAGACGATATCGATGGTGAGACACGCCTTTTGCCGTACAAACATATAAATGTCACGTCCAGTCTAACCCAGCGAGTTTTGAATTTGAACAGTCATAGTTGCGGCGTTATACAAACATCTCATCACCTCGATATATCTCGCCAGTCATTTTGGCATCGTTGCAGGGATTCCAGGATGGACTAGTCTTCCACCGAGTTATCCGTCATGCCTTCTCATAACCCACAAACGCCAAGTAAAAGGGCTGATTGTACTCATTTGTCCTCTATACAATTTGGCACACGTTTTAAATAGATTCTTCTTCATATAGATTTGTAGATGTAATAGATTCTTAGATCAGTTCCAGAGTTTATTTCGAGCGCTTCGACTTTAATCTTACTGTTACGCCTCATCGCGAAACATTTCGTGGCCTCCTCCCGCAAGACTCTACGAGTCAAGACACACTGACGAGTTTTTGGTCAATATCGTCGGTGTCAAAGAAAGTTTCTCGGAAATCGTCATAGAATAAAAAATAAAACAATTCGTGTTTCGTGGAATAAGTAAACATAATTTTCTTAATTTGCAGCTGCGATGAATATCTAAATTAGTTGAAATATATTATTATTTATTCTGAAATTTTGCCACGTCCTCCGCTCGGAGCGGGCCGCCCCCACCGCCCACCCAACACTACACTACTGACTGCCCCAGTGCCCGTCCTGCCTGTACCGTCCACCGGCGAAAATCTTACCCGCGGGGCTGCGAAACTGCGAAAATCAGCTGTCTCGAGAGTTTTGAAATAAAACCGTCGCTTGTATCAGCTCGCGCCCGCGAGCGTGCGCGGTTGGAATTTGGAATCCGCTTCATGAGTCTTAGCCTTACTTTGTGTAACATCTCTTTACTTAGTCTGTGGGAAGTGGGAGTAACTTCTAGTGTATCTCTACTTAGTCTGTGCTTGTAGTGCGTAGTCGTAGTGATTACTTACTCTGTGGGAGTAACCATGGCAGATGGCAGGAAACCCGGCAGAAAATCAAAACAAATGGCTAGGTACTAAAAGTTTGGAAAATGTAGGAATTATTACGTTATGAGCGTTACAATTTTCCCATTAGTTTAGTATAATGTTTCGCTAACACAGCGTTCCTTCGCCCGGGTGTAAAATATAAACATAGAGTCGACATTTTTTTCATAAAAAATTAAATGGTTTTTCGAACACTATTATTTTCTACTGATTGTTTACATACGTAATCTTGAGTGTGGTAGCTGAATAAATAAACCTTGAATATCATGTTTACAGGAAACGCTGAAACTATGAAACCTGTGCTCTGTTGGTAAGTGTTGTCTTATTCATATTTAAAATTGAAATAATACCAAGATTCTGCTATTAATAAAAAATATTTGACTGTAGCCTAAGTATGATCATATAGCGGAAAAGTTATCACCGCGTAATATTGGTATACGTGTGGAAAAAAATAACGGCCCTCATTAGAAACCTCTATTGATATGTTAATGAGATTACGCTTGACCGCGATTTCGCCTGAGGTAAAGTGATGATGCGGTCTACGGTAGATCGCGCTTATGTGGAATAAATTATAAGATAATAAGATTGTATCAGCCAACCCTGGTCACCTCTAGCGGTGGTGTTAAACCTGACCCAGAGTGGATTTATGAGAATTAGGGGGTGGGTCATGTCAACGTGGAATACTGGACCAAATTCTTTTGAGTGATTTCGATAAGTTGCTCAAGAGTGTGAGCCCTTTGCAATTGAGTAGACTGAGTGATTCCCACCTCTTAACATACCCATGGTATTAGTTGAAAATCATCCAAAATTAATGGAATTTCGTATTAGCGTTTTGAAAATATAAAGTATATTAACTTGTTTCTCTTATATATTACTGTTACTTTTTAGGAAAAAGCCATGCCAAAATTAAAAATATATAATATAACTATAAAAATATGATATATATGAAGAAATAAAAACAGAATAATTTTGTATGTTATGTTAGAATTACACTGCATAACCTTTTACTACTCATTCATACTTGAATATAATGCTAAAATATTGTTTACAGAATAACCACAAAATATAACTTTTAATGATTACATTACATTGTAGATGCTGTCTTCAGGACGTTTCACAAAAACTATAAAACATTTTTTTGCTTCTTAATCTTACTGAACTTACTACATATTTGAAGTTGTATGTCTTCTTTTTATTGATTACATATACATTTTTTTTAATTTTCTAAGTTTCAATCACTAATGATTGTATAAAAAAAAATTTGTTATCTCCAGATCTTCACCAGGCTGGAATAATTCAGATATGCTTAGTCTAAGTAGTTAATCATAATCTTCTTTTACTCATAAAGATATTGTATGTCTAATAAAATTTATATTATGTCAGAAAATAAATGTACAATGTACATGAAGAGTAATTAGTTATGCAAAAGGAAATAATCCCACATAAATAAAATAAAGTGTCAGTTTATAATTACATTATTATTTAAAAAAAATATATAAACAAATTGTTATAAAATAATAATAATATTATAAATAACATGACAACACCTTGTCGAAGAACTACAGACCCATCTCACTTCTGAGCCACGTTTATAAGTTGTTTTCGACGGTAATCACGAATCGTCTCGCGCGCAGGTTTGACGACTTCCAGCCACCCGAACAAGCCGGTTTCCGAAAAGGCTATAGTACCATAGACCACATCCATATGCTTCGGCAGATTATACAGAAAACCGAGGAGTATAATCTGCCACTATGTATAGCGTGGACTATGAGAATGCCTTCGATTCCATAGAGACCTGGGCAGTGCTTCAGTCTCTCCAGCGATGCCACATCGACTATCGCTATATCGAAGTGTTGAAGTGTATTTACAACAAACCCACAATGTCTGTCCAATTACAGGACCAGTGCCCAAAACATATCCAGCTACAGAAAGGCGTGAGACAGGGAGATGTTATATCTCCGAAACTGTTCACTGCCGCGCTGGAAGATGTTTTCAAGCTACTGGACTGGAACGGATATGGCATCAATATCAACGGCGAATGCATCACTCACCTTCGGTTTGCAGACGACATAGTCATTGTGGCGGAGTCGCTGGAGGACCTTGGTGCTATGCTCAGGAACCTCAGTAGAGTATCCCAACAGGTAGGTTTGAGGATGAATATGGACAAGACGAAGGTCATGTCAAATGTTCATGTCTCACCTGTACCGGTTATTGTTGGGAATACCACACTCGAAGTTGTTGACGGATACGTCTACCTGGGTCAAAAGATCCAGTTAGGTAGATCCAACTTCGACAAAGAGGTCCAGCGAAGGATCCAACTCGGAAGGGCAGCGTTCGGGAAACTTCGGCACATCTTTGAGTCCAAAATACCCCAATGCCTAAAGACGAAAGTCTTTTACTAGTGCGTGTTGCCAGTGATGTCTTATGGAACTGAGACGTGGTCTTTCACTGTGGGCCTCATAACGAAGCTCAAAGTCACACAGTGAGCTATGGAGAGAGCTATGCTTGGAGTCTCTCTGCGCGACAGAATCCGTAATGAGGATATTCGCAAAAGAACGAAAGTGGCCGACATAGCTCAAAGAGTAAGCAAGCTGAAGTGGCAATGGGCAGGCCAAATCGCTCGTAGAACTGACAACCGATGGGGAAGAAAGGTTCTCGAGTGGCGACCACGAACCGGAAGACGCAGTGTTGGACGGCCTCCCACTAGATGGACAGATGACCACACAAAGGTCGCTGGAAACCGCTGGTTGCAGATTGCGCAGGACCGTTCGTTGTGGAAATCTAGGGGGGAGGCCTATGTTCAGCAGTGGACGTCTTGCGGCTGATGATGATGATGATGATGAAATAAATTGTATGATAAGTACTTAAATAAATTATTGAAATAATGACATTATTATAAAAAAAATTGGTGAACTATTCACACACAACACTATCTGACCCCAAACTAAGCAAAGCTTGTACTAAGGCGGCAGGATAGCTGATATAATACTTCATCATCATCAATAGCCCGTTAAATGTTCCCACTGCTGGGACCCGGTGCTTCTCTCGCAATGAGAGAGTTAATGTAAAGGCAAATAATCCACCGCGCTGACCCAGTGCGTGTTGGTGGATGACTCATGACTTCGAAAGGTGTTGGGTACAAGTCAGTTTCCTCACGATGTTTTCCTTCACCGTTTTAAGTTAGCGGCATATAGAGAGACATATAATATTTATATAGTTTTAAATACATATAATGTAACTAGCAGCTTGCCGCACCCTGCGGTGCTACCCGCGTTGTTCACGTTCCAATATCGGAGTTCCGGAACTGTTCCGAGACTGGAAAATATATTTGGAATCTGGGAAAAAGTTAATATTTTGATTCTTTAATCACTTTAACCTATTACAGATTTATCAATCATATGAGCCAGTAAATAATGATATCATAAAATTGGTGCCAGCTCTCGGAACATTAAGTTTGAAGACCGGAGGGTCTACCGCCTAACTAGAACTGTCTTAGCTTTGATAATCTTCTCTCTTTTCTTTCCGCTTGAAGTGATAGAGACCGCAATAACACAGAACAATAACGAAAGCCGATTTAGATAGGCGGTAGAGGGATGGCAACCCTAGCTGCACCGCTGTCGCTCTGACGCCGCCACCGTCGCCCGACATTAACATATAAATTTCGCAAAACCATAAGATTATATCCTACTAAAAAGTGCTCAAGGTTGGTAAAATTTTCATTTTGAAAATTCAAACTTGCTCACATCTCAACTTTCAAATTTACATTGCTATAAATTAATCAACAGTTAAATAATAATAACTGTTGTAACTATGATAATAGATGGTTTTTTGTCGTATCACTCGCATATTTCGAATTTTTGTACATTCACTTTACTTTAGACCCATTGTCTATTCTTTGACGTCACCGGAAACAAATAATGACTATCGCACGTCAAAATAGACAATTCAAAAAAGAAATATTTTGGTAATCAATCATGGATTACACAAAAGCTGGAGCGTTATCGCGTGCTCAACAACTATACAATTGCTGATAAAGTAATGTACTAATAAGTAGAAGTACGCCTGATAAGAGCTCTCGACAGTACGACTCCAGTTACCGGCCAATCGATCTAGTTGACAGACGCTTCGCGCCGTTGCCTGAAAAAGTTAGTGTTCGAATATTGAAAATTGGCGGCAAGTAAACAATTTTTTTCTTCGTATTTGTGGCCAGTGTCTGTGCCTTGACAAGACAAATATTTTTGCTATTTTTTTTAAATGCTTTAAAATACTGATTAACGAGTTCCTTTGCCGTGACCTTTCAGTGATGTTTGGTTTAAGTTAATAACAATAATAGATAATAATATGTATTATTTGCTATGTCAATGAAGGGCATGCGAGTCGCTTTTCAATAAACTGGATAATGTATCTTTTAAGTACAAACTATGCCACTTGGTTTGATAGTAATAACGTCGCATCGAAAAAAATGTTTTTAATTACTTTAGCACCGACTTCAGATTGTTAATCAAAACGTTGAATCGATTTTGATGAAAAATATGAATCCGAATTAAGTGTATCCTTTCAATGCGGTAAAAAAGTCTAAATTACGAAGTTACAGTAATATATGAAAAATCAAATTTCAAAATTTATACAAACGAATTGAGAATTCAACATGAGGTTAAAAATAAGAACCAATTAAATGTGAGTGTATGTTGAACTGGAGTCCCACTTAAATATGTTTTATTCTGTTGTTAAGCATTTGTTGCTAATAGCAGAAATTCAGAAAAACACAAATTCATCATCTGTGAAAATTTCAACTATTTAACCCTATCATGGTTCATGAGATATAGACATATAGAAGGACAGCGGAGTCTTAGTAGTAAGGTTTCGTTTTACCCTTTAGCTACGGAACCCTAAAAAGGTCAATAAATTATATAGTTGAAACAATGTAAGAAATAAAACACATCAAAATACAATCGAATTAACAATTCAACGTTAGTTTAAAAAAAACGCACACGTCCGTCGGTTGAAATGTCCTTGATTTATTATCAAGCGGTCATACAAACAACTCTTTTTGTTGTAAAATGTCACCCTAAACTTCCAATCACCGTCAGTTTACAATATAACGCGTGAGATTATAATCCTACGGTCGGTTAGGTTACTTTGTAATCTGACGTCGTTAAATAATCTCCTTCCTTCCACTCGACACCACCAAAACGACACCATCCGTGGTGTCGTATGGAATCTCTAGTCCATACGACACCACCCTAGTGATGTGCTGTTCCGCCATTAGTTTTTATGTATTTTATGTCGTCAGTATTAGTGTTCATGTCCATTGTAAAAAATTGAAATATTCGGACGGAAAGACAATAATATGCAAATTGCAATGAATAATGTCAAGATAACCATTTGAGTGACAGATAAATATAAACTTTATTGAACTTAATTGGAGTTTTCATATCAACAACTTTGTATGTAGGTAACCTCACTATTAGTCGGTGGTGTCGTATGGGCTAGTGATTCCATACGACACCACCGATGGTGTCGTTTTGGTGGTGTCGAGTGGAAGGAAGGAATAATCTAACGGTTATTTACAATATTACGGTGACTTACATATTGCAATATGACAATGTAGTTTTTTTCTGTAAACTGGATATTATATTTGATTTTTGTAGCCTCTCAGTGGTCAGAAATTGTGTAAATAGTCCAAAATAAAAAATAAAATATTAATATACAGACCTATATAATAAAAAAAATAGTTTTAGATATAAGTCATAAATTGAACGCTGACACGAAAAAAAGATGAAGATTGAACTTCTACTATATCCATAAGTATATTGAAATTCTAAATTGTTTTTGTGACCGTGTCAGCTGGCGTCGGTGTGTCGCGCATGCTCAGTCCAGGGTTAAAATTTTGACCAATTGGCTGCGCAGGCGACCTCCTTACGTAGCTGACATCGTTGCATTTACACACGATATTAGCTCAATAGAGTTTAATCAACTCGTCAAACCATAATTTGCTGTGTTGGTAAACTTTTTATCTAGGCATTCACATTGCTGAATTAGCGTGTTAATAATTATTAATATTTTAGTATGAAAAGTAACGTGGTTATTACACCTTTTAAATAAATACACGGGTAACTCATGGGGACTGACTATATCAAAAGTGAGTTACCCGTGTATTTATTTAAAATTATTGATATTATTAAGTTAGGAGCTCTTTGCAGAACTTCTTTCTTTCTCTTTTCCTTCTGGGGAAGTACCACACCTTTGCCAGTTATTCTACCGCCAAGCAGCAATGTGCAAACATTACTGTGTTCCGGTTTGAAGGGCAATGTATCTAGCGAAATTACAGGAAATAGAGATAATTGTATCTCTATCTTAGATCTGGGTGATGAGCGCTTTGCAGTGCTAGGTAATGATTTGGACTCTTCATGTTCTCTGACTCTTCATTTAAAAATATCATACTACGCGAACGTATTTTGCAACAGCTTCACATCGTTAGGGTACAAGTTCGCGCTGAGACCGCGACACATGTATCGCGACACGTGTCTCGGTCTCCTGTCGCGGTCTCAGCGCGAACTTGTACCCTAACGATGTGAAGCTATTGCAAAATACGTTCGCGTTGTATGATATTTTTGAAATACAAATATTGATAAAATAATATGAATTATCACATTAGTTTGGTGTGGTTTAAAAAATAGTTTATTGCATCCGCTTTACTGCTCAGTGATAGCGTAACGTAACGTACAGTTAGTTAATCCTTTACGATAAAATTTATGGACCCATAAATCCATATTGATAATGTGGTGAAAAAGTGGTGAAATAGTGTTAAATACTCGATTTTTTAATTACATATATTATTGCCGAAAATGTTTATTCAAGTGCTAGATAGGTATGATATTGTGCAAGTGTGAATAAAGTTGTTTTTCTTATTATTTGTATTATACAATTATTTTAACATTAATAACATTCACCGCACCATAAGGTGTTAGACAATAAATACTATTTCTTACTAATATTATATATTTGTATGTTTTAATGGCAGACTAATGGAATTGTTGTACCAACCGTACGATATGTATTTTTAGGCGAATTAATGATTATTAATGTGTAAGTTTGGATGCTTGCTACTCAATAACGTCGAAAGTACGGAAAGGATCTGAAATTTGAAACTCGGATAGAGTGTATACTGTATAGTGCTACTAGTATATAATTTAAATTTATAAAAAAAATCTCAGCGTTCCAATGAGACAAATCGACTCACAATTAGAGGAGCGTAACGTACATAAAAATATAAACACAGAACTGTATTGAGAACTTTCTCCTATTTGAAAATATAGAGTTCCTTAGGATATAGTCCGTTCGCTCGCAACTTTGTTCGTGTTTTATACCTACTACCTACATAAAGCACCATATTCCACAGTTTCGGGCTCAAAAGATAGGTAAACGTAGATATCAAGCGAATTTAATTAGTTTAGGTAAAAATAGAACCTGAATTGAAACGGCGTACGTCGTTGATAAGTACTGCAAATGTGCTGAAGCAAAAATTCGTAATGTAAGGTTTTTATCGGGTTTTTGTGTTTCAAATAATACATACCATATAAATATGATCCAATACTACTTATATGATAGCAAATGGTATGGATACGATACAATACTATATGATAGGACAATATACCACACCTTTGCCAGTTATCCTACCGCCAAGCAGTAATGTGCAAACATTACTGTGTTCCGGTTTGAAGGGTAATGATTCCAGTGAAATTGCAGTGCATAGAGATAACATCTTATATCTCTGGGTGACGAGCGCAGTGCAGCTAATCAGTTCAGCTGCGTGTAACTGTGCTGTTATGTGGCAGGCATGTTGCTTACTATCAGTCATACTCGTATGTCCTGCTCGTCTCGTCACTATATACCACAAAAAAGTACATCTCTATTAACAATTTACACACATTTTCAATGCTCCAAATAAGTAGGCTTACTTCAGTATTATAAAGTGGATTTAGTTATCTCTACTTCTCATGATAATGATTCAATTAACACAGTTAGTGATTATTATTTTAATTGAACTTATATTAATTGAAATCATGTTCTGTTTTTCGTTTTTGTAATAATATAGGTATGTGGCGGGCAAGACATTCGCTTGATGGTAAGCTGTTACATTTTGCATAGTAATCAGGCGCGGTCCCAGCTTCGAATTTTGGAGGGGGTCACCAGTACGCAGTCTCAGATTTGGGGGGCGGGGTGTCACCAGTAGAAATACAATAAATGGAGAATAATGGGAAAATACTTTACTACTAGCGCCTCACGACTTTACCCGCGTAGTAGCCGTTCCAGTTGTTTTCCTGAGCTTGAAAATAGTCTATGTATGTTTTAGATTTTCAATATAACGTATACGAGTTTGGGAGGGGTAATGTCCCCTGTTACCGCGCATGATAGTAATTAGTACAAAATAAAGTATTAGTATAGAAGAAGTATAACTTTAAAAATATTATGGCTGTACAAAGGATTAGCTAGTTTTAAACTAATTTGTATTCTGCTGTTTAATTTCTAGCTATGTGTGTGTTTGTGTAACAACTGTCTGTTTGTTGCAGATCAGCGATGTCTCCGGCGATATTAGTGACGGGGGGTGCGGGGTACGTGGGCTCCCACACCGTGATCACTATGCTGGAGCGACCGGATTTCAATTACGACATCGTGGTCGTCGACAACCTCACCAACGCTTATAAGTAAGTAGAAAATAAATATTTTATCATTATCACAAATATTTAATTAGCAAGTTGAAGTAGCAATGGGCAGGCCATAAAACTCGCAGAACCGATAACCGCTGGAGAGTAAAGGTTCTCGAATGGCGACCACGAACCGGCAGACGCAGTGTAGGACGGCCCACACTCGTCTATTATCTCGTGGGTATTGTCTCGGTCGCGGGAAGTCGGTGGATGGAGGCGGCACAAGACCGGTCATTATGTAAATCATTGGGGAAGGCCTATGTCCAGCAGTGGACGTCTGCAGGCTGCAGATTATGAGATGATGAAATATTTTATCAAAATAATGAATATCTTTCGACGTTCCTCACATATTGACATGACAACGTCTAATCAATCGATGAACGCTGGTTGCATGCACGAAAAAGTGTCCCATTACGTTGTCCCGTTGCGCTCATTATACATACGCTTGTGCCGCGCCGCATCTATCCACGTTTTGTTATGACTTGTCACGTTAAACTATCGTCCGTAAACCAACCGACTTTATAGACAACCAGCTTTTGACGTGACAACGTCTTATAAATTGGTTTGCCGGGTGACACTTCAAGAAACTGCGTTACGCTCCGCTCACGTTATGCGCTCACAACGAGAGCGAGTGAGAGGCACGCGTCCATTCCACTCGGGCATGGTTAGCCCGCCTAAGAGCGAGAGAGACAGACATAAAAAGTGAAAGGCACGCGTCCCTTCCGTAAAATTATTTTACCACTCAAAGTCGTTGTCACGTAAAACTTTCGCCCGTATACCGACTTTACAGGCAACCAATTTTTTTTTTTTAATAAAGAGTGACGAGATCACGAGAACGAGACCAGAGTAAGCAACATGCCTGCCACATAACAGTACATTGACACGCCGCTATTAGAACATGAAGAGTCCAAATCATAACCTAGCACTGGACTGCGCTCGTCACCTAGAGGCCTAAGATGTTATATCTCTAAGTACTGTAATTCCTCTGGAAACATTGCCCTTCACATAACTATCGCGCTCCATCTAAGCAAAGCTGTATACTATGGTTGCCAGATAGCTCCTTCGAGGAGTTCCCCGACCTTATCAACGCTTATAAAAAAGAAAATAGAATTACTATGAAAATGATAATTAACACTTATGGACGTCTATATATCTATAGCCTTTCATTCAGTAGTCTTTGCCTAGTTACACGGTGAAGCGAAGAGAGACCCAAGGCGAGGCCTCTCCTGGCTTTGCCTCCGAGCCTACGACGATGCGGCCATGTAATTCACTGCTTTTTATCACTGAAGAAGTACCTATGCCAACGGGAACTACACGGGTAAAACTGCGGGGCACTGCTGGTATATGGTATAAACACTGATGATATAATATGTAATTTTGGTTTTTCTGACAGTTTGCTTTGTTTGTCTGTTCAATTGACAAAAAATATAATAAGAACTGTCATTTGGAATAGGAATCAATATGAACGAATTAATTTGAACAGGCCGTTTTTTTTTTGAAGGGCTGACGGTGAGAAGAAACCTGAACCGCTGAGGATAATAGAAGAGTTGACGAATAAGACAATACATTACTACCAAGTGGACATCAGAGATGCCGCAAGTTTGGGGAAGGTGTTCGAAGATGTAAGTTGAGACAACTGCTTTGTTGATCATCGTCCTTTTGCTTTGTTTCCTTTTGGAGTAAATGCATTCTACGCATACTTTTCTACTTGGTCGGTCTGGCTATATCGGATTCGACACCACGAATGGTCTAGCGACTAAAACCATAACGGGTTCCACCTTTACCACATGACGGGAATGTAGGGACATTTTCGCGTTCTTCCACGAATCCGCCGCGGCATACACGGCTACCTACCGGCGCACCTGTACTTATGATACTCTGTAACAACATCGGAAACCAATCTGTAAGTGGGTGCGGGACGCCCCGCGTTTAAACACCCTTGGTACCCGCGACTATGTACGATTGAATATTAAAAAAAAACTGACAGTCATAGCTCGTAAAAGTAAAAACTTATACCTTAAAATGTTGGTATTAAACAGAATTGTTGTTGTTGAAAAGATATGGCTGGTCTAGTCAGGAGAACGGCGCCTGCCGATCCGGAGACCCCGGGTTCAAACCCCACACGCACTGTCTTTTCGAAGTCATGCCATAATGCCGCTAACTTAAAACGGCGAAGGAAAACATCGTGAGGACAATCGACCTAGAACCTTTCGATGTCATGTGTCATGATGATGAGTTATTGCACTGAACGTGGACTGTATACCTACCTCTGTATATTCCATATTTCGCATATCTAAAAAACATCTAACGCGAACGTTCCGCTCTACTGCTATGTCGTTGCTCTGACGCTACGCCGCTCCATTTCCATGTCAGTGACGCAAACCTATAAGATTTTCTTCAATCAAAAAGTATGCAACATCGCATCGCACTCAATTATACATAGGTACTTTAATAGTCTTGGCAGAGTCCGCCTGGGGAAGTACCACACATTTGCCAGTTATTCTACCGTCAAGCACTAATCTGCAAACATTACTGTGTTCCGGTTTGAAGGGCAATGTTTATAGAGAAATTACAGGGCTTAGAGATATAACATCTTAGATCTCTAGGTAATGATTTGGACTATTCATCAAGGATAGTCCCTCAACAACAGAAACAAAGCGAGGAACAGAACCAAAGAGTTTACATATACTACGTATAGAGTCTATAGAGTTAGATTTTCCGCACGGTTCCTTTGTGTCAATCGTAAGCAGATGACGTGCATACTTTCTATGGAAACAGAGTTATGTGCCGCGACAACAAAAGTATGACACTTCCACAAGAGAGACAAGGCAAGAAAGGTGCTACCCCGTGCTTTCGGTGTAAAGTGTTTGTGCCAACTCTGTACGTAGTGTATGTAAATTCTTTGAACAGAACGCAGCAACAGAAATTTTCATGTTAAAAAATGCAGACTTTATAATCGATACTGATGAGAAAACGGCATTTTTCGCAAACTGACGCAACCTACCGCTTGTAGTGGTAGGACTCCTAGCAGAGTCCGCCTGGGGAAGTACCACACCTTTGCCAGTTATTCTACCGCCAAACAGTAATGTGAAAACATAGCACAGTAATGTTTTCACATTACTGTGCTATGGTTTGAAGGGCAATGGTTCCAGAGAAATTACAGGGCTTAGAGATATAACATCTTAGATCTCTGGGCTATGAGCGCAGTGCAGTGCTAGGTAATGATTTGGACTCTTTATGTTCCAATAACTGCGTGTCACTGTGCTGTTACGTGGCAGGCAAGTTGCTTACTATCAGGCACATGTCCTGCTTGTCTCGTCACTTATAATAAAAAAAAAAACCTAAGTACCTCCTTCAACCTAAAATGTTCGGTCATAGCAAAACGTGTGTTACGGTAAAAAAGATAAAGATGTCAAGTTATGCAAATTTTATACACCGCTGCGCTGCTTGTGACTTAATTAATATACTGTCTTTAGAATATTATTAATTACTGTTACGTACTTTATCCTCTCAAATTATAATCCTGTTAATTTGTGGAATAACATAACATAGCATAAGCAGCCCCCTAAATGTTCCCACTGCAAGGACTTGCGGCCTTCTCTCGCAAGGAAGAGCCAAGGCAATAATCCACCATGCTTCAACTTCAACTTTTGGTTTATGGCTTTTGACGTGACAACGTCTTATAAATTGGTTTGCCGGGTGACACTTCAAGAAACTGCGTTACGCTCCGCTCACGTTATGCGCTCACAACGAGAGCGAGTGAGAGGCACGCGTCCCTTCCACTCGGGCATGGTTAGCCCGCCTAAGAGCGAGAGAGACAGACATAAAAAGTGAAAGGCACGCGTCCCTTCCGTAAAATTATTTTACCACTCAAAGTCGTCACGTAAAACTTTCGCCCGTATACCGACTTTACAGGCAACCAATTTTTTTATTGCGGTTTAACCCCACAATTTCGCCAATGTCACGTAGAAAGATAGACCGCTAAACGATGAGATTGGTGTACGGTAACTTTTGTTCAATGTATTTCGTGTGTTTGTCCACCATGCTAGCCCAGTGCGGGTTGGTGAGTGACACATGCCAAGATTCTAGAAACATCGTTACGATGTTCCTTCGCCTTTAAGTTGGCAGCATTAAGCATATGACTTCGAAAAGACAGTGATTTGACAACCCTATAATTTCTGACGACCAAATGACGGTAGATAGATATTTAGATTTGTTTTTTTTTAAGATAAATAGCGCTCTGAGGTGTCGTCCGTTTTTTCTTCAAAAATTTAGATTATATATTATACTAGCTGTACCCTGCCACGCTTCGCTGTAGCACATTGTGATGCAAAAATTAGATAAAAACAATCCTTGATGCGGATTATATGTCATTGTAAAATTTCAGCTCGATCGGTGCAGAACTTTTTGAGTTTTTAAAGCGTACACAAACCAACATAACATTTTTATATATAGAGATTTATACTTGACATTGGCGAAATTGTGAGGCTAAACCACAATAAAAGCTATAAACCGAGAGTTGAAGTTGATATTTAGACTTTATTGACACACCAAAAGAATAGGACAACCTTAAAAACTAGTGGACAAGTTGGCGGCATTATCGCCAATAGGATCTCTGGAGCGGTAGTCGCCGTTCTCCCGACTAGACCAGCCGTAACTCAAGCCTCCCAACAGTCCCAACCTCCTTAGGCCTCCTTAACCAATGTATAATATTCGTTACAAATTACATGAAGTAACTGCAGGTCTACTACACGAAGTCCGATAAACGATATATGGGCCAAAGTTATGGACGTTTTATACTACGAAACACAATCGGATGGTTGATCTGATCGGGCGTTTCGTTGATCGCG
This sequence comes from Ectropis grisescens, assembly GCA_017562165.1. Classification (NCBI taxonomy): domain Eukaryota; kingdom Metazoa; phylum Arthropoda; class Insecta; order Lepidoptera; family Geometridae; genus Ectropis; species Ectropis grisescens. The sequence continues at coordinate 12,755,455 of CM029786.1, forward strand.
ACCTTGACCGACCGACGCTGATTTGACAGTTTTTGTGTCATCAACCGACCGATTGTGTTTCGTGGTATAAAACGTCCATAACTTCGGCCGATATATCGTTTATCGGACTTCGTAGTAGACCTGCTGGTCACTAGTATTATATCAGCTATCTGGCTACCATAGTACAGATTTGCTTAATTTGGTGCTGGACGGTGTTGTGAGGGAGATGGCGACCAATAATAATGTCGTTGCACAGGAAGGGCGACCGCAACCCCTTTGTTCTCATGATAAAGGTGGTGAGCCCTGTTTCCCTTTCGTTATCAATTGTTCGATAACTATCCTTTAGTTTATCGACCTCATATAGCACTGATTTGAGATAACGAGCACATACAGAGCGTTACTCTTGGAACTGTAGTATAAAAAATAAAACAAGAACAAAATTAAAAATTTTGATCAACCCCCGACTACCTCGGATTTGTTATTGTATTGTATTTGATATTGTACAGCACTCTACTAGTTAATCCCTTTCATTTGATACCCATATTAAGGGAGTTATGAAATAAGAAATTTATTCAGCATTTTGTGGTAGCGGCCATCTTGGATTTGAAATTTGTCATAGTGCAAAGTGTTCTATAAATAGTATAAAAGTTCTTATAGTTCGTTGTTACTTAAATTTTAACAATATTCAATTTATGGCGTTTTAAAATAAAACTACTTACTAGATCTCATTCAAACCAATTTTCGTTGATAGTTTACATGGTAACGTACATCATACACTTTTGACGTGACAACGTCTTGTAAATTGGTTTGCCGGGTGACACTTCAAGAAACTGCGTTACGCTCCGCTCACGTTATGCGCTCACAACGAGAGCGAGTGAGAGGCACGCGTCCCTTCCACTCGGGCATGGTTAGCCCGCCTAAGAGCGAGAGAGACAGACATAAAAAGTGAAAGGCACGCGTCCCTTCCGTAAAATTATTTTACCACTCAAAGTCGTTGTCACGTAAAACTTTCGCCCGTATACCGACTTTACAGGCAACCAATTTTTTTTTTATTTTTGTCATTCTCTTATTTTAGAAGTTACAGGGCCCCCCCTGTAACAGGGACACTTTATACCACTTTGGAAGAGTCCCTCGCGCAAACTATTTAGTTTAGAAAAAATGTTTAGAACCTCAATATCATATTTGATGACCTATCCATAGATACACCACACGTAGGGTTTTGATCAAAAAAATTTCTTTGAGTTTCAGTTCTAAGTATGGGACACTCCTAAAATGTTTTGTTTTTTTTTCTATTTTTTGTATTCAACATCTTAATGCGGTAGTTTCGGAGAAAAGTGGCTGTGACATACGGACGGACAGACAGACATGACGAATCTATAATGGTCCCGTATTTTGCTACGGAACCCTAAAAACGGTAAAAATTTATTCACAATTGGCAGAGCTATCGCGTTACATACATAAAAAAAACATACAACCAAATTGACAACCTCTTCCTTTTTTAGAGTCGGGTAAAATAAAATAGCTAATAGTACGTACTACATAGAGACCAGAGTTTCTATTGCTTACCAAACTTAGAGAACAGTGTCTCTATCGCTTACCGAACTTAGAGACCAGAGTATCTTTTGCTTACCGATATTAGATAACAGAGTCTCTATTGCTTACCAAACTTAGAGACCTGTGTCTCTATCGCTTCCGAACTTAGCTAAGCAATAGAGACCAGTGTCTCTATCGCTTACTGAACTTAGAGACCAGAGCGGTTCAGTAAGCGATAGAGACCAGTGTCTCTATTGCTTACTGAACTTAGAGACCAGAGTCTCTGTTGGGTACCGATCTTAGATAACAGTCTCTATTGCTTACCGAACTTAGAAACCAGTGTCTCTGTTGCTTAGCGATCTTAGATAACAGAGTCTCTATCGCTTACCGAACTTACGAGACCACGGTCTCTGTTGGTTACCGAACTTAGATAACAGAGTCTCTATTGCTTATCGAACTTAGAGACCAGCGTCTCTATCGCTTGCCGAACTTGGAAACCAGTGTCTCTCTTGCTTGCCGATCTTAGATAACAGAGCCTCTATTGCTTACCGAACTTAGAGACCAGAGTCTCTATTGCTTACCGAACTTACGGCTAGCGCATTCTAGCGTTTCACGCGCTCGTCCCGCTCCGCTACTCCGCCGCCGCTCCGACGTTACTATATTGATACACCGTTGATTGTACTAGAGAATTCTCTAATAAAATTTTGACAGGCGTATCACAAGACGGCGATGCAGGAACGAATCAATTGGACATCCAATGAATACTGTAAACTAGTAGCCTCCCCCGGTTTCATTCTTGCACTACTCTTTCCTTTTAATTTTTCGGGATAAAAGGTAGGTCGTCGGTTTCCTCTGTGAGAAATGAGGTGGTCTTCCATCTACCGTCATTTGGTCTTCAGATATCGTAGGGTTGCCACAACGACATAATAGGCACTAATTGTATCAATCGTGATTACGTCCTGTCTTGTAATGGTTTCAATAAAATTAACATTAGTACTTACTTATTTTCATGTTATTGCTTGTTTCAGCACGATATTTACAGTGTGATCCACTTCGCCGCCTTGAAGGCTGTGGGGGAGTCTGTGGAGAAGCCGTTGGAGTACTACCAGGCTAACATCACGGGAACATGCACGCTTTTGGAGGTATAACTCATCGTTTTGTAATTTATGACAAACTACATGTGTGTGTGTGCTAGAGGGAAAGAGAAAGGACGAAGGTGAGTGTGTTGTGAGACAGAGAGAGAGAGAGAGAGTATGTGAGACATGGGTTGTTTATGTGTGAGAGAAAGTGAGTGTGTGAGTATGTACGTTTTTTTCAGTGACGATAATAATTGATAGAGTTCTTCGCTTCGTCGTCGCATATGAATAAACTGCCTAAACTCAGGATAAACAGGCGTAGCCCTGAATAAGACTCTTCACTACTTGTGTCTACATAGTTTCAGGTTGTAGATTTTAAACACAAGATATCGTGCATTGATTGCATTTGTTCTAGGGACAACTGCCAATAAATCAATATTTAGTTTATGATTGTTTATTCGTCACACTTGATAATGTTGAGTGCTTTGCGAAATGTAGCCTAAAGTTTGTTTGCTAGTGACGAAAGAGTAGAACTGCACTAACTTAAACAGCAGTACTGTAGTGGCTCCGCGCATTACCTGATTGAGCGTGGTGTATACTCTTGTTTAGGTATGTGCGTCAAATGTTAGTTTTATCACAGGTGTGCCCTATGTTCCTCTATTTTACTGACTTTAAAGAGACCGCTGATTTATTATTTGCACTGATAAGTCTTAAAATTAGACTGCATAGGTTTGGTTTCTTCATTAAGTGATATTGTGGTGTTCCACCATCTAAAAGGGTATTTGAAGGGCAATGTTTCCAAAGGAATTACACGGCATTGAGACATATCATCTAAAATGACTGAGTGAGATGCGTAGTGCAATGATTTGGACTCTTCATGTTCCAATAGCTGCGTGTCATTGTGTAGAAATTGTGGCACATTTCCTATTCGTTACGTAACTCTACAATACAATTAAAATTGTATTTACAACTAAATAAGTATTAGGTATATCAGCTATCTGGCATCCATAGTACAAGCTTGTTTTGGGGTCAGATTGTGTTTTGTGTGAAATGTCCACCATTTTTATTTCAATTTACATTCGATGAAATATCATTTTTGCTTAATTTATTTAAATCTATACTTATAATAAAACTGTAACGGGTCGAATTCTGTACATTGAAGATATTTTGAAAATTTTTTTTTTGGAGCACTCCATAGTCGATACTGATGGCGAAACTGCATTTTTTTTCTTTCATGTCTGTCTGTCTGTCTGTCTGTCTGTCTGTCTGTCTGTCTGTCTTTCTGTATAGAGATCACGCATCACGCCGAAACCACTGATTCAATTCAGCTGAAACTTGGCATGATTTTAGTTTATACTAAGGAAATTGCTGTAGGCTACTTTTGATCCCCAAATTCTAATCGGTTTTCTTGCGGGAGGGGGTGAAAGTCAGAATGTGTATTTGGTTGTAACTCATGTTTGCGTTGTTTAATTTCATTAATTCTTTTTTTGTTAGAAAGAACACACTTTTATATTGTCCCGTCAAAATTTGAACAATATCGGTCTGTTGGTTCGGAAATTACACAAACATTAAATAATAACGACACGCGCGGCGCGTTCGGTACATACTAACTTCTAAGTATTCTGTGTATCACAGACGATCCACAGAATATCTAGATTCTAGATTCAAGAAGTGCCCACGTGATCGCGTCGCGTCGTCTTGAATGACAAAATAATTGTCAAAAATATATTTTTGTATGGAAAAAGGAGGAGGATGAGAACACCCTCCTTCAAACAAGGAGGATGTTCTCAATCGGGTTGCATGTTTTTTTATTCGGTTTTATTTTACACGATAACTCCGCTAATTGTGAGTTGATTTTGATAATTCCTTTTTTGTTTGGTAGAAAATACTTCAGAGGTGATCTTATACATCGAAAACAGGGAGGTGGTTTTTCAAATATCAACAAAAAACTAAAATCAGCTTAAACTTATCTGTACGACGTAGTCATAGCTTCTAAAAAATTTAGTCGAACGACAGAATTAAATTACCTGTCATTGAAGTAAATTTTTGTTCTTTTGGAGAAAACATATCAGCATAATAAGTAGCAGCATAAACAACCCATTAAATGTTCCCACTGCTGGACGTCGGGGCCTTCTCTCGCAAGGAGAGAGACTACACTGGCCCAGTGTCGGTTGGTGGATGACATATGACTTAGAACTTAGATTCTAGGTACATTTCGGTTTCCTCACGATATTTTCCTTCACCGTTTAATTACCGGCATTAAGAACATGACTCAGAAAAGATAGTGGTGCGCGTGGTTTTGAACCCTGGGTCTCCGGATCGACAGTCGGCGTTCTCCCGACTAAGTCAGCTGTAGCTTACTAGACCAGCCGTAACTTAACGTATTATTTCAATCCAAATACTGTTTAAAATTTAAAGGTAGTGTTCAACAAGCTTCGGTAACCGAAACAGACCGTTGTTAGGGTTCCGTACCTGACTTCGCTGTCCGTCCATCCTTCCGTCTGTCACCAGACTGTATCTCTGAACGGTGATAGCTAGACAGTTGAAATTTTCACAGACGATAAATTTCTATTCCGCTTTAACAAAAATACTAAAACTAATAAATATTTAAGAGGGCTTATTTCCATACAACAAACTTGACTTTTTACCGTTTCTTGCTCGATACTAATAACGTACCTGTCACAGGTTGACGCTTGCACTATTCACATAATATTAAGTTTTATGTTCTCTTAAAATGTAATTAATTAAAATAAAATAAATTATTAAGGGGGCTCCCATACAATAAAATAATTTTATTTGCTATATGATTCAGAACCCTTCGCGCGCGAGTCCCAATGGCATTTGACCGGTTTTATTTTTTCCAAAATTTTGTAATATCCTATCCTTTCCTAATATTATATAAATATGTCAATATTAAAATTTTTGCTGCTTTACGTTGGAATGGCTGAATGTATCAAGTTAAAATTTGAAACATATTCTTGGCTTAGCTTAAGTAACACATAGGGACATATAGATAAGTAACTATACATAGGCAATGTTTGGCCTATGTGTTCTTCCAGACTATAATCTAATTGTATTTCAATTTTCAGCCCGATCACTTGATACGTTCCGCCATGATTAAGTAACAAACATCCAAACATTGACATTCATAATATTTACAGTTACAGGACAACGTTGGAACGGCTGAACATATTTGGAAGGAGTTCGAAACACACGTAGTTTGTAATCAGAAATAGCAAATCGGTTACTTATAGGTTACTGTGACGTCGAAAAGACTAAGCAAATTTGGTAGAAACAGATAACTTATAGTCTAAAATACCACATATATGTACTACCTATCAACCTGAAAAGAAGCATGGGCCATAAGGAAACAAATATTAACTATCACGTCAAAACGGAACAACGAATTGGGTTGGCATACGAAACACAGATAGTTTAGAGTCTAAAATTCTATATTCTAAGGTCTAAGTCTATATTTTCGTTTTACTCCATATTATTCTATAATAAGTATATATTTTCGTAAGGAACTTGATGTGATGGTAAGGTAAAAGCCAAAAATGAAAAATATATGCACCCGTTTTGGCGTAGATAATACAGGTGATTTGCGTTCACAATCAAAATAACAAGCAACATTATATTCTCATTAGATGGCGCTAATGCTAGTTTAAATCTAAAAGCACTAAAGGCCATTTAAATTGATGTTTTGCTATTGTGGTATGTATTTTTTTCTTTCATCACTAGGTGGCGTTACTGGTATTCTAAATTGTACTAATAAGTTTTTGTGCTAAAAGGATTTTGATGCCGAATTTGCATTCTTTCGTTCTTGGATTTTTTTTCTGTGTTACAATTAAATTCATACAGTAACATTTCACTAAGACTTGGCTTAGATTTACGGGTTTAACTTGCTTGAGTACCTACCTATCATTAAAACTCAAAATTTTAATCATTTTGATTCCACACAGGCTTATTTCAAAATTTTACGCGGGCGAAGTTACGGGTAACAACTAGAAAACAGCTTGCGGATAAAAAGAGATAAGTAGGTAATCAGATCATGCACATCAGCTTCAGACTTTTCATAATGTATCCTATAAAAATCCTACAAACTTAACACTTGCGGCTATGTTCGATACTACGAAACCTTAATAAGTATGTTTGATTTTGTTTAAAAAAAGAAAAATAAAGATGATAAAATTAAATAATTGTTTGTGTGGGAAAACAAATTCACTCGGTTTTTCAATGATTACATTATGCAAATATTTTGGCGTACGATACTTCCAACTAATAATGTACACTATAAGTGAGTAACATCTGCTTACGCGAACGAAGTAGCGGGTTCAGCTAGTTAAAAATAAAACTACACACTGAACTACACTGAACTGCACAAAATTTCATACAGACCCCTTCAATACTTTTTGCGTGAAAAGAGTTACAAATATCCACGCATACTTTCGAATTTATAATAAATTTACACTTCGGAGAGTGTGCGACTGATTTGCACGATCTAATACCACCTTGCCCTTTTTCTATTGGAATGCTCGTAGCTCGAAAAAGCGACATCGTTTCATGGTTGATGTTCCAAAGACACGAACGAAAAGATTTGACTTTACTTTTGTTATAAGAACGTCAAGTCTGTGGAATACGTTGCCTAAGAGGGGTTTTCCCCGATAGTTACAATCTTTGTGTCTTCAAATCGAGAGTGAATCGGTTTCTTCTAGGTAAACACGCTCCATCGTAGACCGCATCATCGTTTAACATCAGGCGGTCAAGTGTAAACCTATAAATGTTAAAAAAAACTAGCTGTGCCTGCGGTTTCATACGCGTTCGCATTTTTCACGTAACCCTAATTATTTTCCTCAAGTAACCTATGTTACGCCTTGAGAAGATCAGCTATATGGTAGTGAAAGTCCCGTCTTAATCGATCCAGCCGTTTCAGAGATTTGCCGGAACAAACAGACAAAAGAAAAATAGTTTATTACACATAAGATACAGGTGCCGTATAAATTTACATTTGAACTTAGTAAAAAGCTGTGGATTTGATATTACATACACACCAACTTTGTTTATTTGTGTAGTAGATATAATTCACCATCATCATCAGCTTATCTTAGTCCACTGCTGGACAGAGGCCTCTTTCCCATGGTTCGCCACTCAGCCCTATCCTCAGCTTTACCTCTCCATCCACTGCCTGCTGTCTTCTGTATATCGTCACTCCATCAGAAACGATTAATTGTAATTAAATTTTAAAATAATTATTTTCTCAGGTGATGCGCAAATTCGGGGTATACAAGCTGATATACAGTTCTTCGTGTACGGTGTACGGCGACCCTGAAAAGCTGCCCATCAATGAGTCTCATCCCACCGGTCGGGGGCTGTCCAGCCCCTACGGGAAGTCCAAGTATTTCTGTGAGGAGATCATGAAGGACGTCTGCATTAGTGATAAGGTAAGTTAAGAGCTTGTAAGACCGAAGGTTTGTAAGTTACGGCTGGTCTAGTCGGGAGAACGGCGCCTGCCGATCCGGAGACCCCGGGTTCAAACTCCACACGCGCCACTTCACACGCGTCTTTTCGATGTCAGGAAAACATCGTGAGGAACCAGACATGCACCTAGAACCTTTTGAAGTCATGTGTCATCCACCAACCCACACTGGGCCAGCATGGTGGATTATGGCATTAACTCTCCTTGCGAGAGAAGGCCCGAGTCCCAGCAGTGGGTACATTTAGTGGGCTGTTGATGAAGACCTCAGTCAGGTTATTGTTCACTAACAGTATGCCCGACTTCGCCCGTGGAACATCATATAGCCTATAGCGCCCAGGGATCACTCACATAAGATAAGATACATATCCAACGGTGAAATAATTTTTGAAATCGGTCCAGTAGTTCTTATATTAATATTTGTACCAAAAACAATACGTAGCTACCATACTACTGAATGTTTAATTTAGAAATTCATATATTATGTTAAAGTTATGTACTTACGCTGCGTTTATTACGACTCGAAAACACTATTCCATAAAATTCCCGCGATAGAAAAAATCCCAGTTACCTCTATTTCTTCAATAAATACAGGTTCTTGAGAATAAGTATGTTATTTTTTAGAAGTATAAGGATATAATCACCGGTATTCTTGCGGTGGTCCTTAACCATGTTTGGTTCATATCGATTCAAGATGGCCGCCTCCACGAAATGGCAGATGAAATATTTTTTCACAACCTCCTTCAATATGGGTATCAAATGAAAGGGTTTGACTAGTAGAACAATAAACACTATAATAACAAATTTCTTATTAAAAAGGCTACCACAAAATTACTAATTGGTTTTGTTTTCACAACTCCCTTATTATGGGTATTAAATGACTTGACTCGTAGAATACTGTTCAAATTTCAAATCCAAAGTAATTGGGGGTGTATCAATTTTTTTATTCTGTTTTTGTTACAGAAATGGATGATAATCTCTCTACGATACTTCAACCCTGTGGGCGCGCATCAAAGCGGTCGCATTGGAGAGGACCCTACAGGAATACCCAACAATCTGATGCCTTACATTTCACAGGTATGGAAATTAAAGATGATTGTAGCATATAGCATACTGAATTACTTTTTGAATTGTCGCACTTGAAAGTTCCGTAATGCGGTTCTTACGCTACGTTTCTAAGTAGCAGTGGGCAAACTGAGGAAACTAAAAAATACTAAAGTAAGATAAAAACTAAAAAAATAGAAGAACTAAGAAGATAAATTTAACAGCGAAATTAAACTCTATAGGTAAGTTCCGTAATGCGGTTCCAACGCCATGTTTCTAGGTAGCAGTGGGCGAATTGAGCGAAATAAAAATATTTCGGAAACGTAAGATGGTTCCGTAATACGGTTCGAGCGCTATGTTTCTATGTAGCAGTAGGCGGATTGAGCTGAGAGCACATATTCGGGAGCGATTACTCAAAATAGGATGTTCCGTATTGCGATTCTAACACTTTCTTCAAGCAGTAAGGCAATTGAGTGATCTGAAAGTAATCTGTAGATAGAAAAGTTCCGTAATGCGGTTCCAACGCTATGTTTCTAGGTAGCAGTGGGCCGACTGAGCGAGCTGAAAGTGTTCGGGAACGACTACCCGACGGTGGACGGCACGGGAGTGCGGGACTACATCCATGTTTCGGACCTCGCCGACGGCCACGTGAAGGCGGGCGCTCTCTTCAGACAGCCCGGCTTCTCGGGCTTCCACGCCGTCAACTTGGGTACGAATATAATTCAGTATTTACTGTGCCTTCGGATTAAACCGCGTTTTAAGGGCTTTCTTTTTTTACCCCAAAATGAACAATAAAGGGGTGTTTTAAGTTTGACGTCGATGTCTGTGTGTCTGTCTCTGTGTGTGTCGTGTCTGTGGCACCGTAGAGCTCAGAGATGGGCCGATTTTGATGAGGTTTTTTATTTGAAGGTTAATATCCGTGCGGATGTTCTTAGCTATGTTTGGTCAATATCGATCCAAGATGGCCGCCACCACAAAATGGCGATTTTTTTTTCTACTACCTCAATATGGGTATCAAATGAAAGGGCTTGACTAGTAGATTGTTGTACAGATTACAAATCTGAGGTAGTCGGGGGAACCTAAATATATATTTTTAATTTTGTTCTTTATAAGTGTATGTGAAGTGAAAACTTCTTTTGGCGTACCACACACAGATTTTTTATGGACTGTAATTCACACTAGTATCCATGGCCAAGAATAAATAAAAAAAAATACAGCAGACAGATAGCAGCGGCTGACTATCTTTCTCGCTCGGGCACACTTCGCGGTATCGAGTTCACCCGAACATTTAATTCATTTACGAACAATTCACAGTCCACGACATATCAGTGTGTGGAGCGCCACAAGAAGTTTTCACTTCAATACCTCAAAATTATTAAACTAATCTTTACGTTTTAAAAGTAAGTAAAATAATTAAAAGTTAAATTAATGTGTTTGTCCTCAGGTACCGGCACAGGTTACTCTGTACTACAGATGATAGCCGCGTTCGAAGGGGCGTCAGGTCGTAAGATCCCTTACACAATAGTAGCTCGTCGCGCGGGCGATATCGCGGCCAACTACAGCGATGTCGCGTTATCGCACCGCTTGCTCGGCTGGCGAGCTACTAGGACGCTGGACGATATGTGCCGGGACACTTGGAGGTGGCAGAGTGGCAACCCTAACGGATTTAAAAAAAACTAAGTTACAATAATTACACTACTTATCTAAATATCCTCTTGACCAGTCTCAGTTATGTATTCAATACCTAAATATTTACATTATTTGTATAAAAAAAAGAAACCTAACATTATACCTACTATTTATAAAAATATAAAAACTATATATAACCTATATTCTAATTCTAATACATAAAAGATCTCGTATCACGATGTTTTGGTACTCCTCTGGTTCGATAGATACGTACATATTTATGACTTTTTGCAACACACTTGCTCATAAACTGGCTTTAATTTTACCGCAATTAGTCATTTAATAACACCTGTAATCAAACTCTGGCTTTTTCATTGCTATTATTGACAAGTGAGTTATAGCTTTTTTATTTTATTGGTTGAGTTGCTTTGTTCTCAAGCAACCAATAATATAAATAATAGGTGTGTTGAAAAACGTCTGTATTGATGATTACCGTACTTGGCTCTCATAAGACCCTCGCCTGACGGCTCGGGTCTCAATGGCGCCTCAGTGGTAATCACCAACATTGCATACTTGAACCATTATGTTTATTTGGTAGGTCGTCACGTATTCTTAGAGGATATTTAGTAATATATTTGTGTAATTAGTAACATGTTTTTTTTATAAAATTAAGCCATAACTTGTTTTTGTGCCATGTCGAAAGCCATTTAATTATACAAGTACTTGTTTTTAACAAAATAATTTCAGACGTTCCTATAAGTCGCCATTTTTATTTATTTAGACTACCAAAGCGTAAGCCAAAGCAATTTGTCTGTGAAATAATTATTTATGTATTGTTTTAAATTAAAGCAGTTATTTTTATATTTTTCTAAACATTTCCTAAGACTATGTGATTAATTTTTTAATAATTATTTTTGTAAACTTTGTTTGAAGGCAAATGTATTGTTCTCGCGAAACCTGAATATGAGAAAAATGTGTTTATTTTTGCCGTTTTGGCACATTCGAATATTATTACTTAGCATTTATAATTAACTTATCATTCCTTTCGCATTTTGTTACATATAATAATTTATTTTAATGACTATAATGTTTTATTTTGCCCTAGTGGTGCTACTGTTATCCAAAGATATATTTATTTGTTTTAAGCATTTGTTAATTTCTCGACGTGAATTATTAAAATAAATGAAATTACTTTTGCAGATCTTGTTTTAATGTCATCAATCCTACAAAAATGGGAATCTACTTTGGTACCTTGTTCCATTTGGATGTACCAAATTCCGATGCTACATTGTTGTGGATGAAAATAGTCAGCAATTGTGGTAAAATTATACATTCGTAGTGGTAACTCTTTGCAGAGTCCGTCTAGGAAAGTACCACCTTTGGCAGTTATTCTACAGCCAAGAAGCAATGTTTAAATATCACTGTTCTCTGGTTTGAAGGGCAATATTTCCAGTGAAATTATAGGGCAGAGATAAAACATCTATATCTTTGGGTGACGATATAATATACGTATTCTACGTATAGAGTTGGCACAAACGCTTTATACCGAAAGCACGGGTAGCATCTCTCTTGCCTTGTCGCTCTTGTGGAAGTCTCATGTGTTGCCATAAATAAATATTGGTGGACAATTCACACACAACACCATCTGACCCCAAACTAAGCAAAGCTTGTGTGATGGCAGCCAGATAGCTGATATAATACTTATATAGTTTTAAATACATACTTATACATAGAAACACCCAGACACAGTGCAAACATTTGAATTCATCACAAAAATATTTGCACTGGGTGGGGATCGAACCCACGACCCTCGGCTTCGCAGGCAGAGCTACTACCAACTAAGCCACCAGGCCAGTCAACCATAGGCAGTCATAGAAAGTATGCTGCACGTCATCTGGTTACGATTGACAGAGGAACCGTGCGGAAAATATAACTCTATACGTAGTATATGTAAACTCTTTGGTCTGCGCCCACTTATATAGACTCCACTCCCACCGACATCTCTCTCTTGAGTCTGTGCACCTGACAAATAAAATACATTCAAAAACGGTTGTCAGCGAGCAGCCTATTAATTTGTGTTGCCCATGTAATCTATACTTTAACGGGCATGTATTATATTTGTCGGGTGGTAGCGGATTCGTATAAGTGGCCAAAGACCTTTAGAACTCACGGAGCGATTTTGTACCATGCCAGCCGCGGTGGTGAAACTACGGTTTTATTATTCTTCACTCACGAGACCGACTATTTGGGCGGTTACGCAGCGGCCGCCGTGGAGATTATCACTAGCTAGCAGAAAGTGGGCCTAAATTGAAATACAAATAAAAAAATAAAAATCACAAATTATTTGTAATTATTCTGTATTATCTAAGTTACAAATCTTTTATATATTTAATCTTTAAAAACTAGTTTTTTTCGCGTGATTATTCAGCACATAACTCTGTTCGTCTAAAAATATCTTTAAAGATTTACATTTTTACACATATATCTAACATTAAGATCTATTCCTCCTCACCTGACATGAAAGGAAAACACGGCGTTGGATTATATCATCATTTTTATTTAAGAGAATTTAGAAAAGAACATAAATTAATATGACATATTGATGGCAAATGGTCCGCCATCTTGGTTAACCATAATGAATTAGTCATAAATAATGTCATGTGGTCCGCCATTTTGGGCCATCCCAGCCAGGTAAGAATAAACAGATTATAGATATTATAACACTTACGTTGGTGACAGTTGGTAGTTATTTCTACAATAGTTCAAATAACCCGCAAACTTAAAACAGAGTCGACCTTGTTTTTTAATCAAAGTGCCGGAATGAATCGGCTTAAAATAATTATACAGAGTTACACACAGAAAACTACGCCGTTTGGGATGCGTTTCACTCATATTTATCATATTTCTTACAATTACGACTATTAATCGACATGGCGAGAAAAAAGAAACTGTTAGTATGAAAACTAACGTGGTTATTAGATATTTTAAATGAATACACTGGTAACTCAAGTATGTTCCAGTCAGTCCACTCCAGTATATTCATTTAAATACTGTTATAAGTTGGGTTCCGCGAATGACATTTTGCTATTGAACAATTGATTTTTTCACGATGTCGTTAATTTCGTCTAAAAATTGTTTGATTTCACGTGTACATTTCGTTTAATCCAGATAACGCACCAAATCTCATGATTTATTTCTACTCTGCGTAACCCTGTATACACATACATAAGTCGTCACTTAAAATTAAACATTATAATAAAAATAAAAAACGCAAGGTGTATAAAAAAATACTAAAGTTTCGAATGGAAAAATTGCACCAATATTATATTAGGAGCAACGTCTCGCCAACATTTAGATCAATGTAACTTGCAACATACACTATTTAAACTATATTTTGTAACATTATTAGCTTGATACAATCAAGTTATTATCATAGATCATTTGGAAATTATGAAAATGCATAAATAGAAATTGCATGAGTTTTTATTTGAATTCAAAGATCCAAACAAATATTAATTTTAGTTTGTTTAAAGTGATATCTAGGGGATAAAATGTCTTCAAATCGAGAGTGAATCGGTTTTTTCTAGGTAGGCACGCTCCATTGTAGATCTCATCATCGCTTAACATCAGGCGAGATGGTGGTCAAGTGCGAACCTATTATAGTTAAAAAAAATAAAAGAGATAGTTTATAATTTCAAAATAAACTTTTCAACTTTTGGCTTTGCGACAATAGCCCGTTTGTATAAGCTAATAGCATGCAAAATTGGACTTAAACAGTTACATTTTAATGGAATATTGATCTGCATATTGCAAAAACCTTGAGCTTGACAATTTACCTCAAACTAAATTATTAAGCATTTCATGAGACAAAGCAGGTGGTAGAGTGAATGGATATGAACGTTTTTGTTTATTGGTGAGTGGTGATGTAAAATATAGTAGTTACGACTACTCTGCTGTTTGCCATCTCACTCGCACCATACGTCTTTGTAGACACTGACGTCACTGAACAAATTACGATTTGACACTTCCTTTCATCAAAAGATGTGTATTTTGATAAAAGGGCTAAATTGAAAGAGCTCTGTACATTTTTAACTAAAAAATTTAAAATGCGTGAGTGATGTGGCAAACTTGACGTATTGCTATTAATTTAGCTAACTAGAAAACGAAAAGATTTGATTATCATGCCTTCTTTACATCGCAAACTAACATTATTGCAATGTTATTACAATTGCAATGTTTATTGTTAGGGCAACAAGTAAAATTGTTAATTATAAATTAAATTAATTACTGTTAACTTCTTCTTTTTTTAAAAGAATTTGTATTTAATTCTTGTTTTATTTCCCGACCACATTATCGATTTCTTGAATATACAAATCTATATTCATCATAGGATAAGGCATGATTTCTCAAAAACTTCTGTTAAGGTAATAACCATATTTTTCCAAAGTTTAAATAATAATAAAAAAAGAAATACACAATGTAAATTGGTTTTCGCTTCAAGGTGCGACCTAGCAATTTGTCTGTGGAACCATATAGTCAGAAAGTGATGTTGAACATAATTAATACCATTAAAGATACACAATTGTGCAATGGAGTTATTCTATGAAATTGAATCAATCACAAAAAAACCGTTACGAAATATACAATTTAAAATGTTTTTTATTCTAGCCAGTAAGAGAATGATTACATAATCTTTGACTGAATGATTGCAAGTAAAACTGGGAGTACTGGGCCACTATAATTTAAATGTACATCTAAAATCGACAAAAAATCTACAAACTCAACAAAAACGATTGTAGTTGCAATGACTGTAGAAATATTGAAACAACAATTAGATACAATGTTGCTGACTTTGCAATATAACTATTGCTGGTATACATTTCCACGAACTTGACAATTTTAGAGGCACCTAATGAAAGCATTATAAATATAATTTTACCATCTGTGTATCCTATAAATACATACACCATAATAATATAACAATACGATTATGGATAAAGTTATATTTTACTGACATAATTTGTATTATCTATAAATTGTATGTCGCTTTAGAACACCATCTGGTTTATTTGTTTATCAAGTTAAAGCAATCGGTAAAAGAGGTGACTCAGAAAGGTGCACGTGTACGTCTCAGAATACTGGTTTAGGAATTGAGTTGTCGAATAACATAGATTTTACTTCGGGTTCACCTTCCAGAAATGTCTTTCATTTACGAAATAACGTTTAGGTCAACATTGTGATTGTCATTGTAATTGTGTACATTGCGTCTTTCTAACCTTCATTTCAGTATATACATATAAATGACATAATCAGATAGGTCAATAAGTCAGCGGTATTGCTACTATGGCGGATCGAACCTGGGAGTCGGACAGGACCGAAGCAGACAGTCTAAAACACGATGACGCATAGTTGGAGGGACTAACACAACACAAAAAAAAAACAGCACATTTTTAAGAATTTTACCCTTTGAACAACCAACCAACAGCATATTATCGTTTTGCAATAGCTGTTGTAGATCCCATATTCGACACTGTAATCAGTGGTAGTGTATCTTTCGTTTATTACACTTAAGGCTGGAGATGAGTGTATCTTTTGTTTATTACACTTAAGGCTAGAGATGAAATAAGTCCAATGATGATGATGAAACCGACGTACAAATTATACATATAAAATTAATATTATTTTTAAGGCAACCGTTGGCAAAGATTCGATTGATGTGGTAGCGCAGCTGCAATTCTTGTTCCTTTTCGGAAGATCGAACAGAACTTTCAATTGAAGTTTAAAAAAATAACTGTGTTGGCAACTTTGTTTGGTTGGCTTGTTTTTAACTTTTATGGGTTTACACTTGACTGCTATTATGTTTTACTAAATTGAATGTTTATTTATTGATAGCAATGGTCTAAATATGACAATAATTAGTTAAAGTTTAGTCTGTTTAAATCAGAATGAGAATTAAATTCAAGTTTTGATAAAATGTAATGATATAAAATTGTCAACACAATATTCATTCCTAATCCTGTTCAAATCCTTCCAAATATTCAAAGAGAGGAATTAACAAAGGGTTCATTTATTATTAACTATAGCTTTGGTGCGTCAGGTAACTTACGGAGTGAAGAGTGCGACGTGAAGTAAAAACATCGCAACGCGTTGCTATCAATAGACTGCAATGCGTTGCTAGGACAATAAATTGCAATGCGTTGCTATCACAACAATGGCTGTAGGTTTTGTTAACGAAGTAGTAGTATTGACGTTGATAGGTGGTATAACGATAAAATCGAATTGAACCAATCAGAAAAAAAGACATGAAATACTGAAACAATCTTGTGATACATGCAAGTCTGATGCACTTATTTCAGTTATGTGACATTGTGAGAGAGAGAGAGTGCTTAGATAACTAGGAGAAACATATTTAAATCCGTTATTTGTGTTAGAACCATGGAGTGTGTGATTGTCTTCATAGACATATTCTGTCCATAGAATATCTTATTGTTCTTAGGACACTAGGAGATTCCATAGACAAAAATATATATGTTTATCAAGACGAACGCTACGGAAAACGATGCTTCCACATACGTTTGTAACAATCTCTTTTTTTTGTTTTCAATGCTTTTATATTTTTCTGAACGATTCGAGACTTAATTAGAAAATGACGCTAAGGTAATGGCCTCGTGGTTACTAAGCGCCATTACAACAATACCGACAGTATGCGTTCACAAAATGCAACTGCAGATGACAATCACTTGCCTTGCAATTCATGTTTCGGGTTTTTTGACCCACTTACAGAATGATATATGGGACAATAACTATATTTTTATTTAAATATACTTCAAATCCATTCAACTTAGTATTAATTGTGTTAATAAAGTATGTTCTAATTTCATATAGCCCGAATACTACAGAAATGTATGAAAGTTTTGTAGTTTGCTAGTTGTACATATATTCTGAACGCAACCTTTTGTTATGTTTTTATTTAATATCGTGTGCAAAGAACTTATTTATAAAGTAATGGGTATTTAAAAAATATATACTTTTAAATTATGTTTTCGACAAAATTGCGCCTTTAAAAAAAAATAGAATCAATTAATTTTGTGAGGGGTTAAGTAAAATTCATGGAATTCAATCAACCAAGAAATGATTGAAAATAACTAAGTTTACATTACATTTAATATCGTAGTGTAAATCATTTTTAAGTAATTAAATATTCTAAATAATACAAAAATAAAAAAAACGCAAAATTTTGTTATTGATTGAGAATACATACGCAATTACAATTTTAACGCAAATACCTTGCCTTTTTATTTAGTTTATTAGTAAGAAACATTAGTCTGATGTCTTTAAATCAAAGATACAGTTTACTGTGTAAGCGAGAACACATGATTTTTTAAACCTCTCAAACATCAACACCACAGAGAGGCTATGTAGTTCAGATGTGGAACAGAACACACTACAGCATTCCCTGGAGAAAATATTTTCTGGCTCTTAACCGAACCAAAGGGAAATAAAAGTTTACTTATTAACCACACCCTGAGATAGGATTTACACTACAAAAAAAGTTTCAGTGCGAAACGAAACTAAATAAAAAGGCCATTATCAATACATGATCTCCAATCAAACTAATCCTTTCAACACAATGAGATCCTGGAGTCAACCAGTGAGAACTGAACAGCGGTGTGAAATATATTATAGGCACAAATACTATACCTACGAAGCTGTATTGAAACTTAATATTAGATCAGACAGCGTCATTCGTATTATAATATTGGATAATTACATACAGTTAAATATATTTCCGTTAATATTAGGTTAGTTGAGATGGATTGATGACAGCCCTGTTAAGTGAGCATATAGGGCTGTCATTCATCCAGATTCCTTCAATTAATATTAAACCAGAGTGTCCACCAAAATGGCTATGGCTTTACTATTGTTGTCAATTCAATTTCACTACCATTGCTGTCACTTTAATTCCAATATTATTGATGTCACTAACTCCAATACTATTGCTGTTGCTAACTCCATTATGTACTATTTCTGTTACTAACTCCAATACTATTGCTGTAACTTTTGAGTTCAATTATTGCAAACTCTGGATGTGATAGAATCATGCTATGTCAATCCTAATACCGCAACAATATCACGAATGTTCAAATAAAACGGTTCAGTAATTTCAAAAAAAGTCTCAAACAATGTACTCACATCAAGTTTATTAAAAAATTGGTGATTTTTTTTTTAAGAATGACGCTGTCAAAACACAGTGTGCTAAGTGAGGATAATGGGCGAGAATTACCAGTATGTTAACATTGGTGTTACTGTTCACTATAGTCTTTAGGGCACTTGGTGGGTCGGCTAACCTTCTCTCTTAATGTTGGGCATCTGTGGTGGTGGCTCGGCGAGTCCCTTCACCTAGAAATCAAAAGACAAACATCAAGGTTTAGATATTTTTTTAACAGATAAATACGTTTACGTTATTTACGTTACGTTATTACGTTACAAATATTTGTGTCATGAATTCAAATATTTGTACTGTGTCTGGGTGTTTCTATGTATAATAAGTATGTATTTAGAACTATATAAGTATTATATCAGCTATCTGGCTACCATCTTACAAGCTTTGCTTAGTTTGGGGTCAGATGATGTTGTGTGTGAATTGTCCACCAATATTTATTTATTTTTATAATAATGTAATGTTTACAGGAGAAAAGAGGAAAAGAGGGGAGACAAATACGCAGATGGAAAGATGATGTGAAGAAGACAGCAGGAACCACATGGACAAGGAAGGCGGGTAACAGAGAGGAATGGAAGAACTGGGAGGAGGCCTATGTCGAAAGACAAACTGGGGTGTATTTTATAGAATTAGAATAAAATAAATATATACTGTAAAAATGTATTCAATACTCTAGAAATAAAGACTATCTTTATCTTTAATGTTTACATTTAAAAGTATGATAATTATTTACCTTGAGTCGTGCAGCAGTCTTGAGGAATGCGGGCAACTGTTCCTGAGAAACATTGACCTCCCCGGCATACATGAATTCCAGTATTGCTTGCAAATGGAGGTATGATACATCCTTCAGGATTATTATTGGATGTTTTGAAGGATTTTCCTGGAAACAAATAACTTCTCCATTAGCATGTACCCTATATTTTCATTTTTACTAAATGTACTTTTTTTTAATTTTATGAGAAACTGGATGTACCCTGTGCACGTTGCTACTTGGTTATACCAACTCAGAAACCGTCTTTGGCTAATGCACTACAACTTTGCCCGCTGGCAAACCAGCAATTAACAACACTATGCTGCTTGAATGCATGAATTTGATGAGTCCAACCTTGAATAGTATTTTCCCGGGAGACGAGACGATCTTCTTAGCATTCCATGGATTCACCGTGCGGGTGCCGGGTCCATCGTGTGGCAGAGAGAGAAAAACTCGAGTAGTTCCCGAGACTTGTGACTCGGGCGTAGGTTTAAGGGCCCCTTTCTGACGTACATCAACACTCACCTTCACCACTCGTTTTTCTCTCCCTGCCCAGCCAAATCTGATATGAGCCTACTAGTGCAGCTTTAGATACACGTTCTAGTATAGAACTTACAGCACTTCTGGATAAGCCAAGGTCTTTCAGTAGGTTATAGAGAGATTTTGCTGGTATACCTCTCGCTCCCACTTCTACAGCGTATAAACTAACTACATAGCCGTTTTTTGTTAATTCGTTTAGGAGGTCGTAATACTTATTTTGTTTCATCGCGTGGTCTTTAGGTATATTAGTTTCCCACGGTACGGTAAGTTCTACAAGGACTATGCGTTTCGTAGCTCTAGAAAAAGGAAAATGTCCGGTCTGGATGACGAAACACCCACATCCTCTGGGATTTTGTAGTGCTTTTCATACGTGTCCATTAAAATAGTCCAATCAGGTGCTGTACCCAGGATTGAGTAAGGCTTGTTCCTGGAGTTTGAAGTTGAGCCTTCTTTTACAAAGTTAATTTGTCTGTTGTTTGTCGTCAATCCCTTTTGGGCTCTAGCTACCGAAAGGCTCATGGCTTCACATATGATTTCAAGTACTCTGTCATGACGCCGTGAGTAATGACCCCATTAAGGAGCACCTTGCATCCCACCAATATGTGCCTTTGCTGTACATATCGCCTCTCCACAAGTATAGCAACATTTTTCAGAGGCTTTTCCCCACCTTACCAAGTTACTCTGGTCAGGGAGGGTCATTTGGAATGCATTTAGATAAAATTTTAATAAGGCAGGGGACCAGTCATAGATCAAGGTGCGCCATTTTAGAGCTAATGGGATACAGAACTCACCTATGGTTAACCACTCACTTTGCATTTCTAAATTCATAGCGTGCACTTTGTAACCGTCATTTTCGTCTTGTTGTAGAAAGGTTTTTACCATGTCTCGGTCTTCCCTTTTTTTTCTCGCACCCAACCCAGCAGTATTTACTTGTGCACCTGCCATAAATTGTTTATGGAATTGAAGTCTAGATTCCAGGTCTGAAGCAGTTTTGTCTTTTGGGAGAGATGTAATTAATTCGTCTTGCGACTTTCCCAAAACATGCGTTTTTGTAACTCTTAGGTGTTTGTAAAGTTCATGACTTCAATATCTTTATGACATTGGCATCTAGCTTTGCCAGGAGAGTTTTACCGATGTCATATACTAGGAAAGGCCAAGTGAGACGTGATGTGAGGTAGTTGTCATATATCCATGCTTTTTGATATTGCTGATAGGCTGCTGGTCTACCTTATTGAGGTTGTTCATGAAATTTTCAACAACCACCTCTAATGATGGTGTACGTCCTTTGTGATCTATCTTTCTACCAAGAAATTTGAAAGGCACTGCCTCTGCAATTGTGGCAACTCCTTGGCCACTTATGGAGAGTCCCGGATCGTAAGACGTATATTTGGTATTTCTTCTACCCAGACAAAGACAATGACATTTAGATGGTTTTGTCCTCATTCCCTCCGTCCATGTACAGAACTCATCGACTTCGTTCAACAATTCTTGACACTGTTTGGGATTACGTGTAAGTATTGCAAGGTCGTCCGCAAAGGCCAAGATTGACTCAGTGTACTTATTGTTGATTTTAAACCGGTAGCCCCATTTCTTTTCACATAAGTAGTTGTATTATTCCCGACTGTTATGTACCTGGATTTAATACAGATCCCTTCTTTGTGTGAGAGTTCAAACATACAGTCACATACTTACGTCTTTATAATATTATCTCGTAATTGTTATTCAGTTTGTAAAATTTATATTGTGTTTTGTTATGTTTTTTAAGGCTGCATGTGCGTTTTGGCCTTGCTGTAAGTGCATGTTAGCAATTGATACAGAAAATAAATAAATAAGTAAGGATTCCCTCCCCAAAGTGAAGTAAGGATTAAGTATTGATAATTAATTATTGATCATAGTGTGCTATGTTATTTCTAACATTTGAGTAGTTCCTGCACCCAACTATAAGCCTAGTTTACATAAAGTCAACGACTCCTCATAACATCCTGTCCTAATACAGTTTGTTTGTTATCATAATGAATGCCATATTTGGAAATAGATTTCCAGAAGCACTATGTTTAGACTAAAAAAAAATTATATCTGAAACCATTAATGCTATATTTTGTGGCTTATTGTGGATAATAAATAATCCACAAAATATAATATATATAATAGAGTAAGATCCCTGGGCTGCCAGACGTCACATATTTTCTGATGGATGAAATGTGGACGATTGAGTAGAATTAGTAAGTACTAAGCCACTAACTTGCTTATACAACCAATTTTGAGATATGGGGTCCAGAAGATACATTACTTACTTCACATATTTTCTGATAACTGATTTTCACGTATGTTACAGGCAATATCTTAAAAAATAAGGCCCCAATACACTCAGACACTTTCCTTCGGACGTTTTGCTTATCAGACGCTTTAAAACACGCAAAATAATAGAGTTTTAAAGCGTCTGTCTGACTCTACTCAATCGTCCAGATTTCATCCATCAGAAAATTCGTGACGTCTGGCGGCTCTGGGATCTTGGCCTATAATTAAAGTATCTTAGTTATACATCATGTATATATATATACTTATATACTTGGAGTTGGAATATGTTTGTGTGAAAATATTAATAAATGTATTAATATAAATAATACAGTTGGAGGTTCCTCACACACCACTAACTGCCGGCCATTAGACAAGGGACAGTAGAGATAAGTGGACAAGGGCAGTGACAGAGTTGACACCACGCGAAGGCAAACGGAAAAGAGGGAGACAGAGCAGAAGATGGGAAGATGACATCAGACAAGTAGCAAGTTCCACCTGGACAAGGAAAACTTGGGACAGAGAAAATTGGAAGCAGCTGGAAGAGGCCTATGTCTCTAGACACGCTGAAATATAAAGTGTTTCGTTTTTTAATCTAAGTGTAAAATTTAATTTAACTTTTCAGCAATAAAGGCTTAATAATAATAATAAGTTAGGGACCGCGTTTGGATGTTTCTTGATGTGGCTTAGTGGGTAGTAGCTCTGCCTGCAAAGCCAAGGGTTGTGGGATTGCAAATATTTGTGTGATGAATTCAAATATTTGCGCTGTGTCTGGGTGTTTCTATGTATAAGTATGTATTTACAGTTGTTGTTGTTGTATATAAGTATTATATCAGCTCTCTGGTCACCATTGGTTAGATTGGGGTCAGATGGTGTTGTGTCCACCAATATTTATTTATTCTTGTTCAATCACATTGTGACACCCGATTGAATCGGGTTGAAATATGGAACACAGCATAGACGCTACTTTTTGTGTGGGAAAAATGACAGAAACTGGAACTATCCGGATAAAACACCGGGGCATGGTTACTTAAATAAAAAATTTGATCATGATTAAGTCTATACACACAATGGTCTGATAATCTGCATTGCAGCCATAGACTAACTAGTTTTGCTTACCTCTAATAAGCTTTTGAAGTAAGGACTACAAGCGGAGAGCACCATTTTATGAGCCTTACAAGTCTGGCCTTCGCAAGCCAAAGTCACCTGAAAAAAATATTGAGATTTAAAACACAAACATCAAATATCCTGCACAACGCATCCCCCGCACCAGAGTGGATGCCTGAAGATGTTATTTCGACAAAATCATTAAACTCTTTCAAGAACAAACTGGGACAAATGGGTAGTGAAAGACAATAACAGTTTCAAAGACAGCTCTAACCACATTTATTTTTTTCTAAACTGAAAGATGTAGGCACCTCAGCTAATGCTGCTTGCCTATCGGTAAAAAAAAATATGGCTAATATTTGACCATTATTATGGCCATTATTTGACTGCAAAGCAGTATAAGCAAACATCACTGTGTTCTGATTTGAAGGGCACTGTTTTCTGTTTACCAGAGCAATTACCAGTCAAAGTGATAAGTAATATTGTAACTACGAACGACATGCACAGTGCAGTGGTAAGGCAGTGGATTCACTAGAGCTATAGTTCAAATAATTGGATGGAACACTCTTAATTAAGATTTAATACTGATCATCTAAAAATGAAGAACTAAATAGCCTCATGGTGTTTACTTTCCCTTCCCGCAAAATGGGGTAAAGGCAGGGATTGAAAATATCATGAGGCAATTTCGTTAATCATCTTTAGATGATTAGTATTAATAGGTGTACTTTTACAGGATCATCAAAGTAGAAAATTATTTTCCAAGCTATAAGTAAGCTAGCATTTTAGACAAAGGCCATAAACTCCAGTTTATGTAGCTTTTTATAGCAATTATTATTATTTGATGTCTGTGCTGTCTCAGTGCTGGCTCCCTAATCTACCTTAGCAATAAAATTAAATAAATTTAACAGGCCTAATGTGTTAGTGACAAAGCAATTGAAGGCCGCAAACTTTTTTGAAAGATGAGGTGAGGTTAGGAAGCAAATCATTGTTTGTATACAAATAAAAACGCCACATTTACCACTCACATCAGTAAAACTCTTCTCGTCTCTCAAATGCCTGAAGGACGTAACCATATTTGTTTGGAAATCGTTCCATTTCAGGAAAAATTGTTGGTCACCCATTTTGGAAGCTTGGCCCTCTGAAAAATTAAAAAATACGTTGAAAAAGCACTTTTTCTCGCGGAAATAATAACAGGAGTCGTTTTATTCGGCAAAAGTAAAAGTTAAAAGTAGTTTCCGCTAGTAAATATTATTGAAATGCAACGGGACATAATGCATTTTATATAGTTTACCTACGTCACTAAAATAGAAAAGAAAAAAGATGCTTACCCTTCACACACTATTAGTTATAACAATTTTTACAATGTATGTTCACACTTTATCTATTTGATTGCAGTATTCCAAGGGCGCCACGTAATATTTCGACACACTCACGTAAAGTTAAGCAATTGAATCTCAAAATAAAGACGCTGTCTCGAATAAATTAGCCACTTCTTTCTATTTTCTTCAAATTCTTTGATTTGCCTAGGTCGTGCTACATTGCCAGTTTGTAGTATTAAATTTACCCAAACTATTCGCTTTTGAGAAAAGTGAAGGCCGCGGGAATATGCGATAAGTTACTTTCACTTATGTACGCAATGTGTTATGATGAAAGATTAGTAAGATCGACTAGGTCATAAAGGACCACTTATTGTTCTCTGATCTCACAGCTAATTGCTAATTGTATATGTAGCGTGTAGGTACGTAAACTAAATGATAATAAAGGCTCTGTGCCGTTAAAAGAAAAAAGTGACTGGACTTACATTTATTCACTTTATGTACAGTATGGGGTAAAATGACTCGGAAGAAAGTAAACTGACTTTAGTCGTCACTGAATTCAATGAAGTGTTATATCATTCAGCAACAGTAACCTAGCATACTAAATTTAGGAGCGAGGGTACTTGCTTCGTACTTGCTCCTGACTATTCAGGTGACTAACCTTGCATCTGAATTTAGTCAACTATATTTAGGCCAAAGTTTTAATTGTATTTCAAACAAAATGAAGTCAAATTTATCTTGACAAAGATACTTTTGACTGTTTTACTTTTGATTCAAATAATTTCAAGGAATCAAATTTTCCAAATTTTAAGTGGAAATTGTGTTATTATGGCAATATTTTCTTCTTAATTGATGTTATCTATGGTAATGTTCATTCGCCTGATACAGATGTAATTTATTAAGTCATTCTACGTGTTGCCCTCTTTTATCTAGTAGAAAGACGAGCATCCATCAGTTTCCGAATTTGTTCAGCTATTCGCCGCTAGATGAACAAATATGATTAAATCTGGGCTTTTTCTACAAGTCTGCAAAAAATGACAACTATTTTTTTCCTATAAATTACTTATTTTCTAATAAAATTAGACATTGAAATTTAGAGCATTTAACATCGAATAGTATTACACTCGTATTATAAAAAAAAAACCTTTTTTTGTAATACGAGTGTAATACTATAACAATCTATATTCTATACTTATATTATAAAGCTAATGAGGTTTTCGTTTAATATCAGGAACTCTACTGAATCGTTTTCAAAAAATCTTTCACCATTGGATATCAATGTAGGTATACGTGAGCTCCTGAGTGCTAAGTACCTATACCTATAGGTATTGTTCTGGATTGTGGGCTATGTTTGTATCATGTGGGCGAAGTCGGGGCGGACCGCTAGTCTTCAATAAGTACCTAAGTATGAAAGAGGGGTCTGTTACATTAAACCTTATTTTTTGGTTACGCTCTACGTTTTGGGGTAGAAACCTATGCACCTAATTATTTTATTAAGTTCCTCTGTAGGTACGTACCTACTATTCCCAATATAGCATGGATGGATTTTTATAAATCCTACTTGCTATTTCTCAATTTCTTCATGGGTAGGTAACGCCCTTGTTGGCACCAATCTTTCCTTTTATTAGATAGGTAATACGTAATACCTAGGTCATAAATTAATAACGGTTAGATCGATCATCTTCAAACGCTTCATTTTAAGTGAGGCAAAACGTAGATTGATGTCGGCGACTCGGCATAACCATTATATAGGTACCTACCTACTGAACTTCGCCAAACAACTTTAATGTCGTGGAGTAGGTAAGTATGTAAGTAGGGTATGTAGTAGGATATTTAATCTGTTGTATATACCTATGTTGTATATCCTTAACTGTGGGCCTCATAACGAAGCTCAAAGTCACACAGCGAGCTATGGAGAGAGGGCTATGCTCGGAGTCTCTCTGCGCGACAGAATCCGTAATGAGGATATTCGCAAAAGAACGAAAGTGGCCGACATAGCTCAACGAGTAAGCAAGCTGAAGTGGTAATGGGCAGGCCACATCGCTCGCAGAACTGACAACCGATGGGGAAGAAAGGTTCTCGAATGGCGACCACGAACCGGAAGACGCAGTGTTGGACGGCCTCCCACTAGATGGACAGATGACCTCATACAGGTCGCTGGAAACCGCTGGTTGCAGGTTGCGCAGGACCGTTCGTTGTGGAAATTTAGGGGGGAGGCCTATGTTCAGCAGTGGACGTCATGCGGCTGATGATGACTATGATGATATACCTACGTGTTTTTTTCTCTTTACCTATTCCTTCTGCTAAGAAGCCTTAACTTACCATGGTATAGATAGGTAATATTTTCAAGGCAAGAAGTAGGTATTGGACCTGAAGTTAGTTACATAGTTATAGTATTTAGGTTCTAAAGCGTTGACTAACAGCAACTAGCTAACTACATGGTGTCGGTTTTGCGTGACGGTGTGCGCACGTAGGTATCGTTAAAATATACTCTCATCAAAAAAGTACCTACCTACTACACCTACTTAAAGGATTATTACATTTGGCTAAATTTAGTCACTACTGAATTCAGTGAAGTGACAATACTTAGCATCAACCCCCGACCAAAAAAAGGGGTGTTATAAGTTTGACGTCGATGTCTGTCTGTCTGTGTGTGTGTCTGTCTGTGGCACCGTAGAGCTCAAACGGATCGACCGATTTCGATGCGGTTTTTTTATTTGAAGGTTAATATACGTGCGGATGTTCTTAGCTATGTTTGGTTAATATCGATTCAAAATGGCCGCCTCCACAAAATGGCAGACAAAATGTTTCTTCACAACCTACCTCAATATGGGTATCAAATGAAAGGGCTTGACCAGTAGAACATTACACACTATAACAAATTTCAAATCCAAGATGGCAGCCGCTACGAAATGGCGAATTATATTATAGCTTAATACTGAGCTAGGATAGGTAGGGTACTTAATAAATTCAGATACGATACTTGCGTCTGAATACAGTCACTAAATTCAGCCAAGTAAAATAAACATTTTATGTCAATATGTATTTAAAAAATGTGTGAGGTTCAACGGATTTGTGTAAAAAATCGTGAAAATAAAAACGCATCTTTATAATACACATCGTTTAATTCACAAAACGTTTTTTAAAACGACACTCATATTGCGAAGAGAGGCGAAGGTGAATTTTAAACATTTTTATTCAATCACTAAATATTTAATACCAATTAAGTCATGCGATATATTGTTTACAATAATTATTATTTAACCTTATTTAATACGAGAGCAATTTTAACCACGAAAACTACATTTTGAAGGCCAAGCGGTGTTGCCACAATTTCTTAAAAATAAGTATCTACTTTTCTTATTAAACCTACGTTTAATCTATCGAGATAAAAAACTTATATTACCAAAAAACTTATACATATTCTTAGGTGTTTATATTTATACGCCAAAATGGTGAAGCAAGTCAACACAACACAACTGGCCACATCTTACACAAACAATATTTAAAGTCATATTATATAAATTACAATATCAAATTATTCATTTTCAATAACTATAATTGACATAAAGCGGGATTTTGTCTTTTAATAACTTACTCATTGCTAACTTACTTT
Organism: Ectropis grisescens; assembly: GCA_017562165.1. Classification (NCBI taxonomy): domain Eukaryota; kingdom Metazoa; phylum Arthropoda; class Insecta; order Lepidoptera; family Geometridae; genus Ectropis; species Ectropis grisescens. Next base: position 12,784,035 of record CM029786.1, read on the forward strand.
GGTATACACAATAACTAAACCCAAAACATAACAATATGCACAAATGTAGGTACAAACCTTGTGTATAAATTACGATCGGTCATTATTATTGCTCATTATAGCTAAAAATGTATACATTATTTTGTTTAAAAATGAGTTAAACACACTAAATACAACTGAATAGGTAGACGTAATTAAATCGCAAGTCATTTTTATTTTGAAGAGTAATTAATAAATTACGCTACGTATAATATATTAGACTTATATAATTATATATTTGGTTTATTCTGCGTTTTTTATAATATACAAAGCACACTCGGACTTAGGTATATTCTAGCGTATGAATTGTCATCATGCCAATGAAGGCGATCGACGTAAACTATCCTATAATTATATTAAAGTTTAATTTTCTAATAGAGTTTAAAACCCTTTAAAATATTTATATTGCAGAGCCAATAATGAAACAAGATAAACATTTGAATATAAATCTTTCGGACGACGTAAATAAAATAACTAAGTAAATTAACGTAAAAAATCCCAGTTCCACGCGTTTACAAGTTTCAGAATATGTATAATAAATTAAACAATATATTTTTACCACATTTCTAAATATACATTTTTAAAATTAATGAGAGAGATCTTAAACTATTCTTAGCTATAACTTACTCTTTATTCAATAAAGAAATGCCATGTATTTGAGCAAAAAAATAATTGATAAGTCGCTGTGAGGATACAATTTTATTTATTATTATTTAAATTTATAAATTTAAGTCCCTAAAACTCAGGTGCAAGTTATACAAAGTGCAAGGATAAAAATATAAGACAGAAAGAATGCTAGGAAGAAAATAAATTATGAAAATATGTTTAGATTGAAACACTCGAAAACTGTAATTAATAAATTACAGATTACAGAAAAAATAGCAATCATTATTATTATTTAACTTTACATTAGTACCTTAACTATCATATAAATACAGCAAAAAATAAGTAGTCCCGGTATTTTTATTATTTTATTACTACCTCTAAATTGTCAAAAATATTTTAGTTCTGTTTCTAAGATATCTGTCTTGAACAGAACTAAAACATTTTTTACAAAGGTATCCCTATAAGTACTTATACACATATTAATAATTAGTACTTCAATATGATCTATTAGCGAATAGGATCTGTTCTGTTCTGCAAGTAAAATTTAAATTTAGAAAACTATTTTAAACTGTCTTTTTATTACAATCTACGCGACAAGGACAACAATAATTTACTTTCCAAATTTAAATTATGCCTTAAGCACAGAGCATTACCTATGTTTTGTTTTGTCCTAATTCACATAATTTAGACCGCGAAGAATCGACAAATAAAAAACAAAAGACGTAGTAGGTGAACTCTTCCGAGGCTCATATTCCTAGTTTAAATAATGGAAAGGTTTTTATTTTAATCTAGTTACACTAGGTTTAAATATGCACACCTACTTAATTACATTCATTGGTAGCATTTATGAATATTTAATCTATTGATTTATGTAACGTCTTATTGTTTAACTGATAGAATATGTTTTTTTATACTTAGTAATAGACTTACGACTTATTTTAATACCAAACCTATCAGAAGAGGTTACGCAGTTCCTCATTTTACGGATATTTTGGTATTTTAGCTTAGGATTAGAAAATCTTTCATAAATTGACTAGATAATTTTGGATTTGCTAATAAAACTTTTTGGCTGAAATTTACTCTAAGAAAGTGCATATGTAGTTAGAAAGAGTGGTGAAAAAAGTACGAAAAGTAGTTCGACTAGATGTGAAAATGCAAATATGGATGGCTCATAGTTCAAAAGACAGTTTTTATGGTCTGCATTATCTAAAATCCCTACACTTGCTTCTGCTATCATTATTAAACAATTTTACTTCGTTTAGATTTAAAAAATTACGTCTAAGTACAAACACACATATATACAAAAACTGTACTTACAACCTGGCACTAAGTAATCTAATTCGTTGATAGTACCCACAATAAGTTTTAAAAGCTTTTTTTTAATATAAGGCAGAAAGGACGGTTCGTACTCTTTGAAGGCAGCTAAAGGCACCTAGGTATAATTTTAAATATTTACAGATAATTACAAAAAAAGCCACCGTTTCACTGTTTTAAAGTGTCAGTGGCGTCATCTAGATTCTAGATAAAACTATAGCTACTCATTAGTTCCCGTTTGCTCGTTGATAGATGGCGTTGCATTAACCTTCGTTGTTTGGATCTGTAGGTTTAGTCCCCGGGGCGCTAGAATCAGCCGAGCCGGCGTCACGAGGACTAAGGCGTACTCTCATTTGTTCACTCCTAAGATTTTCGCAGCCTCATCAGCGGAGCTCAGGAGCTTGTTAATAGTTTTGTCTGGAATTCCTAGGAGCTTTCCGATGAGGTCGCTGCCATTTTCGCCGTCCACGTCGGCTTCAGATGAATATTTACGAGACGTCATGTCTAATTTGATTTTTTTCTCAAACGGAGCGGCAGGTGGGGAGTTGTTGTTGTTGACATTGTTTGGGATCTCGTTGCCGGAGTCATCGTCTTGGTAGTGATATCTGAAAATAAAATAAAAAACTGTTAATCGAATGTATAATCTGTATTTATGACAAGGTTACCTATTTCCTTTGGTCACGCCATAACTTGAGGATGACTTAACCGGTTATATTTACCTAGGTAAGTACCCTAAAATATTCCCAAAATTTTGCGAAAATTTATCAAAAATTCTACAATGCATTAAGACAGAACAACGCCTGCTAGAATTGTATAATGAAATGAAATGAAATAATTATTTATTTGCTAAGAATGTAGGTAGAGAAGATGGTACAATCATAAATATGGTGTTTCCTTACACTCTGTTATAAAGCTGTAAAGTTTGCATGTTTGAACGGCTGATACAACATACTGATTTCCATAAATATTTTTGCATAGTATAGGTCTACGGTGAAGGCCATAAACAATTGACGACCGAAATCGTAGGCTACAACTAGTCTATCATGTCTAATATTTTCGCTTTTTTTTAATAGCTTTCGATTTTAATCAGACTTTTTGATGCACACGTCATTGTGTTTAAGACTACATACACTGCAATGCAGTAATATATATTAATAATTATTTATCTATAATAAAGAGGCAATCAATAACGGTGTGATGTCGTTTCTCTTTATTGACTCTCTTCACACACAATTAATTAATATGATGTCTTCGCAGTTGGCCTAGATATTCCAATGCTTGTCTAATGAATATTATTTATTTCATCTAACAGATTATGGTCTCGATTAGGCTATAAAGGCATTATGGTAAGAGGCCACAAGCTTTGGAGAAAACCAAATTTATATTGTTTTTACCAAAATATATACATATTTATACTCACCCATTGACTTTCTCTTCAGGCGTGCAAGGTGGTGTAGGTTCTTCATCATCTGTAATCTCTTCGCGATGTTTTTTCCTGTGACGCAGCATGCTGTGTTTCAGTGTGAACCGACGTCTGCAGAGGTCACAAGCGAAAGGCCGTTCACCAGAGTGCGTCCTCATGTGACGACGCAAATCCTCGGCAGACCAGAAACGGCGGACACAGAACGCGCAGACCACCTGGGAATAGACAGGATTTAGGATTAGCCATTTTAGGAGTCGATTGTCAAGATTTACGTGACTGTGTTTCTTTTACTATCTCAGTGAAAGACGTGATTTGAATATATTTGCAAGTTTTGTTCCTCCGAGCTTAGTGAATTGAACGATGAATTGGTACAATAATGTAAGAAATGTGGAGTTCTAAAATTCATCAGTGTTTTAAAATTAGATGCTCAGTATTTCAATGAGTTACCTTTCGGTTAGCATGATCCGGAAACTTCCCTCTCTCGTCATCGTCAGCACTCTCACTCCTATCACTGGCAGCATCCAACGCCCCCTTGCTGACTAGTTGATCGTATTCGGCAGCATGACTTTGGGCCAAGTGGTTGAGAGCTCCACCCCGGTCACCAAACGACGCTTCACAAAGATGACACTTGAAAACTAAACCATCGTGGCTATCATCGTTATTTTCTGGGTTTGGTGAACTTGGTTGGGAATCTACAGCTGCGTGACGAGAAGAAATATGCTTCTTTAGCGTTTCTTGGGTTGCAAAAGTACTGGTGGGACAGGTAGAACATTTAAAAGGTCTTTCTGGGACTGTTCTAGTGTCATTGCTAGGTTGCGGTGGAGATACTGTTTCAGGAATAAGCTCTGCTTGAATTGATCGCGCTGATCCTCCATGTTTTCGCAACAGGTGACGGTCGCAGTTTGATTTTGTAGTAAACAGGAGTGGACAGTGAGAGCACTTGAAAGGTTTTTGTCCGGTGTGGGTAAGCACATGGCGTCGGAGTGATGAAGACCACGGAAACTTCCGGTGGCAATACGGGCACGATACACGGTTCGGTGCTAGGCTGTATGCAGATTTCTTTTTCGGTGGTTGATTTCCAGTGTCAGATTCCGATCTGAAAAGACAATTGCTATTAAATTTTTGATCTTAATAAAAAATGTGGTACAATATTAAATAATTTTTATTACTATTTTAGGTGGAATCGGTAAAGTAAAAAATAAGAATGTAATAAATAGCGAAAATGTAATTACTTACTTATTTTCATCGCTGCCAGAGTTGTTGCCTTCACTAGTAGAAGCTACTAGCCCCTCTTCATCTTCTTCCTCATCACTACGAGTTGGAACAACAGGAACTGGTAAAGATTCATGCATCGTCAACGAAATGGGATCAGTTCCGGCATCAATTCTCTCAGTTGTTAGGGCAATAGGTTTGTTGATAAAGTTTCCGGCAATCTTAACATCGAAGTCTTTATTCATTTCTTGCTGACGCGTGGCCATAAGAATTTCTGCAGCTGCACGTCTAGCACCGACGTGATCTTCCGGCTTTTGGTCAAGCTCTGGTTCTTCATCAATGATCAGAGCATCATCTTCATCTTCTTCATTATCAGCTACTTCATCTGAGTCTCGTCGTACTGGTGAGCGTTCAGGTTGTTGTAAAGGTCTTTCAAGGTGACGAGCCAAGAGTGCAAATTTTACACGATCGGTTAACGCTTCGGAAGAAGGATAAGGAGGAGGGGCTCTAGGAGCCGGACGTCGTACGCTCCAGTGCTGAGGATGTTGCTGCTTCACATGTCTTTCCATGTTGGAACGAAGAGTGAATCTAGCTGAGCATTGGGAGCAAGAAAATGGCCTTTCAGTACGATAACGTCTTTGTTTTTGCTTTGGCATCAGTACGCCATTTTTGATAACCATCTTCACCGAATCTGGTTGTGGGACTATGTTGTTACAAATTGGTCTGGGAGATTCAGAATGGGGAGATAAGGCAGGAGAAATGATTTGAGGCACCGGTTTCTCTTCTCGCTCTTCTGGCTCCGGCTCTAGCGTCGGTGAAACTTCTTGCTCATTTGGGACGAGTCTGCCCCCAGACATAGTAATACTTTGAATTATCTCTTTTTGAATACGCTGTTTCATTTCGGCCAGTTGTTGGGAATCGGAAGGATGGGGAAAAAACGACGGTTGTAGAAAGTAAGGAAAGGTTGGCGGTAACGGTAGACCAGGTAGCCCCGGTACGGTACCGTAGAGTTGAGAGAGTTGACTGGCATAGAAAGCAGGATCAATGTTGGGAATGGAGTTTTCGATAATTCTTTGCTGGGCAAGAAGGAGCCTTGTTTTTTCAAAGGCTGTAGCGGCGGCCGAGGCATTATCTAGCTCAAGTGAAGGACGTGGTGAAACTTTTGGCTCATCAGAATCAGAGTCCCTTTTCTTTTTACTCAGATCTAGAACATCACAGTTATTGTTATCATTAGTGCTCAGATCTACTGGAGCGTCTTCTTCTTCTTCTTCATCGTACGCTTCGATCTGCATATCATTCGGTTTGAATGCGACTTCTGGCATTCGGTACTCAGGAATTTGTGTAAGCTCTCCGAGTTTCTTTACATGAATCAAAGGTTTTTTAGGTTCAGGTTCACGTGGAATTAAAGGTGTCTCGGGGATAATAGGTTTACTCAAACCTGATAATGGATGATGTCTATCCGTAATGAAGGTTGGGTAGTGTGTTAGAGGCGTGTCCCGACCAGTGCTTTCATTTCGTCTATCGAGCTCAGGAGTTAAGATGAGATGATGAGATCTCTTGCCTTCGTCTCTAGCAATTTTCAAATTATCATCGTTGTTTGGATCTTCCGAAGGGTGGTAAATGATAGATCGCTTGACATCTTCCCTTGTAACCTTTGCGTGTCTATTTCTCAAGTGCCGTTCACAATTAGCTTTAGTGGTAAACGCGTAGTTGCAAACAGCACACTCGTACGGACGGTCCCCGTTGTGAGTTCTCATGTGTCTCACTAAAGCTGCTTTATCTAAAGACGCGTGCGGGCACATGTTGCATTGATATGGGCCCGGACCGGTGCCGCTTAAATGCACCCTATTATGTCCTTTTAGAGCTCGTAGATTAGGAAATTTCGCGGGACAAAGGCGACAAGGAAATTCTCCTCGAAGTTTCATTTTTCTAAACTCCGCAGCAAAATTATCTTGCGTTTCTTCTTGATCGCGTTCTCTGATAACCGTATCCGGTGGCGTTAATACGGAACTTTCTATACCTAGTCTGGTGCCAGTCAGTCTCTCCAAAAGGCTGCCAGCTGTCGTGACGTTCAGTATCGATTGTATGTCTGCCAAGTCTCGAGCCGCATCAGTGTGCCTTATGCCGTTACCGATATGTCCATCATCGAACTTTGGAGTGGTGAATCTTTCCATCGGAGGAGTTAACGTGCCTGGAATGCTGAACGACCTATTCGTAAGGTCTAACTTAGCGAAGAAATCTTCTTGTCGATGGCGTTCCGGTGTTGGAATCCTGTTTGTGGGTGAGCAAGTTTTCCTGTGGAGGTCTAAAACTTGTGCGGTGGGGAAATCTTTGGTGCAGAGATCACATCTGTGGGTTCTTGCGAGGCCTCTGGTTATTTCGGGAAACTTTTTGGTGGGGAAATCGTCGTAGTGGGACCGTGAATCATCTCCATGAGCAGTGAAGCGATGAAGCTCGAACGTGTTGACGGAGTCAAATCGTTGATGGCATTTGGGACATTCGAATCTCGCGATTCTTTTGTCCATTGGGATGGGAGAGGGAGAAGTCGATGCAGCTCGCTTTCTCGCTCTGCGTTCGTCCTCCTCCTCGCTCCTGTCGGACCGGTTGTCGCTGTCGATGCTGGTTGTACGAGTACCCCGCAACTCCTGCCGTTCGAACTTCATTCTTTCCATTTCCTCTTCGACTTTGGCTTCCCTGATGACCTCCTCTGTTTTGATTTCTGTAACAAAAGAGTACGCGTTACAATTGATTGCGGATTGTGTTTGAATAACGTAGGACGCTTTCATTTTACAATTCCAAGAAAAGTCGACAATAGATGAGTCAGGCGATTCACTTGCGCCTGTATTAAATAATACAATGATATATCTTCTATAGAATTATACTAAGTATAATCAGCTAATAGATTTGGGGTGGGAAATTGGGTCGAGTCTACGTCATAACATGATTATTGTTACTTAATACAAGATGGCGGTGGCTGTCTTATATACCGTGCTCTTAAATTTATTTATTTATTACATTAGATCTGTTATCAGGGGCGGTACCGACGTTATCGGTATCAGCGTACTTTGAATCATCACTTTGCATCTTTATTCCATCTGATTAAATATGATTCTGAAATATTATCTTGTTGCTTCGAAATAAAGTTCAAAATGTAATATCGATCGAGTCTCCTTTATTCCAGTGTTAGAAGTTCTCTTTGGATGAATCACACTACCTATCTTTTATTTTAAACACGCCATGGTCTGTTGGTAAAAAGTGAAGGAAAGTGTTCTCTATCACACGGGTAGTAAGGGCGTGTTTTCACTGGCGAGTTCGGTAAAGGCTAGGGCGCGAAAATCAATAGCCTGCCGCCAACGTGACGCCTCTGTTTACCCGCAGACCGTCTGCCTGCAGTACTGTGGTACAAACTTATCTGGTTCGCTGAAACGCGTCGCTACTATAGTAATCTGCGGTTGAAATTTATGCTGCTAATGTTAGTATGCAAATATGGTCACAAAGTCAGATAAGTTTGTGGTTTAGTACCTTCTATATTTATGTGCCTGGCTAGCTATAAGCTTCTATTAGGTAGGTACATAATTTAAGAGGGTGTTCAACGCATAGGACTATCTCGCTCTCTCGATACGTCACTGCTTAAGATATGAATATAAAGAGTAATGACATCATTTATATTTTTTATCAGAAGTCTACATCACCTACTTACGTTTTATAGGTATTACTTATGATAATTAACTGATATAGCTTAATGATATAATTTGGGCGGCGCCCGAGATCCGCAAACTGTTGTGTCTATGTATATAAGTTTAATGCCATCTTTTGTATGCAGATAAAGCAATAAACCCACTTGATTGTCTATATAAAAATGAAGTGCTGAATTTGAAAACTCGCGAATGGCTGGACCAATTTGACTAATTTTGAAATCAAAATACTTGTGCACATTCATTCGATTAATATACCTACTTAATAAGTAAAGGAAAATACTAAAAACGTTAATTTAATTTTCCAATACAAACTGAGCGTTGTTATGAAATATATATTTGATATCCTAAGTCGTTCTAGCAAAGATCCTAAATCTGTGCATTTTAGAAATAAAAAAGTGTCATTCAGATGATAAATATTTATATCATTATATCTAAGTGCGTTCAAAATGTGTCTGTTTCATAGCTGCAGTATCAGATCCGATCTTTTTGGCCTGTTTCGTTGGAATACAGTTTTGTATCACGAATAAAATAAAAAGCTCTAAATTTAATAAGTGCATGTGTTAATGATAATAATAAGCTTTGACCCCATCGAGCTGAGTGAGCATGATGATCATCTCAAGACCTTAGACGGTATATGGTCACGGATTCGGTTAGCTTATAATTAGTTCATCATCATCAGCCGCAAGACGTTCACTGCTGAACATATGCCTCCCCCCTAGATTTCCACAACGAACGGCCCTGCGCAACCTGCAACCAGCGGTTTCCAGCGACCTTTGTGAGGTCATCTGTCCATCTAGTGGGATTCCGTCCAACACTGCGTCTTCCGGTTCGTGGTCGCTACCCGAGAACCTTTCTTCCCCATCGGTATAATAATATATATCGGTATAATTAGTTAGGTACATAGGTATATATAATTCGTTTTCCTCATAATTTAGTTTTGTCATTGATTACACACAGTTTTGTTAATAAATGCTTTATTACATTGATGAAAGTTTTACGTCAGAAAATGTCTAATTAAGTCAGGTAAAACAGAATTTCGTTGAATCATAGCCAGATGAACGTCATAGAGCCAAAGATGGTCTCAATGAGATACATTTGAATGTCTCATTTGGAACATGTGCAGGAAATTAGGTCATATCAAGTGAATGAAATTATTTCCAGACCACAAAATGACACATGAATATGCGGAAAAGTTGTAAGTCCTATGTTTGACTGTTCGTGATTTCAACTCAAGAACAAGTCTACCCCGGGTTATCGGTTCTACGACAGATATACCTGGCCCATTGCCCCGCTGCGTAGGTAGGCTACCCCCTCTTTTGGTTTGCATAAATGTCCTATTTTTCAGAAGAAAAACAAAAGTTTTTCAAACGACGCGACGTACTTGATGGCAGTAGTGAGTAATTTAATACTAAGTTACAAATTGCGTAGTCGCTTATTTCGTGGGTACCACAGATTTTTCCACGACAATTGTGAATATGTGTGATGATGCGTAAAAAAATCTGCCAAAATACATAACTATTATGTTTTACTGAATTCAACCCTATATACGCGAACGAAGAGTTTTGACTCCACGTTTGTGATAAGAACGTCTAGGTTGTGGAATGCGTTGCTTGAGTGGGTTTTCCCTGATGGTTACAATCTTGGTGTCTTCAAATCGAGAGTGAATCGGTTTTTTCTAGTAAGCACGCTCCATCGTAGATCTCATCATCGCTTAACATCATGCGAGATGGTGGTCAAGTGCGAACCTATTATAGTAAAAAAAAAACAGTAGCGACAAAATTTTGCCAAGTGTAATATGTCTTTTAGGTGTCAGTAGGCATCATCTATACTAATCTATACTAAGCGTCCAGATGGTATGACCTTGGTACCTTGGAGACACGGCAAGTGCTTGGTATGGGATGCAACATGTGTCAACACTGCGCACCTGGGTAGCACCGTTAATACTCCGACAGCAGCGGCGGAGCAGGCCGCTAGTAAAAAACGGCAGAAGTACGCGGCAATGGAGCCGCAGTACTTTTTTGTTCCAGTGGCCGTGGAGACTATGGGCAGTTGGGGAGCCGATGCGAAGGCTTTAGTCCGCGAAATTGGGCATCGTCTACGTAACCAAGGTGGCGACTCCCGCTCTGGATCGTTTCTGAGGCAGAGGATTGCCATTCAGCGAGGCAATGCGGCTAGCGTTTTGGGCACATTTGCACCAGGAACGGTTCGAGGCGGGTTAATCTAATTGACATGACTTTGTGGACTTCTCTTTTTGTAAATAGGGAAATGAACTAAATGAAAAATCTATACTAATATTATAAAGCTGAATAGTTTGTTTGTTAGTTTGAACGCTAGGATCTCGGGAAGTGCTGGTCCGCATTGAAAGATTATTTTTCTATTGGATAGTCCATTTATAGAGGAAGGCTATAGAAAATAACGCTACTATTAACAGAAGCGGAGCATGAATCAAGAATGTAACAAAATCGGGAAAAAATATTCCTTTTTGAGAGTTTTCGTACGTTTCGTGCTTTGACATGACACATGACAGCATGTGTCTAAGATTGCGTCATTGAATACATTACATACCTCTAGAATATAAAACCTTTTTTCCTAATCTCTGAGTTGGTACGACAAATTTCCGACAGGTGGCGTAGCAGGTAGCTGAAGAGGTGTTTTGTTTGAAAGCGAAATTCTCAGGAATGACTGAACCGATTTTTAAAATTTTTTCACCGTTGGATATGTGCGGGATCTAGATGTGTGCTATATATGTTCCACGGGCGAAGCCGGGGCGGACATCTAGTCTTTTATAAAAGATGTGTCGTTTGAAAATGGCTCATTACTCCTACACATCCCAACATAAAATATACGTGCTGCACTGTTAATTCTTCGGAAAAAAACCGATCATAACATTCAGGTTTTATAATATTCTCGTTTGAAACTAGACTTTTGAGATCTCACGCAATGTGTTGAAACGTGAAACGAAACATAAGAGCGTGGTGAAGTAACCAGTGGCGTATGATTTAAGAATAGATATCAATATGTAATTACTGTTTATATATTGAACTAGTGTCTGCCCGCGAATACGCGTATATTCAGAAAAAGGTTTAGGAAATTGCAATTTGTCTGGATTTAATTTTATTTTTATTTTATTCCTGCGCTTTTTCGCGTTGCGAAAATGTCGCGCTTAATAAAAAAAATCTATTTAATAATCTTATAGGCTATTCCAGATAATGTCCTATGCACCCAAAAACGTACAATTCTTACGTAAAAACACCCAAACTTTTGCATTTATACTTGTACTTAGAAGGTAGGATAAATCTTAAACAAATTTTATCAATTATGGGATTTTTATCGTGGTACAATCGATGTACTCGACTCCTAAACTACTTAACCGATTTTAATGAAATTTGGACACCATGTGTAGATTGATCCAACTTAAAAGATAGGATAGTTTATATTTCATTAATGGGCTTTATGTGACAATATCCGAGCGAAGCCGGAACGGGCCGATAGTTCTTATATATATACCCGACTGCCAAGTGAGATGCAGTGATAGTAAGCGATTTGGAATCTTTATGTGCAAATAACTGCGTGATTCTGTTATGGGCAGTTACTGTGCATAAGCATAACAGCACACTATCGGACTTTTATCGATCGTCCTTTCACTCCGTATTATAAAAAATATGTGTCGTGAGTTGAAATCATGAAGATAGTAAAATGAAGTGCATTGTAAAATGGAGTAATTTTAATTTTATCGCTGCTGCTTGAATATGACAGATAGATAATTCCTTATCTAAGTACACAGGTTCTCTTATACCTAAGTCGGTAGTGGAATACATTTCTGTTTGATTATCGATTAATGTTTTTTGAAAGACACCATGGCTGTTGACTCATTTGTTGACGTCTCCAAGTCGAGCTTATATATTAATTCAGGTATTATACTTACTACGCATCTACTTATTGACAAACACAAACAAACCCACAAACTTATTGCCTTAATAATATTAATGTGACTACGCATTTTTAAGTTTAAATATCCATATATAGTAATTACGTAATAAATGTAATGTCCTGTTTAATGCACTGAAATAGGTATTTTCGCAACGTGTTCACGGAAAATGCCGCCAATTAGTCGCGAGCCATCGGCGAAATTTAAAACGATTCGGTTCTTCGAAACGACTCTGAAATGCACGCTTTTCAGAGACGCGTCCGCTGCATGTTTGTGTATTTCGGTGGTTTTGGTTATGATGACATGGCAATACCATTGTTTATATGTATTTGTTCGAAATTTAAATTGTTGTTCTAAATCTTGAAATGCAGACTTTTCGGAGACGTTCGCGCGTGTTTCCGTTATGATTACGTGGCAATCCAATTGTTTTGAAATTCGTTTGAAATTGGTTTTGAATCAGTTCCATTTCTCAATTAGCGATTTTTTTTTACTTTTCCTTATCTGTTCGAAATTCAAATAAACTTTTTACTTTTATGGATTGTAAGGCCTTGCTGCTGAGCTTGAGTCAAGTTTTATAATAACAAGATTTGAGTTCGTTTCAGGTTTCAAAGGTCTAAAATGTCGAATACCGATTTGTGTTACATTGCCTAGCGTTTATGTTTGGAGAAAAGCGGTTCATCATTTCTAATTTTCTTTTTTATTAGAAATTAGACTGCTAAAACAAAGATTCATGAAATTTAATTTTATAAAAAACCGACATCCTGCTTTAGGACACTTAGTTTTAAGCCAATAACACTTCAAGAAGCTTATTAGAGTTCCGAAACACATCCTAAAGATATTAAAACGGAACAATCACGGAATAAAGTCCATCGAATCAACGCTGGGTTCATTCAAGTTCACATACGGAGAAAAGGTGTGACATAGATGTGGCAAGGATCGTGACTTCCTCCTTCCCGCTTATTCGGAATTTAAATCGACCTATCGCTATCCCGGGCAGGGTTGCCATACATGAGTAATTTTTATTGTTTTCGGGTGATATTTTTTAATATGTTTAAATTATTTTGTAATTTGTGATGTATACATTTTATGCGTTTTTATAATATTTATTTTACTATTGCGTATTTTGATGTTTACTTGTATCTTTCTGCTTTTTCTTTTCGAAAACTACTTATCTTTAGGGTTATGAGAGCTTTTCCATGCAATGAGATAAATCTGGCTAAAATAATTATGCTAAAGTAATATTTAAATTTGCTTAACATTTATTATATAATATTTACGTGATCCAACTAACTATTCACATTTATTGTACAAGGTATTTTTGGTCGTCGCAAATTAGATGTTTTTCAGCATCAAAGAATAGTAGGTATTTTCTAAACTGGCAGCCCTCCATCCAAACGAAACTGTCACACGACAATATCTCTTATTACCCTCCAATACGGCTATGGGTCACGTATAACGGTGGGCGGCCACGCGCATATCATAAGCGTTTTGATTGATATGTCTGTAACGTCGCCAGTACCGCTGCTTTCTTATACACTCGAATGGACGCCAACGGTACCCAATTACACCCATCTCCAGGCCTTCATTTATGGTGTCGCCATTGCCAATTTACCTGACCATACCTCCTACAGTCTACCTACCACTTTCAAATACACGCGCATTCTATTCTGCTCCTTATTCAATACGCTTAGAGATTATTTTCGATTTCGGGCGACTTGGTATGTGACATCTAGAACAGCCATTGTCGTGAAATTGATAATGCTGTGGTTCAGACAGTCATTTGTTTGGCTGAACGTTGCATCTGGGGAAACTTGCCATATCCCAAATAATTGCTCCACAAGAGCTAAAAATCTGTTATAATTTATGGAAACTCAAACCGATAAAGACAGTTTCTATTTTTGTGACGTCAATCTTATTTAGAGGACACAATATTGAGCTTAAGTTTGATTTTGCAATACAGCGGTAAATTAAGTTATCGCAAATGTATTTGATTTAATAACACAAAGTTTTGAATTTTGTCAACAAACTATAGCATAAGTATGTGATAGTGTTTTTAGTGGTAAGACTCTTTGAAGAGTCTACCTGGGGCTAACTCTCCTTTTCCAGTTATTCTACCGCCAATCGGCAAATACAAATATTGATGTGTTCTAGTAGGTATGCCTTCATTCTCTGAACACGTTACCCTTTGTAACGTGTTCAGAGAAATTACAGGCTAAAAAGATACATCATATTTTATCTTAGGATGATGAGCGCAGTAGGTACAGTGCTGAGCAGTGTAATTGAGTATTTTGGATAGAGGGTAACTTTTTTATTTAGATATGACTTAGATAAAAACTTTTTTTTTTAAATGACTCGGAAACTATGTTTTCTTTAACCGTTCTCACTTTTCATACATTTTATAGCATTTTTTGCATATTTCCATAGCCAGAAAACGTGCTTAGTATCCTGGCTACACTTTTTTCCAGCTCTTTAATGTCCTAATTGCCAAGATAACATTAGAGAATACATAATAATTTAAACGAAACTGGTCTTATCTTATTACCTAAGTACTAAGGTGAGTAAATGCGGGTGGCGTGATGTCTTTATGTGTGAAGATATACCTAACTAAGTAGATATTGTTTAATGAACGAGACTTGAAACCAGCAAGATGGTAAGTAAAATGTCTACTCATACAAGTATTTAAGTAAATCCGAATGTATTTTAAAACATATAGCTAAAATCGTTGCAACTACAGTCGTCACTCCGATAGATATATCTATACGTAGGAAGGTATTTAATTGTGGGACTTTATTCTGTACCTAATTATCTATTTTTTAAAGCACCATCGTCAATGAAGTCGATAAATGAAAAACGGTGTTAAACAATTCTTACAGCTTACTTCTGCTTAAATCCCTTTAAACTCAAATCTATAAGCTCATCAATTTCTATGTCATATTATTTCTATTCCCGTTATGATCCCAGATAGGAATACAAATCATTGATGTCTGTGTGCCCATAATTCTGGCGGCCATCTTGTCTGGACGTCATTAATGCCGGTCAGGATCGCGCCTTCCGCGCATTTTAACGGTAGAATTCACATTTATGATAAAAATACTAACTTGTATAATATTCAATATCTTACATGTGCATTAATTTACTCAACATCTGTAGTTAATTACGTAAACACGATAATTTTATGTGAGGAGATAACTAGATATTAGGTATTTTGAAATATGCAGATATCATTCAGTGTGGCCATACCTTAGTACCTACTTCTAGCACTGTATTTTAGATGTCTTCCTCGGTCTTCCTCATTTTTATTTGGACTATCAAATTTACTGTGGGCATACATAGACATAAGCAAATCCGAAAATATTATTAAATTTCGGATTTGTCTAGTACCTACAGGGGTTGTTAACCATTTAGGTGTCATGGGCGAAAAAGTAAATAAAAGCGGGCCGCACTTCTAAGAGTTTGTAATTGCACCCCACCGCTCTGTCACTGTTACCTGCGTAAAACAGGAGCGTTACATAGCGATTTATTTGTAAATAGAATATTTTTGTGGCGAGAAAATAAATTATTAGAATTTTTAAGTAATACAATACTATTTGAAACCGTTGCGGGCCACGCGTTTCTGACCCCTGGTCTAGTAGATATGCAATTTCAGAAATAGGTTTATCTACACATAAAATTAACATAGTTTTCAGCGTTAAATATTAATATCCTACTAATATTTGTAAACGTGAAAGTTTAGATGAAATTTCAGAAATCAAAGAACATATTTTTTATAATATTATTATTCGAAATTCGAAATAAAACCACAAGTCCTATTTACTAATATAATAGATTCAAAAAACTTACTGCGCAAATGCTAACTAGGCCACAGAACTACATCGAATTGTCTGCGACCATTTTCGCTTAGTAGCAAAACTTGCTGGTCTTATGTTGTTGATTGAGGCTTTCAGAAAGAATGTCGATGCAATTCGATAGATTCATGAATGAAAGTGTTGATGAAAAACTGACGGTCAGATTTCAAGCTTACGTCAGGAGTTCTGCTGATATTGATCAAGCCGTGCAATCCGAGCAACTTTATCTTTGCAGTCGTGTGGTTGTTTGAGGTAAATATTATCATTATTTAGCTGGGAGTTTTGTTTGATGAGTGCGATGGTAACTCCCTCAGATGATATTGATGTGTCAGTAGTTTCAGAGGTATGAAACGTGTGCCTACGTAGTCGTATTACTATTGAATGGTTGACTCGAAGACTGTTTGACGCTATTACATGAAGAATAAGGCGATAGAGGTATGCAAGTAGGTCACTGAGTTTTGATATAGGTATTGTTGTTTTAAGTTGGTATGCGTTTTTATTCTGTTAGAGTTTTCCAAATCCCAGAAGACCATTGATCCGTATAAAAATTCACGAACATATTGAAAAGATTTCTTGTCTGGGATTCTTTTATCTCGTTGTTGATAATCTTTTCCCAATCGTGTAGACAACCCGTGATAAATTTAATGTTTTCAAATTCAGGTCTGGGTTGTCTGAAAATAGTGTCTTATATCATGGTCAATAAATTTTAGACTTTTTAAAATATTTGATTGCCTTATCACAGAAAATGTTATTAGTAACTATACATAAATGTCAAAATCTTTAGATATTGTTTCGTTATCCTACTAATACTTTAAATGTCTCAAACACGTCGGAACGACTGAACGGATCGGTTTGAAATTTGGAACACAATTAGATTATAATCTGGAAAAGCATAGGCTATTTTTTAATACGAAAAAATATTACATAAAAATATGTATATAATGCAAAGAAATAAACGGAAATTGGAACTACGCGAGGAGCTGATAGTAAGCTCATAATTATGGGTTATCTAAAGGCTAAAGGCGACTCATCGTCTAAAGGCGTCCAAACAGTTACGGCTCATGAATCAATGGCCGCTTTCACCAACGGAAAGGCGTACCAATTAGGCTTCAAGAGATGATTGAATATTAAGCATGAAGGGCCCGAGATGGCGGTAACAGCCCCGACTGCCGACACGCGTGATATGCGTTCTAAGGACCACATAACTTTGTATTGAGATGACGGATCAAGGATAACATCAATGGGGCAGTTTAACCACTTACAATCGGACCCTCTAACACATAACAAATCAGCATCGCCTCGCGTTTTTATCGTGTCGGTACAGATCGGGTGGTAATTTAACAGTTGGATTATAGATAATTATTTAGTCTGCAATAGCACATAGCCAAATTTTTATTAGGGGAAAGTAACAGGAACGAGAGGTACGTGTCCAATTTAATATATAATATATATATATATATATTTATAACAAAATTTCCCCTAACAAAAATTTGGCTATGTGCTATTGCAGACTAAATAATTATCTATAATCCAACTGTTAAATTACCACCCGATCTGTACCGACACGATAAACATTTTGTGACCGACTGTACATTTTGTGATATGTTGATATGTAATATGATAATTAATTAGAGATTATTCTCTCTTTCTTTTAACTTGAAATGAAAGGGAGGCAAAGTGCATAGGAAATTCATAGTCGTCCTAATTGGGCGATCGACGAGCTGGTGGGATCCTGCAAAAAGAGATAACGCAAACGCCGTTCATTTCGATAGCCATCTTTAGTTTTAACAACAAAAGCTAGTCGGTAGACGCGTGTCATTATATAGGCATGTTTTGCGCTTCTTTGGACCCATACACAGGGAGGGATAGGTATAGAGAAGATTTTATCTTTGTTTTGTAATTGTAAAATGTTAAAATATTTTTCATTGTTGTGACAAAGGATAAACAGTTGCTATGTGCTTGCTAACAGTTTGTTGCATCTTTCTATACTCTTGTAAAATTCTAAACAAACAAAAAAACAATTCTGCAATGAATATCTTTTTTATTGTTTATAAATTAAGTATAATATTAGAAGTGTTTGACCCTCGGCTTTAATCTTTAGAAAATAATACCAACTGTATCCCTTGCATTAGATCAAGGCAAAAACGTAATACAAGACTTGACTTGCGGAAAGCAAGTAAAAAACTGTAAAACGAAATCAGTGGGGTCATTTAGTGTAGGAATTTTTGACGTTTTTTACATCAAAATAATTTAAAAATGCCTAAAGTCACATTTTGGAATCTTTAGTAGGTATGTAGAATGACATGACGCAGTAATAAAGGTAAATTGTTATTTCTATAGCCGGAAATGGGTTAAGTAACATTGTTAGCAAATGCATAATGCTGAATCATACTCGGATATCGGATCCAGATATTTAGAATTCAAATAGACTAGGTTTACGTAGAAATAATTTTAATTGACAAGCAGCAATTTGATAACTTATTTCATTTGATAATATACAGTCTTGTTTTTCGTCCAGCGTAAATATTGGTCGACATTTTTTATTAAAATTTAAAATTATCTAGCCATCCTATATCTACCCATACCTAGGCCATGGGGTGCAATTAGTATTTTATACCTGGAGAAAACGCTAGTGCGACTAAGGTGCTGCTTGTATTATTATGTTTGTGATTTTGTACCTATTCCAATTTTTTTTTATCTAGCGCTAAATTTGCTGACAATGGTAAGATGACCATCGAGAATGGTGCCAAATATTCATATAATAATATTACTTAATTGTTTTTCTTATTAATATTATTTTGTAGCATGTGTAAAACTAAATAAATTCTACTAAATTATAAATGCGAAAGTTTTTTGTACCTGTGTTTGTTACTCTTTCAAGCAAAAACAAGAAGGGATTTATATGAAATTTGGTACACACACCTACTCGTATATATTTAAAAGCGAAAGGTAAATTGTTAATCACGAAATCTCAGAAACTACAAATGCTAGGAGCCTCAAATTTTGCGTGGAGGTGCATTTTAACACGCATGTTCCGTTTTTTAGATTCGCACTAAGACCCCCGTCTTAGTGGATAGAATTTCGCAAAATAAGGTATGAACGGTTGTATCAAAATTCGTAATTTGCAAAGTTATAAGCGTGATGCGTGACTATTCAGACGAAGCCGCGGGTAGGAACTAGTAGATAATAATCTGAACTAACACATAGGCCACATTTTATTGTGGAAAAATTACGAGAAGGGCAACTATGCAGGCAAAACCGCGGAGCGCATTCAGTATCTGTATTCATTTTTTATTTGTATCAAGTAGCTACGTCGTGTTGACTCGGATATGCCCCCCTGATTACGCCCACTGTATGTTTTATAGCCGAAGCATCGTCTGGGTGTTAAACTAATGCTAATACGTTCGCGGCACTTACTATCAGTAACTTGAATAGTTTCGTTTCAAATAGAGATTTCGTTGCTTTAATTGAGTGACTTTGTAAAGATAGCAGGGTTTTTTTCCAATTGAATATGGTAATCTCGCGGACGTGAGTTCGACTATTTAATCGAATTGTAGTAGTGCTACTGAAGTATTGGTGATATTGGTGAACTACATTTCTTTTGTTCAACAGCTTTTTGGGTTTGAATTGGGAATTCGATAGTGGCTCCAGTCATCGATGGTAACTGGTGTGTCGTCTGTAGAGTTGTTTACTTGACACCGCTTGTTCCACGTGTTAAGAAAATGTGATGGTTGTATGAAACGAAGAATTGGAGCTACATTGTACTTATTTTGTCGCATGGGTTAACATCGGGCGAGAATTTAAAGTAAAAAAAAGTGTTTTTTGCTAAGTAATCTAAATATATTAGAATATTTTTTAATTAAGAAATAAATTAATTTGTGTTATAGTTCAGTTATCATCTACCTATACTAATGTACAAAAGTTAGTGGTTATTTTACAAGTTCAGTTCGATAAAAAAAACCTTCATGGACTTTGTAGACTAACTCATCTAAGGAGGTTCTCTCATCTGAGAGAATACTTTATCATAACGGGTGAAACTGCAGGCTGGCTGATTCCTAGTATAAAAATGGTAAACTACCTAAAAGAGTATCAGATGCCAGTAATCAGAATTAAAAATAAGTATTTAATCATCAAATATTCCGATATCGAGATTTTTATCACCATACACTAAACGTGAAGAACTTCTAGGCAGAAAATTACTCATATCCCAGTTCCATTAGTCATCTCCATTATCAGGACCCAATAATTGTCCAAATTTGCCAGCTTGCCCAATCGGGCAAACATACAAGGCCGGAAGACACGGCAAATGGGTTATCAGATAAGGTACCGTTAGGCGTAGGTACGCCTTTGACAGATATGCCAATTGGTAGAGAAGTGAACTCATTTAGAACGTCAGCGATAGGATGTCGCAACAAAGCATTGGGGAAACAAAGATATGAGGATACTTCCTTAGATAGAAACTAAAATAACAATACAATGGTAATTACGAAACTAGTTTTAATGTTTGATCGAAAATCAGAAATATAGGGAGAGGTACCTGACCGATAATGGTAACGAAAGTCGTAGAATAATTTAATTTTCTAAACATTTTTTTTGATAAGTAGTAGTAGTAGTAATGGTACAGACTATCAAGTAAGAAGAGAGTAAGAAATCAAAATAACGAAATAAAGTTGGGAGTAATGTATTTTATTATACCTATGTAGTTACTATTTGTAATACTAATTAACAGATAAGTGATTGTGCAAATTGTTGATATTTTTTAAAGAGTTATAGTTGACCTTAGATAGCCTTTACAGCCTACCGAAGTTAGACATAGCCCAGAACACGCAGTTTAGAGTCATACGTCGTATTTCTGCATCTGATGTTAAACTAATAACACCGACGGCTGAAACCGTAGGATAAAACTAGTGATTTAATGATATTATTGCAAAAAAACCTTTATTTCATAGGTAAACATTTATGAAAGCAAATGTGTTTGAATTGAATAAAAATTGAACTTGGTACTTTGAAGAAGTAAATTCAATAGATGCGTCATAAATGTACAGGTACCTACGTGAGGGAAATGAATAGAAATTAACACAATATGGAATATGAATAGGATAGTAATTAAAAGAAAAACAGTAAGTACAGGATCTGTTTGAATACAAAGACTACGAAAGAAACAAAGGTACAAACAGGAAATGTGAGGCAGAATTTTTGCAATGATGCGGGTGAATTATACGAGCATACACTTGCAAACGCTCACTGCATTTTCTAGAATTTCTAGATCATATCAAGGGTAAATCTACAGTTATTCATTGAACTTATATCCCGAAACTTAAACCTAGACTTATCTTGCGGAGATCTTATGGATGATCCCGTGCGTGTCTATGATTTTCACTTGATCTGATTCGTCACGAATAGGCTTTACTTCTCTGGCATGAAAGCTACACATATCCGGCACAACGGTCGTCATAAATTGGGACATCGCACCGCCCACATTATATCCAATATTGCATATTTACACAAACTGCGTCATTGCTTCAACGACATGTAAATTTATAGACGTACTAATTAATCCCTTACCACCTTAGTGTTTTACACGGATGTGTCTGTAAAAAGAAGAGTACTTAATATTTCTTCAGATACCTTGAATTGAATCAACTGCTATAGAGGTCTAAGATTACATATGCCACCTGTGTTAATTAATTATAAATTGGTTGTTGGAGCTTTTTCGGAATATTGATTTAATGAGTATCAAAATCTAAGATGGCAACCATAGCGGCTGAAAAGAATGAGGGAATCTAAAAAATTGGAATCGATGGAACGACATCTTTCGATGACTTGCGTCATCTCCAAATTTGGGCTGTGTGGTGGATTATGGCTTTGATTCCATCCTTGTGAGAAAATACATTAATTCCCATCAGTGGCAACATACAATGAACTACTTATGATGTTATAGTAAATCTAAGTTCTTAACATACCAAAAGAATAAACAAAGGTGCATAGTCTAGATCTAAGTGATTTCCTTTCGAACGGCAATGTGTCATGTTTCCCTTCCGAGAATGTAATCGCACTCGCCTTTTCCTCAGATGATGAGGATTGAAAGCAGGAAACAGATTAACTGGTGATCTAATTCATTGACGAGATTTCAGAGAATTTCTAGCCTATTACACTCCGCGAGGCATAAGCTGAGCTTTGCATTTGTGTGAGTGTACATGGATAGTGTAGTTGTGACAACCGGCTTTAGGCGCGGCGCCATTCTGTCTCGCCGCGCTCCTGCCTGATTGGTGATCACTCACACTAATGCAAAGCTCAGCCTATACCTCGCGGACAAAATTTCAAGCTCCTGCCTGATTGGTGATCACTCACACTAATGCAAAGCTCAGCTTATACCTCGCGGAGTGTACCTGATTTCCATTTTAGCACTAGCGCGCTCCGCGTTGTGATTTGTACCTGCGGCTTAAAAGTTTTTCACGAAACTTAAATGTCTTGAACATAGCCGCAAAGTAAGAAGTTTATTGTTATTCTATCGGATATATTTCGAGATTGTGAAGGATATCTGCATGTTGTAATAATACTACGTCGTCTTTTAATTTATCATTGAAAAATACTTATTCACGGGTGTAGGCGGCTGACTTCGCAATGATTAAATCGGACTGTGGTTGTCATTCTCACTGCTAGACCTTCGCGGTTTTGGAATTGTACAATAAATACTGGTAAATATTAATAAATTTAATAAATATTGGGAGAATTTCTCACACAACACGATCATCACAGTTAATGATGCAATGCTCATCTATAGGTACTAATATTATAAATCAGAAGAGTGTGTTTGTTTGTTTGTACGCTAGGATCTCGGGAAGTACTGGTCCGAATTGAAAGATTATTTTTCTATTGGATAGTCCATTTATCGAGAAAGGCTTATAGGCTATAAAACATAACGCTACTATCAATAGAAGTGGAGCATGAATCAAGAATGTGACAAAAACGGGAAACTTTTTGAGAGTCTTCGTACCGTGCTTTAACATGACAGCATGTGTCTAAGATTGCGTCATTGAAGCTTTGCTTCAAGCTTTGCTAATCAAATTTGTTTCTAAATCTGAGTTGGTACGACCAATTTCCGACAGGAGGCGTAGCAGGTAGCTAAAAAGGTTATTTATTTGAAACCGAATCAGGAATGACTGAACCGATTTCAAAAATTCTTTCACCGTTGGATATGTACGGGATCCCGATGAGTGCTATATATGTACCACGGGCGAAGCCGGGGCGGACATCTAGTAGTAATATGTGATATTAAACGATCATAGTCGATAAGAATCGAAACATAATACTTCTTATCTATCAGCGGCTCGCGACGGTACCCGAACGGCTTTAATGGATGTTGACAGAGCCACTGCTACAAACCCTACAGTTTCACCAGTAGATATACTCTTTTACGATGATATCCACGTACCTAAATTATCAGAAACTGATACAGCATTGTTCATTTCACTAGAATAGTAAGGCTCATCGTTTGACGTTGATGTTCATTTTGCTACAAAATTCATTTTTAAATCTTTATTATCTTATAACTATGATAAAACCTGAAAAGAATCTACTTGCATATTGTCTAGTATAGACCGATCTACTTGTTTTTCTTTTTGTAACGTTAGCAACACCGCCAGAGTATCTGTTTGACCAAGTGTCGCTACATAAAAGGATGTAGGCTCCCTTGCTCTCGGGAGATCATCTGAGCAAACCAAATTCCGGCGTCTCTTAATGAGTCTTAATGAGACACTCTCTATCTATTTGCGTTTCGAAATAGTTCTCGTCTTTTCATTACCTTGTCCGACAATAATGCTGGTGAGTTAAGTTGCGACGTATTTCGGAGAACGTAGATTTGAATGTCTTTTTAAAGATTTGTAACGAGACTAGCACGTCAGGCGTCTAATGGTAAGCAACTTGCCTGTCGATCACAGCAAAATGCTATGTTATCACATTTTACATTACTTATTACAGTTCATGTTTTTGCCTTTTGTTCTCTAGAGGTACCCTTAATTATACCTCTATGTTCTGTTACTTCATACTTGAACATGGAGTGTCCAAATCGCTGGACAACTCTGCACTGCGCTTCTCATATAAATTTATTTATCTCTTTGTCCTGTAATTTCTCTGTTTAATAAGCAATAAGAAACCTCAGTTATACAAACTTTATAATGATTGAATAATTGGAATCCAATGAAGCTTTAAACATAGTGACGTGTTGAACAACGATTCGCTACAAAATCTAAAGATATTTAAATTTATTATCAGTCATATGAATCTCCAAAATGTCGCGGACTACGAGCGATAAAGTTCGAAAATGTTGTTTTCGACATACTTTATAATTGAGATTACAATTGCTTTATTGTGTCGTCAATCGAAAGATTATAATTTATCAATATGAAACTAGAGGACGAGAGATTATTGACTTCATGTTTACTGTATTCCACAACTGCTGTTCAGAACAGATGCTTATAATGACGATACAATCACAATTATATGTAAAATGACTTGTAAATGAGGTGTGAGAATGGATTATTTCAGGTATTATTATCGATATATCAACAAAGATATTACTTACCACATATGGATCTATCTACATGGTAGTTCAACCTCGATAACAAATAAAATACGGTATTTTTTCGGCGAGTAAAAATATCAAATGTGAAATTCCAAACTATAACAATATCAAACTGTGTATTAACCCCATCCGTTCAGGCGTTCCGAAATGATTAAGCAATAAACGTCAAAATGTTCACATTCAAAACATTTGTGGTAATTATCCCTTTGCCCAATATTTTTTCTAGAAATATAACCCTTGGTGGTTCCACGTTAAGTGGTCATTATTGCTTAGCAGTAGAATAAGGGTCTAAGGTGTGGTACTTCCCCAGATGGACTTTATAAAGAATCCATTGCAAAACTTTCGCCTTCATAACATTAGTCTGTCAACTCAAGATTCATCTAAGTATCAGATGTAGTACGCACCTGAGACTGAATCTGTGTGGTGTGGTATTAGCAACCCGAGAAGCCATTCGGCGCACGCGCAGTGTCCGATACCACTACCTACGTGGCTACCCTCATTTTATAGCGTCATTTTAGAACAGCTGATAATGTTTACGACCTGGCATCCGGTGTATGCCAACCTGCCATTTCGAATTCTTCACTCTGAATAGTCTAGAAAACCTTGAACGCTAAGAATTTTTCTGTTACATTTATAGATTTTATTTTACGTCAACTTATGTTAGAATGTGTTGAAATTGTTACATAAGACTAAGAAATAAACTTAAGCTCAATATCGTCTTTTAAAGTCTGTTAAAAGCAATTACAGTGATTCTTGCTCCTTTTTACTTACTCAACAATTTGACAGGCTTTTGCCTCACGTAAGCTTTGAATAAATGAGTATATGGCAGTTAGGTAGGTACTAAAAACTCTAAGTCATAGGTTCAAATCCGCCCGCACTTCAGAGTACTTCTCCAAATGATAAGAACGAGATATAACATCTTAGATCTCTGGGTGATGAGCGCAGTGCAGTGCTAGGTAATGATTTGGACTTTTCACGGTCCAATAGCTGCGTGTCACTGTGCTGTTATGTGGCAGGCATGTTGCTTACCATCAGGCACATGTCCTGCTCGTCTCGTCACTCTTTATTTAAAAAAAAATAACGTTATTATATTAACGTTAAAGTATTTTTTTATTATTACTGGCTTTAACGCTGAAAGAAAATATCATGAAGAAACCGTTCGAAGAATTGTGTTTCATCAACTGGCGCTTGTCCAGCGTGGTGGATTATAGCCTTGACACTCTCCTTCTGAGATCAGTCCCTGAGATTCAGCAGTGAGAACAAGTGGGCTGCTTATACGATCTACGTGTCCTCTGTTTAGTATACATAGGTAGCAGTATCTACAGTGTATGTATGTGTGTAAGTATTGAATTTCTGAATTGTCCACATATTGTTTTCCATCCTAAGGTTGCCTGGAAGAGATCGCTTTTAGTGATAAGGCCGCGCACTGTCGCACTAATTGACTATGTTTTTTTTTGCTATGTATTCTTTATTTTTGGTGTGTCAATAAAGAGTATCTATCTATCTATTGCTAATAAGATTAGTTTAGTAGTGCCATGTGTCTTCTGCACTAGGACAAAGTTCGGAATGCTATAGAGGCGCACGCTATTGAGATCATCTGCCATAGGCTTTTTGCCACAGGATTAATAACGTCGTTGGCGATATTATTCTATGATATGTCACTACTCTTATCACAGTTTAACAAGAACAAAATTAAAAATTTTGATTAACCCCCGACTACCTTAGATTTGTTATCTGTACAACATTCTACTAGTCAAGCCCTTTCATTTGATTAATTAATATGGGTATATTAAGGGAGTTGTAAAAAAAGAAATGTATT
Source organism: Ectropis grisescens (assembly GCA_017562165.1). Taxonomy (NCBI): domain Eukaryota; kingdom Metazoa; phylum Arthropoda; class Insecta; order Lepidoptera; family Geometridae; genus Ectropis; species Ectropis grisescens. The sequence continues at coordinate 12,810,482 of CM029786.1, forward strand.
TCGCCATTTTGTGGAAGCGGCCATCTTGGATTTGAAGTTTGTTATAGTGCAATGCATTCTACTAGTCAAGCACTTTCATTTGATACCTATATTAAGGTAGGTTGTAAAGAAATATTTTGTTCGCCATTTTGTGGAGGCGGCCATCTTGAATCGATATTAACTAAACATAGTTAAGAACATCCGCACGGATATTAACATTAAAATAAAAAAAACAAATCGCAAAAAAACGCATCGAAATCGGCCCATCCGTTTGAGCTCTACGGTGCCACAGACAGACACACACAGACAGACAGACAGACATCGACGTCAAACTTATAACACCCCTTTTTTTGGTCGGGGGTTAAAAATACTTACACTTGTACGAACGATTAACGCAAAATTCTTACAACCGTACCCAGTCTACCCCTAATAGTAACAGTGTTGCAAGCTTAATTGTATTAAGGCCAAGCGTAAAACTTGAAACACGAGGCATCTGATAATCTCGTGTTGTCCACAGAATTAAAATAAGAAAAATAGCTGTTAAATCTACAGAATTATTAATACTTACGTTACCTCTCGTGTATTTACTCACTACATTCATGTAATATTCCTACGTAACCTATATTAAACCAATGTTGTTTTTTTCATGGCAGCTGATCTAATATTTGCATTGCGCGAGATAGAATTTATCAAGTGTGACAACTATTAATTTTAAGGCTGCTTCGAATTGATTTGTAGCGATTTATGTGGATGAGATAGAAACAACAAAATAACCTTCTGCGCGAGCCCTAAGTTTGGTAGGCAGTAGGTAGATGCCACTTCAGGTCAACTAGTTATACATTTAATTGGTGCATCTTTCAATTCATTGTTGTTTTCCACCGTGTTTTCGAAGTGATGCCGCTAACTGAAAACGGTGAAGGAAAACATCGTGAGGAAACTGACTGTACCTAGAATCTTTCGAGGTCATTTGTAATTTATTAACCCGCACTGGACTAGCGTGGTAGAATATGGCCTTGACTCTCTTCTTGCGATAGAAAGCCCCGAGGCCGAAGGGCTTCCCAGCAGTGGGAAGATTTAGTGGGCTGCTTCTGGTTATATGGTAAGTTGACTTACGTTGAGCAGTTGGCGGTTCAGCCGCTGGGGCCGCGGGAGCGCCGGTGGCTCCCTGCATGGCCCGCGAGCGAACGCGACGCCGCCTGTCAACAGAAACGTCACGATAAAAACAACAAATTAAAAAAAAAATCTTAAGAAGTTCCTTGTGGCAGGCATGGAAGAGATAGGCATTTTGCGATAGAGGCGATCGAACCGAAAAAATTAAAGACTAAAACCGTAAGAAAAGTATATAACGGAAGTGACGCGTAACAACTGCCGTGATCAGTGTTGCTAACTTGTCGCTTAACACCAGTCAAGATGGCGTTTAAGTGTAAAGCTAAAAAATGAAAAAAAAATACTTTTTTTGGGTTGTTAGGTAAGTACTTAATTTAATTGCTGGTGTCAATGGTACAACATCAGTGTTCTACTATAAAAAAGACACGCGGTAGCCATCAGGTGAACGACCCCTTCATCTTATTAATTGTTTCAAAAACGAGTAAAATAAAGATAATTAAACAAAGGCAGTCGCGAGTTAGTCACAAGTCACTCCGTTATCGTATTTCCTGTCTGACAGTCAATTGAGAATGAGGGTATGATAGAACCTTACCTATAGACGAGTGCCAGGTGTGGGCAAAGAAAAAATATACTAGTATTGGTAACTGTTAATGTGCCTAAACGCAAGCAAATGCATAGACACGCTTTTTGAAATAAAAAAACAAAAACAATCCCTGACATTTTGTGGTGGCGGCCATCTTGATTTTGAAATGTGTCATAGTTTATTTTATTATAAAGCTTATACTTTTCATTTGATATCCATATGTACCAGTCTATTAAATCATATTTCTATAGTAATAAAAGTATTTCTTTGTATAGTAATAAAAGTATTCCCAGTCGGGGTAGACATTTAAATAGAAGAAAATCTGTTTTTTTTTTTTCAGGCTAGTTTTATGTCTGCCCCGACTGGACTAATACTGTGCCCATACAAATGTGAAAAAATATGTAATTGATCATTTTGCACCGATTCATGAAATATAAACACAGGTATGTAGCGAAGAAAATTCTCTACTAATCAAGCTTTCAACAACAAAAAAATCGGTTATTTATTTATTTTTTATCGGTTATTTTATCACACATCAGCTATATACAGATACGTCAAACACATAACAATCTGTCGTTTTTTCATCAGAATTAAAAAACCTGGTCAGATACAAACAGCTTTTATACCTAAGATTGATTCTAGAAGCTAAATAAAGTTCGTGTTTCAATATTTCGCACATTTAGCGTAATCATGGAACAAAAGACGCGGCGGCCCCTTTGATCACCAGGAGTGCAGTTTACTGGGAATGGTGCAGTAATCTGATATTTCTTAGTTATCTATCCGATAAGCGGTATCTTTTATGTTTGTTTCTTACATAAACTTTAAATCTAATAAGACCTTTCAATATTTTAAATAGTTTCTATAATTTTACCGATGATAGGTTTTTACTTGATTGTCATCTCTGATGATGTGTTATTAAGCAATGCTAGGTTTGCTTTAGACCGCCATCTCACCTGATTCTAAGTGACGGTGCGGTCCATGATAGGTCGTGTTCGTCATCATCATCAGCAGCCGCAAGACGTCCACTGCTGAACATAGCCCTCCCCCCTAGATTTCCACAACGAACGGTGCAACCTGCGACCAGCGGTTTCCAGCGACCTTTGTGAGGTCATCTGTCCATCTTATGGGAGGCCGTGTTACAGATTACTAACCATTCCAAATGCTTATTTACTCAAGGGTTACGGAAGCCAAAAACATGTACAGTTTTTGAGCAGACTAAAATATGAATGATGGCAAAGGCGTGCGATGATATACCTACTATGTCTTCCTTACAACTGTGTATCTTTATGTATTTTTACACCAAATTTGTCTCTTAATTGCATTTGAAACAGTAAGTTTTATAGTACCAGTTGATACTATCGGGTTTTATCGGTTTTTTTAAGGATATCAGTTATCAGGACTAGACGTGAACCGACGGCCGTCCGAATAATCTTCGCTTGTAGGTATTATCATTGAGTAATTACAAATTAGTTAGCAAACATAAATGTATAAGTATACTTTAGGTATGCTATATTGTACACGTAGAATCTAGTCATTTAAAAAAAATGCATTATATTTAACAATTGAAAACGACAACGTTGTAGGTATTATAATTATGATTTCTTTTTGTTTTTATTTCAAATAGCCGTGACAGAAGTGACAGGAAACTTAAACTTTTATAATATTAGTAATACGAAATTTACCTCAATTTTTCTTCGGTTTTGTGTGTGTGTGTGATCGTTTTCCGTTTAACATCAACATTATTTCTTTTATTATTACATATTTCATTTCAATATATACTTAGGTAATTTTAAAGTCTTTTTTACCTCTTTTTTACGCCTGATGTTAAGTGACGATGCGGTCTACGATGGAGCGTGCTTAAGTACCTATAATAAACTTATTTAAGTACTCTCTGCTGGAAGACACCAAGATTGTATCTATAAGGGGAAACCCCACTCAGACAACACATTACAAAGCCTAAATGTTTCATTACTCCATTACGAAGGTGGAGTCAAACCAACCCATGTTATTATTTCTTATAAGTTATAATCAGATTGATTTCCAATATCAATCCAATTGATACTGAAGTTATCAGAAATTTATACGTTTATAATTTTAATAGGATAGGTTATTAATGTTTTTATACTTTCTGGGGACTTTTGGACTGATCCTTTTGTCAATATAAATAAAGAGTGAGTTTCAGTGACAATTATTATTATCTAATGATTGTGTGGAAATGAATTTTCACGGTTATATGGCAAAATGACAGAGGGCTTTCCTATACTCTGACACGTGGGCAAAGAACAATTTTAACTAAATACCGATAGTAAAGCAGATAGATGGCACTTTTGACTTGATATAACCGGATAATTCATATCGAGCATTTTATCAGAACATATTTATTTATCAATATATAAGTACAAAATACTTACATAATAGCTTAATCTATTCCAGTTGGAGTTGGAAATTGTGAAATTCTAATAGGAATTTTTGAGGTATTAGAGTCATTTAACCGCTGGTCATTGCGTGAATTCATTTACATTAGTGTCGAGTCACTTTGTTTTTTCAGTCGCTTGATAATAGTTTATAGGGAGATTGCAACATTGTGGTGTTGTACCTTTCAGTAGCTGAAGACTAATTACTAATAAAACTTCCCGAAGTTTAGCAATCAACGGCCCAAATCAACATAACGCTGCATCGACACACAAAACACCTATCTTTGATTCGACATCTAAAATTTGAAATACGTTGCCTGGGAGAGAATTCTCGGATAATCTGAGAGTTTTTAATTCTACATTGAATCGAATTATTCTAGGTAGGCGCACTCTACTATGGATTACATCGTAGTTTAACATCAGGCGAGATGGCGGTCAAGTGACACCTATCGGTAAACAACTGAGAAAACCCATCAACTGGCGTACACTAAGATGTGACTCGAAGTTGAGTTTTATAGGGTCAGTTATATACCTCTGTACCTACCTAAATTATTCTATTAGCACTCCGCGAGCGGAGATTCCGTTAAAAGTACAATAAAAGTGCTATAAAAAGTACCTACTATTGAGGTATTATATCCTATAATCTAACTGGATTCCAAATTTCATCCCGATCCGCTGTTCAAGTGACTATTCAGTTGTTCCGTCGTGATTGAGCAACAAACATCCAAACTTTCGCTTACAATTATAGCAGGGTGTTTAAAATATTAGAGCTAGCAATGCCCTACAAAGTAGATGATAATTTATTTGCCATGAGCACAATGGCGGCGCATTTTGCGCTCTATTGTATATTGAAAATGAATATTTTTGTATTGTCTTCTAACATTTTCATACAATAAGTAATTGATACATTCCCTTTACGTTGTCGTAACACATTGATTTATTTATATCACCTTGCTAAAGTTTGTAATAAGAATTGAAGCCATAAAAACTAACATGAGTTCTAAAGTGACAATGTTGATTTAAAATCCACAGTAAATTTAATGCCCTTTAAGGCCATTAAAGTTTCCATCGTTACTGTTCGATTCGTCTATCATAAACGTACGATCTAAAGCCATTTTTTGCATAATTTGGAATCGGGGTGAGAAAGACATGTAAGTACTTGAAGGTAAGCAATATACGTTTGCCCAAGACATAATTGTGCCACGAACCTATTCGACCATGAAGATCCCAAATAATTAGTAGGTACCGCAGACCGCACCGTGCTCTTCTGCTAAGTATATAATTTTGATTTATCTCTTTGCTCTGTAATGTTTCTGAAAACCCCGCAAATTCGCGCACAGAAATGCTTACACGTTATTAATTAGCTGTACAATAACCGGCAAAAGTGTAGTATTACCCAAGGCGGACTCTGAAAAGTACTATCACCTGCTAAAACTACCGACTCAAGCAAAACTATGATTACGAACAGCTAGTTATATGTCAACATGCACAAGCGTGATAAGTACGTGCGTGCTTTTTGCTATCGATAAAATCACATCTCCGATTTATAAATGCACTTGTAACGTCTCGACTGATATGAGATCACAACATCTTATTCGATACTATAAGTTGAGTAATCGGTTTGTCAAGAGCACATCTATTATCAGGATCACTCGAGATATCCGCCGCATTAGAGATAGTGTGATGTCTCAACAAGACGAAATGACTGTTATGAAAGCAACAAGCCAGATTTTATACACAGCGTAAGATACTTTTGATACCAATAATCTTTTCATCGTTATGAGCAACCGTAATTGATTTCTTCGATGTAAGTGCGCTTCATCATGGATCGTTACTTGACATCAGGCGAGATGGCGGTCAAGCGTAATTGAACCATAAGAAATTATTTATTGTGTCTGTTGTTATGTTTGAATAATTTATAGTTCTTTTATTTACCTATCTAAAGGGACACAGTTGGATTTAGATGCCCTCTACTGACTAAAGAATTAAGAGTTGGCGTAGCAGGGAAAAGCCGTTGAAGTTTACTGGAAGAAATCGCTTTACCTGTGTTAAGGCCGTAACGTATTGTCGTTTTTTTTTAAATTCTAAAGATTATTGTATACAATTGTAGATGTGATGATTTATTTAACCTAAATTTAGACGTAGAGTTCACGGTAAAGTATCATTTTGTCCAAATCTCCAAACTTCAAAAGCAGAGATACAATGATGAGTGTTTTATCGAGACATATGGTCAAATTCGATAAACAGTAGCAATCCTCTCAAAAGACTAAACAAGAAGGTTCCATTTGACCCTTGATTAGAAAGTTTTGTGCCAACTGTATCGAAATATTGGGGACTTATTGCACCATGGTAGCTATATATTCCGTAAATTAAAAAACTAGTGCTGTGAAAATTCATGTTGGTACCAGTTTTATTGATAATATATGGTAATCCAAACTAATTTGCTCAATGTTGTTTATGCGGAGAAACGGCCCGTTCGCTAGATGGAGCTAGTGGTCACATTAGACTGTTTAATTACCAAGGTGAACCTTTTAAATGGTTTTTTGAATGACTGACAACTGTTACAAATTTCCCCACAAACCTCGTAATCCATATAGGAGTAATAGTGACGTTATAATTACAACATATTATTCGCGCAAAATTTTTCCTGTTAGAAAAAAGTCAACGAACTCGAACAATTTTCCTAATACGAATTTACCAGAATTTATTTAGTAGGTCATTTTTAGGTGTTAATTTAGTAAGTATTAATTTATAAATTGAATTTACCGTACTAATCAAATTGTACATTAAAATAAGGAAAAATAGTGCCATTGTCAAAAATGTGAAACATTAAAAAAGTTGATTGGAATTGTTCGCGCATTCGTGTTTTTTTATACATGCAAGACATAAGCCTGATGACAAGCAAAGTGGCTGGCCATAGCACTCTGCCAAGCAAATTTTGAACATGAAGAGTTAAGAATCTAGTGAAAGATTCTGTAAATACACCTAAACCTACAAAAATAATAAACTTGTAACAGTAAAAAAACGAAAGAGTATTGAAATTCCATTAATATGAACATTTTTAATTTAGATTTAGCATCTAAATTTAAAACTAACATCTTCAAATATTCAACGAGTTACATAAAAGCTAAATGTGTACGTAAATGGATTTAAATGCCTTTAAAAATGTTTACCTACCATTGAAAGGAGGAAAATGAAACAGGTGATTTATATATTTAGTTGTCTTGTTATTATCGCAACGTCACAGCTTAATTTAATTTTATCGGAATTGGAAAACAAAATAACAAACTTGCTTGCTTATAGTTTATTTTGTGAGTAATTATGAAATTATGAAATTTCGATTTTCTTCGAGGTTTTTTTTAGTGTTGACAGGATTTTGGACTTCTGCAAGCTTTTGGCAAGTGTTTAGCAAAGGCACGACGTCATTCGTAAGTCATTTTGTAAGCTAATAGGTAGATATTAGTATAATTTGATTTGACACAAAATGTAAGTTAAATAATAATTTTATTTTATTACATTACTTAACTACGTCGTATTAAATAGAATTATGTAATGTTATTGAGTAATTTATTTAGCACTGGAAATGTTTGAATGAATAAACGTACTAAGAAAGATAAAAGGGTTCAGGTATTTCCAATTGAAATAGAAAAATACATTGTGTTTTATTAATAATATTCCTGCTAAATGATTACATTTTACAGTCTAAGTACCTATCATTTATTTTTTCAGTTTTTTTAATTTGCGATTCAGAGCACATTTTTTACCAAAACATTAATTTAAGTACTTGTTAATGTATTTTAGTCAGTTCATTACAAAATAGATTTGACTGGTTTAGAAATCGTAGTATTAATTACATATACCAAACAGGGAACAGTGATTTCGACGGCTTATTTACTTAACATTTTTGAATTTATATTTAATACCTAGTACATTTTTTCTAGATAAGTAGGTACCTACCTAATTAGATATGGCCTCATCGATATTTCTGTGTCTCGAAATTTTTTATAATCTTATCTACAACTAATGAGATAGTACTTAAATTGTTATCATTTTTTTACCAAATTGTTACTGTGAGCAAATATTTTTTGAAACTCATGCTGAAAAACAGAGATATCTGACAGATATTAATGTTTAAGAAAATCCTTTCGACAATGAAATATGCAGATAAAAATGTGACTAATTTAAACCGTGAATTAAGTATGTTTTCAGATCAAAAGTTTTTCAGAACAAATTTAAAGAAAAAAAAAATTTTTTTTGAAATTAGATTTTTTTATAAATTTTGGTCGCAAAATTTACCTTTCAAAATTGAAAACATTGTAGAACAGCAGTACATCAGGCAGGCCATGACGCACTGAGCCCACTCGATTTTTTTAACATTCCATCGTGGAACAAAGGACGTCGCCCTCCAATAATAATTAGCATTCTAATCTTATCAAAACTTACCCAATTGTGGATTATTTTCGCACTATCAGCCGACGCACTGGAAATGTCCATAAACACACACCTTTCAGTTTTTCACAGAAAATATGACACTAATATGCACAAATTTTCTTTAAAAAATATATATCACAAAATTCTAAGGCACGATGTAGTAAAAATCTTTTTTGATATTTCGCGGGAATAGTGTGCGCATCTCTCGTGGACGACAACCTCGCGCTTTGAGATCTTGTCTCGTTGTGGTGATGAGAGTACGCACTGTCGCTCTGCTCTCGGGGGAGCAAGATACGACGTGTGATTGGTCGAGAGAGCGCGCGGGGAGAAGGAGAGGGCGCATCTCACGCGTGCGGCGAACGAGTGAGACAGCTAGTGTCAGAGCGTTCACTGGTGAAGATTGTCCACGGCCGGCTCAGGTGGATATCGGTATGATAATGTGGAGATGCCTCCGCCAGCGGTTCCCTATTATCGACGTTTATTTTAGGAGTTATCTATTTCACTCGATAAAAGAGTTTTTAATTTTTTTTTCATGATTTTCAGCTAGCATTTTTGTTATTTTGCCTTAAAAGTAAGGTATGTGCCGTTTGCGTCATAGGGACGCGCAATGATACGAGTGATATACGAGTGATAATTTTGGTAATTACTCGATAATTGATTTTTATGATTGTTCGCTCACGAGCTGATTTTCGATAATGTTCTTAGAACATAGTTATCGTAGGTATGTTGCTCAAGTTGTATTTTAAGATTACTCGTCTTTATGATACTAATTTCTTGGAAAGTATTGCGGAGTTATGTATCGTGTTGTCATTAAGTAATTTTTACTTGATGATTTTGTAATTGCTTTGCTAAATAGACTTTAAAAGTTGTGAAATATTAAAATAATAATATTAATGTAATTTAATACTTAATAAGTAATTAGGTACCTATCTCATCTTATTCCAAAACTATACTCAAAAATCGTGTTAGGTACATTTTATTCATTTCATTATTAAATTTTATTTGCTTATTTTTCAGAGTTGTAAAATTGAGTCCATATAAAAATATTCAACATTTACGATGACAAATGAAATCAAAGATCTAAGTATCTAATAATAGAGATTTTGTAAAACTATTTACCTAAAAGGCTTAGGTATTCACTTGCCTAAATTTAATTTAATTGAATTTAGTTTCTATTGAATTCAGTGAGTGATTACCTAAGCTAGACGCCTACTAAATTCAGAAGTGAGGAATGCTTGGTTCTATCTTGTTTATGAATTCAGTCACTAAATTTAGCTAAGTGTAATAAGCGTTTTAATCAGATATTTGCCAGAGTTTGTACGTAAATAGCTAGACTTCTAATAGTTATGAAAATATAATCTACAAAATGTTCAATGGTTAGAAAATTGTAATGACTTACTTAGTTGTTAGAGAGTTGGTTTGCCTTAGGTAGGAAGATTTTCCTATTAGTAGGTATAGGTACCAAAATTATATATGTATTTAAATAATAAGTATTTTGGGAAGGTATCATATTAGAAGTATTTAAATGTATTAGTTATTAATATGAATATTTTTAATAAAATTATCAATATGAAATAAATTAGGATTTAACTGTGTTTTTTATGTTCTTGTTCAATAATTTTAATGTTTTTTATTTACTTAATTTATTATTCTGAATGTTAATGTTTTTACAGGAATTTAATGAGGTTTTATTATTTATCACTCATTTAATCATTTTCTTAGGTTTACATTTTTACAATATTTGTATATAAAAACAACATAAAAACATTATAAAAACCTAAACCTAGTTCGCCGCCAACAGCGGGGCAAGACCCAAGAAGCTACCGGTGGTTAGGGCTGCAGACTGAGGAACCTCCTGACGATGCGCGCTGTGTCAAGGATGACCGCCTTCTGCATCTGACCCTTGATCCAACCGTCTAGCGAAAGTCTCTTGAGATGTTGGTCGAGACTTTTCGCTACAAGGGCGTTTGCCGACACGACTATGGGGACTATGATCGTGGAATCAACATCCCACATGGCGGTAACCTCGTGAGCCAAGTCAAGGTACTTGCTAAGCTTGTCCTTTTCAGCTTTCACGAGGTTCTCGTCATGTGGTATGGTGATATCGACGATCACAGCCCGACGCTGAGACCGGTCTACCAGCACGATATCAGGCTTATTGGCGACAATAGTCCTGTCCACGATGATAGAGCGGTCCCAGTAGAGCAACGCACGACCATTCTCGAGAACTGGCAGAGGTGCGTACTTATAGTACGGCACCTCGGACTCGACAAGGCCGTGTCGAAGAGCAAGTTGTTGGTGGATGATCCTGGCTACTAGGTTATGTCTGTGCAAGTACTCGCCGTTAGCAAGATGCGAGCAACCGGAAATAACATGACGAAGAGATTCGCCTGGACGGCGGCATGCCCGACAAATGTCGACCGTACCGTTATTATTTATTATTATTTAAAATGAATATTTTTAGTTATTAATAGGAAGTTACGTAGGTATCCTCCTACGTGGAAGGATTTGGTTTATCATGTTTTATATTCCTCGTATGCTGCCTATATTCATGATTGACGTTGCAAAAACTCACATTACGAGATTTGACTCCATTTTCGAAACAAGAATGGCTATGCTGTGGAATGCGTTGGTTTAGAGGGTTCTCCAGATGAACACAAACTTAGTTTTGAAGTCGAGTGAATCGAGTGAAGGTTTCTCTTAACCCCCCGACCAAAAAAAGAGGTGTTATAAGTTTGACGTCGATGTCTGTCTGCCTGTTTTTTTTATTTGAAGGTTTATTACTCGTGCGAATGTTCTTAGCTGTGTTTGGTTAATATCGATTCATGATGGCCGCCTCCACAAAATGGCGGACAAAATATTTATTCACAACCTACCTCAATATGGGTATCAAATGAAAGGGCTTGACTAGTAGAATACTATACACTGTAAAAAAAAAACAATTCTAAGATTGGCCGCCACCACAAAATAGCGAATTATATAAATTTTTTTCACTAAGTACCATTTCAATATGGGTATCAAACATCTATGTTCTATCAATCAATCAATTTCAATCTGTATAGCATTCTACTAGTCAAGCCCTTTGACAAGTAGAATGCTGTACAGATAACAAATCCGAGGCAGTCGGGGGCTGGTCAAAATTTTTTAATTTTGTTCTTGTTATAGAAACATGCCTGCCCATAACAGTACAGTGACACATAGCTATTGGAACACGAAGAGTCTAAATCATTAGTTACTTCTCCAGTCCCCAGGCATACTCTGCAAAGAGCCTTACCACTACCTACGTACTATGTTAGGTAGGTGCTTCTAAGATCAGGAGAGATGGTGGTCAAGTGCAAACTCTATTTTTGTTAGTTTTAATAAAAACAGTTTTTTACCGGCATAGTTCACAATTACCTATTTTTTCCGCAAAAAAAAGTTGCATATGTCCTAGTCTAGAACTAACATATTCTTATAGACCCATATTCAAGACATAATATTTGTAATTATGTAGTATATATTCCAGACCTAGATAATACATGGGTATTTTGCATCTCCCATCACTTCAAATTTCCCAGTCTATTCCAAAACCATATGGATAAAAATGTTTTTTTTACATTGACATAATTATTTAATATCTACCTATCTAGAAATATCATCGATTGAGTCAACTTTGTTATCAGGTATTAATATTTTTTGTATCGGTAATGATGACTGTTACAAGTCTTACCTTTTGAAATATAAGAACTTATTTACGACGTTTTATAAAGAAAAGATCTTTGAACCAGGGAGGTTCTCGTTTCTCTTAGTGTGATTATTTAAGTGGTAATAGTCTAATAGTATGATTATATGTAGATATATTTTATTGAAATCTGTTGACATGTCCAGGATCTAAAATCCGGGGATTTCAAACTGGTTGTCAAACTTTAGAGATTGCAACCTAAAGTAAAGTAAGCCAGAACGAGCCGCTACTTAGATAGATAACCTACTACTTATATTTTTAATCACTTTTTGTGTCGTATGAAAATGCTTTATTGATGCTACGCATTGTGCTACATTAAAATGTCTTCATTCTCCGGAAAAAATATATTTATTTAGCCAGTATAGTGTGACGGGACGAACAGCACATGTGTCTGGTGGTAAGTAAAACGTTTGCCCTTAACAGCCTTGTAATTGGCTTAAGCTTGAGCTTAATTGGAACATAAAAAGTCCAGATAATTCATTACTTAGCACTGCACTGCGGTCGACACCCAAAGATATTAGATAGTTTATCTCTATGTTCTGTAATGTTTCTGGAATTTCAAACACTAAGTACCGTATCGTTTAACTTTAAATAAAAATTTGTTTGAATCGATACTTTTGAGATCTCACGCAATGTCTTGAAATCTGAAGTAACATATAAATATTCTACTTATATGCATGTACATATTTTAGGTCTCGCTTGGAAATGGCTCATTGATTAATGATGTTAATAGCATCTGCTTAGCTGAATGCGATGACAACGATTTTTTATGACTTCTATTAACAAACTCACTCATGACATTGATGGCTAGTGCAATAACTATATTATACGATTTCTCCATATATAAATAATGGTAAATTATTGATAAGCATGTTTTTCTCACAACTCTATCTAGTTCTCAAATAAGCAAAGCTTGTATGTACCTACCCACTATGGAAGCTAGCGAAGAAGAAGAAGGTTTTTGGATAAAAGATAGCCTATGTGTTATTTCAGACCTGTGTACTGTCTGAGTTCTAAATTTCATCCAAATTCCTTGAGTAATTTTGTGTGAAAGAGTAATAAACATATTATATTCATACATTCTTAGAAAATTTCGCGTTTTTATGAACAGGATGAAAAATCAAACTCTTTTGTAAATTCAAAAACAAAATAACTTTTTTAATTTGGGTGAGTTTTCTAAACCTATTTACTCGAACGATTGTCAAGTAATTTAAACAATAATTTGGACTATTCATCCTTAGTAAAAAAAAAAAATCAAACAGGTGCAAACGTAGTAAACTCTTAGAAATCGGTGAAAATGAATAAAAAAATATTCCCGATGATTTGAGTAACGAATGATATGAACGATGCGATACACAAAGTTCAAGAATAACTTTGACAGCACACATAAGTTTGTACCATTTTAGGAAAAACGTAACAGGTAGGCATTATTGTCGCATATAGTTTTTTTGTCAACGGATTCCAAACTAGACTAAGCCTTTACTTGGCGAGTCCAGAGACCTGTTTCCCATTCAACCATTATAAGTTTTGTTTAAGAATTACACTACAATAACAAAAACACGTCAAAAATAAAGTTTGCTAGGATATAAAATTGACTTTAACTTAGGTATCGATCAATTGTAAAAATCAAAATCGATGTAAAATTGTGTTTGGAAATAATTTATTTCTTATCTAAACGATACTTTGTTATCACAGTTTTCCAAACTTAATACATCTCCGTAAACTTGCAAATGCAGCTTTATTTATTTTTTATTAGATACATTTCCGAGAGTGTGTATCTGACTTACATGATCTAATACCACCTTCCCCTTCCTCTATCACCTTTTTCGTAGCTTGTAAAAGCGACAACGTTTCATGGATGATGCTTCAAAAACTCGAAACAAGAGATTTGATTCGACTTCGACTATCAACTAAACTGATTTGGTATTTATTCCCTGATGGATTTAATCTAGACGTCTTCCAGAGCTAACCGATTTCTTCTAGGTAAGCACGCTACATCATAGACCGCAATGTCCCTTAGCATCAAGCGACATGTGGAAACCTATAATGGCAAAAACAAACTTGTATTTCATGTAAATTAATTCTTACAACATGTTTATTGTTATGATTTTTAAAATTTAGATTATTGTCAGTTGTAATAAATTGTTATGTTCATCGAAACTAACTAAATAGGGGGCTAAATTTTACCTCAATGTTTCCCATGATAAATAATGCAAATTTTATTTCCTCGGTTAGTTTATTTGAAAATACAAACCCTACTTTTCATGAAACGAGTGTTTTATTTTTGGAGGACTACGATATAGTTCCTCCTGTTCCTACTAATGAGGGTAGGTATAAAAAGTGAGAGGTATGTTATTTGAGTACTGTACAGTGTACAAATATTATTTTGCGGCTTAGGGATATTGTGGTGTGTGGAATAGTTTTTTCTTGTGGTGTTAGGATATTTGTAGTCTACTTGATGAAGTACGACAGACAGAGACACAGAGCAATAAACGTTTTAAAACATACAATTCTAATACCCAATTATATTAGTATCATAAATTGTTCAGTAGTACTATAAAATCTGGAGTGGTATCATTTGTACTACTAGTTGAAATAAAACCGAGAGAATTAGTTTGTATGTTTACTGGTAGTACTAGAGGTACAAAGTTGTATAATTTTTACAACTAGTTGTACTAGTCAGTAGTACTATTGTTACAGAGCGGTACAACACTTTTACCAGTTATTCTACTACCCAGCATTATATACCTTTTGCGGTAGGCACGTCAAATATAAAACACATTTGGTATAAGAATTAGCAGCCCACTAAATGTTGTCATTGCTGGAATTCGGGGTCTTTTCTCGCAAGGAAATAGTTTAGGTCATAATCTTCCACGCTCGCCCAATGCGAGTGGATGACGTATGTCCTCCACAAATTCTAGGAACATGTCACAATGTTTTCTTTTTTTTTGTGTTGACCGTTTTTAAGTTACGTACATAACTTCGAAACGATATTGGTGGGCATAGGATTTAAATCGAGGACTCCGATCGGCAGTTACCGTTCTTCCGACTGTTTTGTAGCGTTATACATTTTTATAAATTATTAATAAATTATTATTAAACTTATTAAATTATTTAATTACTAATTAAATTTTAATTATTAAAAGTGTTTTATATAAATAGGCTAAGCAATGTACCTATCTAGTTTTTGTTTGTATGTTGAGTATGAAACATTTGTACGAGCTGATAAAACGACGACAGCATCTCTGATGTTGTTTTTTAACTTTCGTGATTTGAACACAATTTAATGCGACCATTAATAATCTCTGATGTTGATGTTCACAAGCGACGAATAACACTAACTTTGAGGCGGGTCGTATGTTTATTAGCACTCATTTAATAAAAAAAGGACGAAAGGAACAAACACAAATATAATTCAATTAATTAATCGTGTTGCTTGCCATAAGTCCTGCTCGTCTAGTCACTACACTATAAAATAATTTAAAATTCTACACCCTAAGGGGTATTCATACTACAATTTGAGAATCTCTGATCGAGTCCATATAACAACGTTGCTAGTACGTCCATCTATCTGTGAGGGGCGACCTCTGTAATCGGTCAGCGCCGTACAAACACGGGCCCTCTGATCTGTCAACACGTGTATCCGTGTCCTATTCGACATTAATCTGTGTATTCCTAAAACTGAATGATTCCATCTTTCACATTTTAATACGTGGGCATCCTATACTAATATTAATCCTATAATGGTCAAAGTTTGAATGTTTGGATGTCTGTATCTCAATGACGTCTAACCGTTTGAACGGATCAAGAACACAGTTAAAATATAGCCTGGAGCTAGGCAAAAATTTTTCGCGGGAAATTCCAGATTCGTTTTAAATAAAATAAGATTCGTCTTAATAGGTGGAAATTCCTCGTAACACTATATGGTCCGAAACTAAGTAAGGCTAAGCTAAAGGAACCAGGCAGCTGATGTAATCCCACGAATATAATCCTACTAATATTAGCTAGAAATGCGAAAGTTTGTAAGAATGTATGGATTCATGGATGTATGTTTGTTACTCTTTCACACAAACACTACTGAAGGAATTTGGATGAAATTTTCTATAAATAATGATGTGGAATGTGGAATTTGACTGCCCTAGTGGCTTAGTTGGTAGTAGCTCTGCCTGCGAAGCCGAGGATCGTGGGTTCGATCCCCACCCAGTGCAAATATTTGTGTGATGAATTCAAATGTTTGCACTGTGTCTGGGTGTTTCTATGTATAATAAGTATGTATTTAAAACTATATAAGTATTATATCAGCTATCTGGCTGGCATCACAAAAGCTTTGCTTAGTTTGGGCACAGAATAGATATTACTTTGGGGTCAGATGGTGTTGTGTGTGAATTGTCCACCAATATTTATATTTATAATTTCATATAGGCTACTTTTTGTCATGGGAAAACAGAGTATTTATTAAATACTAGCAGCGCTTTGCTGCTTCACCCGCGTTGTTCTCTCTGCCATTATTTTCCCGTGACATAAAGTAGCCTATGTGTCATTCCACATCATTATTTAATGTAGGTATAATTAAGTAATTTGAGGCTGTGGCCGCTCCTACTCCCCGCTTTAAACTGAGAATAATGCCAGTCAAATAGCGCACCCTGCTTATACAGCCCGGTAAAAAGGACAATGGTCTTTGTATTCGAAAGGGTCAGTCTATATTAATCGGTCAGGCTGAGTTAAGCAAACATTGGGGCCATGACTTCGTCTGTGGCGCCCTACGATCTGTCAATAACATAATCTTATCTGTTTTTGAAGTAAAAACATCTTTCGCTGTTTTGAGCTCTTTTCGATAGGGGTACATCTTGTGGATTCGAGTTACTGACATACTAACGTATTATAGCGGTGGCGGAACGCGTTAAAGTCTGCGCCCACAAAGGCTGCGTTTCCATCAGAGATGTGCGAGGAAAATGTGCCTTGAGAGGATGTTCAGCTGTGCTGTGAAAATGTTTGGAGGGTTCCACAAAAGCTGTGCTAGAAAATGTGTCGTACGAGGATGTGTAGCGGAGCTGTGAATAGTGTGTGGTGCAAGCACGCGTCTATGGACTGGCTGGTACTGTATGTCGTAAACCTCGCAACGCATCCTTCGCAAAACGTTCTTCGCGCACACATCCCTCGCTTGTTTTGTAGGCGTAAAATTCTAGCTTCGCTGAGCCGTTTCCACTAGAGTTATGCTGACCGTGGCAAGGTAAAGGAAGCGATAGTATTGGTTCTTTACAAACACATCTCTCGCAACGCATCCTCGCGGATCTCTGGTGGAAACGCAGCCTTATACAGCTCCGCTCCCAGCCGAGAAATAAAATACACTCAAATATGGGTTTTATGTCATGCTAGTTAAGTTTTATGTCATGCTAGTTAAGTTTTATGTCATGCTAGTTAGCAGACTGCTGTCAGCGAGCAGTCTGCTAATTTGTGTTGCCGATGTAATCTGTATCTTAACTCGTATGATATAAATACCATATTTGAGTGTATTTTATTTGTCGAGCGGTAACCGAGTCGGCAACATTTAGACTTTTAGACGCTTTTTAGCAGCATAGGCAGCCCACTAAATGTTCCCACTACTGCGAATCGGGGCCATCTCTCGCAAGGAGAGAGTCAAGGCCATAAGTCCACTACACTGGCCCAGTGTGTGTTGGTGGATGACACATGACCTCGATGTTTTTTTTTTGTAAGACGACAAGATGAGTTAGCATGTAAGCAGAGCAAGTGATGTTCACTAGCCTATCAATATAGATAGCACAGTACTACGCAGGTAATAGAACCTGAATTCTTTGGACCATCAATCAATCAATGGAAGTTAATACGAGCAGTCTGATAAAATAAAAATATTAGTTTGGTTTCTTTCTGAATGTAGAATGTTATGTAATGTTGTTGATTGATGTTAAAAACGCGAAAGATTGTTTTTCTCAATCACTTCGGAACAGCTGATCGGATCGGGCTGAAATTTGGAACGCAATTATATTATACTCTGGAAAGACAAGACGAGCAGGACATGTGCGTGATGGTAAGCAACATGCCTGCCACATAACAGCACAGTGACACGCAGCTATTGGAACATACCAAATCATTACCTAGCACTGCGCTGCGCTCGTCACCGAGAGACCTAAGATGTTATATCTCTAAGCCCTGTAATTTCTCTGGAAAGCATTGCCCTTCAAACTGGAACACAATAATGTTTGCACATTATTTCTTGGCGGTAGAAAAACTGGCAAAGGTGTGGTACATCCCCAGGCGGACTCTGCCACGAGCCCTACTACTACAAACAAGTTGTTTGTAAATGACAACGAACAAGTACAAATGTACTTACTGCGGTAAAGTTTATAATTTTGTATTGTACATAGATATTTGAGAAGGTCACAAGAATAATCATTGTTTAAACAAAGAGGCCACTTATCTTGTGGAGGTATTAATTGATTTTATATCTTTATTGATAATAATGATCTTTTATCTGTAATAACATGTTTTTCACGGCTCAAGGCGGCTCAATCTCCAGACTTTTTAATCTATACTTATAAAAAGAACGAAGTAATTTAACTAAGAAAATATTTTATCTTTTTTACGTGCGATGGGTTTTTTTAAAGTTTTTGTTTGAGATTATTGTCTGTGTTCCCGAATGTTTGTTTATTAATTTTTATTTGTTTATTTATTTAAGTATCTCTGTATATTTGTGTATGTGTCAGCATTTCTAGATTACCAATGGCCATAGTCTTGAGTTTATGCCAAGATTTCTTATGATTCCCGAGCGTGACACTAGAATTCAGTTCACAGCCCACGAAAAATCGGTCTGTGGCTCGCCAATAGAAGTTTTCGCTTCAAAAACTAGTCGAATGGGTTTTTTGAAACAGCAACTGAATCGTAGCGAAATGGGCGGCTGCGAGTGCTACGAAAATGTGCTACGCGTCTTTTTTTTTTTTTTATAATCGCTTTCCACCTCCTTTTTTGCTTTCCATCGTATATAGATATAGATCTCATTATAAAATAAAGATACATATAAATAACATAAAATGTGAAGTTTTAAGACACTTACCGATTACATTGATACACTTCAAACATTTTCAACAAAATTAAAATCACCACACTTTTATTACTTCAAAAAAAAATTACTGTGAAATTTTAGACGATTAGACAGATTTAAAAAATAAAACAGTTTTTTTTTGATGACCATTGATAATAATTGCACTGTATGATTTCAAAAATGGAATCATCGAAGTAAATTGACTTTTTTTATTTTTCCTTAAACAAAATATTAAAAGGTTTTCTTTGAAACAGATGTTATAGAAAAGTTGTTGTTCAATACAATGATTGGACTATTTCATTGATGTGTGTTCTTAAGTCAAGGAAGGACTGTGGGATAAATTACTCTGAAACGTTATATATATACAACGGAGATCGATAAAGTCCAGGAAAACTGGGACTATAATCCTAATAATTATCTAACTTAACGTGTAAAATAATAATTTTCCTGTTACCTTAATTCGTTTTAATAAGTGATCCAAATCTTTAGTTACATAAAAAAAAGCATGGAACCCGGAATTCGTAGTTTTATTGTTTTTTTTTTAATTTATAATATAGAGTGACGAGACGAGCATGACATGTCCCTGATGGTAAGCAACATGTCTGCCACATAACAACACAGTGACACGCAGCTATTGGAAATATGAAGACTCCGAGGAGAAGAAAATATGAAGATATTTATGACGGTAGAGAGAGAGCACAGAGAGCTCTAATTAAAGTCATACTCCGTAAACCCTTCCGATTTTCAACGGACTTACTTTATAAAGTTTTTAAAGTGCTCCTTGTTCGACAACTCTTTCTGTATTATGCTGCCTTGAATACTCACAAAAGTTTAAGGTCTCGTCCAGACTACAGCGTAATAAAGGACAAGCGTGCTCTCTCTTGTAGGATCCCAGTGCCTCGGGTTGGCTCTCTTATTGCAAAACGTTGCCCACTGTACTCCTTTCCTTGTGTTTACAGTAGTATCTGTAGAAAACTAAAGAAAGATCAACACGACCTTCCTCTGTATTCATTTAAAACTAATGTCAGGGACTTGCTCCTAAAATTGTCTTACCATGAAACTGAAAGTTTGTTCCACGGTATTTACTGCGACAAGTGGACACGGTACTGAGTGAAGCGGTAATAACTCTTCTTACGTTTTGGTCCTTCAGACAAAAACGATAATGTCTCAAAGCTTTTTTATTAGATTTTTAAATTATTTTATTACAAGTACCTAGTAATTTGACTATTTATGTTAGTGTTACGGTTTTATATGTTGTATGTAATAAGTAATGGTATTTAATAGTTTAATAACTTTTCCAATCGTACACAGAAAAATATTTGTTTTTATGCACTCGGGTCTCAAGATACAAGCTATGTGCTTAGTTTGCGGCCCACTGATCATACTTGTACCCACACATACGGACCGTATAATCATTGTAATGTTGGACTTGAAAAACTACTTATGTATGTGTTTTGTTAGTCTGTGTGTTAATAAAAATTTTCATTTTTCATTTTTTTTTCAAGTTCTAGTACGGGTTGGCGGATAAGGCTGCTTGTCTTGTGATATGCGTTGCTACTTGTGTTCATTGGCCCACATAGCACTGGTGGAGATGAGTTCTACTAAGATATGTTTTTAAATGATAGGATGCGTGCTATGTCACTTTTTTGTAAAAACCGTATCATATACAGGTGGGCCAAAAGATGTCATCCATTGTTGTTTGGCTTTCTTTTTTTTCTAAATGAAAAATTTCGATTCTATTTATTTGAACTTTTAGAATTTAATTGGTCAAGTCGTGAATATTATATCGGCCAAATTGGCGCCGTCACAATTGATTACCATACGGGCTCGTTTTATAGCATTTTTTCATCACTTCGGCGAGAACTTCGGGCAACAGATTCTCGCACTCGTGTCGAGTGTCGTCCTTTAGGGCTTCCAGAGTCTCGGGCTTGTTCATGTAAACAAGGGACTTCAAAAAACCCCACAAAAAAGTCTGGAACGTTTAAATCGGGAGATCTTGCGGGCCCGTGCAAATTACCAAAACGAAAGATGAGGCGACCCGGGAACGCTTCCTTTAGGAAATCGGTTGTGGCTCACGCAGTGTATGCCATTGCTCTGTCCTGATGGAACCACGTGTCTCTCAGTCTTAATTCGTCTAATTGCGACAGAAAAAACTCGGCCAACATGGCCCTATAGCGCGCACCGTCCACTGTTGCCGTTTTGCCAGCGGCATTCTCGAAAAAAAATGGCCCGATGACTCCTCCAGCGTGAACAGCGCACAATGCAGTCACTTTGAGCGGGTGTAATGACTCTTCGGATTTTGGATGGAATGAATTTTTGGTGCCCCACAAGCAATAGTTTTGCTTGTTCACGTACCCGCTGAGGAGGAAATGGGACTCATTATGATTATGATTTTGGTCCAAAAATCGTCCACTTCCTTCCTCTAGATTGAGGACGGCGATTATTCCGCGGTTTTGGAGAGTGTTCCTCTCCATGGCTTATTCACTTGTCAAAAACGATTTGATATTGGCGGCCATTTGCAAGAATGAGAGCATCTTTTAATAGGGTGATTTCTTTTGGCTGATCTTGTGCTGATGTCACTCAATACTTTTAGGCGCATGCTACCAACACAGGTAAGCACGATGGACCGATATAAAGTGTGGATCATCCTGGCTTTGGGAGATAAACGGTACTACGAAATTTAGACTAATTTCGAGCGGTATTTCATACACCTTTAGTACCGTTTATCTGCCAAAGACAGTAAGACCCAAAACAATTGATGATTTAGTAGCGGTAGGACTCTTGACAGAGTCCGCCTAGGGAAGTACCACATCTTTGCCAGTTATTCTACCGCCAAGCAGTAATGTGTAAACATTACAGTGTTCCGGTTTAAAGGGCAATGTTTCCAGAGAAATTACACGGCTTAGAGATATAAGATCTTAGATTTCTGGGTGACAAGCGCAGTGCAGTGCTAGGTGTCACCGTGGTGTTATGTGGCTGGCATGTTGCTTACCATCAGGCACATGTCCTGATCGTCTCGTCACTCTTTAATTAAATAAAAAAACTTCATATTGGGGTATCGTTCTTACTCGTACCTGTGTAGGGAGCATGCGCTGACAAACTTTCAGCTTTTAAGCGTTAAAATTACGAAGGTCTGGGGTTTACGGGCTCTTCTTGTAAAACGTTTTTTTTTGTATTATTTCCGATGAAGTCATTAGTTTCGATGACTTCATCCGTATTATGAAAAATACCGCGGTTTTCAGCGGAGGAAGCAAAACTGTTTCTAAAACAAGTAGGTATTGTGTGGCCCAGTGTAGGTAAATAATCATAGGTCGGTCACGCTATCGTTATCCAATATCCATACTTTATGGTCCTAAACAAAATTAGAGTAGTTTTCCTTGTTATAGATCGTATACATACATTGCATAGCCATTTCGTCATTATTGATCCGTCGATAGAATTAAAAAAAATCTGTTCAATGGCCAAGATGACTAAAAAAATACTAATTAGTCCGTCGAGAGATCGTTAAAAATATTTTACACGTATTTTTCTTTTGTTTCACAAATAAAAATTGACGAAGATACCTATCGAAGTTTGAAGTGACGTCACTTCATTGTAAACAAATAAATAAATATTGGGTAGTCTACCAAACGAAGAAAGAGACATCATTTTGGTAGTGGTAGGACTCTTGGCAGAGTTCGCTCGGGGAAGTACCACACCTTTACTAGTTATTTTTTTTTTTTTTTTTTTTTTTAACTTTTATAGGTTTACACTTGACCGCCATCTCGCCTGATGTTAAGCGACGATGCGGTCTACGATGGAGCGTGTTTACCTAGAAGAAACCGATTCACTCTCGATTTGAAGACACAATGATTGTAACCATCGGGGAAAACCCACTCAGGCAACGTATTCCACAGCCTAGACGTTCTTATCACAAAAGTAGAGTCAAATCTCTTCGTTCGTGTCTTTGGAACTTCAACCATGAAACGATGTCGCTTTTTCGAGCTACGAGCATTCCGATAGAAAAAAGGGCAAGGTGGTATCAGATCATGCAAATCAGTCGCACACTCTCCAAAGTGTATCCGATAAAAACCGATAGGCTGGCAATTTTTCGGCGATGATCAAGACTTTGTAGTCTTTTTCGCAGAAGAGAGTCATTGCCTATGAGCCTTTTGGCACGTCTCTCGATCGATTCTAGGGCCTCCAGCTGATACTTAGCCGATCCATCCCAAAGGTGCGAACAGTACTCCATACAAGAGCGAATCTGTGCTTGATACAATGTGAGCAACTGTTCAGAGTTGAAGTACCTTCGCACCTTTGAGAGGACACCTAGTTTTTGGCAGCTAATTTAGCCTTGGACTCGATATACGAGCCAAAGTTGAGCGTGGATGTCAAAGTAACGCCCAAAAGCTCAAGACGGTCAGAAACTGGCACGGATACACCACGAAAAGTAGGAGTCAGTTGGAATGGACTCCTTTTTGCGGAGAACAGACACGCCTGCGTCTTACTCTCGTTGAACTTGACCAGATTGGCATCACCCCATTCAGACACCGCCTCAAGGGTCAAGCTCAAACGTTCAATCAAACTCTCTCTCAGTACCTGGGTTTGCTGCCCACTGGCTCTCGCGCTAGATATGTAGCTCTCTACAACGGTGCTATCATCTGCGTACCCAAAGATACCGGGCTTCAACAGATCATTAATATGTAGCAGGAAAAGTGTCGCAGAGAGTACCGACCCTTGAGGGACTCCAGCATTGATAGCCATTTGATCCGACGAGCAGCCATCAATGACGACTCGTATGGATCGATCCCTCAAGAAGTCCGATATCCACGCAATAAACCCAGGAGACAAACCATAACTTGAAAGCTTGCTTATTTTAAAGTCAAGCAGTAATGTGCAAGCATTACTGTGTTCCGTTGAAGGGTAATGTTTCCAGACAAATTACAGGGCTTAGAGATACAACATCTTAGATCTCTGGTTGAAGAGCGCAGTGCAGTGCTAGGAAATGATTTGGACTCTTCATGTTCCTATAGCGTGTCACTGTGCTTTTATGTGAAAGGCATGTTGCTTGCCATCAGGCACATGTAATATCATCACACTTTATTTAATAAATAAATATATACACAATTGGCGAAGCTATAATTCAATATAGAATTCTAGACCACCAGAAATCAAGTGCTTGTTTTATTTTTTCGGCTTTTTAGTATGTTATTACATATAATCGTGTCATTTTTAGGTAATCATAGGTAACATTCACATCAATAGGTAACATTTGACAATTCATCAAAATTCGACAACGTAACCTTGTAACGGCGGGCATAAAATAATATATTTTTCATCCCACCAGCTCGGAAAGAGTATTTTTGCTCCTCGATATCAGGGCGCAAAAGTCGTTTTTTACCCTCTAGAGGTTAAAGTAAATTTGAATTTAGAACATCGTGTGTACTGAGGTTTTGAATTCAAAACATAATTCAACCTATTTATTTCTAACTCCTTGGTGCCGAATCCATCATATTTTTTTTTTGAATATGTTAAAAACTCAGACTCGGAACCTCCTTGGTGTACTTACTTTTTTTTAATTTGCTTAGCGCGAAAACATTAAAAAAATTGCATTTAGTCATTTCCTCGCTGAGGTGGAATGAAAAGTTATGTGTTGCACTCGAGTGCAAAGATTTTTCACCTTGTGCTCTTTTGATTCCCTTGCTACGCTCAGGATTCTAATTTTGAATCACTCGCTGCGCTCGTGATTCAATTTTAGAATCCTTCGCTTGCTCGGTCATCCAAATTGAGCACGCGGTTAAAAATCAACTTTGCACTCTTGTATAACAAATAACTATTTTCGTTTTGTTAATAGAACTGCACATTGGTTATTTTTTTTCTATTACGACTACATATTTGTTGTAATACTAGCAGTAGTACCCTGCCACACTTCGCTGTGGTACATTGCGATACAAAAATTAGATAAAAACAATCCTTGATGCGGATTATATATTAGCTATAAATATTATTTATACATTTATTAGCTATATATATTGATTATATATTATAAAATTTCAGCTCGATCGGTGCAGAACTTTTTTAAGTTTTTGAAGCGTACACAAACCAACATAACATTTTTAAATATAGAGATTGACTGATATCAGCAATTCTACGATATTTTTGTACATACAATTTCATAAAAATCAGTTCAGTAGTTTAGGCGTCAAAACTTAACAACCAGACAGGCAGAGTTACTTTCACATTTATACTATAAAACAGTATGCATTTTAAGTGTCTAGCTTAAAAATTTAACTGTTTTCAACATTGACGAACTTCCATGAAAATTTTCATACCCCATTTTAACCCCTATTTCATCCCCGTAAGGCCAAACATTTATTTCTAAATCCAAAGTTTTATGATTTTATCTTCAACAGTGACGAACTTTCACATAAAACATTCATCTCCCATTTAAACCCCCATTTCATCCCCGTACAATTTGAAATGACAAAATTACTAGAACGAACACAAATTTGCTTCGCGTCAAATGTACAGATACGAAGTTGCATGGTTTTGTCTTCAAATATTATGAATTTCCATATACTTTCATCCCCCCATCCCTTGTCAACGCCTCAGGGTTCACCCTCTTAGGCGTTGAATTTCGCAAAACCCCGTCTTAGCGAGCGCCTATGTGCTAAAAGACACCTCCATGCAAAATTTCTGAATTTTCGTGAAGAGTGACCTTTCGCTTTTATATATGTTATTAAAAATAATACAATATTATTGAAAATAATTAATAATATCTTTGAGTGCTGACAGCAGTGATGAAGATGACAATACAAACTGTTGTTCAGATAATACAACTTAATAAATGCATTTTTTTGTTAAATTATGCTCTTGTCTTATATTGCTCCATAAATTTACGAAAAAAATAATAATCATGCAAGGATTTGCCTGATGATTTTTTAAAATTCACATATTGGTGTTTCAAGTCCGTATTAATTCCGTCACTTTAATCGAGGTTTTAACCAGGTCAACTCACTTTGACGACATAATTGACAAACGTCAAATGTTACCTATTAAAATGGCCTGACATAGTTTGGTAAACTTTTTATGCAGTCGGGTTTTTTGAGTTTTTAAATTATATTTTTTATTTAAAGTTTGAAATACGTGTCTATTTTTTCTCGAACCTACCTTACCGCCTAATTAGAATAGTAGAATAGAGTTCAACCTCAGATGGCCATCAGAGACAGAAATGCGGCCGAAATGGAGGCTCTGGGCTGGGAGGAGGTGGCTTAGCCAAATGACGATGTCGAGTCGATTACTATCGGAATCCCAACCGGTAGTGATCGGCTCAACAGACGAGTACTAGAATACGGTATTTGACAATGTGAAAATATAGCATAAATTGCGAAAAGGCAAGAAAGATTTCGTGCTTTCGGTGTAAAGCGTTTTAGACCACAGGCCCGTGAACAAAATTTGTGGATCAAATGAACCACCAGGAGACCTATGTAGGATGATAGAACGGTATAAAATAGTAAGATTTAGCAGTATACCGTCGCTTCAAAGCTGTCCAACTGAGTGCAAGTGAAGATAGGGGGTTGCAATTCTCGATCATTTCTTCTTGTCACATGATTTTTGTATGGCATTGCGGAATGATGGATTAGAAGAGGTATTGAAACTGTATGGAACCAATACCGTACATAATCCAATGACCAAATTTACCCTGAAAATCGCTAGAGAATCAGATTTTTTCCGACAAAAATAACAAAAAAATATATTTAGATAGTACAGTTTTTATAGTTCCAATACGTCTTCTGATCTATTATTCCCTAACGCCGCACAAAAATCATGCGACAAGGAGAAATGATCGAGAGTTGCAAGCCTGTATTTTCACCTGTACTCAGTTGGACAGCTTTCAAGTGACGGCATAGTGCTGAATCCTATTAGTTTATACCCTTCTATCATCCTACATAAGTCTCCTGGTGGTTCATGTGACCCTTACATACATTTTGTTCACGGGCCTGCAGTCTACTTATTTGTGTTAACGTTATACGTACTGTATGTAAACTCTTTGGAATTATGTAAAAAATGTTCTCAATTTCCCCCATATTTTCCTCTTTTTCTCCTAATCCAAGAAATTTTTAAAAAAGTCACAAACCCCGGAGTCTGTGGAATAGCTAATTTAAATAAAAAAAAAATTGGTTGCCTGTAAAGTCGGTATACGGGCGAAAGTTTTACGTAACAACGACTTTGAGTGGTAAAATAATTTTACGGAAGGGACGCGTGCCTTTCACTTTTTATGTCTGTCTCTCTCGCTCTTAGGCGGGCTAACCATGCCCGAGTGGAAGGGACGCGTGCTTCTCACTCGCTCTCGTTGTGAGCGCATAACGTGAGCGGAGCGTAACGCAGTTTCTTGAAGTGTCACCCGGCAAACCAATTTATAAGACGTTGTCACGTCAAAAAAGAATAGTAGAATTGAGTAGAACGGATTTTTGATCCAGTCATATCCCAGATGACGTAAGTAGTACTACTATCGTAACACACGACAAAAAATAGTGACGTGCCGTAACAGACCGATTTAATTTTGCAATAATGTATCGGGATAATTTATTATCAGGAGGAAAATAATTAGTAATTTAATTATTAATTGGCTACGTCACATAAGTAAAACCTGGCATTGAGCTCACGTGTTCGCAATGCCGGATTCTTGGTATCGGTAAAATTTTCAAAGGCATGGTTCCTTGTGTTACTAACTGCAATTTTATTACCCTACTATACATAATATTATAAACGTCAATGTTTGGATGTTTGTTGCTCAATCGCGTCGGAAAACCTGAACCATTGGAATAAAAAAAATTGTGTAATAATTTGTGTAAAATTTCAAACACGAGATTAGAGACTGAAATAACACATAGGCTACTTTTTATCGCTGTAAATCAATGGGAAAGGGCCTTCTACCGCCTAACTAATAGTGGTAGGACTCTTGGCAGAGTTCGCCTGGGGAAGTACCACACCTTTGCCCGTTATTCTACCGCCAAGCAGTAATGTGAAAACATTACTGTGTTCCGGTTTGAAGGGCAATGTTTCCAGAGAAATTACAGGGTTTGGAGATATAACATCTGAGATCTCTGGGTGACGAGCGTAGTGCAATGCTAAGTAATGATTTTGACTCTTCATGTTCCAATAGCTGCATGTCACTGTGCTGTTATGTGGCAGGCATGTTGCTCACCATTAGGCACATGTCCTGCTCGTCTCGTAACTATTTATTTAAAAAAAACTAAATTGTATATGGTTTTGTTATAGCCATCTATTTTTTCAAACAAAATGAAAAGAGAGAGAAACATTAATGTGAGACAGTTTTCGTTCGGCAGTACCTAGAGGCCCGGGAACTGCTCAGGTAATTACTCATTATCGGTGCTATCTTCCTGTTAAAAGCCCAGTTTCACAGGAAAAAGCGATACGCACGACAATTAATGTGTTAAATTAATTTAATGTTTTTTAATAGTTTCCTTTCCTGTATTAGCCTTTAGTATTTTATATTATACTAGCAGCACAATCCAAATCCAAACTTTTACTAGGCATTTATAATATTAATAGAAGTAGGATCACCATTAAATTCCAAATCTTACTAATTTGTCTCAGTCAAATCTCAGTGATAGACCCTAATGAACTAAATATTTTTGTTTTACTCTGCGCAAAAGGTGATGTGCATTATGTAGGTATAATGCCCATTCAATTTGATTATTTGAACGATGAGAAATTGCCCTCTCTTAGTAGGCATTTTTCATAGTGCCCGGTCATTATGTATAATGCCCGATTTATTACTTGGTCCATAACATATATACTCCTTCCTTCCTTTTCATGTAGCTTTTCGCTGTCTCTGGTTTTACTCATGTGACGTAGCTAATTAATAATTAAATTACGAATTATTTTCCTGCTGATAACAAAGTATCCCGAGTGGTTAATGTAAAATTGAATCAGTTGATCAGCACGTAACCATATTTAGGGTTCCGTAGCCAAATGGAAAAAACGGCACCCCATTCGTCATGTCTGTCTGTCCGTCCATATGCCACAGCCACTTTTTTCCGAAACTAAAAGAACTATACTGGTGAAATTTTGTAAGTATGTGAACTGCATAAAGATTTTCACACAAAAAAAAAAAACAACAAATTTTGTGGGTGGGTGTGCCCCTCACACATACTTACTTAGGAATGAAACTCAAAAAAAAATCTCAAAAGGACATGTGCCTGCGTCAAAAGTTGCGTTAGTACAATCCTCCTTCTTCCCATCCTTGACTACGCTGACGTCTGCTACCTGGACCTTAGACGGGACCAATTCGCTATGCTCGAGCGTCTTCAAAACTTTTGTATTAGGCTTATTTTCGGTCTCCGAAAATATGACCATGTTTCTTTTTCCGATCTAAGCTCGAGTGGCTCCCTATCAGTTTACGTCGGGATACTCACATCCTATCACTTTTAAATAACACACTTTTCACCCCCTCTTCCCCTCCGTATTTAAGCTGCCGTTTCACATTTCTTTGCGACACTCATTCAATAAATCTTAGGTCGTCTACAAATCTCCCATTATCTACCTCAGCTCATACAAGCTCCTTTTACGGTTCGTCGTTCTGCGTGCAGGCTGTGGCCTTATGGAATGCTCTTCCTGCGGACATTAGACGTGTGCAGAGCGTCGCTTCGTTCAGGACTCTGATTCGGCAGCATTTTCTGACAAAAGTTGTTCACTGATTTATGTTTATTTTTCTTGGATTTTTGTGTTTCTTGTTGTATACATACATTATTTTATTATTTTATATATATATATATGTGTATTTGTATGTGTATTTATATATTTAAACTTATTTATTTATTGTACACCTATTATATGTAATTTGTTCTATTATATT
Organism: Ectropis grisescens; assembly: GCA_017562165.1. Classification (NCBI taxonomy): domain Eukaryota; kingdom Metazoa; phylum Arthropoda; class Insecta; order Lepidoptera; family Geometridae; genus Ectropis; species Ectropis grisescens. The sequence continues at coordinate 12,840,635 of CM029786.1, forward strand.
TAATTTATATATAATTAATACACGTGTTTATTTATATTGTTAGTTGCACCACTGCCCAAAATCTTACAAATCTTGTTTCTTTGTAAATCAAAGGTTATCTGGAAGAGATCGCTTTTAGCGATAAGATCGCCTTTTGTGCCCATTATGTGTTTGTTATTTTATTTGTTACTTATTGTCAACTTTGTTTGTGGTGCCAATAAAGTATTTTTGTATTGTTTTGTATTGTATTGTGCCTGATGGTAAGCAATAATTAACTAACGCTGCATGCACTTGTTTTGATGTTTTATCTCTATGCCCTGTAAACTCACTGGAAACATTGGCCTTCCAACCGGAACACAGCAATTTTTTACAAGCTTTTATTCAGATTCCTACTATTATCATAAATATTTTTGACTTTGACGTATGCTTGCAAACACCGAAAAAAAAGAATAATATAAATGGATTCACAACGTCCGTAGCATAAAAAATATCATGATTAAAAGAAAATTGACAGAATTAAAATTGACTTTTTTGCATTCTGATTCCTTTGATAACGCCTTATGGGAAGTCGCGGTGGCCTTAGACCGGGCGACGGACAATCGTGAGATTGTGGGTTTAAATCCCGCTTACACTTATTAATTAGTATTTTTTCCAGTAAAGATGCTATTTACATAACTGGTTGCAGTAGGTACTGTAATTCTCTGTATTCTGATCAGCAGTATTAATGTGCTTGATTGTTTAGTTTTAGCATTAAGACTGCTGTTAAGTAATTAAAATTTTATTTTATTTTAGCATTTATTATTTTCATGTAGTTTATCCATTAAATCATAGCATAAGTCAATATTGTCAACAGCAATTGTAACAATGGAATTGTTTTCTTTCTGGGAAACTTAGGAGGGAGCCCAAGATACAGGCTTTGCCTAGTTTGGGGCCCTCGGTTATATGTAGACATATGTTAATTAACAATGAATTTACTGTAATGTTAAAAGTGCTGTAAATATTGTAATTTTTGGAAATAAACTATTTATTATTATTATTTAATGCCCAATGAAAACATCGCGAGGAAAACGACATACTTATTCCGATAATCTTTCAAGGCCATGCGTCAACCGTCAGTCCGCACTGGGCCAGCGTGGTGGCGTATGGCCTTGATTGTTTCCTTGTGAAATACTCCCCCAAGTCCCACCGGTATGATACTGATGGGACCATGATGGGATATAATCCACCATGCTGGCCCACTGCTGGCCCAGTGGCTTAGTTGGTAGTAAGTCTGCCTGCGATGTCGTAGGTCGTATGTTCGATCCCCAACCAGAACAAATATTTGGTCTGTATCTGGGTGTTTCTATGTATAATAAATATACATTTACAAATATATAAGTATTATATTATCAGCTATCTGGCTCCCGTAGCACAAGTTTTGCTTAGTTTGGGGCTAAATGGTATTGTTCCGGTTGCCTGGAAGAGATCGCTCTTAGCGACAAGGTCGCCATTTGTTTCACTAGATTTAAGAATTTATCTTTTTGTTTATTCATTTTTTGTTTTTGTGTTGTGAACAATAAAGTGTTTCTATCTATCTATTGTGTGGGAAATATCCACCAATATGTCGTTCGAAACGCGCTATTATCATTTTCGGTATTTGCCTACGTTTTCCCGCCAAATTGCGGAAACCGCGCCAAATTCATTCACGACACAGAAGTTTACAAACTCGGCGTCCGCTGACGGAAAAAATAGATATACGGGATGTCGAAGCGGTTAGTTTACAAAATATTGACTAGGGTGGCTGCAAATGGCCTGACAATGGCTAGCTCACGAACCAAAATACCTAGACCAAGGAAATAACAAATTACACTAACGACGCTCACCTAATTTCGAGCATCGCTAATCTAAATTGTAATTACCTAGCGACCTGCCCCGGCTTCGCACGGATGCAATGCTGATACTAAATATGAGTACTAATAAAAAATGGTTATTGTAGGTTATTTCTGAGAGATAGACATTTATTATTGCAGACTTTTTTGTACAACTTTTAAAGGGGTACAATATTGATGTACATTTTGATCTAGCTCATAGGGTTCAGCCAGCGTTTGCAGTGTAAGTGCAAAAAATGTGTTTATTGATTGTATTACATTAGAAACCTTTAAAATGATCAATGTTTCTCTGCTATTTTATGCACGTATTATACATATAAACCTTCCTCTTGAATCACTATATCTATTAAAAAACTCGCAACAAAATTTGTTTGATGGTTTTAAAGATCTAAGCATATATAGGGACGGACAGACGCGGGAAGCGATTTTGTTTTATATTATGTAGTGATGATTAGTACCATATGTTTCAACCATTATAGGATTACCACTTGAACGCTATCTTGTCTTATGTAAAGCGACACAACGATGCGGTCTACGACGGAATGTGCTTACACCAATAGTGTGGCCATCGGGGAAACAACCCACTCAGGCAGCGCATTCCACAGCCTAGACGTTATTATTATAAAAGTAGAGTGAAACCTCTTCATTTGAGTCTTTCGAAGATCAATCATGAAACGATGTCGCTTTTCCGAGCTACGTGCAGTTCGATAGAAAATGGCCATAGTGATACAAAACGGGCAGACCAATCTAGTGGTTTTACTCGCGTAATTCACGTTGCACGTTGTCCTAATGTTTTTGCAATGAAAATAAGCCTACAGGTATGCTTTCTCAGTTTATAAACTTTCTATGTTCTATCTTAATATCTACTTTATATATTTCAACTCGATCCGCTTAAAGAATGCGACATGAATACAGTAGTAATTTTTCAGACACTTACCAGAGCAGAGTTGGTGTGCGATTTCGACGAGTCACACTGTGACACGTTGGGATTTTTTTTCCCAACGAGTAACAGTGTGACTCGATGGGAATATAAACTAGTAAAGAAAGTTGCAACGAGTAACAGTGTGACTGGTTGGGAAAAAAAAAATCCCATCGAGTCACAGTGTGACTCGTTTGGTGTGACTCGTTGGGACCCCACCTATGATTGAGCAACAAATACCCAAGTATCCAAACTAGCTTTTGAAGTAACATTTGTAGGATTATTGATTTTATTAGGAGAACATTCCGCACAGATCACGAACTAGCCCCTACTCGTAACTAAGTAAAGCTTGTATTACGGAAGCCAAATAGCTATTACTTCTATAACAAAATTGTTAATCTATACTAATATTATAAAGCTGAAGAGTTTGTTTGTTTGTTTGAACGCTAGGATCTCTGGAAGTACTGGTCCGAATTGAAAGATTATTTTTCTATTGGATAGTCTATTCATCGAGGAAAGCTATAGGTTATAGAACATAACGCTACTATTAATAGAAGCGGAGCATGAATCAAGAATGTAACAAAATTGGGAAACAATATTCCTTTTAGAGATTTCGTACGTTTCGTGCTTTGACATGACACATGACAGTATGTGTCTAAGATTGTGTCATCTATACTTATAATAAAACTGTAACGGGTCGAATTCTGTACATTGAAGATATTTTGAAATAAAAAATTTTTGAGCACTCCATAGTCGATACTGATGGTGAAACTGCATTTTTTTTCTTTCATGTGTCTGTCTGTCTTTCTGTATAGGGATCACGCATCACGCCGAAACTACTGATTCAATTCAGCTGAAACTTGGCATGCTTTTAGTTTATACTAAGGAGAATGCTGTAGGCTACTTTTGATCCCTGAATTCTGAACGGTTTTCTTGCGGGAGGGGGGTGAAAGTCAGAATGTGTATTTGGTTGTAACTCATGTTTGCGTTGTTTAATTTCATTAATTCTTTTTTTGTTAGAATAAATACATTTTTAATATTGTCCCGTCAAAATTTGAACATTGTAGGTCTGGTGGTTAGGAAATGACATAAACATTAAATAATAACGACACGCGCGGCGCGTTCGGTACATACTAACTTCTAAGTATTCTGTGTATAACAAACGATCCACAGAATATCTAGATTCTACATTCTAGAACGTGCCCACGTGATCGCGTCGCATCGTCTTGAATGAAAAAGGAATTGTCAAAAATATATTTTTGTGTGGAAAAACAAACATCATTCGGTTATAACCGACTTCAAACAAGGAGGATGTTCTCAATCGGGTTGCATGTTTTTTTATTTGGTTTTATTTTACGCGATGAATTATCGCGTATCGCGTTATCGCTAATTGTGAGTTGATTTTGATAATTCCTTTTTTGTTTGGTTGAATATACTTCAGAGGTGATCTCATATATCGAAAACAGGGAGGTAGTTTTTAAAATATCAACAAAAAACCTAAAATCAGGTCAGATTTATCTGTACGACATAGTCATAGCTTCTTATAAAATTTAGTCGAATGACAGAATTAAAGAATACCTGTCATTGAAGTAGAGTTTTGTTCTTTTGGAGAAAACATATCAGCATAATAAGTAGAAGCATAAACAACCCATTAAATGTTCCCACTGCTGGGCGTCGGGGCCTTCTCTCGCAAGGAGAGAGATAAGGTTATAATCCACCACGCTGGCCCAGTGTCGGTTGGTGGATGACATATGACTTAGAACTTATATTCTAAGTACATTTCGGTTTCCTCATGATGTTTTCTCTCACCGTTTTAATTACCGGCATTACGAACATGACTCTGAAAAGATAGTGGTGCACGTGGTTTTGAACCCTGGGTCTCCGGTTCGACAGTCGCCGTTCTCCCGACTAGGTCAGCTGTAACTTACTAGAGCAGCCATAACTTATTAGAAAAAGTATTATTTCAATCCAAATACTGTTTAAAATTTAAAGGTAGTGTTCAACAAGCTTCGGTGACCGAAGCAGACCGTTGTTAGGGTTCCGTACCCAAAGGGTAAAAACGGGACCCTATTACTGGGACTTCTGGGACTGGGGTTTCTTGCTCGATACTAATAACGTACTTGTCACAGGTAGACGTTTTCACTATTCACATAATATTTAGTTTTATGTTCTCTTTAGTGTAATTAATTAAAATAAAATAAATTATTAAGGGGCTCCCATACAATAAAAGCCGTTGATTTGCTAATGGTTCAGAACCCTTCGCGTGCGAGTCCCACTTGCATTTGACCGGTATTATTTTTTCTAAAATTTTATAAAATCCTATCCTTTCCTAATATTATAAAAATATGTCAATATTTAAATTTTTACTGCTCAATTACGTTGGAAGTTGGAATGGCTGAATGTATCGAGTTAAAATTTGAAACACATTCTTGGCTTATCTTGAGTAACACATAGGGTACTTACACATAGGCAATGTTTAGCCTATGTGTTCTTCCAGACTATAATCTAATTGTATGTCAAATTTCAACCCGTCTTGATACGTTCCGCTATATTTAAGTAACAAACGTCCAAACATTGGCATTCATAATATTTACAGGACAACGTTAGAACGGCTGAACATATTTGGAAGAAATTCGAAACACACGTAGTTTGTACTGAGAAATAGCAAATCGGTTACTTATAGGTTACTGAGACGTCGGAAAGACTAAGAAAATTTGGTAGAAAATTGAAACAGAGATAACTTATAGTCTGAAATACCACATATATGTACTACCTATCAACCTGAAAAGAAGCATGGGCCCTAAGGAAACAAATATTAACTATCACGTCAAAACGGCACAACGAATTGGGTTGAGATACGAAACACAGATAGTTTAGAGTCTAAAATTTCACATGGGCTAATAAGTCTATATTTTAATTTAACGCCATATTAATATAAGTATATATTTTTGTAAGGAACTTTATGTGATGGTCAGGTAAAAGCCAAAAATGAAAAATATATGCACCCGTTTTGGCGTAGATGGATTTTGATGCCGAATTGGGATTCTTTCGTTCTTTGTTTTTTTTCTGTGTTACATTAACATTTCACTAAGACTTGGCTTAGATTTACGAGTTCAACTTGCTTGAGTGACACTAAAACTCAAAATTTTAATCATTTTGATTCTACACAGGCTTCCTTTAAAAATTTTACGCGAAGTCGCGGGTAACAGCTTCGATACCGGTAACGCGAAGTCGCGGGTAACTAGAAAACAGCTTGCGGATAAAAAAGATAAGTAGGTATCAGATCATGCACATCAGCTTCAGACTTTTCATAATGTATCCTATAAAAATCCTACAAACTTAACACTTGCGGCTATGTTCGATACTACGAAACCTTACTAAGAATGTTCGATTTTGTTTAAAAAAAGAAAAATAAAGATGATAAAATTAAACAAATTTTTGTGTGGAAAAACAAATTCACTCCGTTTTTCAATTACTACTTACTACTGTATAAGTCAGTAACATCTGCTTACGCGAACGAAGTAGCGGGTTCAGCTAGTTGAAAATAAACCTTTGCTAATCAAATTTGTTTCTAAATCTGACTTGTTACGACTAATTTCCGACAGGTGGCGTAGCTAGCAGGTAGCTGAAAAGGTGTTTTGTTTGAAAGCGGTATTCTCAGCAATAACTGAACCGATTTCAGTCATTATTTCACCGTTGTATATGTACGGGATCTTGATGAGTGCTACATAATATACCACGGGTGAAGCCGGGGCAGATATCTAGTAATATTATGAAGCTGAAGAGTTTGTTTGTTTGAACGCTAGGATCTCGGGAAGTACTGGTCCGAATTGAAAGATTCTTTTTCTATTGGATAGTCCATTTATCGAGGAAGGCTATAGGCTATAGAACATAACGCTACTATCAGTACTATTGAAGATATCAATCAATATTACAGTTAAAAAAAACATGAATATACCACGGGCGAAGCCAGGGCGGTTTTTCTATAAATATAAAGATGCTATGTTGGCTTGTGTATGCTTAAGTTCTTTATCGATTGAATTGAAATTTCGATACGATATACAACATAAAATATAGTGTTTTTATCTGTTCCTTGCGTCAGTAACACCTGCAAGAAGACATCGTTTGAAACGGAAGCTTTGTTAATTCCACATTTCTTATCCATGCAACCATAAGGTGATAGGTATAGCAAAAGGTGTTTAACTTGCTAGCGACCCTTGTATAATTGTTAAAACATAGTAACGATACATATACAGCCCCGGATACTCAATATTTTTTTGGCGGGGCAAAATCTGAAATTTCCGCCTCGTGCATCTATTCATGACGACACCATGCATGCGCAGCAGAGACATAACGGGTTAATAAGCCCCTCTGACTTCTTTCCCCTTGAGGGGGGATAGAGGGGGCTAGATAGCTCCCTAACTTCCCCCACATGGGGAAAGAAGAATTCATGATCATAATGAATGCGTGATGAGTTACTCAATTTGGTGCCCCCATGAGGCGTGTTCGGCCCGGCTTGCCCCCCCCCCCCCCCTTAATCCGATAGTGTTTTTGTTTTGTACACAGAGTACACAAAACAAAAACACTTTCCAAATCTTTGAAGTTCCTTTGGAGCGATTGGGGGAAGAAAAATATGAGAGTGAACCTTTGACGTCTGCAGGTCTGCAAATTGGGAAATAATAGGACATAATAGGATGTATTTGACAAGTTTTCAGCTTGTCTCAAATTACCCAACTTCAAGTCCAACATATAATATAACATATAATAAGATGAAGTTGTACAAATGTATCTTCAGAGTGGATATACTTGTTACATTATTCTATAGTACTTCCAGAGGAATTACAGGGCTTAGAGATAGAACATCTTAGATCTCTGGGTGACGAGCGCAGTACAGTGCTAGGTAATGATTTGGACTCTTCATGTTCCAATAGCTATGTGTCACTGTGCTGTTATGTGGCAGGCATGTTGCTTACCATCAGGCAACATGTCCTGCTAGTCTTAAAACAAAACTTTTATATACGCGTTAGGCATTTTGAGATGAGATAAAATAATTAAACGCGAGACACGGTAATCGTTATCGACCCCGCTGTATATAAATACTTAAATTGTGAATGTAGGTACGTAATAATTGTTCAAGTTTTAACTTCTGTCTGCACTCAAGGAGTGTCACTTTTTGTTTTAGGTAAGTGAAAACATCTTTTGGCGCTCCACATACACAATTTTTTGTAAGCTGTGATTGAGACGATCATCACGTTTGGAAAGGAAATATTCGTTCGGGTGTTCTCGGGACCGCCGAGTGTGCAGTCATCTGCTGTCACTGTCAGGGTGGACCGGGCCGAACGGGCCGGGTGGTTCCATGGCGATCACAAGCCCGGGGCCCGAGACCTTATCCTAAGGTTGCCGCATGCCCCGCAACCCAGGCCCCTGGGGGCCCGTGTAGCCTGGGCCCCGGCTGGAACATCTATACCCATTCGACGCCTCGACTACCTACGAGCCAGTCCGACGCTGGTCACTGTCGTGTCGCTGTTTGTTTGTTTGTAATTCTTTAGTAATAGTAAGGTATTTCTGATTTTAGTTTTCACTACTGCCGTGCGATCATTGGTACACACATTTTTTCTTTGTTAAAAAATTACACAGCGCCATCATCACATTCTACCAATAAGTTTGTTATGTACTGCGGTATTGCATGATGTTACGTTATTTTTTTTCAGCCAGCCAGCGGTGACTGACACTGGCCGGTAGAAATGTCTCGCGCTAATAATCGTGCACAGAAAAAAGTTAAGATTCATTTTCGCGCCAACGCGAATGCTTCCGCCATGTTTGCGTGATAAATATGATGTATCGGTCATACGACTTTCGTTTGCTTTCGTTTTCAGAATTGAAGATGGTCATCCGTGATCGGACTGTTTCCTTACTTTACTCCTACTTTTACTTGTACCCACTACTGTAATAATATAACAACAGTTTTACTATTTTTATCGTTCATAGTGCAGAAGTGCCACACAGAAAATCAATATATTTAATCTATTCTCAATTTTACTACAGACTTTAAAAACGAACAATAGAGGATAAAGAGATATTCGTGTTTGTCTAATATATAGTAGAGTATGTGGTGTTTTTAATTGATCTTACGCATATTTTGTCATAATAAAAAAATAGCAATTCTTGCTAATACTTGCAAACTTTAAGAGTGAGATAGTTCATACTTTTTCGTCCGCGCAATTTTGGTATTTGCAATGGGTGCGAATCGAACCCACGATCTTTGGCTGCGCAGGAAGATTTATTACCAACTAAGCCACCGGACAGTCAAATCCAGGTACTACCGTGTTTTTTTAAAATGTCGTCACATAAACGCAGTATTGGTCTTCTGGTGTGACGCTAAACATCTCGAGGGCGGCACTAACGTTTACCGCACCACGAATTATGGCAATTATTGAACTTATTTATAGTACCTATATCCCTTAATTTGATTGTTTACTTTTAAATATTTACGCAACAAAGATTACGATTATGAAGTAACAGGAAAAAGATAATATTATGTCAGTTGCAAAGTAAAGAAGTGCCACAGTATCTAAGTATACTCCTAAATGAGATTAACGCTTGAATTAACTATGTAACAATCTAAAAAAAGGAGGTACACAGACAACTAATTTTTAAAAATCATGTTTATGTCATTTTTATTTCATGCTCTACTCGTATATCTATTCGATGGGATGTATTCAATAATCTTCCCGATCAAAAAACAAAAACACTTAAAAAAAGTAGTACGATCATCGTACTATTTTTTAAGTGAAGCTGGAATATCGAGACTTGTAATATCGAGCGAGGATTCTGAGAAATAAGAAATAAACCATCTCATTTATTATATTATCTCTATATTACGACGACAGTAATTTAGACTTTTACCTATAGTTTTATACCTGTACCTATAGTTTTACCTACCTTACTTTTACCTACAGTGCAGTAATTTAGACTTTTTATCTTCAAATACCTGCGTAGTACTCTGCTTACCATCCGATACGTATTATCCATTCCATGTTCCATGCCATCAGATGCACGTTTTGCTCGTTCTGTCATTATAGACCATTAAAAAAATTCACTCAGGGTTTTCTGAGTGTTAAATCTATGTTTTAAAATGGAATAAGACTGATAATAATAGCTACAGTACATTCACGGCGTTCATGGATATCTTTGTAAACTAATGCGCTTCCTGTGTAGGTTTTTTCGAAGGGTTAAATTTTTTTTTGTTTTTTTAACTGTAGTTCACTCTTCTTCTTCACAATCTTGGTGGCTTCAAGTCGAGAGTGAACCTACTAGGTTAAAATGTGTAAAGTAAAATTCTAGGTAACCACGCTACATCGTCGACCGTATCGTCCCTTGAGATCAAGAAAGATGGCGATCAAAATGTAAAAGTAGGATAGTTAAAAACATAAGTGGGAAGTGAAAACTAAAATAATATATAACCATTAAAAACTTATGAATGTTTATAATAATAAATAAAAGTGGTCAAGTGCGAGTCGGGCTCGCCCATGAAGGCTTCCGTAGCAGCAAGTAACATAATACAAAAGTTCTTGTACTTCGTTGTTCCTATAATTAGTGTTTTAACAATAGTCAATTTATGACGTATTAAAATAAAACTACTTACTAGATATCATTCAAACCAATTTTCGTTGGCAGTTTACACGATAACGTACATCATACACTTTTTTTTATTTTTGTCATTCTCTTAGTTTAGAAGTTACAAGGGGGGGGGGGGGACACTTTTTACCACTTAATACGTTAGAAAAAAAATATTTTAGAAACCTCAATATAAAATTTTTGATGACCTATTCATAGATATCCCTCACGTATGGTATAGATCAAAAAAACATTTTTGAGTTTCAGTTCTATGTATGGGACACCCCTAAAAAAATTAGTTTTTTTCTATTTTTCGTATCAAAATCTTAATGCGGTTCACAGATTACATCTACTTACCAAGTTTCAATAGTATAGCTTTTATAGTTTCGGAGAAAAGTGGCTGTGACATACGGACGGACAGACAGACAGACATACAGACAGACATGACGAATCTATAAGGGTCCCGTATTTTGCCATTTGGCTACGAAACCCTAAAAATATTACATAGACATTGTAAATGTACAGTAAACACTGCGCCACTACAGCAGGACAGCAGCAGCTAGCTATCTTTCTCGCTCAGGCACACTCGGCGGTCCCGAATTCACCCCAAAGAATCTTTCAATTACGAATATGAGCTTAATACCAACGAAAAATTCTGTGGGCGTGCCAAACTAAGGGTTCACTTAAAAAAATTGGTAGTCATAGGAATTGCCGATAGAAGTGAAAACTTATAACTCAGGATTTCAAAGCTTACTTTGGAAACTACGCGGTTGAACCGGAGGCCGAAACCATTTCTCAAGATTTCTTATCATTTCCGAGCGTGATGCTAGAATTCAATTCATAGCCCACGAAAAATCTGTCTGTAACGCGCCAAAAGATGTTTTCGCTTCAAAACCCTAAGCATTTAAAAATCGATATTCACAAAAAAAAAATTGTGGTCTGTGGTAGATATTTGATTTAAAAAAACTTTAAATTTAGTGGCGTTTAAAATCAGAAATTTAGCAAAATGACTTTACCGTCAGTAGCAGGTATTTGATTAAAACAAATAAGTGTAGTAGTTTGACTGGCCTCGTGGCTTAGTGGCTAGTAACTCTCCCTGCGAAGCCGAGGGTTCGATTCCCACCCAGTGCAAATATTTGTGTAATGAATTCAAATATTTGTACTGTGTCTGGGTGTTTCTATGTATAATAAGTATGTATTTAAAACTATATATGTATTATATCAGCTATCTGGCCACCATAGTACAAGCTTTGCTTAGATCATGCGCGGTCCGAGGAGGGGGGGTCACAGGGGACATGACCCCCCCCCAAAATCGTATACGTTAAACTAAAAATCTAAGAAAATTAAAAATGTCTAAATAGTACATAGACTATTTTTTAACTCGAGAAAACAACTAGAACGGGAACTACGCGGGTAAAATCTTGGGGGGCTACTAGTAAAGTATTTTATACTCGATTTATTGTATTTCTACTTGTGACCCCCCCAAAATCTAAGGCTGCGTACTGGAGACTCCAAAATTCGAGGCTGGGACCGCGCCTGGCTTAGTTTGGGGTCAGATAGTGTTGTGTGTGAATTGTCCACCAATACCTATACCTTGTTTAGAATACATAAATTTACAATAATATATTTTTTGTGGTTCGTAGTATCGACTCTAAATAACTTTATTAGGAACCAGTGCGGTGCAATCTGAGGTCGTTGACTCCAACAATATTGACTTTACCAGAGGAACCGATATCTCAACAAATATTGTGTCCAAATATGATAGGAGGCCCCAGGATTCTACATCTCAAACAGACAAACAAACGGTTTTTGATACTTACGTTAGTATTCCAAGTTTGTATTTAACTTGACACCTTATTCATGTTACAAAATCAGATTTGAACTCAAATTTTTATTTATTTTTTACCATTTGTCTATTTAAATAGATTTGGGTAAAGTAGGTGTATTTTGAGTCTGCACGGCCAGTAACGCAACTTTTAAAGTTAAAGTACTTTATTCATAAGTAAAAATTACCCATCAAATAATAAAAAATAAAACAAGAACAAAATTACAATTTTTATTTACCCCCGACTACTTCGGATTTGTATTCTGTACAACATTCTACTATATAGTCAAGTCCTTTCATTTGATACCCATATTGAGGGAGTTGTGAAAAAAGAAATGTATTTCACCATTGTGGTAGCAGCCATCTTGGATTTGTAATTTGTCATAATGCATAGTATTCTACTAGTCAAGCCGATACCCATATCGAGGTAGAAGAGAAAAAAAATAACGTAATTTTGTGGTGGCGGCCATCTTGGATTTGAAATTTGTCATAGTGTAGTGTCGTAGTGTCATAGTGTTTGTATAGTATTCTACTAGTCTAGCCTTTTCATTTGAGACCCATATTGAGGTGAAGAAATATTTTGTCCGCCATTTTATGGAGGCGGCCATCTTGAATATAATATAAGAATCACTTATAAAACCCCCTTTTTTTTGGTCGAGGCCAAATATTGACCAAACATAAGTAAGAATATCCGCACAAAAATTAACCTTCAATTAAAAAAACCGCATTGAAATCGGCCCATCCCTTTGAGCTCTACGGTGCCACAAACAGACACACACACACGGACAGACAGACAGACAGACATCGGCGTCAAACTCATAACACCCCTTTTTTTGGTCGGGGGTTCATAAAGAAAGATCATACAAATTGTATACATTTTCAAAGTTTGAAATGACCACTTCACTGTATTATAATAATTATCGTACAGAAAACTGAAAATTATTCAAGCAAGGTTAATGAAAACGTTATTTGGGGTAAGTTTTCACTTCAAACATTTTTTATTAAACCCTCTACACACGAGCCCTAAAATCAGAGGAAATTACGTAAAAGTAGTGGGGAGGACCCTACATCGCACCATATGATTGGTGATTTATGGTACGATGTAGGCTCCTCCCCACTACTTTTAAGTAATTTCCGCTGATTTTAGGGCTCGTGTGTAGAGGGTTTTAGATAGCAAAGACGACTAAGTAGTGTTTGCTTAGCTGACTCTATATTCTCTAGATACAGAATCAAAACATGTTTAGCACTGAACAGCTGAACAGTATTTGTACAAGTGTCAGCACATTGATAGACTCGCTTTTCTTACTTATCGTGATGTCAATGTATCATGATATTAAGATTGCAAAAATGTAAGTTTAGTAAAGTAAAGTTACAAAATTTTTCCGGTTTGAAGGGCAATGTTACCAGAGAAATTACAGGGCTTAGAGATATAATATCTTAGATCTCTGGGTGACGAGCGCAGTGCAGTGCTAGGTAATGATTTGGACTTTTCATGTTCCAGTAGCTGCATGTTACTGTGCTGTTATGTGGCAGGCATGTTGCTTACCATCAGGCACATGTACTGCTCGTCTCGTCACAAATTTGACAAAAAAAAAAATTAAATATTTCCAAAACATGTTCCAGTTTGAAGGTCAATGTTTCCTGAGATTCAGGCTTCAACAATCCGATTTTTTTTTCGATAGTGGTTAACACTAGACCGCCCTCTCGCCTGATGTTAAGCGACGATGCGGTCTACGATGGAACGTGTTTACCTACATAGAAGGAACCGATTTACTCTCGTTTTTTTAAGACACCAAGATTGCAACTATGGAAACTAGGGAAAATCCCACTTAGACAACGCATTCCACAGCCTAGACGTTCTCATCACAACTGTAGAGTCCTCTTCGTTTGAGCCTTTGGAATGTCAACTATGAAACGATGTCGCTTTATCCAGGTACGCGCAGTCCGATAGAAAAAGAGCAAGGTGCTATTAGATCATGCAGATCGAAATATGACCGGAATATACGTAAATACGTTTTGCGCAGAAAGAGAGTAGACGTCTTAAAAAAAAAAGGTTGTCGTTATAAAACGTCTTCATTAAAAAAAAAAAATGTGACATAGACGCGAGTACTAGCGTACTTCGTCTGCATCTTCAGAGAATGTTCAGCGGTCACCAACCCGCATTTCTAACCAGTGAAGTGAACGGACCGACAATGCGATTTATTTTTATAAATAACTTACTATTGTCGCGTTATAAGAGAAAGTTTGCGGGAGAAAAATGGTCGCTTGTCGTGTATGTACAAAGTATTTGTTATGAGGATTGTTTGAGTAAATTGAATTGTAGAAAACAAAATAAAAAATTGCCCGTCATAGGGACTGCCGATGGAAGTGAAACCAAACTTTATTAATCTGTGGTGAAACCTTGGAACTTTAGTATGAAACATCTAAAGAGTTCAACTTATACCTTATCCATAGACTTTTGTTCGAATTTTGAATTTCGGAATTAGATTTTTTTTGCTACTATAAGGAAACAATACTAACGTTGCGCAGTAACAAACAATAAACAATTTAACATTAAAGGTGATTTTTACAAATTGTTGGCTAATAATAAAAGGGGGCTAGGGCCTGAGGTTATAAAGAAGGAATTATTTGATTGTTGCCGAAATTAAAGTAGTATGTGATATTCCAGACTAATATTTACTTATGTACCAAATTTGATCCATTTGCCAGTTATTCTACCGCCAAATAGTAATGCGCAAACATTACTGTGTTCCGGTTTGAAGGGCAATGTTTCCAGATAAATTACAGGCCTTAGAGACATCTTACATCTCTGGGTGACGAGCGCAGTGCAGTTCTAGGTAATGATTTGGGCTCTTCATGTTCCAATAGCTGCGTGTCGCTGAGGTGTTGTTTACCACCAGGAGCCTCATCTCGACCCTCTTTATTTGAAAAACAAACACAATCCTTTCTGTAGTTTTTGCGTGAAAGACTAACAAAAAAATAAACACTCGAATCACATCGAAAATAAACACTTACAAATTGATTGCCTTTATGATAATGTCAGCAGTGCCCTTAGCGTTAACATATACTACGTATAGAGTTGACACAAACGCTTTAAACCGAAAGAACGGGTAGCATCTTTCTTGCCTTGTCGCTCTCGTGGAAGTCTCATACTTTTGTTGCGGCACATTACTCTGTTGCCATAGAAAGTATGCACGTCATCTGCTTACGATTGACGCAAAGGAACCGTGCGGAAAATCTAACTCTAAACGTAGTATATGTAAATTCTTTGGCAGTGCCCCTCGGTTTCACCTGCGTATTTCCTAGGGGTAGACCCCTAACAAAAACTGTCTTACCTTTGATATTCTGTCTCTTTTCTTTTCGCTTGAAACACTAGAGACAACAATAGCAATGCCAAAGCCGATTTAGTTAAGATCTCGTTATATTGCAGGGTATAAAATTGCTTATGTGTCATATTATTGTATTGTCATATTATGACACATAGGCAAATTTTATACCCTACAATATAACGAAATCGTCCCTTCTACTCCTTAATTAAATCGGCTTAAAAAAGAGATTATCTATCTACCTAATTTAATAAATTAATAATTTTCCTCCAGATCCCTTTAGCAGTTTTTGAGTGAAAGCGTCATCCGTACACAAACTTTCGTATTTATAATGTAGGGTTAGGAATAAGGATAAGTTGAGGGTTAAATAAAGCGGTTATAGCTGGTAAGTTACGCATAACGCCAGTTGCTTCAGAAGCTAGCCCGCTGATAAGGCGTTGAGTAACGCTAATATAATTATAATCTTTCATTGTTGCGCTTACCGTTTGCATATTATTAGTTTAGTTATTACAGCGAACTTTAATATCTGGAAGAGACAAGTCTATGTCAGCAGAAATTTGAGATTAAATCCCGGGGTATGGTGTCTTTTTTAGTAAGAAAGATCGTGGTGACAAAGTTGATGGACAGTACCGAAATCACCAGTCACCTGTAGAAATACAATAAATAGAGTAAAAAAGACGCTAGACTAGTGGCGCCCCATGATTTTACACGCGTAGTTTCCGTTTCAATTGTTTTCCCGTATAAAAAATAGTATTCTATAAATTTAATTTTTTTAGATTTTTATATTAACCTATACGATTTTGGGGAGGGGAGGGGGGGGGGTCACAGTGGACATGACACCTCCCCCCGCGCATGTCCAAAATGGCAGCGATGGGCTCCATGGCATCTCGCAGCCAAACAGCTTGACGTAATGCAGTTTTGGATCTAATATATAGGCTTCCGGTATTTAATAATCTGTTTTTGGAACTTTAGGGAGAGGTTGCGGATTAGGTGTTTTTGTAAAGGCCTTGGTCTTCGGCCTTATGTGGTCACACTACCGCAGATCGAGAAACACGAGGGGACGTTATAGTAAATCAAGGATACTACCACACCCACGTTCGTATCATTCGGTAATGTCGTGTGTGTAATACACACAGGTGTCCAATACTAATCACATTATTATAAAACTCGATATAAGTTACACTTTGTATATTTGAGTTTGTCGTCATAATCATCGATCCACAATTATCTACCGATTTAATTCGCCTAAAAAATTTGCCAGCATTTTTGCTCGTGTTAGTGTTTTTGTTGGAAATACTGTTGTAAAACACGTGGTAATTTTTAACGGACTTCAAAAAAAGAAGGAGTTATCTCAATCTGACCGCAATTTTTTATGTGTGTTTGCGGATAACTACGTTGTACATGAATGATTGAAAATATTATTTTATTGAAAAGGTGATATTTCAAGCGTGCCAGATAAGGTAATGAATTGAAGGAAATTCCTATGATAACGAAACCAGGATCTGATGACGCCATCTCAGACAACTCGAGGGGAACTTTCCAAGACCGTTGAGGTGACTAGTGCATTTGTCAATGTTATGGTTGTGTACTTACAAAAGGTCATACAGTTTTGCGCTGACTATTAAGGCAACAAAACAGGCAAAGTCAAAAAAGAAGATTACAAGGCGTGGTTGGCTTAAACACTTGCGTACGTCGATAAAAGATTTCTGACAGTGTATCTACTTCAAAATAATCACAAATTTAAATCAGATTAAAACCACATATCTATTAGATAAAAGGTAATACAAATAAATGTATGTAGCTATCATGCGACCCGCACGCTTACACGTCATCAGTGTTGATAACCATTTTGTAAGCAATGAATTTAGGCGATGTAAGCGTGATGGGGCTTGTTATTGTGCTAGTAATTTGTGATTAATGTATCACGTAGCTAGATAGGAATTCAGTATATCTATAGATTTGAGAGTTGTTGTGAGATTTGAGTGTGCAGTCGGAGTTCCGCCTTTACAATGCTACTACACTATAGTTTACTAAAAAGCCGAGGCCAAGTCATTAGATCGTTCAAAATCGTGAGGTCACAAGTTTGAACCCCGTCGGTAATTCTAAGAATTGTTCCGAGCGCATGTCCAAGTTTGTTGCCCCCTGGCTTTAAGGGTTGAGGACAACATGGTGAGGAATTCGACATTTTCTTACAATATTTCGAGGGTATGAGTCGTCTGTCGACCCGCACTGAGTCAACGGAGTGGCTTATGGCTTTTACTCTGCTCTTGTAAAGTGGTCAGTCATCAGTGGGAACATTTAATGGGATGATTAAGCTAATATAGCCAATACGATGAGGAAAATTCCGAATAAAAAAAACTGAATAAGCTATTACTAGCAGCGCTCTGCGGTGTCACCTGAAACACCTGACATAAAACACTAGTACACTATACCATGGCCTTATTCACAACACAAATCACTCAAGCCACATCTAGAATGTCTATGGAGTAGACGCGAGCTGTGCTCACTGGCGTTAAATGGTAGCAAGGTCCACGCACCTCATTATGAGCATTTCAACTCATCTCCGCTGACGATTGCGAAATGCACACTGTCATATACGAGGCTACGCGGATACGGTGTAGTAAGCCGACGGGATGAGCGAAAATCATCCCTATCTGTAAGATTGATGCGAATTACAATTTAATACGACGGTTCTGTATAAAAAGCAACAAAAGATAAAAGGTAAATTCCAAAAAAAAAATAACTTGGCTGTCATAGGATCTGCCGATGGAAGTGAAAACTTATAACTCAGTATTTGTTACAGTATTTGTTTGTTACTCTATTTTGGAAACTACGCGGGTGAATCCGGAGGGGGCTGCTAATCTGGAATGAATCTTCAAAACATTTTCGCCTAAATAAGTCTTCTAAGCATGCCCATCTAAAAATGCGCCAGCATTTCTAGATGGCCATGGTTCCGAGTTCACGTGACGCTTGAGCTCAATTCACAGCCCACAAAATACCTGTGTGTGCACGCCAAAAGAAGTAGGTATTAATTTAAAAAAAAGCATATCAAATGCAGACAGTTTATGTTCCTGGGGTTCACTCTTCTTCTTCTTCAAGGAGGTCTCTGAAGAAATAGAGAAGAAGAGAAAGAGAAGATCTAAAGAGATCTATACAATCCATCATGCTGGGATCATGCATCATCCATCATCACAGTTTGGTGGATTTGTGTTTGTGTTATTTTTTTTAATACTAGATAGGTCTACATTTGACCGAAATCTGTCTGTTGTCAAGTAATATCATGGACAAGTATGAAATACGTTTACCTAGAAGGTACCTGTTCACTCGACATTTGAAGACACCCTGGTAGTACCTGTCAGAACACTGAATCAAATAGAGTATTCCACATTTGAAGCATAGTCCCGAGACCCGCTCCCTGGCCCCTTCGACGCTACAATGCTACATTAAGCAAGTCGTTGACTCTCTATCTAGCCCATACGATATTCCTTTCATGAAAAGTATACAACTCTATTAAAAAAAAATCATTTAAAAATGAATATTACATTCGCTTCATTCGTACTTTCTGTGAGACCTTCGCAGTAGTTACGGCGACCTATTTGCAGTTAGATTTTATTATTTATTAGCTAAGTCATTTTAATTAACGTTGGTTAATAACTTTAAGGTCGTTACTTTGCATAAAATATGGTAAAATAGCGCAAAATAACTTTATATTTCAGTTGTCTATGAATAAGTTATTTTTTTGGAAGTACCGATCTATTTTGTATAGCTGCCGGCAAACAAGTTGACCCAATGAAGTTAGCTGCGCATGGCTGCGCAGAAACGTTTATAAGGTCCCTTTGGTGGAAGTGAACATGCGCGAACTTTCCCCTTCCACGTCACTTTTGGGTCAACTTGTTTGCCGCCCACTATATTATGCTGTGAAGGACAATTTAAATTCATATTATAATATGTACATGAAATGCACAACATACCTATATATGTATGAGTATTTTTAGAAATTTTTGAGATGAGTGTGAGTGAAACTATTAATATTTTTTTTAAACTTTTTACTTCATTTTTTTTTTAATTTACACATTAAAAAAAAACGGATAGGTACAACATTTTAGCCTCACGTATTTAAGTTTGATTTATAAAAGAAAAACTTTGTAGGTGCTATTATTTTCTTCTTATGATGAAATATGTTTTAGCAGTTAATTTTAATTTAATTTTGTGATCCAAAGATATTTCGCATCTTGGCGGGATAACGTAGAAGCGCTGTAACCTTGACGGGCACTTTCAGCGATGAATCTCACTATTCCAAGACAATATGATTATGACAACATTTCTCTTTTTAATCCCCGACCAAAAAAAGGGGTGTTATAAGTTTGACGTCGATGTCTGTCTGTCTGTCTGTCTGTCTGTCTGTCTGTCGGTCTGTCTGTCTGTCTGTCTGTCTGTCTGTCTGTGTGTGTGTCTGTCTGTGGCACCGTAGAGCTCAAACGGATGGACCGATTTCAATGCGGTTTTATTTATTCGAAGGTTGATATCCGTGCGGATGTTCTTAGCTATGTTTGGTTAATATCGATTCAAGATGGCCGCCTCCACAAAATGGCGGACAAAATATTTCTTCACAACTTATCTCAATATGGGTATCAAATGAAAGGGCTTGACTAGTAAAATACAATACATAATAATAAATTTCAAATCCAAGATGGCCGCCACCACAAAATGGCGAATTACATTATTTTTTTCACTACTACCACAATATGGGTATCAAATGAAAGGGCTTGACTAGCAGAATGTTGTACAGATTACAAATCTGAGATCCGAGGTAGTCGGGGGTTAACCAAAATTTTTAATTTTGTTCTTGTGTGTAATTGTCTAATATCAATATTATTTTATTATTACCAGCCACTCCACAGATTTTGGGATATATACTTCAGAGATTGTGACACAAATAAACAGTAATGTTACAATGAAATACTTATGAATAGCACACAAAAACATGACGAATATAACGAGTTCATGACAAAGCCCACTACAGTATCTCGTATCGTGAGATAAAGGATTTAATTCTCCTATAATATACCCACAAACATTGGTCCACAACAGGGGTCGGCAACGCGCGGCCCGCGATAATTTTGAATATTTAATAAATTCATAAATTTATTGAAACACTACCTATGAATATGTGTGCAAATGAATGACAATCTTTTAGAAGTGGGCCCGCTTTTATCTACTTTTTTCACTATGTGGCCCATGACTCCGAAAACGTTGGCGACCCCAGATCTACAATCTACCTTAAGGGCTAATTAGATTGGTATATCTTTCAACTAGTCATCACCCCAATTCGCCAATCTCTATGTTTTACCCGTAAAACAACAAGACACTGCTTTTCTATTTTGCAGGCTCAAGGACATCGAGGACGACTTTGAAAACTTTTCAAAAGACTGGCATTCAATAGCACATAACCATATGTACAGAAACAATTGGAAACATGGCGGGACTACTGCCTAGCAGGACTTCAAAAAATTAACATAGATAAAAAACCAACAATCGGTCACCGAATGGTATCGTGGTTGAGACGCGGACTGCATTGACTTCCAGCGCTGAATACGAGTAGCTAATTACGTTCTAGGTGCAATGCCGCGTCTACCTATTATTATTTTTGCATTTGTATATCCAATTTTTGAGTAATGTTATCTATACTATTTGTAACAACTTTATGTAGATATGTTAATGGTACAGTGTCTTTGTAAGTTTGAAGCTAATCTTTGGGACAACCAGCTGAAAGTATATCATTTATTATATTGTTATATTTATTATGTTCAATTTTATTATTGTATTGGTTCAATTAAGACTCAAATTAGTAACTTAATTATTGATGGATGTCTCCCTGGCCCGTTTAGTAAGATCACGCCCTAAACATTATTTCTTTTGTATTTTTCACCTACAAAATACCTACGTAGAAGTCGAAGCAATGTTTTTGTTATACTAATTTTAAGTTTTATCTCGCATAAGTGAAATGTTAAGTTTCTTGATAAGAAATAAATTTAACCAGAAGTTTTATGTACTTATTTTTTTTTACTGGGCAGAGCCTTTATGCTGGCGGTATTACCACGCTGAATGGTAATGCTTATGCGTTGGGCCAAATAAACGCCAGCATTTTGGTCACGCGTCGCGTCGACCAAGCGCTCGGAAAGGCTTTTGATGTTGAAGTGAGCTACCGGCCCACACGGGCCCAATGTCTCAACCCCAAAGGGCTCATAGATGTAACCACTTCCGAGGGTTGCAAATTTGCGCCGTTTGAGTCGCTCAGCTGAATTAGCCGCTGCATCGGCCCTACTATGTGTCTCTGGAAGATGTGATGGTGCCAGAGTATCGACGCAAGTTGCGTCCCAAACTAGGGGCCGACCCAACTTCCAAGGCACAGCAGTCATGCCGTCAGGTCTTTTGCCATCGTCACGCGCAAGACCACTCGGTTCGAGTATGGCTGGGACATTGGCGGTGGAAAAAGCCTATGATGTCGTTCAGGATGGCGTGGTGGCCAATACGACCCGCGCTTTTCGAGCAAGAGAGACCGTGGAGACCGAGTTGGTCGACGGCAGTACCACAATGGCAGCGATGGGCTTCATAGCACCTCGCACCCAAGCGCAAGCTAACAGCTAGACGAAATGCAGTTGGGTCTAATAGGCTACCGGTATTGAAAGATGTACTTATTTGTATGTAACCTTTTGCGTCTCGAAATAATCCTCTGAATTTTACTAGTATGTTGCGTTGGCTCGAATTTTCATAGGCAGTAGAGGCCACTTGACGCCAACTATAGATTATTTTTATAAAAAAGTACTAATTGGCTTGGCACATGGTGACGACAGCCTTAATAGATTTGTGGGATATTTTCTAACTTAGCCTTATAAATGCGCGTTTTGGCGTCAGAAATTGCCAAGATTTCTACGGTTTAAAACTGACTTCAAGTAACTTCACTACAGTATGGCAAACAAGTTTTGGAATAATTAGAAGTAATTATAAATATGGGTGAACATTCTTCAAACATCAGTAAGTAGCCCAAAGCTAAGCACAACTTTTACTATGATAGCCGGATAGCTGATATAATATCTACTTAAATAATTGTAAATACACAATTACGAAACCTACTTATATAGAAAAAAAATTGGTTGCCTGTAAAGTCGGTATACGGGCGAAAGTTTTACGTGACAACGACTTTGAGTGGTAAAATAATTTTACGGAAGGGACGCGTGCCTTTCACTTTTTATGTCTGTCTCTCTCGCTCTTAGGCGGGCTAACCATGCCCGAGTGGAAGGGACGCGTGCCTCTCACTCGCTCTCGTTGTGAGCGCATAACGTGAGCGGAGCGTAACGCAGTTTCTTGAAGTGTCACCCGGCAAACCAATTTATAAGACGTTGTCACGTCAACAATACAATAATAACAAAAAAATAATACAAAACAGAAAAATTGATTAAACAACAATTAGTTTTCATTACAGAGTATTTACCGTGTTCGTTTAGGTTTGTTACACGATTATTCCCGATATTACGATGTAGTTTCATTCAGCATGTCAACGAGTAAACGGTCCTGCATGAAACTGTATCGAATTAGCCCAGTCAATATTCCTTAACTAAACATTTAAATTTAGTGAATGACCGGGATAGCACAATCCAATATTGGATTTTGAAAAGTATTGGCGATAATGTCAATGTAATTTATTGTTCTCTTCTGTCAAGCTGTAATTCATTCTTACGCAAATTGCTAATTACATACATGGCCCTCCATATTAGTAAAAAGGATTGAAGGTATGCGTCTTCCCGTTTGGCTTACGTAACGTAAGTAATAAAGTAATACAAGTATCTTGAATACTTGTGACCGAGCTACACGAGGCTTGTTAGGGTTCCGTAGCCAATTGCCAAAATATGGGACCCTTATAGATTCGTCATGTCTGTCTGACCGTCCGTATGTCACAGCCACTTTTCTCCGAATTTATAAGAGCTATACTATTGAAACTTGGTAAGTAGAGGTATCCTGTGAACAGCATTAGGATTTTCATACAAAAAAAAAAAAACAATACATTTTAGGGGTGCCCCATACTTAGAAAAGAAATTTAAAAAAAAAACCATCAATACCATACGTGTGGGTTATCTGTGGATAGGTCTTCAAAAATGATATTGAACTTCCTAAATTACTTTTTTTCTAAACTGAATAATTTGCGCGAGAGACTCTTCCAAAGTGGTAAAATGTGTGTCCCCTGTAACTTCTAAAATAAGATAATGACAAAAATCAAAAAAGTGTATGATGTCTGTTACATATTTGTATTATATTGTTATTTACATAAATATATTTGTAAACTATCAACGAAAATTGGTTTGAATGAGATCTATTAAGTAGTATTATTTTAATACATCATAAATTCACTTTTGTAAAAACACTGATTAAAGTAACAACGAACTACAAGAACTTTTATATTATGTTACTTGCTGCTACGGAAGCCTTCATGAGCGAATGCGACTTGCATTTGACAACTTTTATGTTTCACGTTAGGTTAGCTAGCTAGAGTTAGTAAGTTAGCAAGCTAGTACTTCTATCTTCGTGTAGACAACGCTGCGCAACGCTAGTGTTGCACTCGAGTACAAAGATTTTTCACCTTGTGCTCTTTTGGTTCCCTTGCTACGCTCAGGATTCTAATTTTGAATAACTCGCTGCGCTCGTGATTCAATTTTAGAATCCTTCGCTTGCTCGGTCATCAAAATTGAGCACGTGGTTAAAAATCAACTTTGCACTCTTGTATAACAAATAACTATTATCTGCCATTTTGTGGAGGCGGCGATCAGATATTAATCAAACATAACTAAGAACTACAGCAAGGAAACTCGCTTTCATATAAAAAACTGCATCGAAATCGGTCTATCCGTTTGAGAGCTACGGTGTCACAGACAAACACAAGCAAGCAGACTTATACATCGGCGTCAAACTTATAACACGCCTCGTTTTGGTCGGAGGTTAAAAATACTCCAAGATACTGGCGGGATTCATCCACCAACCCATACTTGGTCAGCGTTGTGGATAATGGCTTTGAGTTTCTCCTCGCGAGAGGCCTCGAATCCCACCAGTGAGAACATGAAGTGGGCTGGTTAAGCTGGGGAATCCAATTTAAAATATCACGATGGTGAATCGCATGATGTTCTAACTCGATGGTTCTAACCAATTGCTCATCAAGACTTACAATACAAAACACTTTATCACAAAAATATTACAAACACAAAGATTAAACTTAACATCAAAACATTTTGACTTACAGTTATGTAAGTAAGTAAGTCTTGACATTGCAAATGTTCGTGATACATGGTTCAGCACCAAACATCCATACTTTGGCATCTACCTACTCGTATTTTAATATTACCTATTAGGATATTATCATGTTGACATTTAACGCGCCAAAACGTTTCTTGCTATTTTTTAAACACTTTACGTAATTAATTTTTTTAGTTTCTTTTAGTTCCATTTCAACTTAGGTACGTGCTTTTCTGAAATGTCAAATAGGGTAATTATATTTTCAGAACTTAAACAACAATTGCTCTCAGGGGACATTCAAGTTGTACTCTCCAAAGAATTCCACCTTAGCGAGAGAGATTTAGGTGCTATATTCTTATAGGTATTTTGATCACGTGTCAGATTCAGCGGCAGCGGCCGAATTCTTGATCATCAATAAATTAAGCACGTGTCTTGACCGGTGTAACTTCACCCTAACCTCGGTACCTACTACAAAACGTTTTAACGACTTCAAAATCTTGAACATCGCAGCAAAATTCCTAGCTTATTGGGTTTTCATTGGATATATTTTGGGGACTGGGCAATCTCAGTGCAATCTAATACCACCATAGTCTCTTTTCTAACGGTGTGCTTGTAGCTCGAAAAAGTGGCATCATTTCATGGTTGACGTTACAAAGACTCAAATGAAGACTCTACACTACTCTACTGACACTACTTTTGATGTCTAGGCTGTGGAATGAATTGCCTGAGTGGGTTTTTTTTCGATGGTTACAATCCTGGTGTTTTCAAATCGAGAGTGAATCGGTTTCTTCTAGGTAAGCACGCTTCATCGTAGACCGCATCATCGTTTAACATCAGGCAAAATAGCAGTCAAGTGTAAACCCATACATAATAGTTAAAAAAAACTATGGAATGAATTGCTTGAGTGGGTTTTTTTTCGATGGTTACAATCCTGGTGTTTTCAAATCGAGAGTGAATCGGTTTCTTCTAGGTAAGCACGCTTCATCGTAGACCGCATCATCGTTTAACATCAGGCGAAATGGCAATCAAGTGTAAAGCCATACCCAATAGTTAAAAAAAACTAAACACATAATTTTTGTCAATTTTAGTTCTTTACAAGTTTATACTTCGAAAATTTGTAAAATTGTAGTGTTAGCACCAAGAAGAGAGTATATATGGGAGACAAATTTTACAAGAGTGAAATCGTATCACTCTTGGCAACTTAGAACCTTGGGAGCGCTCGTCACCCAGAGATATAAGATGTTTTATCCCTAAGCCCTGTAATTTCTGTGAAACATTGCCCTTCAAACGAGAACACAGTGATGTTTTCACATTACTGCTTGGCGGTAGAATAAACTGGCAAAAGTGTTGTACTTCCCCAGGAGGAGTCTGCAAACAGTCCTACCACTGCATACTACATCACAGATTAATATATCAATTCGACTTGACTCAAACAAAAAAACCAATGAAGTAAAGTGGCTAGAATACCTTGACACTTTGACTCTCAGCTATTCTACGCGATCTTAAGTCAAGTTAAACTGGTGCTTGTTTGTATTTCGCTTGTAAGTTTTCGTGAATAAGGCTGCTCTTGGTAACACATTAGCCATTCATATTTCGGCTGGGCGCCATTCACTGAATGGGCTAGGAAATGTGTCAAATCGACGCGTGCGCACCTATGGCGTATACGTGGTGACCATATTGATTTAGAGTTTTTGGATTTATTGTAAGGCCAATAACAGTATTATATCCAAACAAAATCCATAACTTTGGATGTTTGCTGTTCATTGACATCGTAAGAACTGAACTGAATGGATCATACGAACTATTTTTAATCCCAAAAAAACAGTTCCTTAAGAAATATTAAAAACTTGTTAAGTTTTGAGTAAAACTTTTGTTTTACGATTTTTTGTTTAAACAAACAACTACGTTGATTTATTTTCATGTCCTCTAATTTCTCTGGCAACATTGCCCTCCAAACCGGACCACAGAGATGTTTGTACATCACTGCTTGGCAGTACATTTACTGAAAAAGGTGTCCTACTTTCTTTTTCACTGTAAAGAGTCTTAAATAATCTTATATAACTACAAAAGTATTCTTCGGTACTACCAATATTTTTTTTACGCAGTCTCTTAAAATCCATAACCTATGGTGTTGGTAGTCCGTCTACGCGAAAGCGGTGGATGTTTGCGCGTACGGATCTCGCGCCGGTAGCATGCGTAATGTGTCAAAATTTTCTCTAGAGGAATTTTGGACAATCAACATCTTGAATCTTGACCAGTGGTGTACTGTGGATAATGTACTCTAGGCAAAGGACGAATCCCACTGATAATATAAATGCGAGAGTTTGAATGGTTTGACATCTTTTGCTATACGGAATGGAACGGACCGGGTTGAAATTTGTTGAAACACAGTAAGGTTTTTTAGAACAGGCCATATTTTGTTGCGAGATAATTTTCGGAACAAGAACTACGCAAGTAAAACTGTTGTTGTTTACCTAAATTAAATTTAAGTTATGTTTATTTAAGTTTACAATGGCTATTGTTCGTAGCTTAGGCATTACCTAAGCAATACCATACACGGATATCCGTGATACCATATATATATATACTCCTCAAATATTTTGGGCATGTCGCTCGTAGGGACCCTGACAGCCTAATTTCACCATCGGATATGTACTTGTACGTCATCCCTGAGCCCTATAGGCTAGGCTATATATTAAGTACTACGGGCGAAGCCGGGTCGTACCGCTAGTGTATTATTGCTTTCTTTTTAATTCGTTTGTAAGCATACCTATATTTTATTTTGTAGGTAATGCAGTCGGGTCATTAGGGGGCACAAAATCGCGGGACGCTACTTGTGAAGTCTGTTGTGGTTTTTCTCGACATATTTCATTGTATTATTATTTGTAAACACCTCAAAAATTTGAGGCTGCGACCGCTCATGATTTCATTAGTTTAAAATGTAACGTCATTAGATTATAATCTAACTATTTTACGGCGATATACGTTTCGAAGAGATACTATATGTATATGTGTATCCAAGTAAACTGTCCATATAACATGCAAATCAAGTTTATTACAAAGCCACTGGAATCCGAAACGTTTCAGGAATCGTTCGCCTCATTGTTAATTCTGAATTCCAATGATCTAGCTAAATATAACTTCTCGAACCAGAATTAAATTGCGCAAACAGTGATTGCGTATCATGCCACAAACAACCACATTACAAAACCTGATTGAAGCTCAATTTTTTTAACTGACTTTAAAACGAGATGTTTTCAATTCGGCATTATGTTTTTTTTAACCCCCGACCAAAAAAAGGGGTGTTATAAGTTTGACGTCGATGTCTGTCTGTCTCTGTGTGTGTGTCTGTCTGTGGCACCGTAGAGCTCAAACGGATGGGCCGATTTCGATGCGGTTTTTTTTATTTGAAAGTTAACTTCCGTGCATGTCATAGTGCAATGTATTCTACTAGTCAAGCCCTTTTGTTTGATACCCATATTGAGGGAGTAGTGAAAAAAATTATAAAATTCGCCATTTTGTGGTGGCGGCCATCTTAAATTAGATTTTTTTATAGTGTATAGTTTTCTACTAGTCGAGCCCTTTACCCATTTTGATACCCATATTGAGGTAGGTTGTGAAGAAATATTTTGTCCGCCATTTTGTGGCGGCAGCCATCTTGAATCGATATTAACCAAACATCCAAGAAGGATGTTCTTGGATGTTTGGTTAATTGACTAGTAGAATACATTGCACTATGACAAATTTCAAATCCAAGATGGCGGCTTCCATAAAATAGCGTTATACATTTCTATTTTCACAACTCCCTTAATATGGGTATCAAATGAAAGGGCTTGACTAGTAGAATGTTGTACAGATAACAAATCTGAGGTAGTCGGGGTTAATCATTTTTTTTAAATATTGTTCTTGTGTATGTTACGCGATTGCTCCACCAATTGTGAATCAATTTTATTTATTTTTGTTCATTAGATCATACATTCAGACTTTGAAATTTAAATTTTATCGAAATCGGTTTAGCAGTATTCAAAAACCAACAAAAATCTAAAGTTTGCAAACATAGAGACTTTTTTCTTAATAAAGAATGACGAGACGAGCTGGATATATGCCTGATAGTAAGCAACATGCCTGCCACATAACAGCACAGTGACACACAGCTATTGGAACATGAAGAGTCCAAATCATACCTAGCACTGCACTGCAATCGTCACCCAGAAATCTAAGATGCCCCGTAATTTAACTGGAAACATTGCCCTTCAAACCGGAACACTGTAAAACTAAATGCAATCGACACAATTTAGCCAAGAGTAATAAGACTTTGTTATTAATTAAATCATGATATAACGATGATGCGGAGTAATTGTCACTTGTGATTAGAGAAAGCGACCACAGATCGTCCCAGCGAGCATTGAGTATTGCCTAACCGACGGGGCCCGCACCCAGAAGCATGTTAATGATCTGGCGCAATGATCATTATCTAATGCTAATTGCGATGACAGATCAACTGGACCCTTATTTGTATGTTTTGCTGCCGGTTCTTGGTACATAGAAGGGTAATTGTTACTAAACTCAATAGTATTTGTTTATTACTACGCCTATGTTTCATTTGGTGAGTAGATAAGTATAGATTGATAAGTATGATAAGAAGAAAGAGTGATATGTTTTTTATGAAAGGAACAATTTTTTTGGCGCACCAATCGAACCAACCAAGGTGAATCGAACTCTAGCGTTACGCTCGGGAATGGTAAGAAATTTTGGGTGAAATCGGGACCATGGTCATTGGTCATCTAGTAATGCGTCAGCATTCCCTATTGTCTATCTAGATGTGCAGAATTTATAGATGCCCTCCGGATTCACCCGTAGTTTCCAAAGTCAGCTATCAAATGCTGAGTTACAAGTATTTATATTATATAATGATAAAGGTATCATTATGAAACTTTCGCGATTTGTCCACATAGCTACTGTAAACACTTTGTCATGATTAAAACTAAGTATCATATGATTACCTCGACGTTTCGGCAGCGTTACAACTGCCGTGGCCACGATAAATTATAGTTTTGATCGTAAATTCCTAAAGTGTTTACGAGCACATAGTAAAAAGGTGTGACTATATATGACTATATATGTGGTATATGTCCTTAGATTGTGGATTAGTCGAGACCGCAAATCGGTAAACATAGTGTAGGAAGCCTTGAGACTAGATGGAGTGACGAAATACGAAAGACGGCTGGCGGTGATTGGAAACGTAAGACCGAGGAACGGACTGAGCGGCTTATTATAGGAAAAGCCTATGTCCAGCAGTGGACGAACACACGCTGATGATGATGAGTTCCTTAGATAAACAAAAAATCTCTTCAATTTTGTATATAATAAATAGAAGATAATAGTATAGATTTGAGTAGGTACGTTTGATTGTCATTTCAAATGAAAATATGCGAGTACCGTCACTCACGTAATGTTTTCATAAATACATACCTAGTTGTTTATGTAGTTTACGGAACGTCGAAACGATTCCATTAGGTACTAAAATATATTTGTCTGTTTGTTAGTAAATTGTTCGATTTTTATCGATACAATTGACGTAGGTACAGGATTTCGTGCCCTGATACTCTAAGCCGTATCTCTTGAAGGTAACTATGGAACACAGCAACTTAGTCTTACTAAGCAATAATAAGCAATAAATACTTACTAAGCAATAAATAGCTTGGTCTTATAATACGACTGGATCAGAATGAAGGAATGAGCGGGGCATGCGACTGATGATAAGCAACATATCTGCATATAACAACAAAGTAAGCAGCTATTTGAAATTTGAACACAAATGAAATTTAATGCGAGTGAAACCAGAGGGTCGAAGTAGTGATATCGAAGGTATCGGACGTAATAAAGATTGGGATCCATATTCATGCGACCTCCGCGCTCCCCTGACCTCTTGACTCCTCGTCCGCTGGAGTCGCTTGTGTTTGTCGTCTCGTCTCCAAGTTTTACTGTTCCATCCTACTTTAAATATCTACCTACCATTTTACTTAGTAACAGTCATATCCGCAATTCAAAACCACCTACTTCCTTGAAGTATAAATGCCAAAATTTTGAGGTTAAAATATTTGCTAATCAAGTCGAAACTTGGGAACGGATTGCATTTGAAATTTGGAATACAGTTTGATTATAGTGTGGAATAATACGTAGGCTATATTTTATCCCAAAAAAATAAGGAAAAAGGGACTACTCGGGTGAAAACGCAGGTTATATAAACCGCTAATAAATATTATGTAATATTATGATGGCAAAGTAAGAGGAGAGAGAGAGAGAGTCCTATACCCAGCAGTGGGATAGAGAAGGCTGTGGATGATGATAAATATTATTAAATGCTAAATTTTGGATGTTTGGATAGTTGTTGATTAATCACTTCGATACTTCTGGACGGATTGGGTTGAAATTTGGAATATAGTTAGATTATATAGTCTGGAATAACTCATTGGCATAACTCATAACATATTATATCCTGAAAACATAACGGGAACGGGAACTACGCCGGTAACACTGAGGAACGCTGCTAGTAGTAGTATATAAATGCCAAAGTTCTGAGGTTTAGACATTTGTTGCTCAATAACATTGGAACTTCTACATAGATTTGGCTGAAATTTGGAATATAGTAGGATTATAATCTTATTATATTAAAGGATATAATAACATATACGCTATATTACTATAATATACCGAAAAAAATACGGAAAAGCTGGCAGCGCCCTGTGATTATACTCGCGTAGTTCCATTTCCCGTTATTTTTTCGGAAAATAATATAGCCTATCTGTTATTCCAGATTATAATCCCTAGAATGGGGACTATTCCAGTAAAAACAAGGGGAGCTTCTAGCAAATATTATAAATGCCAAACTTTGGATATTGGGATATTTGCTAATCACGATGAAACTTTTGAACGGGTTGGGCTGAAATTTAAAAAAGTGGATTATAATCTGGAATAACAGATAGGTTATATTTTTTTCCGAAAAAAAATACGGGAATGGGAACTACACGGGTATAATCACAGGGCACTGCCAGTTAAGCATAAGCAATCCATGACATACACAATACAAAACACTTTATTATACAATACAAACTCGATAAGTTAAACTCCAAGGGAAACGAAAAATATTTTAAGTTTTAGAGGTTTTAAATTATCAAGGGTTTTGGTTTTTGGCTCTGATGGGAAGGGAACATATTATTTTTTGAAGTTATAGAAGTTTTTTAAGTTACCGAGGTTTGAGTTATCGAGGTTCTACTGTACCACAAAACAATACAGAAATATAGTGATTATATTTAAAATTAAAACACATAACAACTTATATTAACTTATTATATCAAACATCCAAACTGTCGCTGGTATAATATTAGTAGGATTCTATTTATTAGGAGGATTACTAGCAGTCCTCCCCGGGTTCGCCCGTGGTTTAAAATATATAGTCTAAAGCGCTCTGGGATTACGTACATGTCCAAGGGTGAAATATTGAAATATTTTTTGAAATCGATCCAGTAGTTCCTGAGATTACCGTGTTCAAACAAAAACATGTTTGTCTGTAAAGCTGGTTGGCTTACGGGCAATAGTTTATACGGACGATAGTTTAGACAACGTCATACGAAAGCATTGATAGAAACGGCACAAGAGTACAATGAGCGTAACGGGACATAACGGGACACTTTTTCGTGCATGCAGACGGCGTTCATCGATTTATTAGATGTTGTCACGTCAAAAAATTCTTCTACTTTATAATATTACTCATACTATACTCTTAGTATTATGCCAATGTAAATTGAAAGTATCATCAGATATCAAATAAAGTAGGTACTTAGTAGGTATTCAGTTATTTTCTCCCGTAAGACGAATCTACCGTGAGAATGCGGCGTTTCTTAGAATTGCGATCATTGTACAATATAATACCGGACAATACGCTGTTTGTAGAAATCCAGGACTTGTGTTTCATTGTAGGTATGTTCCCACGCGTAATTTGTACTACTTATACAGGGTGGGACAGAGTAAGTAAATCGATAACCAGTAGAGGTCTCTTGAGGCCAAAGAGTTTACATATACTACGTATAGAGTTGGAACAAACGCTTTACATCGAAAGGACAGACCCTTTCTATCGCCTAGCTAAATTGGCTTTCGCTTTGCTATTTCTGTCTCTATCATTTCAAGTGGAAAGAAAAGAGACAATATCAAAGCTAAGACATTTTTTCGTTAGGCGGTAGCATGCGGTAGACCCACGCGGGTCTGATCGCTCTTGCCTTGTCTTGCCATCTGCTTACGATTGGTACAAGGGAACCGCGAGGAGAAACCTGATCTATTTACTAAGTCTCTGTCTAAGCTTTAGGCCAATGGCAGTTCGGATTGTACTTACAAAGGTACTATTTTACAAACTATCACCATGAAATGGCTAGCTTATCGTTTTTTTTATGGGATACGCTTTCGACAGTGTGCGACTGATTTGCATGACCTAAAACTACCTGTTATTTTTATATGGAAGTACTCGTAGGTCGAAAAAGTGGCATCGTTCCATGGTTCATTTTCCATAAACTGGAACGAAGATTATTTGACTCTACTTTTGTGATAAGAACGTTTAGGCTTTAGGAATGTGTTGCCTGAGTGAGTTTTTCCCGATGGTTGCAATCTTGGTGTGTTCAAATCGAAAGTATGAATTTCTTTTCTAGGTAAGCACGTTCCGTCATAGACTGCATTATACGTCGCAGACAAATGTAAAAACCTACAGTAGTTAACCCGCGTTTAAAACCAAGTTGTAAGACAAATTCTATTCATTTATTTCACTAGTTTATAGTTTCTTTTTTCTGCTGCCGCCATCGAACTCTTAAAAACGGCAGAAGCGGCAAACGCGCTTCTACTATGGCGATGTAAAATCAGGTGACGTCTCCTGATTTAGTCTCAGTCGCAACAAGGAGTTGTGTACGTTCGCTGACAATTGTGTTCGTTCGCTGAAAATTCCATTTCCAAATTTTTCAAACAAATTTTCGCCACGTTATGTTGTCATTAGATTATAGTATACCTCATCTTCGTTTCTTTAATTATATCAATGGCTGCCGCAAAACATTTTTAGTTGATAAGCCTTCACTTATAATTTGTTTTGTCAAAACTAACCTCAAAATGTTTGAGGGTAGGTTCTATTTTATTACATACACATAAAGAGTCATATCTGGCGCCGAACCCATATGGGTTTCGCGCCGCTTTTTCAGCCAGCAGCAATGTTTCAGCACTCTTATAATCTGGGAATCTATAATCGAGCAGTAAATAAATAGATTATATCTAATCTTCTGTAAATGTTTGTTGTACTTTAGACTTTGTCTATAACCGGTGCTCCTTGGCGAAGCGAGGTCAAGCGAGGTTTTGTTTTTCATATTGTGTCCGGAAATGTTTTTTTTTATAGTATAGAGTGACGAGACAAGATGGTAAGCAACATGCCTACCATATAACAGAATAGTGCCACGCGGCTATTGGAAGATGAAGAGTCCAAATCGTTACTGCACTGCACTGCGGTCGTCACCTAGACATTATATCTCTAAGCCCTGTAATTTCTCTGGAAACATTGCCCTCCAAACCGGAACACAGTAACACGTTGTCATGTTTGCACATTATTGCTTGGTGGTAGAATAACTGGCAAAGGTGTGGTACTTCACCAAGCGCAGTCTGCCAAGAGTCCTACTATATAAGAGTACTATACAAATGTAGAGTAATAAAACACTTTCTTAGCAATTTTCAAACGAAAATATTTACATTTTAAGTTTTTATTCATTAAGTAGGTTCGTTTCGCCAACTAAATCATTTCCAAAAATATTAGTTTAGTACTTTTTTACACCCTGTATTGTAGCTACATAAGTACAAATTAGGCTATTTCTATGGATATAATGCGACTTATTAAGATTATACAACGCAAATCGTCGTACCACATTTTTTTTTATTTAAAAAGAAAGCACACATCAGTCTATCTGATAGTAAGTAGTCACCGCTGCATGTTAGTAGGTATTTAATTTTTGTTCGCCCACTGAATCAATTCTCAAAATATTTACACATCTATACTAATATTATAAAGCTGAATAGGTTTTTGTTTGAACGCGGTATACACAGGAACTAACGGACCGATTTCAAACATTTTTTTACCGTTGTTCATGTACTTTACTACGTACTACGTTCATGTACTATATGTGTACCACGGACGAAGCCGGGGCGGATTGCTAGTATTATAAACTAAACTCTCAAGCTAATACTTGAGAGTTTTGGTTTTCTGACCTTACTATTATTTTTATAGTACAGTGAAAGGTTCATTTCAAACTTTGAAAATGTACACTATTTGTAGGCTCTTTCTTTTGTTTAGGTATATTTATTAATTAACGCGTAAATTGTACATTTATGAATAAAAACTTTGACTTTACTAAGTACTATTTCACGGCCCGTATAAAAACTACATGTTTAAGCACAAATTAGATTTGTAATTGCAACTGTATTTTTTTAAAGTTATGTTACTGAAATCGCCGTGTTTTTTTTAACTAATAGAAATGACACAACGGTCTACTTGATGGTAAGCTGTGAATAAATATCGGTGGATATCACACAATACCATCAGGTTTGAGTACATCTTTTTTATAGTAGACTAGATGCCCGCCCCGGCTTCGCCCGTGGTATATTATATAGCACTCATCGGGATCCCGTACATATCCAACGGTGAAAGAATGACTGAAATCGGTTCACTCGTTCCTGAGAATATCGATTTCAAACAAAAAACCTCTTCAGCTACCTGCTACGCCACCTGTCGGAAATTGGCCGTACCAACTCAGATTTAGAAAAAAAAATTAGCAAAGGTTTATATTCAATGCACAGATTACTGAAATTCAATGACGCAATCTTTGACACATGCTGTCATGTGTCATGTCAAAGCACGAAACGTACGAAAACTCTCAAAAGGGGAATATTTTTTTCCCGGTTTTGTTACATTCTTGTTTCATGCTCCGCTTCAATTAATAGTAGAGTTATTTTCTATAGCCTAAAGCCTTCCTCGATAAATGGACTATCCAATAGAAATAAGTGCACAGTGTCACGCACCTATGACAACATGAACAATCCAAAGCATTGCTTAGCACTGCACTGCGCTCGTCACCAAGGTACATAAGATGTTTTATTTCTATGCCCTGTAGTTACGTTGAAAACATTGCCCTTCAAAATGGTACACGGTGATATTTTCACATTACTGCTTGGCAGAGAACTGAAAAAGGGAAATAACCAATCAGGACGTTTACACAGTAGACGGGAAGAATCGTATCAAATATTTGCTTATTAGATCTCTTCATCACATTGTTCGGTGCGATTCTCACGGTGTCGCGATATTTACCGGAATGCAAGGCTTATCTCGTGTAGGGTTGCCAGTAAGAGTTGAGCGTAGTTAATTTTTATTTTCTTATAAAAAATTCTAAGTCTTGAATAATTGAACATTGATAACTAACCCGATTAGTTATCAACTTGGACTCTCGTTGGAGGCTTTGAAAAATTCTTTAGATGTCGGAAAATATTTAACACAGAATGTTGATATTATTACATTAGTTTAACTGATTTCCATCTCTCTTATTCTAAGGCTTTGTCAGCATCTAAAGAATTTTTCAAAGCTTCGAACATTGATAATTAATCGACTGGGTTATAAACTAGCAGTACTCCACGGTTTTACCCGTGTGATTCCCGATTACAGGTATACATTGTTGATTATGTGTTCTTCCAGACTATAATCTATCTGTATTCCACAGAGATAAATTCAGAGGCTCTGACGTGATTGAGCAACATACATTCAGACATCAAAACAGCCAAACAACCAAATTGTCACATTTATTATAATTGTATGATATTTTCCGACTAACGTTCCTACCTACCAAGCGTAAACGCTCCATCTGAAGTAAGTTTTTGACGTAACAACGTCTAATAAATCGATGAACGATCAATGCACACACGAGAAAGTGTCCCGTTACGCTCATTGTACGCTTGCCCCGCATCTATATCTCTTCCACTCGATTGCATTATCCTTAATCATTTCATCAGTGTTTTGTTATGACGTAAAATAATGACGAATAAAGACGGTTCACCGACTTTACAGGCAACTAAGTTTTTTGCAGTGCTGTTATCTACCAGCCCTAGAGACAATGACAGCGGGCAAATGAAAGGAGCACCTGAGCTCGCCTCTCCGTAAACATCCTTTGGGAACCTGCGCACATGACAATTACTTACCATCTTAACTATCGGTAAAGTAGTATCTACCTGCTACAAGTTTTAATTTACGACTGAACTAGTCAGACGCGGTCCGAAGGGGAAGGAGTAGGTCACAGGAGGAAGTGGTCCCCAAAATCGTATACGTTACATTGAAAAATCTAAAAATTTACAAAAATCTAATAGTAGGTATATAAGCTATTTTTTACCGGGGTAAAACTACTGGAACAGCAACTACGCGGGTAAAATTGTGGCTACTACTTGTGGCTATTACTTGTATAAAATCAGGAGAAACCTGGATCCCACAACACAGGTTACCCTAGTGTGGGTCCAGTGCACACTAACACAATATGTACTCGATCACTGTATCTCTTATCACTAGTATGTAACAAAATACTCGAGTTGAAGCTGAGCCACTACGGCATCCGAGGGAAATCATTATCTCTCCTGATGATTTTTTTTAGTTATTAACGATAGGTCCCAGATTGTAGTGGGTGAGGGCGGCCAGCTAAGATCGGACCCCTTGATGACCGCGATGGGAGTGGCGCAAGGTTCGGCGGTGTCGAACATTTTATCCTCCCTCCTCTTAAATGATTTGCCTTTGGCCATAACGGACGCAGAGGTAATGATGTATGCAGATGACGCTTTCTTGTGTTTGTAATAATGTCTTTAGTTGTTGGCACAATAAACGTTTTTTCATTTTAATTTTTCATTTTTTCACTAGTAACACAAGTAGTAGTATTTTACTCGGCACATTGTTTTATTACTAGCATCTAGGATAATAACGCCTAGAAACCCATATTGGCTCAGTCAGCTCGTTCGAAACTGCCATCAGCTGTCAAGGTCAAGCGCTAATGCATGCGTCTCCGACTATTAAAAACATATCGTTTACGTTTACATTACGTTTTCTATACAAACAGAGATTTGGTTACTACCCCTATATGTACCTGACTTTCTCCTGGCTGTTTGGGATACAATTCTTTAGAGGTCCGACGGCAACGTAACCAGATGGTAATGATGTGTAAGATTCTTCATGGTAGTATGATGCACCGAACCTGTTGAATAAGTTTTCTCGACTGTTCATTCCGGATCAGGGTAGTTTTCAGTAGATACCACTGCACTGCGGTCGTCACCCAGAGATCTAAGATATTATATCTCTATGTAATTTCTCTGCTAACATTGCCCTTCAAATCGGAACACAGTAATGTTTGTAGATTACTGTTTGGCGGTAGAATAACTGGGAAAGGTGTGATACTTTCCCAAGACTCTGGCAAGAGTCCTAACACTCCAAGGAAAAAGAACCGGCTAAACCCTTTTTTGGTACGATGACGCTTGAATTTAGATTTTTCTTAGTATTAGAAGTTTTTACGTTCGAAAATTGAAAATCAAAATCGTTAAACATCGTAAGTGAAAGCGTGGTCATTGGTCGACGAACAGTCTGCGTGATCATCTAAACACGATTACCAAATAACGAATACAGTTTTTAACTACCTTTTCATACTGCCATAGAGTTTAGTTTTGTTTATGTTGGTTGTAAATAGAGAAGTTGTTGTACACTACCGCTCGCGACGCACGCGCCGTCAACTAAGATATTATTGTTCTTTTGTTTATTTGTGTATGTTTGCGGCTAAGTTCGTTGAGATGGTGTGAATGGGAGGAGGAAAACTAATGTTGAAACTTAATTATGTATCGCTATTCAATTAATTAAGTTACTTTTGATATATTTAATTTATTTGGCATTTAATTTCATGGTTTCATGTATATTATGTGGACAATTTTTCCTCTTACGATGTACCTTATACATGAATAAGGTATGTAAGGTGTATAGGAAACACATAGTTATAATGATATCATTATAACTATGTGTTTCCTCATGTAAACTCTTCATCATAGAGTAAGTTCCCAGGGCCGCCAGACGTCACGTATTTCCTGATGAACGAAATGTGGATGATTGAGTAGAGTTAGTATGTACGTACTAATAACTTACTTAAACGGGCAATTTTGAGATATGGGGTCCAGAAGGTACATCACTTACTTCACGTATTTTCTAATAACTGATTATCACGTTTGTTGTAGACAATATCTTTAAAATTAAGGCCCCAATACTCCCAGACACTTTCCGTCGGCCGTTTTGCTTAACAGACGCTTTAAAACTCCCAAAATAATGACTTCACTTGAATTCTCATACTCCATTTGTATATAGATGTTTATCAGACAACAGTTTTAAATCCTTTTCCAAAAAGACCGATCTAAGGGGCCAATCATCCCCTAAACTTAATTTTAATGCCGCTATGGGTAAGAGCGCGACGCTAAGACATGAGTGTGAGATATGTGTTAGGAAATATTGACTTCAAATTGAGTTTAGGGGATGATTGGCCCCTTATATTGGTTTGTCTTTTTGGAAAACGTTTTAAAATAGGTATCTGATAAACTACTTGTACAATTATTGTTGTAAAAAATACTACTTGGCGTTGTGTTGATGTTTTTGGCTATTTTGTTTATGGCATAAGAAGTCTTCCAAGGCCATAATCCACCACGTAAACCACGTTGACCCAGTACTGTTTGGCGGACTCGAAAGATTCTTCGTACCCATCGCCGTTTTTAAGTTAGCGGCATTACGAATATGACTTTGAACTGACAAAACCAGTGAGTTTGTTATACTCGGAAAATTAACTTCACCAAGTATTGTTGAAGAAATGGCCGTTTTTCTAATCAAAATCTACGACATTCACTTTCTATTCTACTACTGTGAAATGATCGCGTGTAGTAACAAGACTTAAATGATATTATAATAAAGAGTTTCAATCTCGACACTACTAGCATGACGAGCTAATGAGATCGACGTATTACTCAAACGGGGCGCCATCAACGTATTCCTTAAAGAAATGTTTAGAAAGATTTATTTTCTCATTTTAACCTGTTCTTTATGTTTGGCGCGACGAGCTAAGTCGTAGAATCACGTTAGATAATACGTTTATGACAAGATGTTTGATCTATTAACTCTTAGCGTTGACTGACACGAGTGTTGACGGATGAGAATACAGTCAGAACAAACGCTTTACACCAAAAGCACGGGTCTGATCGCTCTTGTGGAAGTGTCATACTTTTGTCGCAGCACATCACTATGTCGCCATAGCTAACACACACCTCATCCGCTTACTATTGGTACAAAGGAACCGGGCGGAAAACCTGATCTATTTTTACTTATAATTAAGTAGATATAAATCCGAATGTAGGTATTTATTTTCATTTCATTCATAAAATTTTAGCACTCCAAGAGTGCCGATAGCAAGCGTCAAACATCAACCCGCCCTGGGCCAGCGGGAGCGTGGTGGATTAACACTCTCCTTGCCAGAGAAGGCCCTGAGTCCCTGCAGTGGGAAGATAAAATGGGCTGATCATGCTTTCAAATAAATTCATAGACACGTCGTTTCACTGACAATGTTTTACTTCACTGTCACAACTTGTGTTACTACGAGTACCAAACTCATATATTTATCTGCTCTTGGAAAATATTCACAGCTTACTGCACCCCTCGATTTTTACCCACATAAATTTCCTTTCAGCTATAAGAATTAGCCTCAGTAGTATTCCAGAATATTTTGAAACTCTGTTCTAAATAAAATTTCAACCCGGTCTATTTAGCCACTCCGACGTGACTGAGCAAAAAATATACAACCTTTTTCGTCCTACTATTATTAATGTTAGAGTTTTCATGTTTGAGTGCTTATTACTCTACCACTCTATCATGCCGGAACGGCTGAACCGATAGGGTTGAAATTTAGATCATAGATACATTATAGTCTGGAATAGCACATAGGCTATTTTTTATCACGGAAAGATGACGGAAACGGGAACTACGAGGCGCTGCTAGTTTATAATATTTAGATGGAAGTACAGGACGTCTAACTCTCTTTCTACGAAAAACGTAATTTCGGAATAAGCTCGCAACTTTACTACTCCGGTTCTACTTCCTTTCGTCCGATCAAGCATTGTTTGACGTTTAAATGTTGTAAGCGTACTCTACTTAGAGTTACAACATTAGTTGTAGATGTAGGCTTAGAACATTTACGAAACGACGGATCGAAGTAGAATAGGAGTAAGTCGCGAGTTTATTTCGAAATTACGTTTTTTGTAGAAAGTTAAAGAAGAAAAAGAAAGTTTTAGGTAGTAGTAGACGTACAGGAGTTTGAACCTACAAACTCACTCTTCTTGCCACTGAGCAACTACGGCTTATAACGGTACTTGTCCATTAAGTAAAATGGTAATAATTACGTAGAGTTTTTGCTAAAATTGAGCACATAATTGATGAGCGGCTCGTGAGCCCGATGTGGAAATGTTGCCAACACGAAGACATAAAAAACACATTTTCGTAACTCGTCCGGCCAATCATTTCGTATTGATTCTCGCGATTGCCACTGCATTTGTAGTGTTGCTAATGTCATGAATAAAATTTACCAATGTGTGTCTATTTGTTTATCAGCGTTCCGCTGATCTCGTTCTCGTTATTTTCTTGTAAAAATGTAGCCTACGTGATATTATTGACTATAATATAACTGTACCTATACTAAATTTACTTTTGCGTGAATAATATTCTAACAATAAATAAATAACAAATTACACAACACAACATGAATATCAAGAAATTTAACCATAGATAACAACGCTACTTCTAAAAAAACATCATGCCCAAGCACAATAGTTTCCTTATATTTTAATTTAAGTTAGAGACCCCTTGAAAGTTATGCATTTATTAAATGTACGCCATACTCTATAAGGTATAGTTTCAGAAAAAAGTAAAAGATTTAAAAAAACTACTAGTTCATTTACATCTCTTCTTTAGTATTTGTTCTAGAGAAAAAGCTAAATGTAATTTAAAATAAACTTCATATGATTAGAAAAATGTTTTTGTACATATTTTTCCTGAAAAACGAGGAATTTTCTGGAACCGTCGCTCCCTTCTCGCACCGCTGAAGATGTGGCGCGCTCACAATCAGGATACGTCTGTTGACACGCAAGCGCGTGAGGTGCTCGCACGGCAGTATTGCCATATCTTACCACACGACCTTACCGTGTATTCCTAATAAATAAACAAGCGGCGTCCCATCCTATCATACGCGTAGTTACCGTTATTTAAAAAAAAAATGTTATATGAATTAAAATATATTAGCTATTTTCGTTAAAAATAGCTAATACATTTTCATTTCTAGACTAAAATCTAATTTTGTATCAAATTTCAACTTGATCCGTTCAGGCGTTTCGTCGTGATTGAGCAACCAACTTCTAAACGTTCAAAGTTTAATAATTAAAAAAATGTTACGAGCAGAGCACTTCGCGGTTTTACCTGCGTTCCCTTTATTTTCCCAGGATGAAAAGTGGGTTATATTTTATGTTATGCCAAACTCATTATTATTATCATCTTGGTTCAAAAGTTCAAAAGTCCATCCCTTCCACTCCGATGTTTTATTTTTTAGCTTTCGACAGAATTACATAAAATAATTTTAGTAAATATTTCTTGAATCAAATCTTCAGTTTGTTAGTTGGAATGATGTTTTTTATTTAGAGTTCATGAAAAATAATAATCATAAAATCTTTATTCACAGTAAATAGTTTGATACAGAGTAGCCTTAGGTTTAAAAGATTGAAAGTTACAAAATTGTCTGAAGTCGCTACATGTTAATTTTGAGCTTCGAATATCCGAACTATTATAAATACAATAAGAAATGTTTATTGTATAATTTATATTATATTAGAATTATAAATATTTTAGCTTATAAATTTACAAGTATTTTTATATGTTATTTGATTTTTGAAATCCCTAAAAGTATACTAAGATATCTATCTCTACACGATATAGAA
This sequence comes from Ectropis grisescens, assembly GCA_017562165.1. NCBI lineage: Eukaryota > Metazoa > Arthropoda > Insecta > Lepidoptera > Geometridae > Ectropis > Ectropis grisescens. The sequence goes on from CM029786.1 coordinate 12,883,553, forward strand.
TTTCTTCCTTCGGAGATTTTCAATACGAATTTTAAACCTTATCACTAGGTAGTAAGTGCTATATCTAACCGTAATCGATATTTGTTTAGGTGCTCTAGTATATCTTATCTGGACGCCTAATTTAAAAATAATTTTAAGATCTCTGGTGTTCGATAAAATAGGAATGTATGTCTTATTGTATTGTACTTCGGTAAAGTCTTCCACTCCTTGATGATAACGAGACTATGTCATCATTTTCAATCTCTTGTTTTTTCGCCGTAATAAGAACATTACACTTTAGAATGTGTTGTGTGGGTATTTCTTGGTGGATATAATGTGCTCTCCTCGAGTCTAAAGTTAATTGGTTTTGTCTAGATTAGAACGCTCCATCGTGAACCGCATCATCGTTAAACATCACGCTAGACGGCGGTTTAGAGCAAACCTATTAATATCGATTAAAACAACGCAAAAAGAAAATACCCCAAATAGGAATCTTACTCCGGTTTTACAAAAAAATCGATAATTTCCAATTTTTTCTCTTTGTATGAGTTGTTTTGCTTTCTAAGCGTGGAAAATATATTTGACTGTACCAACTCAAAAGTTTTTTAACTCTCATTCTTTTTTATCTATTTGGACTACAAGCGTTTGATACAATGAATTGTTATTAGTCTATGATACTAAGCCTAGATGTAGATGCAAAATATCAGGGAACATACATCTTTTTGCTTTTGCTAAATATCAAATTAAAAAATTAAGTCAATTTTTATATTTTTGTTATTTTTTATTGTTTGTTTTATTTTGGTTTATACTATTATTTTAATCTGATTGTATACAATGAAAAAAGAATAAGTAAATAAAATAATAATCAGCTGATTAAAGTCTTCTTCTTCTTCGTCATCTAAGGAGAGAGTCATAGCTATAGTGCGCTGAAGAAGAGCTTGACGGTTGACACATACTCCTTGACAGTCCTCCTTGACACATGTCACACACGATGTCGATGACACGAGGACAGTCCTCACGATGCTGATGGTTCCTTCACCATTTAAGTTAATACTGTATCGAAAAAAATGCTGATGAATAAAATTTCATGCCTAACGAAAGCCTTGAGTAAATGTTTTGAATACTCAGAGGTATAGCAGCGATTCCACAACATATGAATGGAAATCAGACATTCTTTTTATTTCTAGGCATTCTATTATCTTTCAAGTCACAATTTAGAAGAAAATAATTACTGTATTAGTCATATAATGTGAAGTACGAAGTCATCGGCAATATCCTGGGACTTTATTCACGATGACTAATGAATAAAACACTAGTGTTTTCTGTTAATACTAGATCGCAAGATTTACTACGATTCTGTCCAATTGATGCTCAAGTAACACTGTTGTGTACTGTACGTCTTCAATTTGTATGTTTTTAACTGTTATATACATTTTTTTAAATTGTTATATACATTATTTACACTTTACTACCATCTCGCCTGATGTTAAGCGACGAGGCAGTCTACGATGAAGCCCGCTTATCTAGAAGAAACCGATTCATTCTCGATTTGGAGACACTAAGATTGTAACAACCGGGAAAAAACCCTCTCACGTAACGCATTCCACTGCCTAGACGTTCTTATCTGTAACGTAGAGCCATCGAGACTTTGGACCGTCAATAATGAAACTATTTCGCTTTTTCGTCGATGTCGTAAATGTCGATTATTTGTAATAGGATTCCTAGCAGAGTCCGCCTGGGGAAGTACCACACCTTTGCCAGTTATTCTACCGCCAAATAGTAATGTGAAAACATTACTGTGTTCCGGTTTGAAGGGAAATGTTTCCAGATAAATTACAGGGCTTAGAAATATAACATCTTAGGTCTCTGGTTGATGAGCGCAGTGCAGTGCTAGGTAATGATTTGGACTCGTCATGTTCCAATAGCTGCTTGTCACTGTGCTGTTATGTAGCAGGCATGTTGCTCCATCAGGCACATGTCCTGCTCGTCTACTCGTAATACCAAAGGTAATCTTTTAGAATAATTTAATTAATTCCTTTGCTTAACCGCAAACACGTTGCACCGAAATAAACTAAAAATATGTTAGATTTTTATAAATGTGAAAGTTTCGATGCTAGTGGTGTAATTATGTCTGAATGGATCGAGTTGTTCGGAAAATATATTGAAAACTACTTTTGATAGGTATTTTTCCTCTGAAAGCTCAGCGTTCCTCTACCGATCCGATTTAATTCTTAAATTTGTGCGCTTTTGCGCTTGCGTATTTTTTATGTATTTTGAGTTTATTTTGGAAATATGGTCTATTTCGTCTTCAACCCAATTTTAGCTCATCGCAAGGTGGAAACACAATCTCTAAAAACACAATTTGTGTTTTGATTATTGGTCAGCAGGACCCTGAAGCTGTCTTCTGTATACCTTTATTCTTATCTGTTCCTCTATAGATTACAGACAACACTAGCACTCATGTCTATGAGATCTATACTCGTATTACTGATAAGCATTTGAAACGGATCGCGGGCACGACTGAGTTTTGTGATCATCATCACCTTTAGCAATTTCTTAGTTATTTTCTACATAAAATGATTTATGTATTACTAGCACCGCCCCGTGGTTTTACCCACGTAGTTACCGGTATTTTCTCTGGATATAAAGTAGCCTATGTGTTCTTCCAGACTATTGTCTATCTGTGTTCTAAATTTCAGCCGGATCCGTTCCGATTTTACGACGTGATTGAGCAACAAACATCCAAACATTGACATTTATATTATTAGTAGGAAGTGGGATTATTAATTCCGAAATAATGTTGAAATGAAATAAAGTATAATTATTTATCTATAGATATAAAAATCAATGCCACTTTTCGTTGTAAGGAAACTCCTCCTAAACGGCTGGACCGACTTGAATGATTTTTCGTGTAGGTTTTGGTAGGGCCCTGCATGGTTTGGATTCACAAATCATCCCGGCAGATGGGGCTGTAGTTGGTATAATATAGGTTATTATCCGAGCGAAGCTGGAACGGGTCGCGAGTTAATTTATAAGAGAATGGACTCAAAATACTCTTTATCCTCTTTTCAGGTTGCCCGTCTTGCAATTGAAGGACCAATCTCTTTCATGCGATTGCAGTTCGTTGCACCACCTTTGTATGGGTCACAGTTAATTTCATAAATATTCATTGTAGGTTTGAATTACAGTTAATAAATCAAATTAAATTTTGATTACATTTTTAACAAATCTTTCTTGAGCCCAACGATGAAATGGTACAAATACACAGATACCTACCGTTAATTTTAATGACATCAATTTTAGTCAAACATTTTCTTAGCATTGAAACTGACTATTGTAACTTTCTTGACATATTTACCAAGCTATAACGTGCAAACATTACTGTGTTCCGGTTTGAAAGTCAATGTTTCCAGAGAAATTATAGGGCTTAGAGATATATCTTAGATCTCTGGGTGACGATCGCAGTGCAGTGCTAGGTAATGACTTGGACTTTTCATGTTCCAATAGCTGCGTGTCACTGTGCATGTGGCAGGCATGTTCCTTACCTAAACTCGCGTTCATTGACGTTAACGTCATTTACTTTGAAACACTGTGATAAAAAAATTATAAACAAATGTTGAAGGCGAAAATTGCATTTGAAGAATTGAATGAGCTTGCAGCTCTTTCGCCGCCCTAAAATAGTAATAGCTACGCTATCTCTTAAATTTGTAGAGAATAAAAAAAGGGAGAAATGTCATGGCCAAAACCATATTTAATTGGATAACGGGACACTCACGTATATACGGTCGGTCAATCCGACTCGAGTTTCGGCCGCGTCCGGCGGCCTTTTTCAAGGCGAGTGCACACGCGCAGTGGCTGCCCGTTTGGCACTGAATCCAATTAAATATGTGTAACAACCACGTTAATTTTAAGGCCAAAACCATTTTACATAGTTTTTAAACTTTCGTAGAAGAGAAGATATTCCTGTATAGTCTTAGTCTAGAGGTTTTTTTCGTGACCACAGTCGTAACTAACGCTAGTCGTATAACCCAATCGTCGAGGTATTAAATCAGTGTCCAGTGTAATATTTTCAAAAGAAGACCATTTTAGTTTGCCAGTAGAGCCTTCTAAGCTGGCTCCTTGTGATATTGCGTCTGTTAAGATCTCCCCAAGTTCCAGAACATAAAATTAACTGTTTGTGCTTGTGGAGTGCGCGTACGCAGCAGGTACTGTCCATTGCTGACGTCGCGAGTAGCCATTGTATTCAAATGCGGGGCAGATGAGACCGTCCGGGTCATCCTCGCCACAACGCCAGCTAGAATATGCCAATATTAATGATAAATAAACATAGGTATTCGATTAGAACATGCTATAGAGTAAATTCCGAAGCCGTGTGGCTTCAAAGTTTTGTTTATAATTGCAGTTTACCAGATTCTCGATTTTACATTTTACAAACATAAAAAAGCAACATCGTTTCATGGTTGACGTTTCAAAGACTCGAACAGAGCGGTTTGACTCTATTTTTGTGATACTACGTTTAAGCTTTGGAATACGTTGCCTGAGTGAGTTTTTCCTGATGGTTACACTTGTGGTGTCTTGAAATTGAGGGTGAACTAGTTTCTTCTAGGTCACCGCGCTCTATCGTGAACCGCATCGTTGATTAACATCAGGCGAGATGGCGGCTAAGAGTAAACCTATCGAAGTAAAAATAAATAATGTAATATAATGTGTAAACATTACTGTGTTCCGGTTTGAAGGGCAATGTTTCCAGAGAAATTACAGAGCTTAGAGATATAAGATCTTAGATCTCTGGGTGACGAGCGCAGTGTCGTGCTAGGTAATGATTTGGACTCTTCATGTTCCAATAGCTGCGTGTCACTGTGCTGTTATGTGTCAGGCATGTTGCTTACCATCAGGCACATGTCCTGATCGTCTCGTCACTCTTTATTGAAAAAAAATACTACCACTAGCTGCATTGTAGCGTCCTACATTAGGTTGACCGATTCGCAGTCTCCACCCAAGAACCCGTCTACCTCAACGCTTACACCTCTGCTATAATCACCAACGATTATGTATTGCAATATAATTAAATACAGGATTGCATCCGATTATTGAGGTAAATGAAATGATCCGAAGCGCTGTCTCAAGCAAGTAGTAGCAAGCCAGTAAATAGATTAGTGTAACAGCGAGTTTACAATTCCGATGTGGTAACACGCAGCTAATCGAGCGGCCGATGCAGCATCGTGTGGTGTCACCATGAGGTAGAAAAGTACCGGACATATTCACTCTATGTTGGTTTAGAACCTTCAAGAAATAGCGGTAGAAAGTCTGAAATCGACAGGCTGGTGTTTTTAACTGATTTTCAAAAACCAAAAAGGAGGAAGGAGGTTCGAAAATTCGACCACCAAATTTTTTTGGAATATATACGTTACTAGTAGAGGTCCACGGTTTCACACAAGTACTTCCCGCTCCCGTTATTTTCCCGGGATTAAAAGTAGCATATGTGCTATTACAGAGTAGGTATAAAACATCTAGTCATATGATTAACGGTAAGGGATAATATTTATTATCTGCGGTTTGATTCCTTATTTTTGCAAACAAAACCAATTTTTTGTTCTCACTCTCACATCTTTTTCTACGTAACCCTCACGTTGCCTGCTGAACGCCGACAAAAGCGGTCTGGCGGATGACACTTATTCACGAAAGATGTTTTTTCTTGTAACATGTCAGATTTCTCACAATGTATCAATACACCCTTAAACTGCCGCCAAGTAGTAATATGTAAACATTACTGTGTTCCGGTTTGAAAGGCAATATTTTCAGTGAAATTACATTAAAATATCTTATATCTCTGGGTGAAGAGCGCAGTGCAGTACTATATAGGTAATGATTTTGACTCTTAATGTTCCAATTGCTGCATGTCGCTGTACTGTTATATAGCAGGCATGTTGCTTACAATCAGGAACATGTCCAGCTCGTCTCGTCACTCTATAGTATATTAAAAAAAACTTGGGAAATAATCAAGTGTAAGTGGGATTACAGCCCATGACCTCATGCTTGTAAAATCAGTTGCTCTCGTCCCTACTCCACAGTGGCGTTAAGCCACCAGAACCTAAAAAAAGTTAACTGATGCCGCTGTAATTATGGTTACCCTACACATTGCATACATTGACCTAGCATGCGCGCGGTGGCGCGTAGATTTGCATCGCTGGAATACGGTAAGCTAGGAAGGTATATATTTATATAAAAACGTCTTTTTACCGATATTAGCTTTGCACTTGACTGCCATCTTGCCTGATGTTAAACTACGATAGAATTCACTGAGAAAGAAGAATCCGATTCATTCTCGTGTGGGAAGACGCCGGATAAATTTAAAAGTTATGACGTGTTTACCATCAGGTGAATGTCTTGCTCGTATTCTCACTCTATCTTAATGCCTATAATATAAAAACATTTTGTTCGCAGTTAACTCTTGTTCACGTAAACCATTTCGTGTGATTTGACTAATTTGTTACAGTTTGAATGATAGGATAGTTTTTATTTCGATGAATGGCCTTATAATATGACAATATCCGAGCAAAGCCTGAAGCGGCCGCTAGGGCCGCTCGTATATATGTATACTAATACATTGCCGGTATAAATGTTATACTAATATTATAAACCTGAACAGATTTTTTGATTCAATGCGCTAATCTCAAGAACTAGGTACTAGACCGATTTTAAAAATTATTTCGCCGTTGTTTGCTTACCTGATCCTTGAGTGCTAAAGGCTAAATGTGGTAAAGGTGATATATTACGTTCCACGGGCCAAGTCAAACGAATCGCTAGTTATAAATAAAATTGGCAATCATAGGAACTGCCGTTAGCCGGAAAAAATGAATACTTTGAATTTTAGTAACAGTACAAATATGTTGCAATATGTCACTTGTATTATCCATACAGGTGAAAAGGCTTTTTTGTTTGAACGCGCCAACATCAGAAACTATTGGCCTGATTTCAAAAATTATTTCACCGTCTAATATGACCCCTGAGATTTCATAAAATATTTTATCGTTGGACGTAATCTCTGCGTCATATAGGCTATATATTAATTATGTCCGACAGGCGAAGCTGGGGCGAACCGCTGGTACAGATTTATTGTTATTACGCATGCCGGTGACGCGAATTTTTCTTAAGAAACTAGTCTCTTCAATCAAGTAAAACAAACAGCACATTCCAGAGTGGGTGTCGCAACGGTGCTTATTAGATCGTAGTAACGGACCCGATACACGCACGCAAAGGATGCGAAGCAACTCAACTCGTTTGTGGGCTTACGATTGCTCTCAATAGAGTTACGCCGCTTCTGACTTTCGATGCGCCGCGCCACTTTTCGATTTGTTTAGTGTGCCATTTTTGAACCGACTTCAAAAAATGGTCTCAATTCGGTTAAGCCTATGTTTTTTTTGTATGGTTGTTATGCGACAGTGCCGGTTTACAAAAGGGCGTTTTCAAAATGCAAAAAGTCCTGTCTAAGACAGTTCCCAATTTCACCATAGGTGGCGCCAATGTTTGATATTATTAGATAAATTTCACAAAAAGAAACAGTAGTGCCATATTTGGCAAAATTTAGAACTATATTTGATTAGTCAATTTGCAGATCGCCTCATTGTGATCGATTTTGATGTTTTTTTTTGGTACTTTAGAAGCCCCATATAAGATTTATCGAAACGGTGTGGCGGTTACTGTAATATGAACGAAAAACAAAAATATACTTTCGTGTATTTAGACGAAGTAGTGATTATATTCTTATGAAATTTGGTCGATAGCCTGAATTAGCGGTTTTTTTGGTTTTTCGAAGAAAATAGATTTTTTATTTAAACTAATACTAGAAACGCCCCATAGTTTTAACACAACACTCGTTCCCTTTATTTACCTCCGTTTAATTGTGTCATTCTTGACTAATTTTAATTAATTTATTCTGTCTTCCAAATTTCAACCAAGTTCGTTCAGACGTATTGATGTGATTGGACAACAAAATTCAAACTGTCGCATTTATAATATATGTACCATTATTAATCAGAGATGAAGTTCCTGAGGTTGTAGGGGATAATATCTGGATCAGTTCTACAGAACTAATTTTGGAAATGCAATTACCAATTGAAAGTTACGCTTAATCATATTACGAATTTGAAAGTTAGGATGATTGTTGATCAATCTCTTCAGACGTTTCTGATTTTTAATATTTGTAAGATAGATAGGTATATTTGAATGTTTTCTACTAACACTCAGTTTCACCCCCTCGCCCTCTTAACAAAACACCTTGCAAGCAGACGACAAAGAGATATAGACCTACCTACATTATGTACAGGCTGTGCCCCCATCTCAAACCACCACCATACACTGCACTCGAAAATAGATCTTACTGCACTAGAAATAAAGTCCATCGTAAGATGAAACCGCTTACATCTCCGAGCGACAAGGACGCAAGATCGCCGTGAGATTACGCCTCGACAAACTTTGTTATAAAAAGCAACGACAGCGCTACTATAGCGTTTCTTTCATAAATATTTTGTGAAAGAGATGAGGAGAGTGTAGTTCTGGTGATTGGCGGAGTGTGGAGATAAGTTGGTAGTTCTGTTGAAGCCATTTCGTCTGGAGTATTGATCGGTGCCCAGGGTTGGGCGGCGTTGGGCGGGGAAGCCGTTTCGTTAATCTCGCTGTCTGCTGGGGCGGATTTAAATGGGTTTGTGAAATGCTGGGCCGTACGTACAAACGTACATACTGTAGGTATGTGTGGAGCAGTCTAGGGGCGTTGCTATGCGCAGGTAAACGATTTCTTATGTTCGTTTTTTTTTCAAAATGTATACTCTAGGACCTTAACCACCAGACGGACTGCCGTCTGATGATATTGTAGACATTTTTCGAAAGTATGTATTTCATATTTTTAACTGACTCCAATCTTGTTATAGCAATGTCTAGGCTGTGGAATGCGTTGCCTGAGTGGAGGTTTCTCGATGGTTATAATCGTGGTGTCTTTAAATCGATAGTGAAACAGATTCTTCTAAGTAAGCACGCTCAGTCGTAGATCGCAACGCATTAGGATGACAGTCTAGTATAGTAAAAAAAAGTTCAACAAAAACATCATGGTCGAATTGATAGCCTCCTTATTGGAAGTCGGTTAAAAAGGTGGAAGTTCTCAGTTCCACTGTATTCTTTCCTAGTTCTAAGTTGTTCTAGTCATTCCGAATTGCCTCATATAGGAATAATTATAACGAAACCAATGTGGTTTTTGTAATAAAATCACACGTTTTTCAATTGAATTCTGTTGTTACGTTTTTCAAGAAAAAAAAATGTTATTTAGTATTGTGATTTATGTTTTATACGTGTCATGTTCTTGAAATTCTGATTTGAATGATACAATTTTTTTTTGTATATTGTGGTTTTTGGGGGGGGGGGGGGGGCAAATGATTCGCTTGATGGTAAGCAACATATAACAGCTCCATTACATCACAATACCAGAGACCAATTTGCAAATGAACATTTAAGTAATTTTTCTACATTTTACTACTCGATAATACTTTTGATAATGAATCAAAACCAAACTGCGCATATAATTCTTTAATTCTATCAAAATTAGTCTTCAATAATATATAATCTCAAAGATTAGCAATGAATCATCTTTACCAAGTCAATAAATACGTCTAAATCAAAGAAAAAATAAGATTGTGAAATGATCACGCGTGCCGTATGACTGAAAGAATTGAGGAAAATTAGATGATTAGTGATGATAGTGTCCGATATATTACAAAGTTTAATCTCATGTCATTTAGATTAATTTGGTCAAAGTATACAATTACAAAATATTTTATTACGTAAGCTACACAACTCATTATTACTTTACCTACTTGCGAAAATGGGTACAAATACAAATACAAAAATCTTTATTGCTGTTTACAGGTAAGATAAGGTAATACAAAACATTTTAAAAGTTGACCCATACAAACTGGCCTCTTCTTAGAGGCATGCAATATGTCTGGCAATACAGTTTCTATTGGTCTGAATGTATGCAATGATAATAATAGGCAGCTGATAAAGTGTTCTTCTAGGTAGGGTAGGGACAATATATTATGATCTTAAATATTTATATGGAGAACTCCATTATTAACTTTCCAGCATGAACATTTAAAGTACTCCCTATGATACATTGATTAGCGTAAAACAAAACTAATTTAAGGCCTGTTGAAATCAACTTAAATTCACTTTAATGCTGGAATAAAGGATTTTGGTACAGATTTTCTTGATATAAGCTATCTAGGTGTCGCTAAGTCAGGAACGTCCACGTGGTGCACCATAAAATCTACTGAGGAGATCTGGATGTAATTTGATACATAGATAATAGTCTGAAATATCACATAGACTATTTTTATACCGAGGAAATAACAGGACTGGGAAATACGCAGGTGAAACCAAGGGGCGCTGCTAGTAGTTCATACATACAAATATTACCAAGGGCAGGCTACATAACATTTGAGTCATTACTAGTGACAAAGTAGAATTCCATGTCGGAAGATAAATCAGAAAAGTCAAATTGATGATAATTTAAAAATAATGATGTTAAATATTGGTAGGGACAATAAATGTATCCAGAGGGACAAATATCCAATATACAGGGTTACTGGTAATGAGCCTGCATCAATTTAAGAGCATGTTCTGAATGTTACCTGGGACTAGCTATGAAAAGACAGAGAGAATGAAAAAGAGGGGAAAAGAGAGAGAGAGAGATAATGAAAGAAAGAGAGAGATAATGACAAAGAAGGACGACAACAAATTACCAAGTACTTAACTTAAAGGCTTATTACACATGGCTAAATTTAGTCGACTGAATTCAAAAACAAGATTAGGAGCATGTAATCCTCGTTTCTGAATTTAGTATGCTAGCGTACTGAATGCTATTTATTACACTTCACTGAATTCAGTAGCGAACGAACTGAGTAGCGACTGGTTTCAGTAGCGACTGAAGTCGACTAAATTTATCAAGTTTAAAAAGTAGTTTAATGTTCCAATGAACGATTTTTCCGCGACTGGTCGAAAAACCAGAGTTCGACCCAAAACCACGTGGAGGACAGTGGTACAAAGGTACACGAAAAATTGCAAACTATCCGATGACGTTGTGAAGAAGTCAAAGTAATAATGCTGACTCCACCACCATATGTGATTTAAAACTAGGAAGAGAGGAGAGAGAAAGACATTATGAAAGAGAGAGAGAAAAGGACATCGACAAATTAACTGCCAAATGCAACAGACGAAATTAAACTTAGTACGCCAAGTTTTGCAATAAGGTGGCAGCATACATATATGATCATTAAGGAAAAATTATTCCATAGCACTTTTCAGTAGAACTGAAATTCCAATAACTAATAACATTATCTTGTCCATTATCAATACACCTGAAAATTGGAAAATACCCATAAATAAAATGTACAGAAATGCAGACAAATTCGAAGATAAGTACTTGATAACCAAGAGTTTTTATCTCAATAATAATAAGGAACTTATTAACTCACTTTAATTTATATAAAAGGATCTATCTATGACAGTATGTGGTCGTGTTCGTTTACTATGGGTCTCATAGGGTCACCCATAGGGCGATGTAAACAGCCATGCTTGGAGTCTGCCTGCGTGATACAATCAGAAAGGAGCAAAATCCAGAAGAGAACCAAAGTAACAGACATATCTCAACGAGTTGCCGCAGTGGGGTAGGCACGTAGCCAGCTTTTCCACTGGAGGAGGGGGGGAGCATAAAGGCGTAGTTAAGCCAAAAGACAGTGCAAAAAGTGGGGTAGTTGCGTTTTAATTTGTGAGCGAATACAGGCTGATGATGATGAAATGTAGATTGATGATATAATTATGATAAGGTAAATCGTGGCCGTAGTAATCTAGTGGGTGGAACGTGCGATTCGCAATAGTGAGATCATAGATTATAATTCCAACTCTGATTATTTTTCGAAGTGCAGATGTACAAGTTTGTTATCACTAATGGATTTAACAGTGATATAAAATATCGTGAGGAAATCCGCATGCTCCAATAATCCTCCACACGAGTCTCACGTGGGGGATTGTGCTTTGACTCTTGACTTGCCCTGAGTCCCACCAGTGGGAGCATTCTGTGTTTTGTTTGTGCTGTAAGCTGCTTAAAACAACTAGCAGATAGTCACCTTTTCAGCTTAGCACGGGTTTTCTTATTAACCCTGTATAGAATTATCAGAATGTGGACTATTGGCAAAAGATTAAATACATGCAAAGTCTTTATATTTTTACATGTAAAACTTTTGTCCTCCATATAATAAATACATACATACATACATACATACCTTGTTCCCATTAAACATTAATTTTGGTGGCGATATAACGCTTTGCAGAGTTCGCATAGGGAAGTACATTGCTATTAATTCTACAATTAAACAGTAATGTACAATGATTATACTGCATTCCAGACTAAAACGTTGTTTCCAAAGAAAATCACACATGAACAGAAATCAAAGAACAGTCCAAATCACTACCCAGCCCTGCACTGTGCACGTCACTCAGGTATATGATGATATATCTCTTCACTCTTAGGAACGTTGCCCTTCAAATTAGAATAGAGTAATGTTTACATATTACTGCTTGGTGGTAATATGATAACTGGCAAATTTGTGGCACCTATTATGGCGATAATTATCGCCAGAAATAAGCGTTTTCAGAATGACAGACAGATTAGTGAAAAAATGAGTCATTTTTTAATACTGACGCATGCTCGTCGAATTTGACTATCAAAATTCAACATTAAGGCATCTTGTGCCAAACTATTTGTAAATGAGAACTATTTTAACAAATTTTTGTGTACTGAATTCGCACCATATTCAAATAAAGAACAAAGGATATCGAGGACTTCCTTATGTTTAAGCGCTGAATGCTGGTGAAATTTCGGTGATATAACCAAATGAAGGCATAAGAAAACAAAACGAATGAACGGAAATCGTTTCATTGGCTGGCAGATCAATGTCTGAAAAGCAAAAGAAAAAATTGTTACATAGGTACTGCCTCTTTTGCGCAGTTAGTACTTCAGTCCCATTGTCCCGAGGCACAAAGCAGGCGTGGCGGCGTACAAAGGAAGGCATCCCTCACGAAATCCATCAAAAGTCAGCAGTACGGCCTCGCCTCACTTATATTTGAGGCCTTTGTTCCGAAATCTCGATTTTAGTTTGGGAGTGCGTGAACAAAAATATCTCTTCAGATATTTTTGAAGTGAAAACTTTTTGGAAGGAATTTTATAGGTTATCGCCACCGACATGATAATCTAGCGGCGTAACATCAAAGCGGCGACAGAGTAGAGATGCGACACTTAAACAGACTTCCAAAGAACAAAATCAAAAATTTTGATTAACCCCCGACTACATCAGATTTGTTATCCGTACAACATTCTACTAGTCAAGCCCTTTCATTTGATACCCATATTAAGGGAGTTGTGAAAAAAGAAACGTATTTCGCCATTTTGTGGTAGCAGCGATATTGGATTTGAAATTTGTCATAGTGCAAAGTATTCTACTAGTCAAGCCCTTTCGTTTGATACCCATATTGAGGTAGTAGTGAAAAAAATAATATAATTCGCCATTTTGCCAACTTATAACAACCCTTTTTTTGTTCGTGGTTTAAAAAAAAGGAGTTTCTCAATTCTGTTGAATGTTTTTTTGTATGGAATTTAAATTACGCGGTAGCTCTGCCTTGTAATTCGATTTCGATGTTTGTTTTGTTTGGTAGATTTCATAATATTTATGATAACGTCGTCCAGAAAAAGGTTAGAAAAAGGAAACTTGAGCCGGACTGGACTGACTATATTAAACGTGAGTAACCCGTGTATTTATTTAAAATTAAAAAAAAGTCGATCGATGTCTTTCTTGTCATGTTGTTGGCGATGTTGGCACTTGGTGATTTCTAACGATGCTTTTCTTCACAATATGGTGAAGTCAAAGTCTTTATTCATAAATGTACAATTATTTACACGTCAATTAAAAAATAAATAAAAAAGAAAGAGCATACAAATTGTATACATTTTCAAAGTTTCAAATGACTACATCAATAATTATTATACAGAAAACTGTCAAGCATTATACAATTATAATACATATCACGTCTTTATTACAATTGTACTTTATCATAATAAGGTGGTCTGTTTTGGAGCCCTGGATACATTTCATTTTTTTATTTCATGACTGAAGAAACATAGATAATTCGTACCTACGACATTACGACTCTAAAAAAGGATATTCTCGTCACTAGGCTAGAAACCTCAAGTACTTAAATGATACAACTACAGCGGTTCACCATTGTCTCCCCGACTAGGGTCGACGGTACCAGGCGCCAATCTTCGCGGAAGGGAGAAAGCATCCCTCCCTGGGAGGCCGGGTGATAATTAATATTCGAGCTCGCCACTTCCGGGGGTTTGTGGACATCAAAATAATTTGAGTTCATGTACTACTTAAACCAGTTTTGGCTTCAAGCAATTTAAGGATTTGTTTTCGACAAATTCTTTGGAGTGTCGACATATACTCCTACATACGTCAAGTTCATATCTTTATGTAGTGGTTCCTATCACTATACAAATTTACTATTTTATATATCAATTTTATATTACATTTATTTAAAATTATATAAATTTACTATAGTCTTTACAGAGTCCTTCTCGGAAAGTATCAAACTTTTTCTAGTTATTCTACCACCATAGAGTAAAATACAAGTATTATCGGTTTGAAAGCAGTTTTTTAACTGTTATTGGTTTATACTTGAACGCCATCTCGCCTGATGTTTAGCAGTGATGTGATCTACGATGGAGCGTGCTCACCTAGAAGAAATCGATGACAATCGATTTGATGACACCAAGATTACGACGATCGGGAAAAACCTTCTCAGGCAACCCATTCCACAGCCTAGACCTTTTTATTACAAAGAAGAATCAAATATGAATCCGCTCTAAAAGGCTGCTGAAAAGCTTAAAGCCAAATTTATTCCACTTATGTGAAGTTTGGATGTTAGGGTCTTTGTTACTCAATCATTTCGTAACGGATAAACGGCTCAGGGTGAAATTTAGAACATAGGTAGACTATTGTCTGAAATATTACATATGCCTAAACTTTTAATTGCGCAAAAAAAACAAGAACGGTTACGGTAAAACCATGGAGAGCTACTAGTAATATATAAATTACGTTTACTATTGAAAAAACACAACAGCCAACAGTTGGCTGATATTTTTTTTGGTGTCTTTACGCTCGAACTGCCTTTCTAGACAAGTGTATAATCAAAGGATACGATTAAGTTATAAACATTATACTTATCACCGATATAAACCATTAGCCTTTTAGCCTTCATTAGCCTTGAGCACCTTGAAATTGGTAATAAATTGCGTCTGTTGTGTAGCATTAGTTGTTTACACACCACCAATCTACTTGACCTTAGAATCGCTAGCGGCGAGACATGCTATAGTTTTACTTATTTTGGTTGTTGACAACGAATAGTGATAGGTAAAAACGTCTGGCGTTCACCGCTTCCTGCAACCGACTAGAACGAACAAAGTGAACTCACTCTTCCCAACGATTACATAATTCTGTGCGTCTGAAGTTTGGGAGGGCACATCTAATGGTTTATATCGATGTATTTAATTACCTCGACGTTTCGACAGAGTTACACGGCGTGGTCACGTGAATATTGAAGAAATGGCGGGTCGTCTCATTGGGAAGTGAGGAGATCTCCTTCTACTCTCATTAGGTCTTCAAAAGTTGCAGGGATAAATCGCAATATGTGTTCAATTCGCGAAAGTTTAAAAAACATTACCTACATAGCCTGTTCATCAGGGTTAGTTTTTTTTTTCAACTTTTATAGGTTTACACTTGACCGCCATCTCGCCTGATATTATGCGACGATGCGGTCTACGATGGAGCGTGTTTACCTAGAAGAAACCAAGATTATAACTATCGGGGAAAACCCACTCAGGCAACTCATTCCACAGCCTAGATGTTCTTATCACAAACGTAGAGTCAAATCTCTTCGTCCGTGTCTTTGGAATATCCACCATGAAACGGTGCCGCTTCTTTGAGTTACGAGAAGTACGATAGCAAAAAGGGCAAGGAGGTATTAGATGATGCAGATCAGTTGCACACTCTCCGAAGTGTATCCGATAAAAAACCGATAATCTAGCAATCTTGCGGCGATGTTCAAGACTTTAAAGTCTTTTTCGCGTAGAAGTATAGATTGTCGCATCAATGCAAGTGTTTTCGATATCTCTGTTTCGATATAGAACGTACATTCTAGAAAGAAAAACCTTCAGAAGATGGTTCACACGGGAACTACCACATTTCAGTATCGAACTACCTACAATTTTCTAATAAATTATTTGTGCTTTTGGTAAGAACTGCTTCGATAGGCGAACCGTGAGTTAGACAATATTCAAGATTTGCTAAACGGTAAAATAGAGTCCGTTTGGGTAAAGGAAAATACAAAATACAAAAATATTTATTTCTTTCTAACAGTAAACTTACGAAATTTGTGAACGAAAAGTTGTTAAAACGAAATAAAATGTATCATTATAAAAAAAAGTATAATAGAGTCTTCTATTATGCATATGTAAGTAATAAGTACCTAATATATATACCTAATGGGAGACTACGACTCTCTAAAACCATAAGAAGTCTAGTTTTTAAATTTAAGCAAGTGTGCAAGGTATACGTCTATTTATTGACATATTGTGGTTGGTTGGTGGGTTAGTGATGTATCAAACATCGGTATTTGCGAGCATCTAAGAATTACAACAGCTACTCCTTCATAACAACACAGTGACATGCATCTATTGGAACATGAAGAGTCCAAATCATTACCTAACTTTGCACTCCGCTCGTCACCCAGAGACGTTATTTCTCTAAGCTCGGTAATTTTTCTGGAAACATTGCCCTTCAAACCGGATCCCGGACTGGAACAGTAATGTTTGCACATTACTGTTTGGCAGTAGAATAACTAGCAAAGGTGTGGTACTTCCCCAGGCGCAGTCTGCCAAGAGTCCTACCGTGGTCCTACCACTACAAACTATACAATGTAAATATACTACCAATGTAACTCACGGACGAAATATTTCTTCACAATCTACCTCAATAATATATCAAATAAAAGGGCTTGACCAGTAGAATACTATACGCTAATATGTCAAATTTCAATCCATAAACAATTTATGGCAGGTGCACAAGTAAATACTGCTGGGTTGGGTGCGAGAAAGAAAAGGGAAGACCGAGACATGGTAAAAACCTTTCTACAACAAGACGAAAATGACGGTTACAAAGTGCACGCTATGAATTTAGAAATCCAAAGTGAGTGGTTAACCATAGGTGAGTTCTGTATCCCATTAGCTCTAAAGTGGCGCACCTTGATCTGTGTCTGGTCCCCTGCCTTATTAAAATTTTATCTAAATGCATTCCAAATGACCCTCCCTGACCAGAGTAACTTGGTAAGGTTAAGGTTAAAAGCCTCTGAAAAATGTTGCTATACTTGTGGAGAGGCGATATGTACAGCAAGGCACATATTGGTGGGATGCAAGGTGCTCCTTAATGGGGGGTCATTACTCACGGCGTCATGACAGAGTACTTGAAATCATACGTGAAGCCATGAGCCTTTCAGTAGCTAGAGCCCAAAAGGGATTGACGACAAACAAAAGACAAATTAACTTTGTAAAAGAAGGCTTAACTTCAAACTCCAGGAACAAGGCTTACTCAATCCTGGGTACAGCACCTGATTGGACTATTTTAATGGACACGTATGAAAAACACTACAAAATCCCAGAGGATGTGGGTGTTTCGTCATCCAGACCGGACATTTTCCTTTTTTCTAGAGCTACGAAACGCATAGTCCTTGTAGAACTTACCGTACCGAGGGAAACTAATATACCTAAAGACCACGCGATGAAACAAAATAAGTATTACGACCTCCTAAACGAATTAACAAAAAACGGCTATGTAGTTAGTTTATACGCTGTAGAAGTGGGAGCGAGAGGTATACCAGCAAAATCTCTCTATAACCTACTGAAAGACCTTGGCTTATCCAGAAGTGCAGTAAGTTCTATACTGGAACGAGTATCTAAAGCTGCACTAGTAGGCTCATATCAGATTTGGCTGGGCAGGGAGAGAAAAACGAGTAGTGAAGGTGAGTGTTGATGTACGTCAGAAAGGGGCCCCTTAAACCTACGCCCGAGTCACAAGTCTCGGGAACTACTCGAGTTTTTCTCTCTCTGCCACACGATGGACCCGGCACCCGCACGGTGAATCCATGGAATGCTAAGAAGATCGTCTCAATATGGCCGCCACCACAAATAGTGTTTTTTTTTCACTACTACATTATTATTGTTTCATTTTAAAGCTTGGTTTCATTGAGACCTTCCACTTGTGCAGGGATTGCATTGAACTTTGATGGTTAATAGTTGGTATGAGTTGGTGAACGATGTCCTAGCCAAATGTAATCCATGCGAAAAGTTACATTATTTCAACGTACTGATAGGACAAAACGGAACTGGCGAAAAATACTGATTATATAAACGGCTACCTACTGATACTCGTATTATTGACAATCTTTGACTGATTGAATAACTTTGCGAAAAATAATTCGTAATATTGCGTCAGATTTAATTAGTGGTCACGATGAGACCTCATTTTTAGTGAAATTTTAAACGAGGAAAATGAATACAAATTGATAGTAAATTTATCTTTATCGAATTTTATTATTTACAGGAATTGAGATACTTCTATTTAGAAGTGCTGCTTCACGGTTTTATTAGTCATAAGTCAGTTATTAAAATGAGACACAGATGTACTTATGGGCGTGGTGGTTTAATAAAAACGTCAGATAACAGAAATGTGATGTACTCGTAGGTTCAAAATCGCATTGAATCGTTGTACACTGTACACTGTACCTGTACACTGGGCGACCTGTGCGAGGCCAACCCCGTTGCGGTTTCTGTAGCCACACATTGGTCAGAAACTGTTAAAAAAACAAGAACAAAATTAAAAATTTTGATTAACCCCCGACTACCTTAGATTTGTTATCTGTAGAACATTCTACTAGTCAAGCCCTTTCATTTGATACCCATATTAAGGGAATTGTGAAAAAGGAAATGTAATTCGCCATTTTGTGGTAGCGGCCATCTTGGATTTGAAATTTGTCATAGTGCAAAGTATTCTACTAATCAAGCCCTTTCATTTGATACCCATATTGAGGTAGTAGTGAAAAATATTATATAATTCGCCATTTTGTGGTGGCGGCCATCTTGGATTTGAAATTTGTTATAGCGTTTAGTACTCTACTAGTCAAGCCCTTTCATTTGATACCCATATTGAGGTAGGTTGTGAAGAAATATTTTGTCCGCCATTTTGTGGAGGCGGCCATTTTGAATCGATATTAATCAAACATAGCTAAGAACACCCGCACGGATATTAACTTTCAAATAAAAAAAACCGCATCGAAATCGGCCCATCCGTTTGAGCTCTACGGTGCCACAGACAGACACACACACAGACAGACAGACAGACAGACAGACAGACAGACAGACCGACAGACAGACAGACAGACAGACAGACAGACAGACAGACAGACATCGACGTCAAACTTATAACACCCCATTTTTTGTCGGGGGTTAAAAAAGAAGAAAAAGAAAAATAATATGTTAAAACAAAAGACAACATTTTAAAATTAAATAAAATCTAAAAAAAAACGTTTACAGATGTAGCTAGCCCACAATTGAATCGCTGACACGACAAGAAGAAGAAGAAGAAGAAGGTTCAAAATCCCGTACCTCTGTATAACTTCCAGTGCAGATGTTCAAGTTTCTCTTTGACACTAACTTTGTTGGTGAAAGAAAATACCAGCACGTCGCAAGAAGACATTTTTCGAGACCATGTGTTTCATCAATCTGGTGGTTTGATGGTCCTCACATTTAACCAACTTCAATAAAAGAGGAGGTTCACAATTCAGTTTTATGTTTTTTTTGCATATTAAGCGATAGCGACCAATTTTGATAATTCTTTCATTTGTTTATAGAAAACACTTCTGACAAATTTTATCGATCAAAAACCTTTGCTAGTTATTCTACCGCCAAGCAGTAATGTGCAAACATTATTGTGTTCCGGATTGAAGGCGAATGTTTCAAGAGAAATCACAGGGCTTGGAGATTAACACCTTCTCCTAGACCTCTGGGTGACGAGCGCTGTACAGTGCGCTGTGCGTGTCACTGTTGCTTACCATCAGGCACATGTCTTACTCGTCGTCTCGTCACTCTTTATTAAAAAACTAAAATTATGCTCTCATTTATATCTGTACGACGTAGCCATACATAGCTTGTTATGTAATTTAGTCCAGTGCCTACATTATCTCAGTAATTTTTAATTGAAGTCGGATTTTGTATTTTCGGTGAAAATTAAATTATTCCTACAAGAACAAAATTAAAACAAAATTTTGATTAACCCCGGACTACCTCAGATTTGTTATCTTTCAACATTCTACTAGTCAAGCCCTTTCATTTGATACCCTTATTGAGGTACTTGTGAAAAAAGAAATGTATTTCGCTATTTTGTAGTAGCGGCCATCTTGGATTTGAAATTTGTTATAATGAATAGTATTCTACTAGTCAAGCCCTTTCATTTGATACCCATATTGAGGTAGGTTGTGAAGAAATATTGTATCCGCCATTTTGTGGAGGCGGCCATTTTGGATCGATATTAACCAAACATAGCTAAGAACATCCGCACGGATATTAACCTTCAAATAAAAAAATACCGCAGCGAAATCGGCCCATCCGTTTGAGCTCTACGGTGCCACAGACAGACACACACACAGACAGACAGACAGACAGACAGACATCGACGTCAAACTTATGACACCCCTTTTTTTAGTCGGGGGTTAAAAATATTTAGAAATGCCTGAGTGCCAGTACTGGGAACAATAAGTGGGCTGACGTATTCCAAATACTCAAGATTTTTGCTAACCAAATACTCTACCCAATGTTTGAGTAGGTAAAGTTTAACATTTTCAAAAATTTTGGCTTATACAAGACTTCGAAAGAAAATTGTGCTTATATGTATAGAGGTATTATTGAAGATAAAGTTTTTTTTATTATTATAGGTTTACATTTGAATGTCGTCTCCAGATGCTAAGATCCAACGATGTGGTCTACGATGCAGCGCGCTGACGCTTACCTACCTATAAGATATAGATTCATCCTAGACATTACATACTCGTAAATAGTGTGTGGTACATATTCACTCTCTTCCCTCTTGGATTCTGAACCAATGAGGTTATAACGCATTCAATTCAATCTGGAACGTTCCTACTTTGAGATACAACAGTACTCCCTGTTTATACCTTATTTATGTAAAAATAACCTCAACCATACTACAAATAAAGAGTCATTTGTAATGTTTGAATTCCGTGTCAGTTATGACGTTTTTACAACCCAAGGAAAATGAGATCGATTCTCTCAAAACAGCAAAATGCGCTTGAAAGTCGTTCTTATTACAAACAGAAAAGGTTCGAATTTCGATAAAAAGAGACAAAATGATAGAACAATTTAAATATAGAGCATGCAAAGATGGCTCTCTGGGGAAAATCGAAGGAGCAATTTCATGCGGTTTTAACCCCTGTTGCCGCGAATGTGAGTTAGTTTCTGTGTGATTATTGCTTGAAAGGTAGAGGAGTTAAGTTTTTATGAATGTGGGTAGGTGGAAAGATCGATTTGCTCTAGGGAGACGGCCTCGGCAGATAGAGTCGGTTGGAAAATGTATGTCGCAACACCACCATTTTGCTATTAGTTTACTTATCTATGTAGATATAGAATTGTTTTTGTTCATAGCAAAAAATAAGCCTAGATAATAATAAAATGCCTATGTTAATTTATACAAATTAAAGTGGCTCCCAAAAGACGACTGAAAACGTGAGAATGAATTGTGTGAGAGACGATATAGTATTAAGGGAATGAGTAAACAAATGATGGTTGATAAAAAAGCGATCTCTATGTCGTAAAACAAATGATTAGAAGATTACAATTACATTACAGTCCAAATCAAATGTGTGTAGTTGTATATAGGTACTACTATAAAATTGAGTTTTGTAAAATTAACAATGATTTTGATTCATTTCTTGTCTGTGAAGGATTGATTATATTTTATTAGTATATATGCTATTCTAGACTTTAATTTAACCGAACTGTTCCAAATTTCAACCCGATTCATTCAGTGGTTCTCACGTGATTGAGCAACAAACATAACCTTCTCATTTATAATGTTAGTGTTCTATCTATCTACATACATATTATCTATCTACAAAATAATTTACTCCTACAGCCAGAGGGTGGTGTGAAAGTCTTTCAGATGCGAGGGCGGCGCCCTACCCACACCAGCGCATGTCTGTGTGCGTGAGGGAATAACGATGATTCATCTTCGTAGGCCGAATTGAGGTAGCGATGGGCGTAGCTCAGGTTTCTTTAATTAAGTTACGATACAAGTATATACGCACGTTTTTATAGTTCGCATGAAATTTCGTGTCCTGTGTTGGATCTAGTTCGTGCTTTTTCCAGCTATAAGCAGATCGAAATAAAGGAAGGTTATATTAAGTCAGTTGCTAACTTTCCGAAGTGTATGGCTAAATAGCTAGCAATTTTGCGGCTATCTCCGGCAATACTTATGTTCTGTGGAATTAAAACTCCAACTCAAAACTGTATTTTGTATGTGCATTAAGTTCAAGTATAATTTGATTCTTGCAACCTTCGATCATTTCTCCTTGTCGCATGATTTTTGTACGGCATTGCGAAATAATAGATTAGAAGAGGCATAGAAACTGTATGGAACCAATGCCGTACATAATCCAATGACCAAAATCACTCTGTAAATCTTCGGAAAATCATGAATTTTTCCAATAAATAATAAAAATGTGTAATTTTTATAGTTTCAATACCTCTTTTTATCCATTATTCCGCAACGCCGTACAAAAATCATATGACAAGGAGAAATTATCGAGGGTTAGAACCCCCCCTCTTCAATTGCACTCAGCTGGACAGCTTACAAGTGACGGCATATTGTTGAATCTTATACCCTTCTATCATCCTACACAGGTCTCCTGGTGGTTCATTTGACACATAAATTTTGTTCACGGGCCTGTAGTCTACACTTCGTTTCGTCCGATCGACATTTATTTGACATTTAAATGTTCCGAGCCTACTCTAATGAGTGTAGATTATGAGATAGATTGTATACGCGACGCGATGGAATATTAAAAGCTTTTTTTTTAAATACACAGCAAATTTTTTGGCACGTTACCTAAATAAAACATTTAATTGATTATATAGAATCAGTATGACTGAGTTTTGTCGGTCGACTTTTCTCGGTTTAAACACAATTAAATACAATACAATAACTCTTTATTAAAAAACCACAAAGCACAAAAAACATCAAATAATAATAATAATAATACAAAAACAGAAAAAAAATAACATCTTTAAAAATGAATCCTTGCTAGATCGATGTAGCGCTTCCGAAACCCCGTATTTTTATTTCTTACATTTAAACTCATAATGTTTATATTGTACGGAGCGTAATCATGATGTAAATTCTTCTTTTTCTTCTTTACATTTGTTAATATTTTATCTTTGTGGATTTGTTTTTATTTTATGTCTTTGAAATAGAATTCTATTAAAATACCAGTATCTTGCCGTGAGTTCAACTGCGTAAAATTAATTCAAAGATTTATTTACTATTTTAGGAAATTGAAAATGAAAAATTGGGAAATCTCCCGCCGTCTCGCCTGATGGTAAGCGACGACGTGGTCTACGATGGAGCGTGCTTACATAGAAGAAACGGATTTACTATCGATTTGAAAAATCTGATCTGACTAAGATTGAAAACATTGACAAAAGACAAAATGCACTTAGGCAACGCATTCCATAGCCTAGACGTTCTTATCACAAAAGTAGACTTAAACACCTTCGTTCAAGTTTTTGAAACGTATTCAAGCAGATAGAAAAAAATAATAAATAATAATAATAATACAAAGTTTATTTCATAGAAAGTAAATTACAAGTTTAAATGGAACGAACACTTTGACTGCCCTAGTGGCTTAGTTGGTAGTAGCTCTGCCTGCGAAGCCGAGGGTCGTGGGTTCGATCCCCCACCCAGTGCAAATATTTGTGTGATGAATTCAAATGTTTGCACTGTGTCTGGGTGTTTCTATGTATAATAAGTATGTATTTAAAACTATATAAGTATTATATCAGCTATCTGGCTGCCATCACACAAGCTTTGCTTAGTTTGGGGTCAGATAGTGTTGTGTGTGAATTGTCCACCACCACCAATATACTTTGTGGATCTTAAAACTCTAATTACGTTGTACTCTAGAAACTGCACTAGGCTAATGCCTGTGTTGCATAATCTAGTGTATTCCGCCTTTATAGAATAACAATACAAAAAGATAAATATAAAAACATGATTTTAACATTGCTATACGAGCGTGTGTGCAAATGTTTGCTTATGTATGTATATTTGCGTGCCTGTAAGGGTGTGTGAGAGGGTGTGTTTGCGTGAGAGTGTGTTTGCGTGCGTAAGTAGGTAAGTATGCGGTGCTTGCGTGTGTAAGTGTGTGCAGTTTGGTGCTAGGCTATTTATATTATTTTGATTAATCATATTTTTCAACAGTTTGACAATGGAGTGATGCCTACCTACCAATAACCTGTAGTGTGCATCATTACAGTTGGTTGGTCGAGATTTTGTCACAGTGTACCATTCAATCCTATTCCAAACAGTCATCACTCCATGATTTAAATCCAGACACACACCAGTGATACACAGAGTCATCAGTTACATAGAATTCGCCCAGGGGGAAGTTCTGTCTCATTATATGTCAAACTCTTGAGGTAGCTAGTAACTTTAAATTTACACTTGCGTCGAGTTTCATTTATAATATCAAGACCCTTGTCCAAAGCTTAATAAACAAAAGGATCTCTGTAGGCAAAGCTTCTTTGGGCAAAATTTGTTTTGGCTGGTGGAAGTTTCCAAAAGTTTCGTCTGGAGGATCTTTGGTATATCTTTGGTTTTGGTAAAATACAAGGTGATTTTAGATTATACCCACTCCTCCTTCATGTACGTATCTACCTAGCATGTAACTATAAAGCTAGCTGGCAATTTTGCAGCGACGTTCAAGACTGAAGTTTTTTTCGAACAAGAATGTCGTTAAATATGCGCCTTAGCGCTTATTTATTTATTTATTTATTTGACACGTCACTCGATCGATTCCAAAGCCTTCAGCCAACTTTTCTTTATACCATTATGATAGTAAGATTAGTAAGGTTTCTTGTCTTCGAAATACGGAGAATAGTTACTACTGATATCAGAGTCAGGGCCACGCCCGATGCGGGTTCCGTACTTCTATGAAAGCTACGTGCGTTGACACACGTAGGTACGTGTGAATGTGATATATAAACAGATATGAGCAGAAGGACAGAAGGAGTGTATTAAAATAACGCATTATATAAGTACGTCCTCATTGATTGAAGGATTGACGTCATCGCTTTACAATCGGGTGAAATTATTATAAGTCGGAGAGACGCATGACACATCATCCTTATTTTTAACCCCCAACAAAAATAGGGGTGTTACAAGTTTGACGTCGATGTCTGGCTGTCTATCTGTCTGTCTGTCAGTCTGTCTGTCTGTCTGTGTTGTGTTTGTCTGTGGCACCGTAGAGCTCAAACGGATGGGCCGATTTCGATGCGTTTTTTTTTCTTTGAAGGTTAATATCCGTGCGGATGTTCTTAGCTATGTTTAGTTAATATCGATTCAAGATGGCCGCCTCCACAAAATGGCGAAGTACATTTCTTACAAAATATTTCTTCACAACCTACCTCTACCTACCTATTTGGGTATGAAATGAAAGGGCTTAACTAGTAGAATACTAAACACTATAAGAAATTTCTAATACAAGATGGCCGCTACCACAAAATGGCGAAGTACATTTCCTTTTTTCACAAATTAATATGGGTATCAAATGAAAGGGCTTAACTAGTAGAATGTTGTACAGATAATTGTTTAGTGAAATGGCGAATTATATTATTTTTTTCACTACTATCTCAATATAGGTATCAAACGAAAGGGCTTGACTAGTAGACTACTTGGCACTATGACGAATTTCCAATCCAAGATGGCCGCTACCACAAAATGGCGAAGTACATTTCATTTTTCACAAAATAATATGGGTATCAAATGAAAGGGCTGGACTAGTAGAATGTTGTACAGATAACAAATCCTAGGTAGTCGGGGGTTAATCAAAATTTTTAATTTTGTTCTTGTAGTATAGAGTGACGAGACGGGCAGGATACCAGTATTTACCTAATAAAGTCTGCCCATAGCAGTGCAGTGTCACGTAGTTATTGGAACATGAAGAGTCTAAATCTTGAGTCGGGTTGAACCGTGTTAAATCGGTGTCTTCTATGTAAGTTCACTTCATTGCAGACCATAACGTCAGCGAACATCAGGTGAGATAGTGGTCAAGTGTTAACCTATTATTTTGAAAAAGATGTGTCGATATCAATCAATGTGATCCATAACAATCACGCACATTTTAAAAGTATTACTGTGATTTCTTAATAAAAAAATTGGCAATCATAAGGACTGCCGATTGGAGTGAAGATTTAGAATAATGCTAGTGTTAAATATAATTAATAGTGCACAGTACGTCATATCTACAGATATAATGCTATTACGCATGTCGGTAACACAAACTCCATAGATTTCACCCATCCAAATAGCGTATCACGTACGTCTCGCTTTACTTCTCCGTCGCCGCTGCGACGCTACGCAGCTACGCCACTACGTCTCTACGTCTCTTCACCACTACACTGCTACACTACGACGCCGCCGCAACCACCCAACGTCAGCATAAACGCCATAAAAAGTATTCATTCATTTACATAATTAATTTTCTCCGAAAAAACCAAAAACAACTTCAATTTAAAATTAAATTCCGGGATACCACCAAATTCTAAGTAAGAAGCAATCGAGGTAACGAAAGTAAATTTTGTTTGTTTTTTGTACATATTTCCAAAACCACTACACGAATTTCGATAAAATGTATATGGAAGAACCATTAAAATCGATTCACTATTGGCGGCGCTATCGTGTAACGTAAAAAAAAACATTCATTCATTCATAATTTAAGAGCGACGCTCTTGTCGGTGGAGTTCCTTCCATGTACTTCTACACTCCGCCTTCTTCTTGACTTCCTGATACGACACTATATTTATCTTCTCCTTCACTTGGTTCACATAACTTCTCCTAGGTCTACCTCTCTTCCTCCTCTCTTCTAATTTACCTTCCATTATTGTTCTAATGAAGTTGTCGTGTCGGATCAGATATCCCAACATCTTCCTTCTTCTGTTTTCTATTGTTTCCATTAATGTTCCTTTCTTCGCTACCATCTTCAAAAATTCTTCATTGCTCTTCATTTCCTTCCAGCTGATTCTCTCCATTCTCCTCCAACACCACATTTCGAATGCCTCTAATCTTTCCCTATCCCTTTGAGTCATGGTCCACGTTTCGCTGCCATACAATGCAATACTCCAGATGTAAATCTTAATCAGCCTCTTTGCTTTGAAAACAAAATTGATAAACTCCTCTTTTTTTGGAAGTCAGATAAAAAACACTAGGCATCATCCGACATTTCAACGATTTCATTGTTAGAGTTACAGGTAAGATAAATAAACTTGTTTCCAAGTACATCCTACAGATACCGAAGCCGCTATCTCTGTAACTGGGTTACTGTATCTTGATAATGGTTCAATAATTCGAAACATAGGTAATAATCTGTTATTTGTGAAACACTCAAGATGGAGTCTAATGTTCCTGTTTACTTCGATTATAATCAATGATAAGGAAGAATGCTGTTATCAATTGTTACCTACTGACGAAAATTGTCTCATCATCATAATCAGCGCATTTTGGCTCGCTGCTGGACAATGAGGCGCCGCTTGCTAGATCATCATTTGATTGGCGTCGTTGTACTGTCGGCAGTGGGTTTGTTCTCTAAGCCGTAGGTTGTGGATTCGATTCCCACCTAAGACAAATAGTTGTGTGATGAATATGGCTGTTTGTTCGGTATGTATAATAGATAAAACTCTCTACAAAAATATAATACGAAGAGATGAATCCATAAAGTTAGTGAAATAATTGGTGATACGAGTATTGTCGCTAAAAGCTAAGTAAAATCTTTTTCAAGGAACCGAAGCATGGAGAGGATAATTAAATAAGAAAATTTCCGATAGAACTGCCAATAGAAATGAAAACTTATAACTCAGAATTTGATAGCTTACTTTGGAAACTGGGTGAAACCGAAGGGCGTGGCCATGAGAATGCCAACGCGAGTTTACTCGAAGATTTCTTGTCATTCCCGAGCGTGACGCTAGGAATTAAATTCACAGTCCACGAAAAATCTGTCAACGCCAAACGAAGTTTTCGCTTTAACAAGAACAAAATTAAAAATTTTGACTAACCCCCGACTACCTAAGATTTGTTATCTGTACAACATTCTACTAGTCAAGCCCTTTCATTTGATACCCATAAGGGAGTTGTGAAAAAAGAAATGTAATTCGCCATTTTGTGATATCGGCCATCTTGGATTTGTAATTTGTCATAGTGCAAAGTATTCTACTAATCAAGCCCTTTCGTTTGATACCCATATTGAGGTATTGTGAAAAAAAATATATAATTCGCCATTTTGTTGTGGCGGCCATCTTGGATTTGAAATTTGTTATAGTGTATAGTACTCTACTAGTTAAGCCCTTTCATTTGATACCTATACAAGTTATAACTTTACTGCAGAGTTTAAAATAACGGTCTTTATAGTATCTAACAATGTTTTACTTGATTAATTAAAGTTGTTATAGTGTTGTTATGTTCTGTTTATTTTTAACCGACTTCCAAAAAAGGAGGAGGTTATCAATTCGAGCCCTATGTTTTTTTAATGTATGTTACCTGATTTCTCGAGAACCCCTGCACCAATTTTAAAATTTCTTTTTGTGTTCGGATGGGTATGCTTCCCGAATGGTCCCATATAAATCTTATCGAAGTCGGTCGGGTGGCTTTTGAAATATGAACCATAAACTAAAATTTGCGTACAATTTTCTGGATGACGTAGTTGTAGATTTCACAAAAGTTATGAAACTCTGTCAATACGAAATTATGTAAATGAATTAATTAAAACTTGTTCTTAAAAAACCGACTTCAAATAGATGAGTGAGTAGCGCTTATAATAATGATTTTAGTTTATTTTTCGCTTTTCAGTGCCTATTTGTGGTTTTGAAGTCGGTTTAATTTTTTGTATGAAAATAGTTTATATAGTTTAGAGTGAAGAGACGAGGAAGTAATTTGTGCCTGATGGTAAAGCCTTGCCATAACAGCATACTGACATTCAGCTATTGGCACATGAAGACTGAAGAGTCCAAATCATTACCTAGCTCTGTACTTTGCTCATCAACCAAAAACATATGATGTTTTATCTCTATGTCTAGTAATTTCCCTAGAAACATCACCCTGGCCATTCAAACCGGAACGCAGTGATGATTGCATATTTTTAAGTGGTGGTAGGACTCTTGGTAGAGTCCGCCTGGGGAACCTTTGCCATTTATTCTACCGCCAAGCACTGATGTGCAAAAATTACTGTATTCTGGTTTGAAAGGCAATGCTAGCAGATAAATTACAGTAGGGCTTAGAGATATAACATCTTAGATCTCTGGGTGATAAGCGCGGTGCAGTGCTAGGTAATGATTTGAGCTATTCATGTTCCAATAGCTGCGTGTCGCTGTGCTGTTATGTGGCAGGCATGTTGTTTACCATCAGGCACATGTTCTGACCGTCTCGTCATTCTATATTAAAAAAAAGAAACACTACTTGTATTTTTAATTGATTACTAATTGTTGGTAGAATAATTGGCAAAGGTGTGATACTTCCAAGGCGGATTCTGCAAAGAGGCCTGCCTCTCCTACAGTATTTGCAGAACTATTACTAAATTAAAATTGAACTATTACTAATTACTAAACTATTGAGTTGCCAAAATGTTATATTTGATAAATTTTACAAAAATGTTGGAGCACTTGAAGTAAGTAGATCCTCGATATCTTGATATCTTCTAAGTAGTAAGTTCACCGGAACCACAAACTCCGCAAACTATTTACTTAAGATTGCTTTCCAAGTCTACGAACACACCTAAAATGATATACCGTTCAGCCAATACCGATGCGACATAACCACTGAACTAAAACGGGCCAGATAGAGTATGTGAGTTGTAGCTGTATATTTCGCTAGCGATATTTCGTTAGTGGCTCCTTCAATACAGGTGTTGACAACATCTGAAAAAAATGTTGTACCATTTAGCTAAGCCCGACGCGACAAAACTACTGAACTAAAACAATTTGCTAACACTGTCATATGAGGAAGCTGAACATTTGATATTTCTTACAAAATAATAAAAAAAAATTGATATCTTTCCTTTTACTAAGCACAACAGTTTATAATACTTTTTCTTTTAACCCAGTTTATTCACTCATTTAATAATTCTTAATTTCTAAGTTTTTTACAACTTGAATAAAACATGTAAACATTATAAAAAACTTTACCGAGTTTATTATTACTAATAAATTGTATAGTTTTTTTTAAATATAACTCGTAGATAAGATATATATTTCTCGTCTGAAACACAGGTTCTACCTAGTTCAGGCTAATAAAATTAATTTGCCTGTTTATAGTTGTAAGAAAATATTGTATAGTTAAGATATATTTTTATTGAAATAAATTTATTTTATTTATTTATAATTATACTCTATCTGGCTGAAACTTATTTTTAAATGGATCATATCGTGATTATTTTATGTGGATCTATCTGGCTGTTGTGGTTTCATATTTCGTAAGTGGCTCCTTAGATCAGCTGTTCAGATGGTGTATAGTGCTGAGCAGTAGCTAATCGCTCACGGCAGTTATCTAAAGTGATGCGTTCCAAATTTAACCAATATCTTTGCCTGCAGGTGACACCATTGTAACGTACGTATTCTGAACGATATCGAAACATGATCGATTTTATAATAATATTGTGTTGGTTACGGCTGGTCTAGTCGGGAGAACGGCGCCTGCCGATCCGGAGACCCCGGGTTCAAACCCCACACGCACCACTTTCTTTTCGAAGTCATATGCGTAATGCCGCTAACTTAAAATGGTAAAGGAAAACATCGTGAGGAAACCGATATGTACCTAGAAGCTTTCGAAGTCATGTGTTATCCACCAACCCGCACTGGGCCAGCGTGGTGGGTTATGGTCTTAACCCTCTCCTTGCAAGAGAAGGCCCGAGTCCCAGCAGTAGGAACATTTGGTGGGCTGTTGATTGTGTTGGTATCGTATATTTTTAACCGACATCAAATAAGGAGGAAGTTCTCAATTCGGTTGTATGTTTTTTTGCAGCGAAATTTCTTTTGGCACGCCACAGACATATTTTTCGTGAGGCGTGAATTGAATTCTACAGTCACACTTGGGAATGATAAGAAATCTGATACACTTCGGAGAGTGTGCCTCTGATCTACATGATCTGGTACCATCTTGCCCTTTTTTCTATCGGACTTCTCGTAGCTCGAAGAAGCGGCACCGTTTCATGGTTGATATTCCAAAGACACGGACGAAGAGGTTTGACTCTACTTTTGTGAAAAGAACGTCTTGCGTTCGACACAATTAGTACGTAGTAAGGATTTTCCTAAAGATGGTTCAACACTTGCACTTATGGAGCTGTGTTCAGAGAATGATTTCAAACTCATTGCGTCAGTTCCAGCACTGAATGGGTGAAACAATACAAGTCCATAACCTCAAATGACGCACGGTTCCTGTAATGCAATGTACGTGACAAACAGATTTCATTGATGAATGCTGTAGATAAATATTAAGATTTCCTTGATGTGAGTAATCAGTGGAACCCGATCCAAAACACAGCAAACAGTCGTGTGATAGGTAGACCGCCTGGCATTAAAGTAGACAAAGAAGCCCAAAAAACTAGTTTCTGCTTGCGATTTCTTTTCTGTTGCCATAAAAATATAAAGGACAATTTCTAAAGGGCTGTAAAGCTGTATTTTCATGATATTTTTTTTTGTTTCATTCATGCTATGTAGCCGCTTGATACACTGGCCGCTTTTCGCGTTTTACAAATTTGGCGGGAAAACGGGTGTCAGGTTACATACGTGCGGTGTTTATGTTTCGGCATATGAAGTGCCGCCTTACTTTTACCCGTTTGAGCCATTTACTCTCAAGAGCGTTTCAAGACGCTTCTAGTGGTATCATTTATTTATAATTAATGTACTTACTTAAAATGTAAACTAACATTTTTGACACTTGAGTAAAAAATTTGCGATTTCTCAAGTAGTCTAACAACTATAACTTTAATAATTTATAAAGGAGACAGTGGTTTTATGGGTTAAATGTGTTGTATACGAAATAACAAACTCGAAACACCAAAAAACTGTATTCGATTGCACAAATTTTATTTTTTAATTTTTTTCAATACTTCGGGACCATTTTCCCGCAATTTTTTTTTTTTTTTTAATTTTATGGTTTTTCTATGCAAATGAACTTTAATTTTAATGTGGTTTATATCAAAATAAAGACCGGTTCAAGTAGACGCCATTAAACACAAATTTATCGGTATATCTACCCAAATAAAAACACGAAAAAATTATTTCCCGCCAAAAACCCAAAACGCAACTATAAGTTTGTTTGTTGTCGTCATCAACCAAGTTTTTGGGTACACGCCGATGTATCAAGCGGGTAGCTACGTAACTGTAACCGACATTTTCGGATATCTGAAATAAAAATATATACGTAATTCTAACCTTATACGTTTCACAAGATTCGGATTGTTTCGGATAGAAACGACTTTGAAGTAAAAAGGCTGCTTTGTTTTTTGCTAAATATAACTTTCTTGTTTTTACTGTTAGGACAACGGTTACGAGTAGGTACCTAGGTGATAGGGATCATACTATTTATGTTTAAATTTTACTTCAATCTAATATCCGTAATCGGAACTATTCGAAACTAATGGATAATCTGAAATAATTACACAGGTGTAACCGTATCCGAAACTGATATAATTTTATTCCCATCGGTATCCAGGTCCGAAATATCATATCCATAACATCCTTAGCTCTAGGCTAGTCGGAGTTCAAAATGTTAGATTTTTTAACTAGGGCAGTTTTTTAACCCCCGACCCAACTCCCTCCTATTTTCCTCTTTTTCTCCTTGTCCAAGATATGTGTAAAAAACGATAATTGTAATGACAAAGATCACGGACCCCGGAGTCTGTGGAGTGGCTAATTTAAATAAAAAAAAACCCCGACCAAAAAAAGGGGTGTTATAAGTTTGACGTCGATGTCTGTCTGTCTGTCTGCCTGTCTGTCTGTCTGTCTGTGTGTGTGTCTGTCTGTGGCACCGTAGAGCTCAAACGGATGGGCCGATTTCGATGCGGTTTTTTTAATTTGAAAGTTAATTACCGTGATTAGTAGAATACTTGGCATTATGACAAATCCAAGATGGCCGATACCACAAAATGGCAAATTACATTTCTTTTTTCACAACTGCCTTAATATGGGTATCAAATGAAAGGGGTTGACTAGTAGAATGTTGGACAGATAACAAATCTTAGGTAGTCGGGGGTTAGTCAATTTTTTTAATTTTGTTCTTGTTTGTAAGACTACCTACTGCAGTAGTCACTCTACTTTGGGATACCGTAGAAACGCAGGACTCTAATAACGTACTCATACCGTATTCGTTTAATATTAATACTACGAGCATGGACGTATATAAAAGTCGGACGTAGTCTCGCTAAAAACAAAAACTGTGTCCCTAGAGTCGGCTACATAATATGCACGTGTCGTAATCATGGACGTATACATGACTACGAGTATATCTTGTTCAAAGGGCACTTCAGACGACACGACCTCGTTTGTGGCTGCCACCGGTAGGTAAGATCAAAGATCACGCTATTATATTCGTTTTTTTTATAAAATAAGTACTCAGGCCGTACCATATATAATCTACGAGTAATCCTTAAAAGTAATTTCCAGAATATATCCGTCTACCAACTCAGTAAATACTATCAGGAACAATCCCAACAAGATAAGCGCGGCTTGTGACGGATTTCTCAGATATTTCACAAGTGGATCGCGGTATGATAGGTTTTATACGACTTTTTCGAGATATCACTACGACGCGTGGTGTTTTCTAGAACACGGAACATTTGTCTAATCTTGAGTGTTTAATGTAGAGTGATTCGGTTTTTTTTTCTTAGGAATCGTTTTCTATTGTTGACCGCTTCGTCGGTAAATATCAGACAACACTGAACTTGACTGGCCTCATGGCTCAGTCGAGAGTAGTCGGTACTAGTCAAAGAGTATATGCTACGTATAGTTAGATCCTTAGTGTCAATCGTAAGCAGATGACGTGCATACTTTCTATTGCTACAGAGTGATGTGCCGCGACTAAAGTATGACACTTCCACAAGAGAGACAAGGCAAGAATGATGCTACCCGTGTTTTCGGTGTAAAGCGTTTGTGCCAACTCTATACGTAGTATATGTACACTCTTTGATAGTAGTCAGTAATGGGACGTTTACAAGACGCAAAAAGACCTGTCAAAGAGTTCCAAAGTTCACTATAGGTAGCGCCACTGTTTTATTTTGTTAGCGAAATTTCACAAAACCCGACAGTGGAGCCACACCTGGGAATGTTTAGAACTATCTTAAACATGTCTTTTTGCGTCTGGAAAACGCCTAATTAGTCCGTAGGTAGCTAGGTAGTCGGTAGTCGGATCCATCCAAGATAAATATTTGTATGATGACTACGGATGTTTGTTATAAGCCATAAGGCCGCCAATTGAAATGTATTTGTTTCCCTTTTTAGTTAAATTCATTTAATTCTCCTATGTTGTGGCTTTTTAAAGAGTTTTCTTATATCTTATCTTATCTCTACCTGGGTGTTGAATAAAGAAGACAAGCGCAATCCCATTTATTCATCAAAAAAATAATGTCACAAAATTTTAAGACACATTTTTGCTTCTCTGAACATGAAATCAAACGATTGCCGCTTACAAACGTCATTCATTTATAAATGAATTAATTAATTATACATATGATGATCTTATTTGACTTAAAAGTTGGACAGATTTTTGGTTCGCATAAATCTTGACTGAATGTTTGGAATGCGATGGTTTTTAATTTTTTTTAGATGACAATATCCGAACAAAGCCGAAACAGGACCACAAGTTAATTTACACAAAAATACGACCTGTGGTTTCATATTATGCTCTTACGTGTATATTTTGTTTTTAACTTCCTGTTTGATCAAACCTTATTTTGACTTTTCCTCATATTTTTTCCACCCTAATGTATCCTGCAAGAGATTGCTTTGTCTGTCAACACTGTAGTAAGTACTATTGATAACTTATCCTTTTTCGTATTATCCTTTTTAATGGTCTATCAAAAAAGTGTATCTTTCGAAATATATACAAACATGTAAAATCAGCAGTAGTAATACAAATAAGGTACCTTTGAGAAGGGACATCCAAAGAAGTTCCCAGGCTTTAGAACCATTCCGATTCTCCTTTGCACCTCCCACAAGTATGCCACAGCCATCTCAAAACAAAATATCCCGCTACCTTTCTCCGAAGGCATTGAATGACCCATTCATTCGAGTCCGATCATCGTATAACGGTCGTACTGCTCTATCACACCTACCGACCAATCCCCAAGACCCTTAAAAACCACTCCATCACCTCAAAACATAGGCCTTGCTTATTTGGTACGATAGTAAGAAGATATGTGTAGTGACCAGAAAATGTTGATTCGTGAAAAGTGTCAAGTGTTCGAGTATCGAGTGAGTAAATTGAAAAGTGTAGAAGGTCTAGGTAAATTGGTGTGGTGAAGAAGTAATGTTTAGATTCAAATCCCGTCGAAGGCTTCCGCGAAGCGATTCCGTTGACGATGAATGAGTCTTCTGTTACGCTCGTTGTTGAAAATTCCGATCGCCGGTTGAGGAAGGGAGTTTTCTTATACAGATGTGATTGGGATTTCCAATGTTTTGATTGTGGCAGTTTCTTCGAGGATGTTTGTCTGTACAGACAAGAGTACAACAGATTAACTGAATGATTGTTATTGAGGAACAAATGGGTATAGGAAACGTAAAAGATAAAAACTATTAGTTAAATGGTTTGGGGTCTTTAAACTATTTTTTTTACTATTCCTAAATCAATTGATAGCACGGATGGAACAGAGGTAATTTCACGTTTGGGAATACTTGCCACATTGTTGTCACTTCATTATGCCACCTGCAGTTAGATTTGTTTTAAATATGATTGAATACTTTAGTTTAACACCCGATGCGAAAAGGACGAGGTTTGACAAGTTTGACATCTCTCTCTCTCCGTGTCTGTCTGTGGAGGTGTGTAATCTGTGGTCTGGAGGTATGTAATCTGTGGTCTGTGATTACATAATGTTTATAATGTACAGGACTTCATCACGATTTAATTCATTGTTTAAATATCTCGACGTTTCGGCAGCGTTACAACCGCCGTGGTCACGAGAAGAAGGTGTAACGCTGCCGAACGTCGAGGTATTTAAACAATGAATTAAATCGTGATTAAGTCCTGTATATTATAAACATTATGTGTTCAAATCGCGAAAGTTTAAAGACAACAACTGTCTGTGATTCGTGGTTCCCGAACGGACGAACCGATTTATTTTTGTTTGAACGATGGATTCGGCAGGAGTGTCATTAGCTCCTATTTTCCTCTTCTTCTCATTATCCAAGACATGTGTAAAAAAAAGATAATTTTAATGACAAAGATCACGGACCCCGGAGTCTGTGGAGTGGCTAATTTAAATAAATAAAAAAGTGTCATCAGCAATGTGTCATCAAAATCTGTTCACTCATTTAAAGTTAAATATTTTGAAGTGAAATCTTTTAGCGCACCACATACCTACAGATTTTCTGTGGGCTGTGAATTGAGCTCAAGCGTCACGTTCCTAAATGAAAGAAATCATTGTGTAATGTGATTATCTAGATAGCCATGGTCATGGCCACGCCCTCCGTTTTCACCCGCGTTGTTTGCAAAGTTAGCTATCAAATCCTGAGCTATTAGGTTTCACTTCTATCGGCAGTTCCTATGGTTGCCAATTTTTTGTTAGCTGCAGTAGAGATCTCAGACGCGATTAGCATATCCTTTACTTGCAAAATAATTGGGTTGGTTCATTTAAGTTTTATGTATTTGTACTTGTATAAATGTATATTGAATTAATCAGGTTAATTTCTTATACCGCCCAATTTAAATCCAAATTATAATCCTGAAGTATACTTATTTAGTTTTTTACATATGTACAGTGTATGCATATTGTATGTAATGATGTAATATACCAATTGCGTTGTTGTTGCTCGTGCCTACGTCTGTATATACGAGTAATTTCAATCAGTGGAAATTCTCTAAGAAACTGTGTTTTTTCTTTTGGGTTAAAAACAAACTTTGTTTTAAATAGAAGGAATGGCAATAAGCACATTACGGCCTGCTTCAGTAATCGTTGCTAATTAATAGCCGCTATATCAGCTAAATACCAGCTTTGCATTCTTCAATTCATTTGATTTTAATTTCTTCATTTGATTCGAGGACGTGTCAAGAGGTTCGGGAGGATTGGATAATAATATATTTTAGCATAAATATGTTTTTCTTAAGCTGCCCCTAAATCGACAATTGATTCCAGTGTTCGAAAAATACTTTACTCCTTCCTGAACATCGCGAAGTTTATTGTCTTCAATATTCTTGAGTACCTATTCCATTGACATATAAAGTTTGGGGAAAAAACCGTTACAAGTACGTATAGGGAAACATTTGTTATATGTACGTCTAGGCTGTGGAATGCGTTCCTTGGTTGGGTTCCTGATGTTTACAATTTTACAATCTTGGAGTCTTCAAATCGGAGAATTGGATTTTTTCTAGGTATACACGCTCCATCGCAGGCCTTATAGTCGCTTAACATCAGGCGAGATGGCGGGCAACTGTAAACCTAATAGTAAAAAAAATATGTACCTATCTGAAAACTATAAAAAACATAATTTGTAATCTTTATACATATATTTTTTTGTGCGTGTGTTTGTCACAGAACTCCTAAACGGCTGGACCGATTTGATTGATTTTTTTGTGTGCGTTTGGGACGACGCCCTGGGTGGCTTAGATTCACAAGCCAGCCCATCAAATGGCGCTGCAGCCGGTATCTAGGTTTATCCGAGCGAAGTCGGGACGGGCAGCTAGTTTAGTTATAAAATATTAGCAGTGCCGTACGGTTTGACTCGCATAGCGTCCGTTCCCGTAATTCTCCCGCAATGTATCGTAGCCTATGTGTTATTCCAGATCGTAGTCTAGTTCTGTTACAAATATTAACTCGATTCGTTTAGACCTTCCGTCGTGACTGAGCAACAAACATCCAAACTTTCACAAACTTTCATATTTATAATATTAGTAGGATATGCAGCCATAGTTGTACTGATGACCAAATCTTTTACTACGAGTACTTATATTGTATAAACTTTGAAACTCTGAAACTGTATGTTTTTATTTTTAAGCAAAATCTATTCGATATTTAAATAAATATTCGACGTTCGTGACGTTCAAACGTACTTATATGTAGATGTCACCGTAAAATTGTAGATACCTTCAGCTTATAATCTAACGTTAGATTTTAAACTAACGTAACCTAAGCTACCGTAGGTTTGTAAAGTCACATGTTTAATTATTTTATTCTACAATTATCATTTAATACATTGTTTGCTTTAGTAATGTATGTAGGTATCAATCAATTTACTCCAATTTTTCTATTTGCTCTTTGTTTGTGAACCCGTTTTCCTTTATTTTTTTATCATTTTCCATACCACGGGTGCCTGGAAGAAATCGCTTTTAGCGAGCAGGCCGCCAATTGTTACTAAATT
The DNA here is from genome assembly GCA_017562165.1 of Ectropis grisescens. Classification (NCBI taxonomy): domain Eukaryota; kingdom Metazoa; phylum Arthropoda; class Insecta; order Lepidoptera; family Geometridae; genus Ectropis; species Ectropis grisescens. The sequence continues at coordinate 12,922,587 of CM029786.1, forward strand.
TTCTTTTTTAGGTTGTTTCTTAAGATTTTTTGTTTTTAGTTCTCATTTAGTGCAATAAAGAGTTTATTCGTTGTTGAAGTTCTAACACCACGTATGTCAAAAATAGCAACTTTTCAGGAGAGAAAAAAATAGGAATATCTAAAAAATCGAAAAATACAACCTTTTAATAATATAATGATATTTTCTTACCTTTTTTTCTATAAATTATTAGGAGCAACCGGGTAGTCCGTTTCTCAGTATGGAATTAAATGATTTACGTGCTGTTTCCAACTATAACGCCGATTTGGTGGATCCCGTGTAGTTGCATTTTTTCTTAATTTCACGAGTTTTATTGGTCGTTACGTGTTGCTGATTGGCTTAAACGATGCGTCTTCCGATTCTTTAGCGAATGGCATCAAAAAGTCAAAATAGCCAAAAAGTGACTTACGTTAAGTTCAGTTTTGTCGCCATAAAATTATAATATAGGTTATAGATAGATAGATACTATCTATCTATATATATCAAAACTGAGCTTAAGTCAAGTCTTGCAAGACGGTCCTCATTCTAAATTCAAACAACATATTCCAAACTTTGGCACTGGCTAAAAACAAAAAAGAAATAAATTGACATCTTACGAAAGGAAGTGAAAAAAGCCCGCGAGCGCGGAAGCGTCGGACATCGCTCCCAGGTGTGACCACCATACTGATGAGGAGAGGCTTTGGTCGCCTCTCCGAAGATGCTAATGTTGAGTGGTCGTGAGAGGATCGCATTTGCATAGCCAACGGCGTGACTGACGCAGTAAGCGTAGATTGTTAATGCGGGTTTTGATTTCCTGTCTTATATTTTAGTCTTGTCCCTCTAAATTCTAATTTTCTTTTGTTATTGTCATCTCTTTCGTTTCAACCCTAAATAAAAGAGAGAGAGAGAGAGTAAGTGTTATTACTACAAGCCCTGTATAGATGAATGAATAAATAAATTAAAATTCTTCATTGTGATACAAAGAATTTAGGAAAACAGCAAGTAATAGTGACAACAACTGGCGGCCTTGTCGCAGGAAAGGTTTTCTTGGGCAACTTTAGGATGGATAAAAATATTGAAAAGACTCATAACGTTGTGAGTTACAAGTACAATTATCATGTTCTTATCTGTAATTTATGGGTATACAGGACTTGATGGAAATGATTATTATTATTTTCATTACAATACATTTGATACAGTTTTCTTTATACAAACAGCTGGACTTTTTTTAGATAGAAATTGCTTGTTTTAAAGTTTGTTTTTGATATCTTTTTTTAATTTCTTCGTACATCATAATTTTCTTTATCGGACGACTAAGTTTACGGCATAATAGTGAGGTAAGCTTAGTCGTCAGATAAGGTACGAAATAGAGAGAGCTTACGAAATTGTTGTTTTATGTCTACCTATAGTCGAAGCGTGTTTTTCTAATGGTCAGTGTTTCCTTAACAACTAGCACCCCGTATTTTAAGGCTATATCAAATAAATATTACATCAATTTCACTTCTTGTAATTATTTTACCCCCAATCTTTATTGATAACAATAAAAGTGACATGTCCACTATAACAAATAAACCTAATATTCAAGTTCAAGAATGAAATAAATTGAACAAACATATAATTTTAAATTAAACAAAAAAAATAAAAGATTAACTTAATTGGCAGTATTATCTTTACAATATCATAAAATATGTCCGAATAACCCACCTCGAACTGCTCCCAGCGCAAAGGTGCCCCAGATACTCGCCGCGTTTCCACGTTGAATGGCAATGACCAATCTTTGCTCCATGAACGAGCCGGAGCGGGAGTCCCCCGTATTTTCCCCGTATTTTTTTTTCTGTACCCTAACTCTAAGAGCCTTAAGAACCCTTAAGCCTCTGCTACCTAACAAGCCAAGGTCTCCACGGCAATAGGCAAAAATACTGTGACACTGTTGTGTTGCTATATTTCTCCATCTTATCAGTAGCAGCATAGTCTACCGTGACTGACGTCGAGTGAATATTGCTACTTTTAGTGGCTATCGGCGACAGTTCTGACGCTAGTGGCGTCCCAAATTAAGCACTACCCGTTCTTCCAGGGCACCAGAGTCAACCAATACGATTTCTTACCGTCAGGTCTGCAAAAACCCAGGCTTCGAAAACGCAGGGAACTCCCGCTGATACCAAGGCTCCATCCATAATTATATGTTTACCTATTCAACTTTAATCATTGCTTCCACGACAGTTATAAAGCTACTGATGTATCTATATATATCAAATGCACGCGAGCGTCGAGTGAGAGTGAAGGAGAGCACATCCAGATGATGTTTCCATAAATCGAGTTGTGGTCCGAGGCTCTTATGCTTTAAAATCTGTGCATTTGTATACATTTGCTCTTAATTTTCAACTTTTTTGATTTGCTCCGACTATATATATATATTGTTTCCTTAAATTCCAACTTTGAATGATCTCCACGGGCTTGACAGTTTCTTAATAAACATCCTACGTCTCAAGCTTATGACCACTTAGTATTAAGCCCACATCTTAGAATTCCAATGTGTCAAGATCCAGTGGTCAGCATATGTGATTTGAATATAGGAACGGGATGAAGATTTGTACGCTGGGAGACAGCGGACCTTTTTAAAAAGGTTTTTTGGTCGAAATGATTCCCGCAAATGGTATCTAACCAGATAAAAGCAAGTTTGCTTTTACCACATTTTTTATTAGGCAGTGATTTGGACTCATGATTAACTCATAACTCAATTTAATGTTCAAACAGTTGTGTGATAACTGTACTGTTATGGACATATCTTGATCACGTCGTCAATAAAACACTAAGAAATAATAAATAATAAAATGAAAAAAGTGTTTATTTCTATTTTTAACTGATTATTATTATTGTTAAATGCTTAAAGTTTTTTTTATTCCGTTTTTAAGAATCTGTTTTTGAAAGAAGGTGCGATTTGTTCACGTGATTAACCATTTCAGGGTCATGCTGTATATTTGAATATATTTCAGCATAATAAAAAAAATGCACCACAATATGGTGGCCTAATCGCGAGTAAACTTTTTCATTAAATATGCATTATTATAATTCATCAACATGCGAACAAGGAAATATATATTTGGTTCTTTATTGAAAAACACTTGAATAAATGCAAAACTTGAATGAAGAATTAATAAACCCTGACCTAATAGAGAAAATGATCTCTCGGAGATTTACTTATGAAAGTCATGTCAAGTTGTCGGTACGTTTGGTCTTGCACACCCAAATTGGTGGTCGCCTCCTGTACTAGAACCTACAGTGTGATCGGAGGACAGCGATAAGCGTGAGGCATCTCATTATACAAGTTTCATAGAAACATAAAAGTTAACGTTCGACGAATGTTGTGTACTTGGAAACAATGATTTTGCAATAATGGACAGTTTGTAAGAAAATAAAAGTTATCGCGGCGGAATAACAATCTTTTTTGCATACTTTGTTGCTCGACAATACATATGCAGTTATATACAACAGACAACCTATTTATGACCGAGATTTATTTCTACTACCCCGAATTTCTTGTTTAAAGAATTACACTGGCTTTTTCATTTCATACTCTACATACGGTCGTCAGCCAAGGATAAAAGACGTTTTATTTCTATACCCTGTCATTTCACTGAAAACACTGCCCTTCAAACCGGAATACAGTTATGTTTTCACATTACTGCTTCGCGGCCGAATAACTGGCAAAGGTGTGTGGTACTTCCCCAGGACGGGGTCTGCAAAGAGTCTACCTCTACAAAACGTTAATTAGGTACATTTTACGTATATGAACAATTTTATTAGGTTATATGTGCTAACCAGTAGCTTAGACGGGATAAAAGTTGCCTACCTGGTAATCCAGGTAAAATGCTTCTTACTACTTATTCGTACATACATACGGGGGAACAAGCATACTCGTACGTATAGAAAAAAACAAGAAATAAAAAACTTGAGAGGTGTCAAGGGACACCCGGATGGAACGAAGTTCCTTTCGATTAATAAGTGAAGGAATTATTTTTTATTTTTTTATTATTTACAAAAAACCTGTATACACTCAACAAAAATAATTGTCGCGACACCACACTGTTCAATGCGAAATAGAAATGAAAATATCTGGTTTGCTTTTTATAAGAGAGAGAGAGACAGACAGAGAAACATGCGACGCCGCACAGCTTACAACAGCAAAAAGTGTCGTGACAACTTTTCGTAAGAATTTTTTCCGTCTAGCCCCCTTTCACAACGCGCTGTAAGGAACTTCGTTCCAAAAAAACACAGAAATTTTGACTTTACACTAATATGATGGGTCCACCCCTGCCCAAGTCTTTATAGTAAGTAGACTAATTTTTTTAAAACGATAATTTTAGTTGTTAACAATAAAGGGCTCGTTTAATTTCATAGTAGACAAAGTTTTTTTAATTTTTGGTATTGACTTGGAAAAATTTAAAGAAAAAAACTTCTGTAGGATTATTTCCCTCATATACAAAATTCAAGAATTAGAATTGATCCTGAAATATATAAACCAAATCCTTAGCATTCAGAACAACATTTCACTTACAGTTTTTTTTTTTATTTGCCTTCATTATACTTTTTTACTATATACAAATATTTTGTTTGTTTGTGGTTATAGCTCATAATTTTTTTTGTAGCCATTTAGTATATAAAGAAAAAAAGAAGAAAGAAAGTTATAATTTTTTAACATTTACATTTGTTTAATTTATATTACGATTTCTTCAATTATTCGGAATTTACTCATGTTTTATTTATTCATATTTACTTACCTTTTATTTACAACCGTTGCGGACTTTCCTTGTTGATAATTGTATTTGTTACCTTGTACACGAGAAAACATATGTCTTGTTTGTTTGTAACCCCCGACCAAAAAAAGGGGTGTTATAAGTTTGACGTCGATGTCTGTCTGTCTGTCTGTCTATCTGTCTATCTATCTGTCTGTCTGTCTGTCTGTCTGTCTGTCTGTCTGTCTGTCTGTCTGTCTGTCTGTCTGTCTGTTTGTCTGTGCGTGTGTCTGTCTATGGCACCGTAGAGCTCAAACGGATGGGCTGATTTCGATGCGTTTTTATTTATTTGAAAGTTAATATCCGTGCGAATGTTCTTAGCTATGTTTGGTTAATATAAATTCAAGATGGCCGCCGCCACAAAATGGCGGACAAAATATTTCTTCACGACCTACATTAATATGGGTATCAAATGAAAGGGCTTGATTAGTAGAATACTATACACTACAAAAAAATCAAATCCAAAATGGCCGCCACCACAAAATGGCGAATTACATATTTTTTTCACTACTACCTCAATATCAAACGAAAGGGCTTGACTAGTAGAATACATTGCACTATGACAAATTTCAAATCCAAGATGGCCGTTTCCACAGAATGGCGAAATACACTTCTTTTTTCACAACTCCCTTAATACGGGTATCAAATGAAAGGGCTTGACTAGTAGAATGTTGTACAGATAACAAATCTGAGGTAGTCGGGGGTTAATCAAAATTTTTAATTTTGTGCTTGTTATTTATAACCGTTGCGGACTTTCCTTGTTGATAATTGTATTTGTTACCATGTACACGAGAAAACATATGTCTTGTTTGTAACTGTTTTTGTTCCATTTACATATTAGGAAGTATGATTTACATGTCCTAATATAGTTTGATGATTAAATTTGCGTCAAATAGTATAAGTAATAAGACTACAATCCGAGTAACAATGATTCGAAACTCTGAAAATATGTCGGGATTTTCAGTGTTTTTTTTTAAATGCCAATCTGCTAATGTACGGTTGTGTCATTACTAGTGGTCGCCAAGTGATCAAAATTAATAAACCGACATTAGTTTAATCTGAATAACAAAATATATTCAAAAAAATAAATAAAATAGTATTTATACGTGTTTATCAAATGCATGGTAGTGTGTGAAATGTTTTTTGTATAATAAAATAGTACATTATGGAACAAGTGTATAAAATTGGTGTTTACCGCTGATGCACCATTAAGACCCGAGCCGTTACGTGAGTGTCTTAAGAGAGCAGAGGACGGTAATAATCACTGCTCTCGTACCTATATCATTCGACGTTTTTCAACACACTTCTGAAGAAGATAATAATAAAAAATCATTACGTTTTATTGAACATGATTTTTTTGTATCGAACGTTTATTTAAGTAAACTAGCTCAACCAATGAAATAAAATAAAAACTTTATGATTAACTTGTGAATTGAATAATAAGTAATGAAAAGGCCACAGTTTGATTACAGGTGCCATTATAATGCACAACTGCGGTGAAATTAGAGCCGTTTGATAAGCAGGTGTGTTGAAAAAATATTAGCATTTACAAAGTAGACTATTGGCAGCGCTCGCGATTTTGCCCGCGTTGAAAAGTCTATTGTCTATAATTAAATAAAAACTCTTTGTTAAAAGACCACACAGAGCAAAGAAAAACATAACAAAAAAGGAACTTAGTAACTAACGGGTAAAACTTTTACTTGACGGCTTATGGCTTAATTAGTATAATTGCTTGTCTATGTGCTATTCGAAACTACATTCTGTGTTTCAAATTTCAACCCAATCCGATCAGACGGTCCGACGTGATTGAGCAACAAACATACAATCTTTCGCATTTATAATATCCAATATTTAATAAAATACTAGTGTATATTTATGACAAGTTCAATAACCAGATCAAAATAAGACACTGAGGTGAACCATCTCGACATGCGCGGTGCATGCACAATGCAAGTAGTTTGTATGCGGAGAACGCAGTCGTGCAGAGATGTAGTTTTGAATAATATTCCCTTTAGGTATTTATATCTTGAGATTTTTAGATGCTAGCTATAAATTGTAAACGCATAGATATTTACCTACTATACTAGCGGCCCGTTCCGGCTTCGCTTGGAACCTAGATACCAACTGCAGCGCCATCTGCTGGGCTGTTTTGTTAATCTAAGCCATCCAGGGCCCTATTCTAACGTATCCAAAAAAAAAACATTAAAATCATTCGAACCGTTTAGGAGGAGTTCACTTACAACGAAAAGTGGCATTGATTCTTTTATATATTACTAGCTGACCCGGCAAACGTTGTTTTGCCATATAAATAATTTCGAAAAAAGAAAGGCGGCCGGCTGGATTCGAACCCGGACCTACCATATTATGACCGCCCATCTTCCCGACTGAGCTAATATACTGTCGCGCGACGTCGCGAAATTTACCGTCGCATTATAATCTTTATGTAACAGTTTTTCATTATCTAAAAACGCGCATAAAACGGCGTTTTTTTTAAATAAAACCTGCCTAGATCGATTTATCGTCCCCGAAACCCACTATATACATAATTTCATGAAAATCGTTCGAGCCGTTTATGAGATTCAGATTCTATATATATATACTTACAAGAATTGCTCGTTTAAAGTTATGTTAATTTATAGTCTTTTATTTTCACTAGTCTAGTAAAATCCGTTACGAGAAATTACTGAGGATTGCAAAAGGAAAGCTTAAAAGGGAAATACTAATAACGTCATTGCAGCCGACAATGATAGTTCCAAAAAGCTGATCGTCCAATCATCGACCACGATTTTCCGTTTAACTTTACAAGAACACTTATTCTGGGAGCGGCTGATTATCGATAGTTACCTTCTTGGTCGTTGCAATCGAGATAGAAATGATCACAGATTACTGAAACAATTTCAGTAATCTGTGGAAATGAAACTTGTAATAAGCTCAAATATAATTTTATGTTGAATCATTTTATTGAATATAAAAGAAAAAATATGACGCTGGAAATATATCTAGTTTTTAGCAAATATAGTTTAAAAATATAATGTATGTATTGGTTAAGTGAAGTGGTGAAGTTACGTTGCATATCGCGGTGACAGTTCTGTGATTTTTGAAGACCAAAAAAGGATTCATGGTGATATCATTTTCCAATGAGACGACCTGCAATGTTTTCAATCTTCTGGTGACTACGGCCGTTGTAACGCTGCCAAATCGTTACAGCAATTAAATATTATTTAATACCTTTAAACGAAATCAAAGCAATTCTTGCTTATATTTATTTTATGTAGCTATATGATATAATTTGCATCTCGGAAATGGCTCCAACGCTTTTCAAGAAATTCAGTATGCATCAGTTTTTGGGGGCGCTAAATCGAAAGTCAAAGTCAAAGTACTTTATTCATAAATGTACAATTTACACGTCAATTAATAAAAAATTAAAACAAAAGAAAGAACATACAAATTGTATACATTTTCAAAGTTTGAAACTACTACTTTACTGTATTACAATAATTATTGTACAGAAAACTGTCAAGCATTATACGAGTATAATGTCTTTATTGCAATTGTACTAACCTATGTCAAATTTATTTATTTACATTTTTATGGGAACTTTGCCATCACTCTCTAAAAATTAGCTGTAACTATAAAAAGTTTGATCGATAAGCCAGCACTTTAATCTGTTTTTGAAGCTGCCGAAACTTGGGGCCGATATAACTATTTTGGGAAGAGTGTTATAAACTTCCGGTCCCATAATGTGAGTTAACTTCTGTGACCTCGTGAGAGAGTGTGGTATAACATCCAGCTTGTCGGCGTTGCGTATGTTGCGAGAATGTCTCTCTCCTCGCGTGTTGTACGATTCTAGATTATTTTTGACATACACAGCCAATTGATAGATCAAGATAGCAGGTAAAGTAAGTATACCAAGCTCCTTGAAATATGGATCGATGTATATATAGGTCTCATTTTGAGAAAACGTCGTTCTATCCGTTTTTAAAACGAGCAAACCTCAGTCACCCCGATATCACTATACTAGCAGCGTTATACAGTTTCATTGGCGTATCCCTTAATCCCATAAAATTATACCGCAATGAAAAGCCTCTGCGCTATTGCCAAACCACTATGTTCCTAATTTCAACCCGATAATTGTATCCATTGCGACATAATTTAACAACAAACAAACGTTCACATTTACAATATCAGTACTGTCACATCAAGATCTAGCATCGAATTGGACTTTGTTCAAGAATATCCTCCCAAAGTGAGGCATCGATTTCACCGGCGCAGGAGCAGGCCATTGTATGCGGATTCTGCGTATCGAGAGATCACCGCCACCGCGCGTGCAGGTCGAATACTAATGCTGAGGCTGCCAGAATAACGCCGCATTGTTCGATCAACATCTTATTCTCCATATTGGTCCTTCATATTGAAGTCGATTTTTAACCGACTTCAAAAAAAGGTGAGTTAATTCTATTGTATTTTTTTACGTATGTTACGTGATAGTTTCGCCAATAAAATTGTGAATCAATTTTGATGATTATTTTTTTAACCCCGACCAAAAAAGGGGTGTTATTAATTTGACGTCGGTGTCTGACTATCCTTCTGTGTATGTGTATGTCTGTGGCACCGTAGAGCTCAAATGGATGGGCCGATTTCGATGAGGTTTTTTATTTGAAGATTAATTTCCGTGCGGATGTTCTTGGCCGCCACTACAAAATGGCGAATGACATAAAATTTTTTCGCTACTACCTTATTATGGGTATCAAATGAAAGGGCTTGACTAGTAGATTGTTATACAGATTACAAAACCGAAGTAGTCGGGGGTAAATCAAAATGTTTAATTTTGTTCCTTTTTATAGTCATTTTTTAAATTCCACGCAGATGGAGGTGCAGGCAGAAGCTAGTTAATTCTATATCGAAACCATCCAGTGCTGGGTGGCCTAGTGGTGCGAACACAGATCAGATACCCTTGGTTAATTGTCTTTGGGGGCGAATGTCAAACTTTACAAAGGGAATGGTATGGTGACTAAAAACCTAATTAGTGCGTTAGATTGTAAAAAAAATGATGTACACGTATTTTTTTATTTCTTAAGCAAAAATTACGCAGATATACTCGTCGTCTCTAGACGTTTCGAGTGCCCGCCCCCTATCGGTCATTGGGTTTGTCGTTTCCCATCTGACTGTCGCAGAGTGATTCTTAGCCCAGGACCAGGGCTTTTTCTACTTTTTATAGACATGTCCTGTTCATTTTAATGTATTACTTGTACTTATTACTTCTTCGAACCAGTCAAATAGTAATTTAGTTGAAACGCGTAAACTGAGTTAATATATTCGAGCGGAAGCGAGATAAGGCGACGAGTTTCTTCCATTGAGTTTAATGGTGGCACGCTCGTTTCGCATAATATTACACTTGAGATGTGGGGGCTTTTCTAGTGCAAGAGGCGGCGGACAGCTTTACTAAGGACCTTTTATCACATAACAAAGAACATGTTTACATATTTACCATTTTATTTTATTTATACTATAGAATGATGAACCGAGCAGGATATGTACTTACCTGAAGGTAATATGTTTGTAGGCGAATTTCCTTTAAGCTGGTTGCTTGGAAGATATTGCTCTATGCAATAAGGCCGCCATTTGTGGTGCTTCTTCTTAAGTGTTTTACTGTAATATTTCTGTTTTTGTGTCACAATAAAGAGTTATCTATCTATCTAATATGCCTGCCCATAACAGCACTGTGACACGCAGCTATTGAATCCTGAATAGTCCAAATCATTACCCAGCACTGCACTGCTCTTGTATCACAGAAGTATAAGATGTTCTGTCTCAATGCCCTGTAATTTTACTGGAAACATTGCCCTTCAAACTTGAACACAGTAATGTTTGCACGTTACTGCCGCGCAGTAGAATAACTTACAAAGGTGTGGTACTTACCTAGGCTGACTCTGAAAAGTGTCCTACCACTACTAAAAAGGTCGTGGGTTCGATTCCCACTCAGGACAAATATTTATTTTGTGTCTAGATATTTTAATGTATCATTAGTATATTTACGATTATAGTCGCTAAGCGGCTTAAGCCGCAAAGCGATGCTACTTTGGAATATTCGTAAGAGTAACATTGGAAACCTGGTAGTCACCTCTTGGCCTACACTTTTTTCCTCCCGTCTCGACATGTTCAGACCAAAGCCACTGGCCCGTGAAGACGGAGGGACATGTATCCTGCCTTCTCCTAATGAAATAAATTACATACATATCACCTCAACAACGACACAACAACCACTGTACCACCCACACGATAAACTACCTTAGAGGTGTTTAACAAAGTCTAATTTGGTATGTGTTTCTGTGATCAGCAGAGGAGAGGTAACCTTTAGAATACATGGATACACATGCCTGGATCTCATCCGTGAGAACTCTCGTTGGACCTGAATGTATGATGAACATCTTTGCTTCTTTGTTTGGAGTTTATTTTTAGAACGTTTACGGTTTATACGTTATGAAGTTAGTGTGAAGTCAGCATAAGAGTATACATTTTCAAAGTTAATTTGTATACTGCTTGATGTATATGCTCTTTCTTTTGTTTATTCAATTGATTGGTCTGTAAAGTTTTACATTTATGAATATAGAAACCTGACTCTGACTGTAAGTTATTTTTGAGGTAAAAACATCCGTTTCCGCGTTGAACACTTTTTGGGTAAATAAAATCATACAATTCGCGTCACCTTAGCACTTTCCGAAATATTTTTTTTTCGTTTACCACAGCGCAACCAGCGACTTTAGCTACGTTAAGTGGGGTATTTAATTCTAAGTTATCAGTTTTCACTATCGACAGTCCTTATGACTGCATTTTATTTTTTTACGATTTATGACGATGGGCCTTTGTCTGATGGTAAAAAACATGCCTGCGCATGGTAACTCAGTGCGCATGGTAAGTCAGCGCAGTTATTGGAGGCTGAAGAGTCCAAATCAAACTTGCCATCCTGAAATACAAAATTATTTTTCTCCAGGACCTGTAATTTATCTGGTAACATTGAAACATTGGTTCCTTCGAACCAAAATCATTAAACTATTTGCATTTATTTTTTAGGATTTTTGCTCAAGGTTTTTGATCATCGACAAAACGGCACAAAACTGCTCGAAGTATACAATGGACGTGTAAAAAAAGTCGGACGTTGTATCGCTAAAACAATAACTGTGTCTATAGAGTTGCCCAATGTGCTGTTACATACAGGCTTACACACACACACATTCACACATCAGTCGGTCATTACGCGCGCAAACTTGTGAGCATATGTGCGTGCCAGCCTGTCACATACAGTCTGACACGCACATTTACACAGCGCCTGACTCTATGGAAACATTTTTAGTTTTAGCGAGACTATGGCTAGCTGTAAAAGAAGAAGAAGAATTCATCAGTAGTCAGCAGAATAGATAGAACACTTTACTACATTCTCGGTTGTTGAAGCCCATCATTTAAGTGCTAATTAGCGTAGTATGAATGATGTAATCAGATCATCAGTGTTTTGTTACGTTCGTTATGAACTTGAACTGAATTTCACTAGAAGATATTAACATACATCAACACACAAGTAGGTGATTTTACGTCAGAGAAATAATTAACGCCGTGGTTATCTAGCTTGTTTGTTTTATCAAAATAATTTTTAGTGGCACCAGTTATTCTACCGTTAAGCAGTGATGCAGCATAACTATGATCCAGTTTGAAGAGCAACGTTTACAGAGAAAACACAGGGCATGTCTACACTAATATTATAAAAAGGAAAGATTTGATTATTTGTTTGCATCGAATAGGCTTCAAAACTACTGGACCGATTTGAAAAATTATTTCAGTGTTATAATCCTACATTATCTGTGATGAACATAGACTATATATTTTTTTCAAATCATTTAGGGATCCGCATGAAAACTTTGATGATGGAGCCCAAAGAAGGGGAAAAGTTCCAGTTTCTCTGAGTGACAAGTACAATGCAGTTCTAGGTTATTACTTTGTTTGCTCAAAGTTATTTGGACTCTTCATGATCTTTTTTCATTATGATTTCATGATGATTTGGAATGATGATAGCTGCGCGATACTGTGAAGGTGTGTACAGTCATGTTGCATACCCTCAGACACATATTCTACTCGTTGCGTCACTTATTACTATAAAAAAATATTTCAAACTACTATCTACCTACCCAAATCTTAAACGAGGTAAGAATCGGTAAAAATGTTAGACAAAAGTTTTTTAAAGTGTAATCTTTCAAAAAATTGCCTAACACGGAAATGCGCTCGTCACTCAGAGGTAGAATATGATTTATCTTTATCCCCTGTAATTTATTTGGAAATTTTTACCTCCAAACCGGAAAACACAGTAACGTTTGCACATTACTGCATGGCGGTAGAATAACTGGCAAAAATGCGGTACTTCCACAGGCGGGTTCTGCAAAGATTCCTGCCACTTCTAAAAATACAGCAATAAAGGTACTGTAATTAAATAAAATTCTTTGTTACAATATGAAGTAACATAAATTCTAATTATGATAATTGTCTACGATAATATCTATTTGTGCAACTCATTTCTTCATGGAGCTGAGATGAGTTTGTCGCTCCACTGCGTCCGATGACTGATAAAGTTTGAATTTACGTGCGCATGCTTACATAACTATTCGATTATACATCAACTTATCTCAGGTTTCATGCCACGTCTATTATAACAATGTTGTATTAGTGATTTCACTCAAAAGATAATGTAGAGTAAGTGCTATGAAGTGCTTTCGTAGTAGGTATTAGGTACATACTAAGTTGATGTAATCCAAAATGTTTGGTCATAGCAGTACAGTGTCATATAGATATTTGAACATCAAGAGCACAAATCATTGTCTAGTAGTGTACTGCGCTCGCCACCTGAAATTTAACATGACTTTAATCCTTGCTTTAAGCAAATACCATAAACCGTTTATAAACACAGGTTGTAATTAATTTTGCCCAGCGGCCTGACAGCATTCCCAAAAATATAGAACCAGAAAAATATTTAGGATCAGATAGTGACTGGTATGATACCCATTTGGTCATCCATTGCAGCTTTACTATAGAATAACTGTCAAAAGTGCGGTGTTTCAAATAAACACGGCAATAAGTCCCACCATAACTAATACCCAGATAATTTAAGGTCAATGTTAGCAATGCCTTGACTAGTAGACAAAGACATACACAACAACATACATCTACAAGCGACTCTGCCCCTTGAAGCAACCAGCCGTAACCAGGATTGTTTCATCTCGCCTCAGGCTGTATTTCTACAAGTTATAATTAGGAATTATACTTGGAATAATAAAGCATGTAAGTTTACTACGTACATAAACTATCAGAAAGATAACCGGGGAATGAGGTAGATCAGGGGTCTATCACCTAACTTGAACGATTTTGGCTTTGAAATAGCCTTATCTATGTTTTTCATTGGAATTTAAGGAACGACAAAACCATAATGGGCTGAGGCGTTCGACAGGTCCTTTCTTTTTCAAATATAATAGGTTCAGATTTTATGTACAGAAGGATAATATTTATATTCCTATCCTTTTCTCCACCCCAAGGTTGCCTGGAAGACATTGCTTTAAGCGACCTGTTTTACTAGTTTTACTGTTTTCCTATATTTTATGTGTTATTTTAAGTTGTGAACAATGAAGCGTTTTCATTCTTTCATATTACTACTATTAAAAACACATAAAAAATATGCATGAACAATACAATGCAAATCAACGTTAAATCAATAAAAAAAGTATTACACACTCCTATTTAATATTTGACACACGCATAAATACTCTTTCGTTTATTGTTAGTGTCTGTGGTCAAATTGAAAGTAGGTTAAAATGTTATTTATGTTATTTTGTCCATTTGGCTACCTCTAGTAGGTACTCGTACTATTAAAAATATGAAGTGTTTTTATGTACTCTAAACAGAGCTGGAAGTAGCCGAGACAGCCTGAGGCGAGATGAAACCCTCCCAGTCACGGCTGGCTGCATCGAGGGTCCGAGGTGACTATATGTGGTTCATATGTTTGTACATATCTTAGTCAGTGTCTACACATCTTGCGTCAACTGCATTAGTGAGGACAAAGAAAAAAAAATAAGTCTGTCATAGGGACTGCCAATAAAAGTGTTTTTTATTATTATTTACGAGTAGATAATTTAGCGACTCCACTGACTCCGAGTTCCGTGACCTTTGTCATTACAATTTTTTTTCTTGGATTAGGAGAAGAAAGAAGTGAAAAGTGAAACCTGTAACTTAGAATTTAAGTATTAATAAGCAGCACTAATATTGCTCAATACGTCACCGTACAGGCGACTATATATTATTACTATAACACATGTCGGTGACACGAATTCTCAAGGTATCACTGATCCATAAAGCGTCTAACGCGTACTTTCCGCTCCTTTGCTCCATCGCCACTCCGACGCTACACTAGCATGATAGGTTTTTCCGTAACGAAAAATGCTCAACGTGGTCACATAAGTTTTCTCTTCAGTTTCAATTCAGACAACGCTTGACAGTTTGTATTAAGATTTTCTTTCGAAAATGAAATCAAACATTGTACGGAAATGGATCAATTTTTAACCGACTTCAAAAAAAGAGGAGGTTCTCAATTTGGTTGCATTTTTTATACGTATGTTACGTGATAGCTCTGTCAATTGATGATTATTTTTTGGTAGATAATAATTAAAATTTTGGTAATTTAATTAAGATTTTTGGTAAAAAGTAATAGTTCAGAGGGACCATATAAATTTTTTCGATTTTATTTTATTTTTTGTTCATATTTCGAAAACCGCTACACCGATGGTTTACGAAATATGAACAAAAATAAAATTTACTGCCATTTATCTAGACGACTTAACGGCTTACAAAATTTGGTCAAATGCCTGAATTTAATTTGGAATTGAAGTCGATTTTTATTTTTTCGGAGAAAAAAAAACATATTTTGGAACAACAAGTTCTGTAGAGACGCTGACTTAGCTATGCATCTTGGAATCATCAGATCGTATCTTGTATTTACTCGGATGTACTGAGTCACAGGGAAACGGACTTTAGCGAACAAAGAGATGTTATTATGTAAGATGAAGGAATAAAGCTTTTGTTGGACTTTGTGTGTGAAACGATGACTTAAGCACGATCGAAAAAAAAACGTTACGAATTGATTCTGTTTCTTTAATGGAATGAGTGAGAAACAATGAGATGGTATGCACCTGATGTGTATGTAGCCCCTTATTGTCTACAATACAAAATAAATTACTCATAGGCAATGACACTCTTGTGCGAAAAAGACTTCAAAGGCTTGAACATCACCGCAAACTTCCTAGCGTATCGGTTTTTATCGAGTAGACTTCGGAGAGTGTGCGACTGATCTGCATGATATAATAGGTACCACCTTGCTAATTTTTTTATTGGACTGTTCGTAGCACGAGAAAGCAACATCTTTCATGGTTGATGTTCCAAAGACACGAACAAAGAGGTTTGACTCTGCTTTTGTGATAAGAACAACTAGGCTGTGGAATGGAGTTACCTGAGTGGATTTTTCCTGATGGATCATCTTGGTGTATTCAAATCGAGAGTGAATCGGTTTCTTCTAGGTAAGCACTTTCATCATAAGCCGCGTCGTCGTTTAAGATCAGGCCAGATGGCAGCCAAGAGGGAACTCATTGAAGCTAAAAAAAATATTTACTCCGAAACAAGAAACAACGACTTCAATTTAAAATTAAACTCAGATTCAACAAAATTTCATAAATTTTGTGAAATTACCTAAAATACACTGTTTTGATGAGCGAGCAATGTTCGGAGTAAATGAAGATGTCTTTGATTAAATTAGATTAAGCGTTTAAAATTTTTTGACGTTGGTGATTTTTCCAAAACTAAAACCTCTGAAGTTCGATCTATTCTCATCAAAATCGGCAAAACTGTAGCATAAATACACAGTTACATAGTCACACATGCACACACATACACAAACAGTCAAACTTACAACACCTCTCTTATTACGCCGCTGGTCAAAAAGCTCGCAGTAGGTATATATAACTAATTGTATTTTCAATTTCACACGCAATCAGCCTACTATTATATAATGTATTATTCATAATGTTGTTATGAAAAATATGAGTTAAGGCAGAGTATTCAATTCTGGAACAAGGGTTCTGTACCCAATAATAGGTCTAATACCCAAAATACAGGTGTGAACTCTCCTAGTTTGGGAAATTAGTAATGTAAATTAATAATGTGCCGATTGTATTGAATAAACATTTTGATTTATAATTTTATTTATTTATGTTTCTTATTAAAAACTTATAGCGGTTAAGTGATGCTAATACTTAACCACATTGCATTTGATGTTAATTAAGCAACTTTAGCAACTATACGGTCTACAATGCAGCATGTTTACCAAAGACAAACCGATTCACTCTTGAATTGAAGATGGCAGGACTCTTTGTAGGATCCACCTGAGGAAGTACCACACTTTTCCTAGTTTCCAGTTACTCTATCGCTAAGTAGTAATGTGTAAACATCACAGTGTTTCGATTTTAAGGGCAATGTTTCCAGTGAAATTATATGGCATAGAGATAAAATATCATATTAAATAGCCGAGTGTCGCTGTGCTATCATGGGCATTGGGCAGACATTTTGCTTACCGGGCACATGCCTTGCTCGTCTCGTCCCTCTGTATGATAAAACGTCATACATGATCCGGTTTGAAGGGCAATGTTTCCAGAGAAATTACAGGGCTTAGAGATATAAGATCTTAGATCTCTGGGTGACGAGCGCAGTGCAGTCCTAGGTGATTCGGACTCTTCATGTTCCAATAGCTGCGTGTCACTGTGCTGTTATGTGTCAGGCATGTTGCTTACCATCAGGCACATGTCCTGATCGTCTGTCACACTTTATTTAAAAAAAAACATGGGAGACATTGCTACAAATTCAAAGACACACGTAAATGTAAAATAAAAATAACACAATAGAAAAAGAAAAGAAAGACATCTAGTTTATAATCGGACTATGGCATTTGATTTACTTTATTAAAAAGTAACCTAAATGCTATTCCGGACTATATTCTTACCGTGTTGCATATTTCAACACGATCTGTTCAGCCGTTCCGACGTGATTGAGCAACAAACATCAAATAATCGCAAATGTATAATATAAGAAGGATTAGAGCTCTTTTCTATTTATTATAATAATGTAGCAATAAATGATTAAGTACTGAAGATTTTGATCACAAAAATGTTGATGAGTCAAAAAAATAAAGGTATTTTTGTTTAAAAACCCACGGACCCCTATTCCCCAGACATAGTACACATGAAACGTTCTGCAGACAGTTAACCCACATTATAACGAACGCGGTATTTGTATGCGGACAATTATTAATTATTTTGTCTGACTTGTTCTTTACAGAGGATGTTGTCACGCGACTTTTGTTTGGAGAACTTTGACACAATTTGAGCACATTTCTTTATTATTAAAACTAGCTTCCGCTTCCGATGTTAGACGCGTCAGGTATTGTGTTTTTTAACTTTTATATATTTACACTTGACCGCCATCTCGCCTGATGTTAAACGACGATGCGGTCTACGATGGAGCGTGTTTACCTAGAAAAAACCGATTCACTCTCGATTTGAAGACACAAAGATTGTAACCAACAGGGAAAACCCACTCAGGCAACGTATTCCACAGCATAGATGTTCTTATCACAAAACTAGAGTCAAATCTATTCGATCGTGTCTTTGGAACATCAACCATGAAACGAAGTCGCTTCTTCGAGCTACGAGCATTCCGATATATTTTGAAATATAAATTAATTATGTGTTTTGTGAAATATAAATTAATAGTTTACAAACACACAAGAAAAACACGCTTTCCTATCTTCCGGCTTCATCATCAGACCTTGAAACCTAATTGTGGTCAAAGTTCACTACAAGGCTTTTCTAACAATTCCAAACACAGCTAAGTATGATACGATGTTCAATCATGAATTTCCAGTTCATATATTCCGGCTCTATCACCAGAACAGTTCGACAGTCCCATATTATTGTTTTGTCATCAGAACTACACATACCTACAGCTGCCAATTTTCATGACGCTACGATCCTTGCAAGATGGTTAAATTAGTTCCTTTAGATTTCATTACATACTTACTTACATACAGGTGGACCTTTAAAAGCGTGTTAAAAAACCGTATCCATTCTCAGTCCAATTCTGCATTTGGAAGTGTATATAAGAATCTTTGACATCTACGCTCAACTTTGCCTTATATATCGCGTCCAAGGCTAAATTAGCTGCCAAAAAACTACGTGTCCTCTGAAAAGTGCGAATACTTCAAGTCATCAAGTCTGAACAGTTGCTCACGCTATTTCTTGCACAGATTCACTCTTGTATGGAGTACTGTTCGCACCTATGGGATGGATCGACTAAATATCAGACGGAGGCTCTGGAATCGTTCGTGAAACGTGCCAAAACCATTATTACTATTATTATTATTTAATTTAGCCACTCAACAGACTCCGGGGTCCGTGACCTTTGTCATTATAATATTTTTTTTACTCACATATTTTTTGGATTAGGAGAAAAAGAGAAAAATAGTGTTGTGAACATTTAAAACTCAATTTTAGCCAAAGCCAAATCTCACCGTACAAACCGACCGATGGCATCGTCGGTGTCGTCAGCGTAGTATATGAAGGTCCCTGTGTGCCGTGAGATTACAACTGTGCCAAAAAGCTCATAGGCAACGACACTTTTGTGTGAAAAATACTTCACATTGTGAAGTGTATATGCCTATAAAAGTAAAAAAAAACACGACACTCGCAGTAGCACAAGACGTGTGCCAAAATAAAGAGAGGGCCTTCTGTTATTAATTAGATAGAACATTCCTTTACTCTCTCTCGAAATATAAAACTCTACTCCACATTAGCCTGACTTCTTAAAACAAAATTTAACACATTATAAAAACAAAACAAACAATCGAAGATTCGTCTGGCGATTGGTCGACGCGACGTTGCCGCTCTGATGTCCATCGGAGAATCGTATCATCCATCTCCGTCAGACTACTTGAAATACATAATTGTATCTCTTTCTAAGTATTGTTTCGCTTGAAGACCCAACGGAGATAATTTCATCTGAAAGCTCGGAACTTTGAACTTGGAACGTGGTTTTATTTTTAAATCGAACAGCCAAAGCATGGTGGGAAATTCGATCGTAATTTGTTTATTGTCTTGTGTTTTTGGTTGCCTTTGTTGGATCTTTAAATAGTGCCCGTAGCTTTTTAAGTTTTGTCTATTTTTTTTAATTATCACTTAGGAACAATTTAATCTCCCACTTATATGCATAATCATTGTAACTTAAAAATTTTCAGTTTTTGAAGTAGTGTATCTAGTATTTGACAGTTTCTTAGATTCTCTAATCGACATTTCTTTTAGTAGCTATCTTTGGCAGTTTTTTTATTAGCTCTTTTGTACAATTTCTTTAGTTGGTATATTACGAGTACCTATGTCGCTAAAATAGTATTTTTAAGACTCTGCTTCTCACAGACGTCTAAGGTCGTGTGTGAATGCATCTTGCACACTATCTGTTACTTAATCTGTGTCTGTCTGAGCGAACAATGGCTGACCTTGACCCCCGCGACCCGACCCAGGTTAGATCATAGTTACCACATCAGACGCCATCATATAACAGACCTTATTATCTCACAAGAGGACGGTTGATCCAGTAAAAGAAAGTTCCACAAATAGACAAAATCAGTTTTAAATATCCGCTTTAAAAATAATAAATACTAGGTATAAAAGTATTATTAGCTATTTGAGCTATATGTTACTAACTTAGATGGAGCTGTATGTGAATGTCCACCAATATTTATTGGGTTCACAGGTAACTCACGTGTAATAAATGGTCGGTCAATCCGACTCGAGTTTCGGCCGCGTCCGGCGGCCTTTTTCTAGGAGAGTGCACGCGCGCGATGGCACCGTTTGGCACATATTCAGTGCCAAACGGGCCGTTTACCAAATAAATTTGTGGTAACAACGACTTTAATTTTAATATTAAAAACGATCACCAATATTCGTTTTTTCATTTATTCATATTACAAACGTGAATGTTTGAATGCGTGTTGCTCAATCACATCAAAACGGCTGAATGGATTGATGAATTGCCTCTATATTGTAGTTTGGAATAGTATATAGACAATTTTTTATTGTGAGAAAATTAGTGACACAGAACCAGGTAAAACCGCTGGGCACTGCTAGTATTTTAATACGAGACGCAACAACTTTGTATCACTTTTTACGAAAATCACTATTAACTTGAAGACAAAATTGATTTTATCCATCAGATTCTATAGTTTAGATAATCTAATTACAAAAGGTTAGTCAAATCTTATTGTTCAAACCTTTAGAATTGCAACCATCAAACAATGTCGTTTTTAGGGTTCCGTACCCTAAGGGTAAAAACGGGACCCTATTACTGAGACTTCGCTGTCCGTCCGTCCGTCTGTCACCTGTCAAGAACGATGATAGCTAGACGGCTTAAACTTTTCACAGATGATGTATTTCTATTGCCGCTAAAACAACAAATACTAAAAATATTTAAGCGCCCCCCTTAATTTATTTTTGCCATACAACAAACTTGAGTTTTTTATCTACGAGATAACGGTGACAGCTAACAAGCAAAAAGTAACGCTTAACTATTTGCAGTATAATTAGTTTTATGTTGTCTTTAAATGTGATTAATTAAATTAAAATAAATAATTAAGGGGGCTCCCATACAACAACAGAGATTTTCGCCGTTTATTTGCTAATGGTACGGAACCCTTCGTGCACGAGTCCCACTCGCACTTGGCCGGCTTTTTTATTTAGAGCTACTGACGGTCAGATAGAAAAAAAGGGCTAAATGAAATTAAAGCATCCAAATCAGTTGCACGCTTCCCGAAATGTAATCACACATTATGTACCATTCAAATTAATTATCATCTTAATACTTTGGTGCAGTCAAGTACAAAACCTTTTTGGTCGCAGTCGGGTAAAAAGACAGCCCAAAAAAAAAACACTCAAGAACTATTAAGCCCTGATAAATGTTTCCACGCTGCTCGATTTTAATTGGCGATTTAAAACTATTACGGCTATTTACAATTACCGAACATTTATAAATGTTGTAATTAATCGACTTAAATACCAAGACTATCCATTTCTTAGCAGCTGGCACTATTACCAAGTCGTCAAATAAATTACTTGGAGTTTGTCCAAAAACCAGGTCCCATTTTTGGACTTAGTAGACATTTTTTGAATAAAAGTTTTGGAAAAATTAAAATGGGGTATTTTAAAGTTTTTATTTTAAGTTATGTATATTGTTGTAATGTTTACTTGTCGCAGTAAAGAGTTGATCTAACCATTTATAAACGAAAAAAATGGGTTAAAAAAGTGTTCGTTTAGATACGTACGAGTGTAGCTTAACTATAAAATTAATAAATCTCTTTATATAAAAATGTTATGTTGGTTTGTGTACGCTTCAAAAACTCAAAAAGTTCTGCACCGATCGAGCTGAAATTTTACAATAATATATAATTCGCATCAAGGATTGTTTTAATCTATTTTTTGCATCACAATGTGCCACAGCGAAGCGTGGCAGGGTTCAACTAGTTTAATATAAAAAAAATTGCCCGTGTTAAAATATTGTTCGTCCTAGTAATTTGGGGTACTTACGCGTGCTTTTTTCCATTTTATACCAATTAAACCCTTTATTTTTATTTGACACTTCTGTTAGACATGAAATGTTAAGCATTTCTTTAATATGGGCTATCAACTGTAGTTTAAAAATAGTCTTTTCAAGTAAATTGAGGACTTTCCTTTGACATTTAAAATAAACTTTTATAATAAGGAAATAAAATAAATATAGAACATATTAATTATATGTGCATTTGTAGTCTTCACACTGAGAGTCAAATTTTTTCGTTCTTTAATTATTTTTTTTTATCTTTCTTTAATAAAGAGTGACGAGACGGTTAGGACATTTGCCTGATCGTAAGCAACATGCCTGACACATTACACCACAGTGACATGCAGCTATTGGAACATGAAGAGTCCAAATCATTACCTAGCACTGCACTGCGATCGTCACCCAGAGATCTAAGATCTTATACCTCTAAGCCATGTAATTCCTCTGGAAACATTGCCCTTCAAACCGGAACACCGTAATGTTTGCACATTACTGCTTGACGGTAGAATAACTAGCGTTACGTAACGTTAACGCTGAGTATTCATGCTAAGCCTTCACTTATTCGCCAACCGCGAAAACCAGAACCAAACGCCACTTTTTACTGTTTTAATTTTTGCGATTGTCACATCTGTCGTAGATCAGCCCTTCTACCCTCTAACTAAATCAGATATCGGTTTGCTATTAATGTCTCTATCATTTCAAGGGGAAACAAAAGAGACAGCAATATCAAAGTTTGGACAGTTTTCGTTCGGCGGTAGACCCTCTGAAAACCGTTGGGCTAGACGGGTTCTTGAGTAGAATCGGTAACCGTAGTGTAAAACGTCCTGAGACCAATGGATGTGCCCTGACTTGAAATGGATAATAAACTGCGTCTTTATGTGTGTTGTAAGTGGTTTACACATAACCAATCTACTTGACCCCTAGAATCGCTAGCGTCGCGATATGCTGTGGTTCTACTAATTTTGGTTGATGACAACGAATAGTGATAAGTAAAAACGTCCGGCGTTCACCGCTTCCTGCAACCGACTGGAACGGGATGAGTGAGCTCACTCTTCCCAACAATGACATGATTCCGTGCGCCCCGAAGTTTGGGAGGGCACATCTGTGTATTGAGTCTCTTCAAGATGGATAGTTCTTTCGAATTGGTTCTAGTACTGTGTGTGTTCCTTTTAACACTTTTTTCTATTTATTTTACTATACTGAATCACACAACACACCACTCTTAGCGATGTCCAACCGGAAGTAGCAGTTTCTTAAGACCGAGGATAGTAGATATGGTGGGAGATTGGGAGAGGCCTATGTCTAGCAGTGGACGAACACAGGCTAATGATGAACTGTAGCGATTGTGATCGAGCACTTAAATTAAATTTAATCGTATAAAATTGTATAAATGCAAGTAATTTACGCAAAATATTCAGTTTAACGAGAGGCGGACGAAAATTTATTGACGCAACGTTTTATAAAGGAAAGTTGGTTATTTTAATATTCGTTGAGGGTCACAGCGCCAATTTACATTATTTAATATTAGCTTCTTTGTTCGACCACAGTAAAGTTATAAGAAAAGGAAAAACCTATTTTGTCTGACAACACGCCGAATAAGAACATCGCGTCGAAGTAACATCGACCTTTACCCATCTGTTTCATGGATGAAAATTATTTTTAACCGACTTCATATAAGTACCGAATAAGTAACTTAATTTGTTAAAATTTATAAAAAAAGTTGGTTGTCTGAAAAATTCCATTTGTCCAATATTAGTGCTGTTACCATAAATCGTAGAACTCAAAATTAGCCCTCACAAACTTCAGGGAGCACGGAATCATGTTAACGTTGGGAAGAGTGAGCTCACTTTTTCCGTGCTAGTCGGTTGTAGAAAACGGAGGACGCCGGTCGTTTATACCTATCACTGATTTTGATCATTTTGAACATAAATATAACAGATTATGCCATCCTGTGCATTCAAAAACTGTTCTAATAATTCTAATAAATCTAATAGAATTCCATTTCATGCGTAAGTACAGCATTTAAAATTATTTTAAATATTTTCTAATTACATCCCCTTAATATTTTAAAATGGCTACCATCACCGTCGCCAGTTACACGTCACCGTGTGACAGAGAGAGAATAATACCAATGCTAACTAGCGCGAGCGAAATAGATGTCTTAGACGGAGACGGATATGTCTTAGATAGAGACAGATGTCTCTTAGATAGAGACAGATGTCACAGACGCAGTTTGTTACCAATGTCAAGATGTGCAGGCCAAATCTTGAGTTCAACAATCTTTGGCTGTTACGTAGTATTAAGTAAGTAGTACTTAGTTTTCATTCCAGTTTTCTGTTCTATCGGCAGTGTCCCTATGAATGCCAATTTTTGTGGCAATAAACATATTTTATATAAATTGCATTTGTTCAATTAAATTTCAGTGTCAAGTCCCAAGATTACAATCGGCCAAGGTGTCGAGTTGTTCGCGTGACGCAACAAGTTTACTTGCTAACGACTAGGATATTGCTTTAAAACACAATTATTTTAATTCACAGCTTTCGTTTACTATAATTTAACGTTTTGTTCATTTAAATTCACTGTTTTTAAGTTAAAACGTTTTATTCGAGTCGAGAATTTAAATGGCGCGCTTCTGGATATCAACCGCCGTATTATAAAAACCCTTTTTATTATATGCCGTGGTGGCTTAGTGGTTATAGCTTACGTTTTAAGAACGCATTGTCGTAGGTTCGAATCTGGCGTGCGCCTGTGACTATTTTTCCAAGTGCTGATGCACAAATCTATCATTACCACTGTTTTTAAATGTGAAGGAAAACATTATAAGGAAATCGGCGTGTTCCTGGAATCTTTTGAGGTTGTGGGTCATCCGCCAACCCGCACTGGACCAGCGTGATGCATTATGACCTTGATTCTTTGTAAACGAAAGCCTCGAGTCCCAACAGTGGGAACATTTAGTAGACTTCTTAGGGTAACTAAAGTTACATAAATAGAGGTTCTCGGAGAGTTTGTTGCGTTTTGTTTTGACAGATGAGAAATTATGTCAAATTGTTTTGTTGTGACAAAAACTTCATCTAATGTCAAAACTAATATTGGACTCTATCAGTTGTGCATACAGTCAATGACTACAGTTAATACAAGTAAAGAGGTACTAGCAGTCTACCCCGGGTTCACCCGTGGTACATAGATACTTATAAAATACATATAGCCTGTATCACTTAGGGATTACGCACATTTCCAACGGGAAAATATCTAACCCCAAGTCATCTTGGGTCACCTACTTATTTTTAATGGACGAGTATATCCATCAATTTTTTGAAGGCGCCTGTACAGGTTTGGAAAATTCTTAGGTTTCAAATTAAATACTTGCCAGGCGGTCCCATGGACCTTTTTTTCTAACTCAGGAGGAAACTTTATCTAACACAGTCAAGCTGCTTTTTTTTGAAAAATTACCATAAATCTAAATATCTACTGTGTATTCGATTTCAATATCGATATTTAGTTTTACTCCCAAACTTTTTAGCATACATTGGAGAAATAATATATTTTGTAATTAGGCCTTCTGTCTTATCATACATCTATTATACCAAGAACAAACAAACAGACACATTAAACTTAGGTACACTTTCATCGGGTTTTGTAGATAGTTAAAAAGAAAATTTGATGTGAATCACTAAGTCGACTCCAACATTGTCGTGTATAAACAACGACGTGATCACAACGCTTGTTTATTTTTAACCTGATGTTAATATGTAACGGCTAAAGCCTTCGCTGCCTGGGAGAAAGGGATGTAGGCGCGTGCGCAACCAACTGTGGCGAGGACTGTTTAACTTGTAGAATTGACAAATTTAGTTTTTACCAAAAGACAAACGTTGATTTCAATTTAAAATCAAACTCAGGCACTCGTCGAAATTTCATAAATGCGAAATAATCTAGATTCGGTTCCAATGATACAACGAGGTTTTCGAAGCGAACTGGTCTACCGATTACGATAAAATTTAACTGGTATTCAATTTAATTTAAAAACCAAAACATGTATATTGTCACCTTTGTCGTTTGTAGTATATTTCGGTTATGGTATTATATTTAATACAGGTATTTGAGTCTAAACATTTGTTATAGAAAAAATGAGTAGCTGATTATTTAAAGAAATGGATTTGAGTGGTAAAATTTAGTGTAGAAGACGCCGGTGCAGAAACATCTACTTCTACCCGCCATCTCAAAAAGAGTTTTCGAGGGGTTGGGGCTTTAAGTAGATGGAGCTAAGCCAGCGACTGGCATTCCTTTTGAAAATTTGTAACAGAAAGGTCCAACAGTTGTCAATCTAAATTCTTAAATTAATTTAATTGGTTTACTTGTACTCTCAAAGTATGACATGTTTACTTGGCAAATTCATAAAAAATATGTGAGGGGCTGTGTATGTAGGTACTTATTTACCCCAAAAACCTACCTTGTTAATTATTTAGATTTTTTACAGCTACACGCAACTATCGTATAAGTATCCCTTTCTTTGGTAGCCCAAAGAAGATGTGTCATAGGGTCATTTAAAAAAAAACGCAACAATAAAAAACACTAACTACAGTGTATTGAGTTTGAATATTTGTAAAAAAAACATTGCAAACCGACTGCGTGGTGAGTTCTAAAGGCGCGGTACAATTACCGATGAATGTATGGAACGACCTGCATTCTATATGTTCTTAAGTCTACGACGACAGGTGTGCGCGCGTCGCCTTTTGAGAAAAAATGGCGTTCGGGAGTAACCCTCGCTACTATGTCTTTTTTTAGAAAGTACGTGTTACTCGAGCACGACGATCACCTGATAGTTAGTTACTATTACGACTGCAAAAAAAATCACAACGACATGTAGCTGATTGATAGAAAGATTAATTAATTATAAGGAACCCCTTAACTGCAATAAATAATCTTAAGTTTTTTTAATAAAGAGTGACGAGACGAGCAGGCTATGTGCCTGATGGTAAGCAACATGGCCATGGGCATGACCACGGTCCCGAGTTCATCCGAAGATTTCTTGTCATTCCCGAGCGTGATGCTAGGGTTCAATTCATAACCCACGAAAAATCTGTCAGTGCCGCGTCAATAGAAGTTTTCACTTCAATAAAAAGCTCCATATAACCATGTTCAGAACTAGTCCGTATTAAATATTGATAAATAAATGCTATTAACCCGTTAATGACTTTTTAAATGGTAGATAAATTAATTGGACTAACTTATAGATACTGTACAAAACTGTCCATTTAAAACTTGACATTGAACGATTATCTCTCGATAAATATTGTATAACTGACAAGTTGAATTTAGCTTGCATTTTTATTGACATTTTTTACCTTAATCACTTATGACTATTTAACCGACTTTAGAAAAGGATGAGATTCTCAATTCGGCTGTAGGTATGTTTATTTTTGTATTATAGTCCAAGATCCCAGAGCCGCCAGACGTCACGTATTTTCTGATGGATGAAATGTGAACGATTGAGTAGAGTTAGTACTAAGAACACATGCTTACCCGCTAACTTGACTATGGGGTCCAGAATATACATTACTTACTTCACGTATTTTCTGATCACTGATTTTCACGTATGTTATAGGCAATATCTTTAAAAATAGGGCCCCAATACTACCAGACACTTTCCGTCGGCCGTTTTGCTTAACAGACGCTTTAAAACTCGGTGTTTGACGGCTGGCGGCCCTGGGATCTTACTCTATTAGGTATAATGTGCCGCGACAAAAGTATGACTTGTCCACAAGAGCGACAAGACAAGAGCGATCAGAACCGTGCTTTCAGTGTAAAGCGTTTGTTCTAACTCTATACATAGTACCTATATGTAAACTCTTTGCGTAGGTCCAATATAATTTAAATGCAGCAGGACCCCACATGTATTACCTTCGTACAATGGAGCAGGTGGTAGTTATACGCAAGCCACCGGCTTTCCATGCAATTGATCGGACACCGGCGCACGCGCGCGTGTCACGATATTGATATAAATATACGTTTTAATTTATATTCCGAGGACGACGCACCTTTCTCTAGCAGGAAGACGGGTAATAACTATTTGGGTCAGATATTCTGTTGAGTTCGGTTTATTTTCTTAGTAACGTAAGATAGATAGATATTCTATAAAGTTCACATAAAAAATTAACTGATATAGGTACATACAAAGATATTAAATAAAAAAAAAACTAGGTAGTACTGAAACCTCACTGAACTGAGGCGGCCTTCTTGCTGATAACGATTTTTGTAGTAAAGAGTGCGAGCAGAACATTTGTTTGATGGTAAGCAACATGCCTGCCCATATCATTACAGTGTCACACAGCTATTGGAACATGAAGAGTCCAAATCATTATCTAGCACTGCACTGCTCTCGTCACCCAGAGATACAAGATGTTTTATCACCCTGTAATTGCCCTTCAAACAGTTTCAGGCAACCTTTGGAGATGGTTTGGTAGGTTCAATTTTTTGTGGTGACTCTTTGGAGAGTTCAGTTATCTAGTTATTTTACCGCTAAGCAGGCGAATGTCTGCGGAAAAGAAAGCAAGGTGAATAGCATGCAGCTACGAGTATCTGAACATGAGAAGTTATGTACTCATTATCTGTACAAACATTACTGTGTGTGTGTGCGCGCGCGCGCGCGCGCAAACATTACTGTGTTCCGGTTTGAAGGGCAATGTTTCCAGAGAAATTACGGGGCTTAGAGATATAACATCTTAGATCTCTGGGTGACGAGCGCAGTGCAGTGCTAGGCAATGATTTTGACTCTTCGTGTTCCAATAGCTGCATCTCACTGTGCTGTTATGTGGCAGGCATGTTGCTTACCATCAGGCACATGTTCGTCTCGTCGCTCTTTTATTTAAAAAATATATATATATGTAGAACTGTTTTGCGATCATCTTCCAGAGACTTACTCGTAAGATGATGACTCTTTGTCATTTCTTTATAAACGTTGCCCTTTAAACCGGAATACAATAATGCACATACCTGATAATGGTGTGATACTTACATACATACATCAGGCTTTCTACCGCCTCACTAAATCTCCTATGGCTATTGCTGTCTCTATCATTTCAAGCGAAAAGAAAAGGGCGAGCAATATCAAAGCTAAGACAGTTTTAGTTAGACGGTAGACTCTCCGGTATGTGCATCAATGTGTTCCGGTTTAAAGGGTAACGTTCCTAAGGAACCTGCTCACCAAACATTTATCTCACACAAATATATATCACAACCAAATAGAAGCCAGAAATTAATCTAAGATGAAGAATCAGATGACATAAATAAAAAACCAGAAATTAATAGAAGATGAGGAAGAAGAAGACTTTAATCAGCTGACTATTATTTAATTATTTTTTTATTTATAAATTACTAACAAATTGTCTTGCCAGACATATTGCATGCCTCTCGCAGAGGCCAGTTTGTATGGGGCAACTTTTAAAATGTTTTGTATCATCTTATCTTACCTACAAACAGCAATAAAGATTTTTGTATTTGTATTTGTATTTGGAATGCTTGATAATGATTTCAACTTCTTTTTTTTTTAACTTTTATAGGTTTACACATATGACCGCCATCTCGCCTGATGTTAAGCGACGATGCGGTCTACGATGGAGCGTGTTTATCTAGAAGAAACCGATTCACTCTCGATTTGAAGACACCAAGATTTTAACTATCGGGAAAACTCGTTCCGCAGGCTAGATGTTCTTATCACAAACGCAGAGTCAAACCTCTTCGTCCGTGTCTTTGGAATATCCACCATGAAACGGTGCCGCTTCTTCGACTTACGAGAAGTACGATAGATAAAAGGGCAAGGTGGTATAAGATCATACAGATCAGTGGCACACTCTTCGAAGTGTATCCGATAAAAATCCGATAAGCTAGCAATATTGCGGCGATGATCAAGACTTTGAAGTCTTCTCAGGCTGACTCCGCAAAGAGTGCCACTATAAAAGAGATTAGACAAACGAAAGAACTAAAAAATAGCCGTGTCTTGTTACCGTCTCCCTAATAATTACCATGGTAACCAAAAGTGAGTCTCCCCCGGCTACTAAGGAAGGGTTTGCAGCGGAAATGAGTTTTTTATCCCCCACCCTACCGGAAGTGAGGAATCGATGTGACGATCTTGGACAGGAGGGCTCTCGTTTTATTTGGTAGGAAGTGTACGGTAATTGCTGGTTTTGTTGGTGCTGCCTTCGACTTTGTAGTTTTGAGACTGCGTCGTATAGCCCGTGCTAATGAAAAACGCTGGCAAATGATTGATTAGAATTACAAGGTTTAAATCTCAAATCAAACAAAAATAATTTATTCATAACAGGAACACAAGTCAGAAATACAACATTGAGTTATGTCAATTACGAGTATACGCAAACATTGTGTATGGGAAAAATAATGAAATAGTTAAAAAGATTTAGTCCAATAATTGGACCTCGGAGTGACGAGCGCAGTTCCCTTCTACCCACCCAAGAAGGGAACTGCGATCCTCACGAATCAACTGATTTGGATTATTTAAGTTCAAATAGCTCGTCGGTATTAATGCTAATGACAAGGAAATTAGTTAACATCCGGCATGATTAAAATTGGCTCGTCCCATCAGTACTATTAATATCATATGATGTCAAAGTTTGGATGTTTGCTGCTCAATTACACCGGATCTTCTTAACGGACGGTTGAAGTTTAGAATACTGTTAGATTATGAACTGGAATAACACACGGATTCCATTAAATTACGGGATAATAATGGGAACGTGAAGAACGCGGATAAAACCTGATGGAGCCTGGAAAAATGCTTACATTGCAAATATAAGCTTCAATAGCCTACTTGCCAAAGTCTGATCGAACGCAGAAATCGCAAGCTAACCTAACTAAGCCAAGTTACATATTCAAGATTTTACGAAAAGTTATAAAATATTTTTGCAAATATAATCAAATTTCTTTCAGGGTAATCATTCTCATTGCGTATTAAAGGCGGAGCCTTCATTTCTTTTTACGTTCACGTACGTGGAGTAAACGCATTTACACATACCCTTCCATCTTGGGGAGACAGTTGAGCCATGTTGGACTCGATACCGTGGATTAATTTTTGTAGTGGAAGGGCTCTTTGCAAAGTCCGCGTGGTTCTTCACGTGGTACTTCTGTACCACACCTTTTCCAGTTGTTCTGCCGCCAAGCAGTAGTGTTGTAAACATTATTGTTTCCGGTTTGAAGGACAATGTTTCCAAAGAAATTACTGGGCTAAGAGATAAAACACCTTATACCTCCGGGTCGCTCGTCACCCGGTCCAGTGCAGTTGTTATTTATTTGGACTCTTCATATTCCAATAGTTGTGTGTCACTTAGCTGTTATGGGCAGGCATGTTGCTTTCCACCAGGCACATGGCCAGCTCGTATCATCACTAAATTCTATTAAAAAAAAACCGACTAAAACCTCCACGACCTCTCTGGCATTCTAAGGCATTCTTCTGCGACAGGATCTAACTAAGGTCGACCAGATACAATACCTTGTATAATTAAGATTTTACGAAGAACAGAAAGTTATAAAATATTTATGAAAACGTTATGTAAATATTTCTTTCAGTTTAACCGATCTCTTCAATGTTTTGACTGGAGCGCGTGCTGAATCCACAACAGAGGGCATATAAGAATGATTGTTTGATATAAGACTGTTCTTACATTATGTGATCAGGTTATTCAATACCTTAGTACATACATTATACGTTTGATCAATATACATATAAGGCTTCTTGCATCTCTATTTAATAATTTATCTCATATAATCTCTATTTGACCGGCGTCGCAGCTAAGTGGGCAATAACTCTGCTTGCGAAGCCGATGGTCGTGGGTTCGATTCCCCACCCAGTGCAAATATTTGTGTGATGTATTCAAATATTTGTACTTTGCCTGGGTGTTTCTATATATAATAAGTATGTATTTACAAATATATAAGTGTATAGCTATCTGGCTGCCGTCTTACATCGTATCTAACAAGCTTTGCTTAGTTTGGGGTCAGATGGTGCTGTGTGTGAATTGTCCACCAATATTAAAAAAAACCTAGCTAGCGATCCGCCTCGGCTTCGCCCATGTCACATTATATATTAATAGCCTATATAGAACTCAGAGATTACGTATTCATCAAACGGTGAAAGAATGCTTGAAATCGTACAAGCATTATTTCACCTAGTTCGCAGTTCCTGAAATGAGCGCGTTCAAACAAAAAACGTCATCCGCTTTATAATATTCATAGATTACCAGTGTCCCGTAGTTTTAAGGGTTCATTCGCAATAGTTCCATTGATTTGTTCCATGATGGAACTACTGCGAATTTTTTTTCGCATTTAAGTTATTAGGCTAGTCTAGTCGAGAGAACAGGATCTGGAGCTCCTTGTTCGAAACCCACGCGCACCACTGTATTTTTTAAAGTCAAATACGTAAAACTACGAGTACTAACTCAAAAGCAGTGAAGAAAAACACACAATTATATATCATGGACGCATAAAAAAAGTCGGACGTAGTCTCGCTAAAACAAAAATTGCGTCCATCGAGTCGGCCACATAATATGCACGTGGGTATCAGTGAGTCATTACACGCGCTTCTTGTGTATATGTGTGCGTGTCAGCCTTTCAGTGACAACCTGAAAACGCACACGTGCAAATGTGGCCGACTCTAGTGACACAGTTTTTGTTTTAGCGAGACTACGTCCGACTTTTTTATACGTCCATGATAGATACAATAACAATTTAGTCTTTGCTGATGCTTCAAAAATCGCTACACTGATGTCCACCACCACCTCTGAAGTCAACATCCTGAAAATCCATTTTCTATTGGCGGAGCTACCTCTTAACTTACTTTCACAAAAACATACAACCGGATTGAGAACCTCTTTTTTTGAAGTGGATAAAAAATACAGGTACAGCAGAAAAAGTCCTTTTTTGGAATCGGTTAATAATCTACCTCTATGTTACTCCGCTTAATTTTAAAGTCACAAAGCCAACTGACAGATCTCAGCGAAGGGTGCGGGCGTGGTCATTAGAAACTGACTTTACCACGCGATTTGCGCCCGAGGGGGCGAACAAAGGCCAAATCAAACATGTGGTGCGCGGGCGCACCCTCCGAAATGGTACAGGTGAGAACGGGATTTTTGAACGGCACAATGAGTAATGATAATTGAGCGTAGGTTATAAAGTAAGTGCTATAATATCGCACAATTGGTTAAATATTGGTTGTAACATGCGCGTGTTGCAGCGCCACCTGTCGCAAATTAATCGTAAACTCAGAAACCTTTGGCACAACAACATTGCTAAAGATTTCACCACATGATCAGATGCAGAGTTTACGATTGTTTAATGGACATGCAGACAAACTTTCAATTTTGTATGTATAGATATATAAACAGCCGGAGAGTCTAGTTGCGAGTACGCCCAATTTTTTAAGTGAAAACGTATTTGGTTGCTAGCACTTCATCATCAACATCCCCCTAAATGTTCCCACTGCTGTGACTCGGGGCCTTCTCTCGCAAAGAGAGAAGGCCATAATCCACCACGCTGGCCCAGTGCGGGTTGGTGGATGACACATGACTTCGAAAGATTCTAGGTACATGTCGGTTTCCTTACGATGTTTTCCTTCACAGTTTTAAGTTAGCGGCATTACGCACATGGCTTCGAAAAGACAGTGGTGCGTGTGGGGTTTGAACCCGAGGTCTCCGGATCAGCAGGCGTCGTTCTCCCGACTAGACCAGCCGTAACTTCAGTCGCACTTATCTATACTAATCTATACTAATATTATAAAGCTGAAGAGTTTGTTTGTTTGTTTGTTTGAACGCTAGGATCTCGGGAAGTGCTGGTCCGAATTGAAAGATTCTTTTTTCTATTGGATAGTCCATTTATCGAGGAAGGCTATAGGCTATAGAAAATAAAGCTACTATTAACAAAAGCGGAGCATGAATCAAGAAAGTAACAAAATCGGGGAAAAATATTTTTGAGAGTTTTCGTACGTTTCGTACTTTGACATGACACATGACAGCATGTTTCTAAGATTGCGTCATTAAATATCACAGATTACATACCTCTTGAGTATAAAACCTTTGCTAATCAACTTTTTTTTCTAAATCTGTGTTGGAACAATCAATTTCCGACAGGCGGCGTAGCAGATAGCTGAAGAGGTGTTTTGTTTGAAAGCGATATTCTCAGGAATGACTGACCCGATTTCAGTCATTCTTTCACCGTTGTATATGTACGGGATCCTGATGAGTACTATATAATGTACCACGGGCAACGCCGGGGCAGACATCTAGTCTTTTATATGTATGGGAGCAATAAAATCCCATATTTTTTTTATTTTATTTCAATTAATTATACTTATTTCAAGAGCAAATTAAACTAAATATTTAAACGTCTACCTGTCATAGTTATTAGTATCGAGCAAAAAACGGTAAAAAAATCAAGTTTGTTGTATGGGAGCCCGCCCCTCTTTTTATTTCAGTTTTAGTTTTTGTCTTTATTTGTAGTTATAGCGGCAATAGAAAAACATCACCTGTGAAAATTTATCTTCAAAATTTTCATTGAATTCTAGCGTTACGCTCGGAAATGATAGATATGCGTTATGAAGTAAGATTTAGTAAATAAGCGCATTGCAGCGGAGAGCGAGTAGTTTCTCGCCCCGCGTCACTATAATTAGCTATATGTACAGTCAAGATCAATATAATTAGCAGTTTATACAGTGACGTGGTTTCATTTCGTATCCAGTAACAGTAACACCTACAGTGGTGACCCCGATGTGATTTTCTATTAACAGTAACACCTATATACTTACTACATGGTTGTACCTGGACGACCGAGCTTTGCTTTGGTTTTTCATTGTTTGAAAACACGTACGACGTTTTCTGGAAATAAAACCTATCTTGATCTATTTATTTATCGCCCGCAAAATCCGCTGCATACTTATATAGTAAATTTCATGAAAATTGTTGGAGCCGTTTTCGATATTCAAATTCTTTATATATACTAGAATTGCTCGTTTAAACAAGAACATAATAAAACGATAAAGTTATACAGAAAACCCCCAAATTAAAGTAGATATGCGTGTAGAAAATCGGGGAGTGCAATTAGGAGTAGATCAATATTATTTGTTCTTCAACTTCTACAAAACTTTGCATACTATCAATATTATTCATTAGCTTAGAATGTATTGTTAAAACACCGTATAACAGAAAAAGTCACCGTTCTGTACCAAAAATAGCAAATTTTCCGAAAATCCTGAAACAATAATTTGTTTCACAAGAACTACGCCCAAGTTATTTTTCGCCGTATACCCCACGTAAAACGCGAAAGCTTCCCCGAAATCGCCCCTCAGCTCATTTCCCCAGCATACAAAGCCTTAGGGTAAATCTACCTACAAGCTGTTCTGGGAAATAACCACGCCGGTTGTCATGGCAACGCGCCGCATCAACACTCCACGCACACAAGCGCACGTGTGAATATCCAGGTGACCTGGTAATAAAGCCGGGGACATAGTGAGAGTGTCTTAAATTAATGTGTAAAAATTTTCTCGGTTGCATTCAACGTCTTGAACATCGCTGCAAAATTTTCAACTATTGGTTCTGCCGGATCTAAAACTGCTCTATTTTCTATCGGACTGCTCGTACCTCGAAAATGAGACATCGTTTCATGGTTGATATTCTAAAAACATGAGCGAAGGTTTCGCACACGCTCCATCGTAGAAAAGTAAATTAGATTTACGTATTACTTGTAAAGTTTTTCATTTTGTTTCATCTTATGATAAAAAAGTCATAAAGCCGATGGCATTCGAAACTTTAATTTTAGTACTAAAGAGCACCAATGTTTCGCAATACTCTCGAGTGGCGGCCATGAACCGGAAGACGCGGTGTTGGACGGCCTCCCACTAAATGGGACAGATGGCCTAACAAAGATCGCTGGAAGCCGCTGGTTGCAGATAGCGTACGTTGTGGAAATCTAGGGAGGCCTATGTTCAGCAGTGGACGTCTTGGGGCTGACGATGATGATGATAGCTATATGCATATACTGTTATTACGCATGTCGGCGTCTAAAAAGCGTCTAACGCTCGCGTCGTGCTCCACTGCTACGCTGCTACATAAGCATGTCGGTGACACAAACTCGTAAGATTTCCCCCACTAAAATGTGTCTACGCGGGTTATGCAGTTTTCACTTCAAAAGTATGGTACATGACAAATTTCACAGTTCAGTGTACCACTGCCTTAATATTCACAATTCTTGTATGTGTGCGTTTGAGTTCGCTGTTTATCTGCGCGCCACGTCATTTGATGTCATACACAGATACACCGTACCTAAGCAAATAAGCACCTACGGGTTATGGGGCGATGAAATATGCTGTTCCAAAGCTTTGAGCTGAGCAAATATTAGGGTCTTATGATAAGTACTACTCTGGGGCGCTTGATATGTCTATATAGAGTTATACATAAATCTACACTAATACTACTATCATTAGGGTTTTGTTTCAATTGCTGTGGAGACTCAGTGTAGTTGAAGTACTGAGGTCAATGTAGCGATTCTGAACCCAGGTGGATAGATTTCGACCGAAATCAAACCTTTCGATCTCTGTCTTACCCGTTTAGAATGCCAGACTCGTTCGGATTGCGTTCAGAATCATTACCCAGGAGGATCCAATAATCATCAGCAATATTCAACTGACGCAAGATTTGTCTTATTATTCAATAATTTAACCCCAGTAAGAAATTAATAGATAAGCCGAAACTTGCATGGATAAAATAACAATCAGTCAGCCGTCTCAGGTACACCGTTTGCAATGTAATCTATCAACAAAATTATATGCAGACAACAACTAATAAACAAAAATAATACCGACTACAAGGCCGCTAGTGCTAGGTCCTCTCAGCTATGGACGTAGGGCATCATCTTCTGGTATGCCAGGTCGTTCCATGATCTTCGTTACTGGCGACAGACCGAGCCAAGGTCGTACCATCCAAGGTTTCCTAGCGCTAGTACTAGATGTTGTACTCGTTGAATAAAGCAACATTAGATTAATTAAGTCCTGTGCTTTCGGGCTAGCTGAAAATGTGGTAGGCAGTAAGAAAAGAAAATCCCAATGAAATGGACTGTAAAATTGTATTATCAACTGATTTTGCATTTGTTATATAGCAACACGTACACACGTCTTAAATATAATAATTGTTGTCTGCAATCACAAGTTCGGTCACAATTAGCGGCATTTTATCAGTAAGGACTCCATCTTTAGATCGTCACAGAGTACTGATTCGATTGTGGGCTGCGTGAAAATTGAGCTCTCGACTTACAACTTCACAACGTCAGATGCAGCCAACAAAATAGAATACCAATGAAATAGAATGCGTAAATTGTAGTATACTGCATTTGTAGATTCTTAAATGTAATTTTTATCAGTAATCACAAGTTCGGTTAGGTTTAGCGGCATTTTGACCGTGAGGACGCCATCTTTGGAGAGGGCCGATTCGATGGTGGCCGGGTCCATTACTGCAGGCATGCGGAACTCGCGATGGTACTGGTTGTGGATGACGCTGGCATCAGACTTCTCTTCGTGCTGGGCTGTTACCACCAGGACGTTGTCCAGGATTTTTACTGCAACCTGTGGGTTAAATTTTTGAAGTGAAACTTCTTATGCGACTTCCAACAAATTTACGTGAAACGTTAACGCTACTATGGAGGGGGAATGAAAGCACTTTTACGGGGGAGGGAGAATAGAAAGAGACAGCGCGAAAGTGAAAAGTTTCACTTCTTCCGCGCGGAGAGACTCCATGCACTTCCTTGTTTTATTAGAGAACTAGCGGTCTACCCAGCCTATATCACTCAGAAATCACGTAGATATTCAGAACGTGCTCGTTTCCACACAATGTTTTCCTTCGCCGTTTTTAAATTAGCGGCACAACGAACATGTCTTCAAAATGAGTGTGACGTGTGTGAGACTCGGACCAGAAACTCCGGGTCGACAGTTGCCGTTCACCCGACTTGGCCAGCTCTAGTTTGCTAGACCAGCCGTAACTAATCATAAATCTCGACTAAATATGTATTATATTATCTTCTCTCCTGTACCAGTTCTGAAACTACTTACCTCCTCAGGTTCAAACTGGCTAACATCGAATTGCAGGCTGAGGATCTTGTTGCTCCCCTCACCCTCGACGAGAGGTGAGGTAGCAACGGCGTCCCAGAACCACGACAGACCTTGAGCATCGGACGTTACATTGGCGTGGTATGTCTTCGCTTCGTTGGTAAGACGTAGAAGGTTTTTACTGCAAACGATTAAAGATAAATTTATTATAATATATATTGGTGGACAATTCACACACAACACCATTGTGTTGATATTGATCTGAAACTCCTCTTTACGCACCACACACAGATTATTTGTGAGCTGTGAGTTGAGCTCAAGCATCACGTTCGTCAATGAAAGAAAGTGATGTATCAAATTCTGAGTTTTCCCTTCTATCGGCCTATGACTACCAATTTATTTTTGAACTGAAAGTTTTTTTTTACTTTGTCAGGTGAGGCCAAAGATCAAACATAGAGTACAACCAAGGATAAATTGCGACACGCATGCCCAGAAGATAACTTTTATCTTCGTTTAAAGACTTGTGATGAGAACGTCAAGATTGTGGTATGAGTTCTGAGTATGTTCTTTCTAATTGTTACAATCTTGGTGTCTACAAATCGACTTATTCTAAGTAAGCACGTTCCAACGAGCTTGTATCGAATTCAATTCAGACGAGATGGAGGTCAAGCGTGAGCATGTAATAGTTGAAAAAGCCTCCCAAATTTTAGGAGTGTATAACTTTGTTGCTTACAGAATGTTCCACATATTTGTTGTGTATTAACCAGACCGGTGGTTGAAAACTGAGCATGCGTACAACAAGGAGTTTCTTAACTTAACCCTCAAGTGCTGACCTACTTTCCAGATAAGGTCGATTCTGGGTGACGCAGCCGTGTTTTTCGTGACCTATTTCCATCAGGGCGCTCTGACGCCGAATGAAAACTGTCTTAGCTTTGATTTTTACGTTTTTCTTTTCGTTTGAAATGATAGAGATGGTAATATAATATTAATGATAGTAATGGTAATATTGTCTCATTACTACCTTTCCTTTATTCCTACTTAATTCATAGGTATGATACTTCTCTAGTTGGAAGAGAGGCAGAAGCACGAGTCGCATTTTAGGCTTATTTTTTTTTAATAGTGTGTAGTGACGAGACGAGCAGGACATGTGTCTGATAGTAACCAAAATGCCTGCCACATAACTGTGATATGCATCTATTGGAACATGAAGTGTCCAAATAATTACCTATCACTGCACTGCGCTCGTCCACTGCCCAGATATATAAGACGATTTATCTCCTGCTCTGTAATTTCTCTTGAAACATTGCCCTTCTAACCGGAACGCAGTTATGTTTTCACATTACTGCTTGGTGGTAAAATAACTGGCAAAGGTGTAGTACTTCCCCAAGGCAGACTCTCCAAAGAGTACTACCACTACCAAATATAGTATGTAACAGTTTTACCTCAGCAATGCCATTTCATCATCAATTCTCCTCATTTCTTCAGTAAACCTTTCCTTCATGAAGGTAAATGCTCCGTCAAAACTGGAAATGTCATTAAAACGAACTGGGACATTGTACTGCTTCGGTTTAAGACCAGTTTTGGATTCTTCGCTTGTAGCTTCAGACATTTTGGGAAGGTTTTTCCAAAAGGAGTCACAATAATTTAAAATTTTACCAAATTGTTTCACTAGGATTTAGAATTTGTGTTTATACAATTTTTATTTTTTTCTTGAGTCAACTTTTTGTATGACAACTAAACCGTCAGTGCCATTTATAATTAATACTCGAAGAGGTCAGTGCCAAGGAGATTTTAATTACGTTTTACCGAACACTAGAGGCACGTCGAATATTCTGATAAAAACAGAAAAAAAAATCAGGTATGAGTACTTTACATTTAAAATTTAAACAATAGGGATGTTAACAATTTTTCGGAACTGTTTTTATTTTGAAGATTGACGCATGTTT
The DNA here is from genome assembly GCA_017562165.1 of Ectropis grisescens. Taxonomy (NCBI): domain Eukaryota; kingdom Metazoa; phylum Arthropoda; class Insecta; order Lepidoptera; family Geometridae; genus Ectropis; species Ectropis grisescens. Next base: position 12,963,134 of record CM029786.1, read on the forward strand.
ACCGTAATAAATAACATTTTATTTCAAAATATTTGTGTTTTCGATGAGTAAATATACAATATTAGACTAATTTTGAATTTTGCCGCTAAAACACTAACGACTGACATGACGTCACTAGTCGCAAAACATTGAATACAAACAATCAAAATCGTCGTCGCTAAGATCGCAAACTATAATAAAAAATGCAGAAAAGTAAACAGTTTAGTCAGTGTGTTCGATAGCTTGTTTTGCGACTAGTGACGTAATAATTCATATTAGTGTTCCCAGTCACGTGACAACAGATTAAAAATATAGCATTTAAAATCATTTATAATAAATGTATTACGTAATATTAAATTGTAATAATGTGTTTTTCGATATTCTATTAATACAAACTATCATAAAATCAACATTAAACATTAATTTGTGATTAGTGTTAATATTCCTATTGTTTCAAATTTTAGGTCCCAAGTAAGCATGAAAATAAAGCTAGCTCTGTTTTTAAGATTCCTGCCGCAAAGTTAACATCCTGTTGTTTTTGCGTCGGGGATCGGGAATTAAAATAAGGATATTATATGTACCAAATATTTTAAATATAATGAAAACAAAACATTTTAACACTCCCCTAAACAATGCCACCGCAATTATTGAAATCCTGTTTTATAACCCATTTACGTATCCTTACATCTAGTTCGATGTTTGTACATGCTTCATTGTATATTTTGTATTTATTCATCTTTCTTTCTCACCATTTTCTGATAGAGATTAGTTCAGATTATCTATTTTTTTTGTATGAGCTCGATTTTTTAGTCACTAATAGTGAAAGCCGTTATGATGATGATCGTTGAACACATCGTATAAAACACAAGTTGAAACTACTGCGACTGATGGCCTTGTCACCAACAGCGACAGCAGTATATAAGGTTGCCCAGAAGAGATCCGGGCAACCTTATATATTTATGATAAGATTTGTATCTCTATTGAGCTTCCATAAAATAAAATACTATTATTTATTACCTAAGTAAATTGCTCATCACTGCTGTGAGTGCACAAAACATATTACTTATCTTATGTTTCTGTAAATGACAATGTGCTATATGAGATATTTCCCATCTATCAAGCAAAATAAAATAATCATTGTGTACCTAATTTTATCACTTAGACACAAAGACGTTGAAAAAAATAATCGAAATCTTTGATTAGACATGTTCAAACCTTGAAAACCATTTTGTGTGTGTGTAAAAACGCAAAAATAAATCAGATGAAATTTAAAATAACCATTAACATTTCAATTTTTCTCGGGCTTAAATGTCAGGGCTACCAACTAGATGAATTTTCCCCCCGAGATGTGGTATTTGGGCCCGTGGGGAGGACGTCAGATTGACAATCCCCCCCGCTGCTATGGCGACGCAGGTCTAAACATGGAGCCCTATTAATCTCAAAGCGAGGGCGTGTCGAAATGTTAGGGTTAGTCGTGTTTGCTGATACAAGGGTGTTTGTTTTGATTCAATATATTATGATATTGATTATGTTACATATTGCGTGGAAAAATAAGATTTATTATAAGCAATTTCATCATAGCATATTTAGAAATTAATAAACGATTTTATTTTTTGTGATGATTGTGTAGATTTTTAGATCTATTTAAACAAAGGTCTCTACGAAATTTCATAGTCGTAATTCGAAATGAACAAATTTTGAAACTAAAATACTGAAAATTTTGTAATTAAATAAATATGAATAATTACATTTAGGTTTATTATGATGAATATGTGTGGTAATTTTATAGATTAAGATATGTATTGATATTAGAAAATAATAACGAATCAGCAGAAAAACATCAATTCAAACTATAAACTACCGTTTTTGAAATTAGTTTGTTAATTAATTAGTTGTACAGAGCAACCCTAGGGAGCGAGAGGGCGCGAACCGCTACCGCGTCAAATTGGCGGGAAAGCGCTCTGTTTCCATTTGACTGATCATTTTTTATTTTATTTCGTTTGGAAATTCACCCGTCATTGTGCATTTGATACGAGTAACAATATGGCTAACTTTTTGTTAGATATGTTGAAAGAGTGAGCTAGCTTGGTAACATCTATATAAAAAGTTAAGATAGAAATGTTGTCACACGAAGTGTAAAAAAGTGTAAATCGTAACATGTTGGCCACACGAAGAACGCCATAAATATGAGACTCATACCTATGAGTATTAATAAATAATACGAGTAATTAATCAATACATGAAAGTGAGGCATATAGCAGCAAATTAAATAAAATGAAATATCTTTTAAATGTATATTACTCGTATTAGTATATACAACAAATATTTTACACAAATGAGCATAAAATGACAAAAAAATACAATATTTGAGAAAATAGCATCACTACATTCAGGTATTAAAAATACAACTAACATGCCAAGGAGGGGAATATAAAATATTTGATTACCAAAGTATATTTGTAGTGGTAGGACTCTTGGCAGAGTCCGCCTGGGGAAGTACCACACCTTTGCCAGTTATTCTACCGCCAAGCAGCAATGTGCAAACATTACGGTGTTCCGGTTTGAAGGGCAATGTTTCCAGAGAAATTACAGGGCTTAGAGATATAACATCTTAGATCTCTGGGTGACGAGCGCAGTGCAGTGCTAGGTAATGATTTGGACTCTTCTTGATCCAATAGCTGCGTGTTACTGTGCTGTTATGTGGCAGGCATGTTGCTTACCATCAGGCACATGTCCTTATCGTCTCGTCACTTTTTATTTTTAAAAAATCCCTTTGTTTTGATCAAAAAGGACGGTATTTATTCTTAGGAGATTATTGGCCATGACGGTACGTTAGGGAATGTAGCCTGTAAAATATTTTTTAAAATGCCCAAAACTGGAAAACAAGCGACTACGCGATCTAAAAACCCCAAAAAAAAAAAACAGCTTGCTTTACCCATTATTTCCAACTCCGCAACATATCAAGCTATAATCTATTTATTACGAGGGGGAGGCTCGGCCGGTTTTAATTCGCGTAAAATGGGCTCGCCGTATCTCGGGGGAGAGTGGCCAAACATCATTACGCCGGTTTGTTCAGTGATGTCAACTTGTTTGTACTGTTGTTACCTTTTTACGGGAAAAAGGGGTAGCATCCTATAATTTTGCGGCGACGAAAATTATATCTAATACCTGTATATTCGGTAGACATAATAAACCAAGATTTTTTAAAATTTAATAGTAGCGCCTTGTGGTTTTAGTTGCGTAGATCCCGTTCTCGAAGTTTCTGTTAATAAAAAGTAGCCTATGTGGTATTCCAGACTATAGAGATATGAGAATATGAGAGGGATGAGTTGAATTGCATAAAGACATTGAGCATGAGACTAGACATAATATCATAATAGTTGAATTTAATTTATCTTAATTTAAGAGTTACCTTAATCAAACCGTTGACAAGACCCTTTTACAGCCGCATAATTTTTTGAGTTTATTCGCTACATACCTAGTATTGTTTTGTGTTAGTTTGTTTAAGTTGTTTAAGGAATTATATTTTTTATTGTCAATTGTTCTTGACTTGTCCAAGTGTTTCGAATTGAATCATATGGAAATAAATATATGTGACTATGACTATAATATAACTGTTTTCCGATTTTCAACCCCATCCATTCCACCGTTTCGACTGATTGAGAAACAAACTTCCAATATTTGGCATCTATAGGTACTTAATATTATAAAGCTGAAGGGTTTGTTTATTTGTACGCGGTAATTTCAGCAACTATTGGACTGATTTAAAAAAATCTTTTAACTTTAGATATGTATCGAAAACTATAATAAAGTGACTTGACTCTACTTTCATTATACGTACGGCCAAGCGGTCGAAAATGCCGCTTTGAGTCTGTGTTACACAAATCCCAATGGATATAGTTTGTGCATTTAGAGTAAATCAGTTTATTTTCTTAAAGCCAGATGGCCGTTACGGGTAACCCTCTTAAAAAGTTAGTCTGCTGAGGAGTCATAGGTCGTGGGTTTGATTTCCACCCAGGACAAATGTGTGATGGATGTGATAAAACGAAAGTTTCTGGTATTTCTATGTATTATAAATATATATGTAGGTATGTGATTCAAATTAGATATTTTTATATCAGTTATCTGGCTCCCATACTGACTTTACTACTAACACTATTTATTAACTATAATGATCGTTGCATTGCCGTAGCAATTGGCATAGATAGTTTATGGTTAATAGTTTCGCCAACGTTTTCGCACAATTCCGATCAATATTTCTTGAAATTATAATTTATTAGATAGAATTTTGCCGTGCCATGAAATTCAATGCCTTCATGAAAACTAAATTAAATAGCTCATATTTTTAACTTAAAAAAAAATCTTTTTCGATGAAAGTTCCATGATTTTGGCTCACCAAAAAAAAACCTACAGAAGCAGTGCTCTCTTCAAAAAGATGATAAAACAAAAATAGTTTGATTAACTTTGATCCAGAAACACAAAGTAATCGCGTAAAAAACGATCGTAAAGTTTTTTGATCGCGCCATATTGGTTCCCTTCCAATATTTCATTACCGCTGATTAAACTATGATATCACGGTACTCTCCCGGTCCCCATCAATTTGGCTCGGGCTCGTGCAATCAGTAAATTGGTCCGGGTAAACAGCCGTGCGCCAACAGTGGACCCTACCATTTGTTTCTGCTGTTTGTTTTAGAAAGAAATTTACATCAAAAACTATAACATACTTTTTATTTTATCAGTAAGTGGGTTACTCTGTCCCGTTCTGCTCTATTTGAGAAAGATCTTAGATTGTAACTTGGAACGCACTTAAGATAAATAATATTATTTATATAAATATAATTATTTATATGAATATAAATAGAAAGTACTCGTATTCTGAATGTTTCTCAATTAACAATATTAAAAGATGTGGTGTCATAAGACACCAAGTAGGAACGAAGCTCCTTCGGATAATAGAGAAGGAACACAATTTTCAAATTAAAAAAAATGCCTAATTTTTTACTGTTTATGGTACGATCTGTAACATAAAGTTGGCAGCACTGGCTATGGGCAGTTTTTGTGCAACAATTCCGTTAAATGTGTGTTTTTCTTGCGGTTTTAGTCTCACATTTGTTTCAGTTTGGTCGCACAATAAAATTATAATCTCATCCATTGCCTGCCATGAAGAACTTTGTACCAAAAGGGGCCTTTTTTTATTTATTTATTTATTCAATGAGCACACAAAACAGAATGTAATAAACACAAACTATAACATAAGAGTATACTGTACAGATCTGTATTACATTCCAAACTTTGTGTGGGCCTAGAAACAACATTTGTTTAAATACAGTGGTTTGATAATAATATTAAATTATTAATTTTTTTGGAAACCTTAGTGAAATGAAACGTTCGTGCGGACGAGTGAGTTCACGGCGAGTTTCAATAGTAAGGGCTTCAGTTACGCAAACGGCGGGTGGACACGCGATCGCCGTGAGATCGGTATCGCATCCCAGCGGTGGGATGAACGGCGCATGCCCGAGATATCGAGAAAAAACACCTTTGCGGCAATGACGTCATGCTCACCGGAAATTAAATGTTTACCGATGGGGTGGGTTAGTACGCAGATCGCAGTAATGTTAGTTTTATTTGAAGTAATACTCTTCTGCGTATTTGAAGTAGGTACATGATGCAATCGTAATGATTGCATCATGTACCTTGTAATTGTATGTTTTAATTACCATACTAAGCTACATTAAATTTACACTTTACTTCACATACATACACTTTACTATAGTTTTTACTTACAACAAAATCAAGGGGCGGATAAAATTTTATCAATTTTTTTCACAACTCCCTCAAAATAGATATCATAGCTTGACTACAAATACAAAAGCGGTCGCTATCTCAAAATGGCGAATTACACTTTCTTTCACAACTCTCTCAATAAAGGTATAAAATGAATAACATAAGTTGATATCTGAGATGTCGGAGGTAGCGACATTTTTAGAGTTCCGTAGCCAAATGTCACAATACGGGACCCTTATAGATTCGTCATATCTGTCTGTCTGTTTGTCCCTCCGTATGTCACAGCCACTTTTCTCCGAAACCTTAAGAGCTATATAGTATTGAAACTTGGTAAATAGATGTATTTTGTAAACCGTAGTAAGATTTTCATACAAAAATAGAAAAAAAAAAATTTATGGGTGTCCCATACTTAGAATTGAAACTCAAAAAAAAATTTTCCATCAAAACCATACGTGTGTGTTATCTATGGATAGGTCTTCAGAAATAATATTGAGGTTTCAAACATATTTTTTTTTCTAAACTGAATAGTTTGCGCGAGGGACTCTTCCAAAGTGGTAAAATGTGTTACTGTTAATGTGTGAAGTTACAGGTAACCCCTGTAACTTCTAAAATAAGAGAATGACAAAACTAAAAAAAAAAATATACACCCTATCATTTTTGCGACGGGTGTTAAAAGCTCGAATGACGCAAAAATGCCTGTCTATTATGACTCCCAGACATATTGACTGTACGCCCCAGAGTAGATGACGCCAGTACTGATCCATTACATTTGATTTACTACTCCCCATAGATTAAGGTGCGGCAATAATCAGTTTCATTAGCGAGTTCGCCCCAACCTCCCCTTGCTTTGAGAGCGGTCGCTTTGTGATTATATTTCGATTAGAGTAGTTTTTTAACTTCTGTCTGAGATGAATGAAATTCAGAGTCGAGTGAAATATTATGCTGCCGTGATTGAACAATAAACATCCGGATTTTTACATAGGACACAACTTTTTTAGATAGATAGAACAAATATCCATATTCTTTGCCAGTTATGCTACCGCCATGCAGTAATGTGCAAACATTACTGTGTTCCGGTTTGAAGAGCAATGTTTCCAGAGAAATTACAGGGCTTAGAGATATAACATCTTAGATCTCTGGGTGACGAGCGCAGTGCAGTGCTAGGTAATGATTTGGACTCTTCATGTTCCAATAGCTGGGTGTCTGTGTCTGTGGCAGGCATGTTGCTTACCACCAGGCACATGTCCTGCTCGTCTCGTCACTCGTTATTTAAAAAAAATCATGTTACAAATATTTGTCTTGGCGCACAATCTAAGGCCCAGTGAACAGACCTACTACAGATTTAGTTGGTAGTGTTACAACCAATGGTAAATCACCTTTAACTAAGATTCTGCAGCCTGTTTTGGGTAGTACGATGCCTTTTCCAGTTATTCTACCGCCAAGCAGTGATGTGCAAACATCACTGTGGTCCGGCATGAAGGAAAATGTTTCTAGCGCAATTACAGGGCAAAGAGATAAGACATCTTATATCTTTGGGTGACGATCGAACTAATGCAGTGTAATGATTTGGACTCTTCATATTCCAATAGCTTCGAGACGCTGTGTTGTTATGATTATTGTCTTTGGTTACAGCCCATAAAAACTAAGTTTTGCTAACCCTATTAACTACTACTATTTACTGCGGCCGTTGTAGAGGCTCTAGGCCGGGAGGCCGCTTAGGCAAGTGACGATGTTGAGTATCGACTCGCTTACTAGCAAAATCCCAACCGGTAGTGATCGGCTCAACAGACAAGGACTAGAATTAGGTTTAAAATGTTCCTAATTCCCCCCTACTTTCTTTTTCCTAATCTAAGAAATATGTAAAGAAATAAGAATTTAAATGACAAAGATCACGGACCCCAGAGTCTGTGGAGTGGCTAATTTAAATGAAACCCCTACTAATATTACAAATCGAACAAATGCGACAGTTTTGGAGTTTGGAAGTTTGAGAGTTTCGGAGATAAGTACACGCCTGACACTGCTTTGCGCAAAGTTTACTTGGGAATGCAACACACCGCCCAACAGTAGGTACCTATTGTAGGTATGTATGTATAAAAATGTATGTACCTATTGTAGGTACCTACTAATAGTACTGTTTACCGGTTTGAAGGATGTTCTAGAGTTGTTGAGGAAACACAGATAATGCTGATATTTTTAAGTTTGACAATTGACGTGGGTTTTACAAGTTTTAAAGTAATTCACGGATAGGTAGCTTACGTCAGTCCTATCCGACTTAAGTTTCAGTCGTATCCAGCCTTTCTTAAGCAGAGTGAACACGTGTAACGGATTCTTGTTTGGCTCTGAATAAATATTCTTATTCTCTCAAATTATTATTGTACTAGCTGTGCCCTGCCACGCTTTGCTGTGGCACATATGTGACTGATGCAAAAATTTGATTAAAAAAATCTTTGATGCGGATTATATATCATTCTAAAATTTCAGCTCGATCGGTACAGAACTTTTTGATTTTTTGAAGCGTACACAAACCAACATAACATTTTTATAATAAAGATAATAATAAAGATTAATCTCTCAAACTGGCGAAGGTACCTACACTGCGGGCAGTAATTTGGACGACACTACCTCGGTCTTATGCGATAGGTTATCAAGCAATGTCGCGTAAGTCGGGGATCAATAATTTTTCATTACTAATATGTATAAAGTTTATGTAATCAGGACTTATTTTTTGTCTTTTGCATGGTTTAACTAAAGAACAAAAATTTTAAAATGTATATAAAATTATTAAAAAAAAATACGTGTAGTCCAAATTGAATTTCTGACACGACAAGAAGAATACGAAAGAAATATCGATACTGTGCTCTGCAAACGTAAAACCATTCTACGAGGATTACACCTGACCTGACCTTATCGTAAACCGAATACTGACAGCGCGGAGTGAGCAAATGAAAAAAAATAATAATAATATAATGCTTTATTACACCCACCAAAAATACATAGTCTTAACTAAAATAAGCAAAATAACTTATATAAAAAAATATATTAAGTCTAAAATAGTAAATATATCTCCGAATTCGCGTAAGACGGGGTAGTGTAAGTCGGGGTATTGCTGTATTCGTGATCAAATAACTGCGTGGCATGTGGCATTGCGCTGTAATAATCAGGCGAGTTGCTTCCCATCATGCAAGTGTTTTGCTCGTCAGCTCTGTGTTTAAAAAAAGTTGTATTATAATTTAGAAATCATATCACGAGGAGGCTCGTGCCACACGACGCCGCGTCGTGACGCACCGTGTCGCGTGGTATCGCGTCGATGCGCACGCGCCGCTACCCCGGCACCTTCCAATGACCTATTTACGTTAAGAGCCGGCTCACGTCGTCGCACGAAATTCAAAAAGTTTGTGTTCCGATATTTCCATCTTTAGTATTATCTAGAAAAAGATAATTACGTTCAAACAATAGGCCGATCTTTCTTGTTGACGTTTCCTTGTTTCAATTTTACTAATAATAAAGCCTTTAGTCGTAGGGAACGATCTCCCATGACCATTTCGCCGAAAAGTCGCCGCCGTGTCAGTTTCAGACTTCTAAATATACAAGTGATACTCAAAATTTATACTTAAAAAAATATGGGGAACATCATACACATATTTTATTAATTCATTCAAGTCACATATATCTGAATTTTGGTCCCATTTATTAGTAAAAAAACAAAATCATAAGCCAATTTTAAGTTTTATATTGCAGTTTTAGCGTTGTCTCTGTGTAAAATACACAATAACTCCAAAATAAAAATTAGACACGATAATACTTTGTTCATTGTAGAATCCAATTCTATAGTTACTTTTCAAATCATAGTTGTCAATTTTTCAAAAAATATAAATTACCAGCAGTCGAAATTACAATAAATTACGCTGCGCAATTTAGTATGCCGCGAGCGGCCGTCGGGGAGGACCTGCGTCAGTTAGCGTGGGAGTCGGTTACGTAATATTTCGCGCGTTTATGACATAAACTAGAATAATTATAGTGCGACCACAAAATTTTAATTCGTTTGGCGTTTTATAACGTTTCATTCTGATTTTTCGGATCGGACCATCACATTTGATCTTGTTTACTTCATGAAGAAGCAGAATCTGTCATTTTTTTTTTTGACGTGACAACGTCTAATAAGTCGATGAACGCGATGGCCGCCACCACAAAATGCCGAATGTCATTATTTTTACTACTACCTCAATACCATGACCATGACCATGCACATGACCATGACCATGACCATGCCCAATGACCATGAGGAACGGCCATGACCAATGACCACGACCAATGACCATGAGCAATGGCCATGACCAATGACCGTTCCGACGTGTTTGAGCAACGAACTTCCAATATTAATTAAGTATGTACAGTATGGGTAACAAATGAAAGGACTTGACTAGTAGAATACTATGCACTGTCACAAATTTCAAATCCAAGATGGCCGCCACCACAAAATTGCGAATGTCATTATTTTTCACTACTACCTCAATACCATGACCATGCACATGACCATGACCATGACCATGCCCAATGACCATGAGGAACGGCCATGACCAATGACCACGACCAATGACCATGAGCAATGGCCATGACCAATGACCGTTCCGACGTGTTTGAGCAACGAACTTCCAATATTAATTAATCATCATTAATTTTACTACTACCTCAATATATATATCAATTTAAAGGGCTTGACTAGTAGAATACTACGCACTATGATAAATTTGAAATCCAAGATGGCCGTCACCACAAAAAAGCGAATGTCATTGATTTTCACTACTACCTCTATACCATGACCAATGACCATGACCATGACCAATTACAATGACCATGAGGAACGGATATGACCAATGAGTACGACCAATGACCATGAGCAATGGCCATGACAAATGACTGTTCCGACGTGTTTGAGCAACGAACTTCCAATATTAATTAATCATCATTAATGTTTACTACTACCTAAATGAAGGTATAAATTTAAAGGGCTTGACTATGCACTATGATAAATTTCAAATCCAAGATGGCCGCCACCACAAAATTGCGAATGTCATTATTTTTCACTACTACCTCCATACCATGACCAATTACCATGACCATGACCAATTACAATGACCATGAGGAACGGATATGACCAATGACTACGACCAATGACCATGAGCAATGGCCATGACCAATGACCGTTCCGACGTGTTTGAGCAACGAACTTCCAATATTAATTAATCATCATTAATTTTTACTACTACCTCAATATAGGTATCAATTTAAAGGGCTTGACTATGCACTATGACAAATTTCAAATCCAAGATGGCCGCCACCACAAAATCGCGAATGTCATTATTTTTTACTACCACCTCAATATGGGTAACAAATGAAAGGGCTTGACTAGTAGAATACTATGCACTTTGACAAATTTCAAATCCAAGATGGCCGCCACCACAAAATTGCGAATGTCATTATTTTTCACTACTACCTCTATACCATGACCAATGACCATGACCATGACCAATTACAATGACCATGAGGAACGGATATGACCAATGACTACGACCAATGGCCATGACCAATGACTGTTCCGACGTGTTTGAGCAACGAACTTCCAATATTAATCATCATTATTTTTACTACTACCTCAATAAAGGTATCAATTTAAAGGGCTTGACCATGCACAATGACAAATTTCAAATCCAAGATGGCCGCCACCACAAAATGGCGACTGTCATTATTTTTTACTACCACCTCAATATGGGTAAGAAATGAAAGGGCTTGACTAGTAGAATACTACGCACTATGATAAATTTGAAATCCAAGATGGCCGCCACCACAAAATAGCGAATGTCATTATTTTTCACTACTTCACAATATAGGTATCAAATGCAAAGGCTTGACTAGTAAAATACTACGCACTATGACAAATTTCAAATCCAAGATGGCTGCTACCACAAAATGGCTACTGACATTATTTTTTACCACCAACTCAATATGGGTAACAAATGAAAGGGCTTGACTAGTAAAATACTATGAACTGCCACAAATTTCGAATCCAAGATGGCCGCCACCACAAAATTGCGAATGTCATTATTTTTACTACTTACTACCTCAGTATGGGTAACAAATGAAAGGGCTTGACTAGTAGAATAATATGCACTATGACAAATTTCATATCCAACTGGAAGGGTTTGACTCATCGAGTAACGCGATCTTCCGCGCAAGCACGGAAGGGAGCTGTCTTAGCTAAAAATCATAGATGACAAATAACTAAAGTATAGAGTGCTAACACCACACTAGACGCCTAGTGCGCGTCGTAGGCAGATGATGTATAGCTACATAGATATGTACGTTGGGGATTACTAGGGATGAGCACGCGTGAAACGCAAAATCATTTTGTTTGCGATTGATGCAGGTTCAGCGCGGTACAAACATCTGTAAATATAATTATTTCGTGCGATAACATCTAAAATATAAGTACCTAGGTATTTTAGTTTTATAGAGTTAGTGCCCGTGCAGGTTTAAGTTTTTTTTTTGTGGTGGCGGCCATCTTGGATTTTAAATTTGTCATAGTGCGTAGTATTTTACTAGTCAAGCTCTTGCATTTGATACCTATGTTGAGAAGTACCTAGTGAAAATAAAAAATAATAACATTCGTCATTTTGTGGTGGCGGCCATCTTGGATTTGAAATTTGTCATAGTGCATAGTATGCTACTAGTCAAGTCCTTTCATTTGTTATCCATATTGAGGTCGTAGTAAAAAATAATGACATTCGCCATTTTGTGGTGGCGGCCATCTTGGATTTGAAATTTGTCATAGTGCGTAGTTTTTACTAGTCAAGCCCGTTCATTTGATATCCATATTAAAAGTAGTGAAAAATAATGTCAGTCGCCATTTTGTGGTGGCGGCTATCTTGGATTTAAAATTTGTCATAGTGCATAGTATTTTATTAGTCAAGTCTTTTCATTTGTTACCCATATTGAGGCAGTAGTAAAAATAATGACATTCGCAATTTTGTGGTGGCGGCCATCTTGGATTTGAAATTTGTCATAGTGCATAGTATTTTATTAGTCAAGCTCTTTCATTTGTTACCCATATTGAGGTAGTAGTAAAAATAATGACAATCGCCATTTTGTGGTGGCGGCCATCTTGGATTTGACATTTGTCATAGTGCGTAGTGTTCTACTAGTCAAGCCCTTTTATTTGATACCCGTATTGAGGAGGTAGTGAAAAAGAAATGTATCTCACCATTTTGTGGTGGCGGCCATGTTGGATTTGAAATTTTTATTGTGCATAGTATTTTACTCGTCAAGTCTTTTTATTTGATACCCATATTGAGGAAGTAGGGAAAAAGAAATGTATTTCGCCATTTTGTGGTGGCGGCCATCTTGGATTTGAAATTTGTCATTGTGCATAGTATTTTACTCGTCAAGTCCTTTCATTTGATACCCATATTGAGGGAGTAGTGAAAAATTAAATGTATTTCGCCATTTTGTGGTGGCGGCCATCTTGGATTTGAAATTTGTCATAGTGCATAGTATTCTACTGGTCAAGATTTTCATTAAATTTGATACCCATATTGAGGTAGATTATGAAGAAATATTTAGTCCACCATTTTGTGGCCATCTTGAATCGATATTAACCAAACATAGCTAAGAACCAATGCACAAATATTACCCTTAAAATAAAAAAAGAAATTTTACTAGTTATCAGATTTTTGAAATGCAAGAATAATTTATCGTAACGTAACGGGACAACGAACGTAACGGGACAATAAGTCATCAAGTTTCGTGCACGCAGCCAACGTTCATCGATTTAGTAGACGTTGTCACGTCAGAAAATCTCATCAAAATTTTTAGTACACTGCCGTTACGGCTCAAGATCGTTCTGTCCGCCTAAACGCTCGAGCTGAATCGAACGGACGCACGCTGACAATGTTGCAGGATTTTACCTAAAGTTGAGTTCTGTCGTTTTGTGAGAGGGCTCTTAAGCATAGGAATCAATCGCTTAATATTCATAAATTATAATTTCATGCAGACTTGAATACTGCTCTTGAAAAAAAAATCTGCAGTGATAGATACTCGTAGATAGATAAACTCTTTATTGCACTTAAATTACAAAGACAAAAAACAATAATAAAGAAAAAATCCTTAGAATAAAATAACAATTGGCGACCTTATCACTAAGAGCGATTTCTTCCAGGCAACCTTCTTTATTTACCATACATACCACCATCGTAGAATGGTAAAAAATGATAAAAAAAAATATGGTGCAGTGCAGGCGGGATTTGAATCAAAGATCATACAATTGTGAATTGAACGTTCTAGCTACTTCTATAGAGTTCAAAATACAAAAGACCCGTTTATTTCCGGTACTTTCGATTTCGATATTTCAGAAATACTCGCAAAATTACTACTAACAGCGACCCGCGGTTTTACCCGCGTAGTTTCCTTTCCCATCATTTTCCGGAAAAAGTAGCCTATGAGCTAACCCAGGGTATAATATAACCGTAGGTATTTAAAATTTTAACCCCTTTTCGACCCCATCCGTTCAGACGTTTCGACACGACTGAGCAATAAATATCTAAGCATCCAAACTTTTTATAATAATATTAGGTCGTATAATATATTTTGTTCAGGCCCAAAAATGTATGTATTTTTTAGAACACATTTTTTTTTAATTCATTACATTTTATCGCTTCTTTCACTTGCCTAATTTCCATCTAACTTACAAGGTTTTTCTTTATGCCCAAATGGGCCTTTAATTTTTTGAAAAGTCTATACCTATGCCACCACGACTTCTACTATTATTTATTGTACTTAGATATTAGTATGGAATAACGAGACAAGCAGAACATGTGTTTGATGATAAGCAACATGTCTGCTTATAACATAACACCACAGTAACATGCAACTATTGGAACACGAAGAGTCTAAATCATTACCTAGCACTGAAGTGTGCTCGTCACCCAGAGATAAGATACTTTATCTCTGTGCCCGGTATTTCACTAGAAACATTGCCCTTCAAACCAGAACACAGTAATATTTTCACAGTACTGCTTGGCGGCAAAATAACTTGCAATGATGTGGTACTTCCCCAGACTTTGGAAAGAGTCATACCACTACAAAACACAAAACTTCATACTATAGCTACTATAATCTTAAGAGAATTAACGTTGTTACGAAACCATTTACAAAATTATCAGAATTATCAAGATGATGTATAAATATGGATACGCTATTTGAAGGCTGCCAGATTATTTCTCAACTCCAAGATACGCCGTTAGAATGTTAACGATTAAAATATTTTTAATTTATTTTGCAAGTTTATTCTCGTGACCCACATATATTACGGTCGAAACTTGTAGGGTTATTTCTTTAGTAGACACAATCTGGTCCCAAGGTTTGAATTTTCTGGTAATTATTATTTTGTTTTACTACCTGATATAGAAAAGTGCAACACACTCTTGGATACAAAATCCTTTCACCCAGCATCTCGCTTAGTATGTATAGTTACCATTGTATGTAAGTACTTTAGTACCCCAGGTTTCAACCGAGTCGATCGTTTTTCGGTTGCTGTAGAGACTAACGTCTATAGACTATGTACAAGCCTGTGCACAAAATTTACGGGTCATTTGAACTACTAGGAGACCTACGTGGAAAGATAGAGGGGTATAAAAAAAAATAAGATTCAGGAATATGCCGTCACCTGTAAGCTGGTCTACTGAGTGCAGGTGAATGAGGGGGTTGCAACCTTAGATATTTTTCCCTTGTCGCATGATTTTTGTACGGCGTTGCGGAATAATGGATTAGAAGGTAGTGAAACTGTATATAACTATTCTGTTCTGTTTTATTCATTCGACTTCACAATAGTATAATTAGGTCGTAAGCACGGAGGATCTAAGGAGGAGCAAGCAGTATCTCAAAAGGTAGAAAATTTCTAAAAGTATTTAGCTGCATGATGTAAATAAACAGTTCTAAAATCTTCCACAACGGTGCCAGTGTAAACTTAGGGTATGATATAAATATTATATACAAATTGAAGAATGCTGAGTAAAATAAATTAGTCTAGTCTAAAATAAAAATATTACTGTCGTGTAAAATTCTCGTAGTAACAGAAAAATACTATATGTACACTATAACAAATTTCAAGTCCAAGATGGCCGTCACCACAAAATGGTGAAAATAAAATTTTATACAACTCCCTTAAAATGGGGTATCAAATGAAAGGGATTGACTATTAGAATGTTGCATAAATAACAAATCAGAGGTAGTCGGGGGTTAATCAATATTTTTAATTTTATTCTTGTTTCATATATATACAGATACTGCTCCCCCTGAGATCCTCCGTGGTCGTAGGGTTTGATTATACCAATCATTTGACACGTAAGTCAGCCGATTAGGTAGTTAATTAAATAAATCTTGATTCTTTTGAGAGAGAAGGCCCGAGTCCCAGCAGTGGGTACATAGAGTGGGCTGCTAAAGCATGACCCTGTATATAAAATCTCCATGCTCTACTTACTAAGATGCGTCTAATGTTTGTTTACTTAATTTTTAGCAACGCTTAGCTAAGTAGTTTATCTACATCTGAGTTATGTTGCCCAATCTACGCATTGCTCGTTAAAATATTTTATTTCGTGAAATCGTGAAGGTGTTAAACTATTCAGGGTTTATTACCTGTTTATTTTACCTAACTTAGTCTCATTACCACTTTAGAAAATAATATGAGCTAAATTCATTCTAGCAGCCATGCAAGAAACTTTGATGCCCGAGCTACACGAGACTAGTTTTTCAAGCTAAGATATCAAGCTAGTACTTCCAGCTTCGTGTGGAGAAAACAAGCGTTGCGTAGCGTTGTGCTAAAAGTGCGCACATGACTGTATGTGTGACTCAAGTTACGCGAAAAAACCAAGTATGGGAGTAAGTAAAATTAGAGAGATACGATTAGATATATGGAATTGTACGGTTGGTAGTAGAGTGGCGTAACTATAGCACCAGTGTAATTTTAGACCACTGCTAGACCTGCAATTATGTTTGATTCGGCTGTTTGTGATAAGGCCGCCATTTTTTAGATGTAAGTCATTGTTTTGTTTAATTGTATATTATTTTTCTGGAGTACATAGTATAGTGCGTCTGTCTGCCTGTATAGATATACCTATACCATGATACGCCAGTCAGTCCAATCCTCGTATTTTCACCCACTGCCTGCTGTCTTACGTATATCGTCACTCCATCGTGTTTCAGAGCGCTACATTTGTTAATTCGTGGTCTTCATTTTAAGTGATTATACTCTTATAATAAATACTATTTGCTAATAAATCTAATTTGCTCATTAACAAAATTTTAATTAAATTAAATCTCTTTGAATTGGGGTGGCGTAACATACGTTGAAAATATTATACCGATTTGGTTTTACTCAAACACTTTATAAGTTGTCTGTCTCGTATGTCTTAAGCAAATGTTTTGTAAGTCAACATATTAAATGGAACATAGGTAAATAACCCCATAGAGGTGAACTAGAACATATAGCTATAATAACTGGCAATACATAATGATATAATTGAATAATGACTAATTCTAGACTAACACTTAGTATTCACCTCACACTTAGTCTTTAAACTAATGTGATACTGATACTATACTGGTACATTGACTTCATATAACAATGCTAAGATATTACAAACCTAACTATGTGTCCACCAAAAAAACACAATTTCTTAAGTGCATGAAAATAAGGTAGGAAATCGTATTGAATTCTGTTTTTCAATTAGTTTACTCTTTATAGAGTTGTAATTGAAACAATGGTAACCACTTACCATTTTCGCTGGTATTATGATTTAAGTTTAAGATAAGTGTTAACAAATACATCTTATTTGAGAGATAGACAGATATCTCTTGGCAAATTTCATACAGACCGCGCTACCATGTCTAGCGACGAAATTATTGATGTAAGTACGTTATTTAATATCCTATTACTATTCTATAACAGATACGATAGTGGCTCTATCCATCAGCGGTCTTCTTCAACTTCAAAATTGAACAAACAAAATTTCGTCGGTTATTCAACGACCAAGGAGAGATAGGTATGCAACCATTATCTATTTAATTTCAGTTTAAAGAATTTATTTGCCCATTGAAATGTTTGCAATTTAAATGCTTTTGAATGAGGGAAATTTTGTGAGGCTTCCCACCACCAACGTACACAATAGCAGTATGTTATGTATCTGTAGCTATATATACATGTGACGTATTGGTATTATATATAGTTGTATATGATGATGGATGCCCAATTGGTTCCTCTGAAAAAATGGCTTTTCAAAAATTTCTCCAAAGCGCTATATGTTTTCACATTTTCGTGGGCGTTTTTTATATAGAATAGAGTGTTCTCTGGAAACATTGCCTTTTTAATGTTTTTATATCGGAACACAATAATGTAGAGCAAGAGAGTATTTTCCGAATGTGCAATTAATTTCACTACTACAAATTACTACAGTATTCCTAACACATTTCTATACATCTAAATATTTATTTCGACATTCCAATTTTTAGACAAAAAGCGTCGAAGAATGTAAAGAGTCCACAAAGATGCGGTTTATCTAAAGGTGTGGTGGACGTTTTAGCTTATCGGGAGACGCTATTATCTTATGCGCACGCGCCATGCACAGACTTAACAATTGGTAGAAGCGTCACGGCGTCAAGCGACAATCTTAAACTATTGTTAATATATTGAGCGGTAGTAATAAATGTTAATGAAAAAATGGTTGTCTGTAACGTCAGTCAGGACGACAGTTTGACGTGACAACGTCATAACAAAACCTTGATCGATGCGGCGCAAGCGTACAATGAGCGTAACGGGACACTTTTTCGCGCATTGAGCCGGCGTCCATCGATTTATTAGACGTTGTCACGTCAAAACGTTGATTTGGCAAAATATTGAGTTTCGAAACGACTTAGTTCTTAGTTAAGCTAAGCAACATTTTTATTTTATCCCTAAGCCAACATTTTTTTCGACGACAACGTCGACATATTTATTATAACATCTTCCTAACAAAAAAAGATACTCTCAAGGTGTAGGTGGAATCCAAAAAAAAAAAAAGATGGAACCTCACGACTGGGAATCCTATTGGGAATCGTCGAAGGAATTTTATTTTTTTGTTGATATTTCAAAATCTGTAATACCGATTTCGATAAAATTTAAACGAATCATCAACATCGATAGTCAATTTGCGGAGATATCCCATAATATTTCAGTTTCAATACTATACAAATACTATATCCAACAAAAAAAACATAAAACTGAATTGAGAACTTCCTCCTAATTTGAACTCGGTTATGAGTTTTTGATATTATAGAGTGACGAGATGAGCACGACATGTGCCTGATGGTAAGCAACATGCCTGCCCATAACAGCACAGTGATATGCAGCTATTGGAACATGAAGAGTCTAAATCATCACCTAGCACTGCACTGCTCATCTAGAGATCTAAGATATATCTAATCCATGTATTTTTTCTGGAAACGTTGCCCTTCAAACCGGAACACAGTAATGTTAGCACATAGCTTGGGGCTAGAATAACTAGGAAAAGTAAGGTACTTTCCTAGGTGGACTCTACCAAGAGTCCTACCACTACAAAACGACAATACAATACGACATTATACCAAACATTCCTAATATTCCATTCCATTCCTCTAAATCTATGTCAGGATGTTGGATTCATCTCGATAGAATGCGAGTGGGTAACTGAGTAACCTCCCTATCTCTGCAGCCGTCGTAGTAGGCTCTTAGCTCATAGATAACGTCTTCTTAAATTGTGGCCTTTTAAAGAAATACTTAAGATTGTCGTTTGAACGAAGCTACTGGACACGTCGCGTAGTGTGTGGTATTAGGAACGAATTCTTTCGCAATCCATTGTTTATTTATTTGTTGAAATAAAGCTATAATGCCAATTTCATTTAACATTCAGATAATGTTTGTATGGGTTGATGCTCGACAGCGAAGGGCAAAGGATATACACCAGAAGAAAAAAGCGTTCAACAAGGCTGCTAAGGCATGCAAAAAGGTTCTTCAGAGGGCTCGTTTTGACCATATTAGTCGAATAGGGAACAAACTAGCTTCGTACCCTGCGGGCAGCAAAGCGTTTTGGTCCCTAGCTAAATCGGTCGAATCGAACTTCTGCCGCCCCTCACTGCCTCCAATGCTGAAACCTGATGGGACACTGGCTCACACCGCAATGGAGAAGGCAAACTTGTTTGCATCTCAGTTTGCGGAATCTTCGCGTCTAGATGCTGGTAGCGCGACACCTCCTACTTCACCTGGCTGTCCGACTTCTATGTCAGAAATACATATTCGCCAAATGGAGGTTCGCAAAGTGCTACGCAATCTGGACGTGAATAAAACTAGTGGCCCAGATGGTATTCCTGCAGTAGTGTTGAAGGCTTGTGCGCCTGAGTTGTCTCCAATACTGACGCGCCTGTATAGACTCTCTCTCGAAACTGGGCAAGTACCGAAGTCTTGGAAGCTTGCCAACGTGCAAACAGTACCCAAGAAAGGTAGTCGTGCTGACCCTGCCAACTACAGGCCAATCTCGGTCACGTCCATACTCTGCAAGACTATGGAACGTGTCTTAAACCACAGGCTCCTGGCGTACCTAGAATCGAACGATCTCCTCAGTGACCGGCAATACGGGTTTCGCCGAAACCGGTCCACCGGGGATATTCTAGCGTACGTCACTCACATCTGGAGTGAAGCTATCGAGAAACACGGGAAGCACTTGCAGTCTCCTGGATATCTCGAAGGCTTTCGACAGGGTTTGGCACGATGGCCTTTTAAGCAAGCTTTCAGCTTATGGTTTGTCTCCAGGTTTTATAACGTGGATATCAGACTTTTGAGGATCGATCCATACGAGTGGTCATTGATGGCTGCTCGTCGGATCAAATGGCTATTAATGCCGGAGTCCTCAAGGGTCGGTGCTCTCTGCGACACTCTTTCTGCTACATATCAACGATCTGTTGAAGCCCGGTATCTTTGGGTACGCAGATGATAGCACCGTTGTAGAGAGCTACATATCGAGCGCGAGAGCCAATAGGCAACAAACTCAGGTACTGAGAGAGAGTTTGATCGAGCGTTTAAACTTGACCCTTGAGGCAGTCTCTAAATGGGGCGATGCCAATTTGGTCAGGTTTAACGAGGGAAAGACGCAGGCGTGTCTGTTCTCCGCAAAAAGGAGTCCTTTCCAACAGACTCCTATTTTTCGCGGTGTATCTGTGCCGGTATCCGACCATCTCGAGCTGTTGGGTGTTACTTTGTCATCGACTCTCAACTTTGGCTCGTATATCGAATCTAAGGCTAAATTAGCTGCCAAAAAACTAGGTGTCCTCTCAAAGGTGCGAAGGTACTTCAAATCTGAACAGTTGCTCACGTTATACCAAGCACAGATTCGCTCCTGTATGGAGTACTGCTCGCACCTTTGGGATGGATCGGCTAAGTATCAGCTGGAAGCTCTGGAATCGATCGAGAGACGTGCCAAAAGGCTCATAAGCAATGACATTCTCGTGCGAAAGAGACTGCAAAGTCTCGAACATCGCCGGAAAATTGCTAGCTTATCGGTTTTTTATCGGATACACTTCGGAGAGTGTGCGACTGATTTGTACGATCTAATACCACCTTGCCCTTTTTTCTATCGGAATGCTCGTAGCTCGAAAAAGCGACATCGTTTCATGGTTGATGTTCCAAAGACTCGAACAAAGAGATTTGACTCTACTTTTGTGATAAGAACGTCTAGGCTGTGGAATACGTTGCCTGAGAGGGTTTTTCCCGATAGTTACAATCTTTGTGTCTTCAAATCGAGAGTGAATCGGTTTCTTCTAGGTAAACACGCTTCATCGTAGACCGCATCATCGTTTAACATCAGGCGAGATGGCGGTCAAGTGTAAACCTATAAAAGTTAAAAAAAAAAAAAAAATGGTAAGATATTGTTATTAATATAAATAAAGTTGAAGTTTTAGTATTCAATTTAACGTGGTTGTTAAACATATTTAATTGGATAACGCGACACTCACGTATATACGGTCGGTCAATCCGACTCGAGTTTCGGCCGCGTCCGGCGGCCTTTTTCAAGGCGAGTGCACGCGCGTGATGGCTGCCCGTTTGACACTTTGACCCGTTTGGTAGCCACCGCGTACGTGCACTCTCCTTGAAAAAGGCCGCCGGATGCGGCCGAAACTCGAGTCGGACTGACCGACCGTATATACGTGAGTGTCCCGTTATCCAATTAAAAAAGTTGTAGTTTTTATGTCACAAAATAACAAAACTAACTAATTAGTCTTTAAATGAGGCTATAACTCTTCACATATTGTAAGAAGAATCTCTAAATCTATTTTGTAATATTATTATTAATTTTTTTTCGAGATAAATCAATATATTTTGTAATTATCGTGTTTAGACTTTTGTGATTGGAAAAACCCATTTTCAAACATAGACGTATAAAAAAGTTGGACTTAGTCTTGCTAAAACAAAAACTGTGCCACTGGAGTCGGCCACATTTGCACGTCTGCGTTGTCAGGTTGTCACTGATAGAGTTGACACGCACCACTGATGTGTACGTGTCAGCCTGTATGTGACAGCGCACGCGTGCATATTATGTGGCCGACTCGATGGGCACAGTTTTTGTTTTAGCGAGACTACGTCCGACTTTTTTATACGTCCATGTTTTCAAATTATTGGAGAGTCTTCTCGTGACCACAACTGTTGTCGGTGCCAGTCAGGTCAAAAAGTTAGTAGATTGATGCTATGTAGGCACAGGTAAGTAGTATCTATCCTATACCTGTTAGATTTAGCTGGCACCGACTTCAAATAGATGAGTGAGTAGCGCTTATAATAATGATTTTAGTTTATTTTTCGCTTTTGAGTGCCTATTTGTGGTTTTGAAGTCGGTTTAATTTTTTGTACGAAAATTGTTTATTTAAATATAACCTGGTTAGATCAATTTATCGTCCCCGAAACCCCCTGTATACATAATTTCATGAAAATCGTTCTAGCCGTTTCCGAGATTCAGATTATATTATACTTACAAGAATTGCTCGTTTAAAGGTATAATAATAAGATAACAGTAGCTCTTGCAGTTGGTGTAAGAGATATAATATATGTTTGTTAATGATTAGTAGTTGTATAATTAATACATTAAACCTCTGCAATGGACAAACACAAAGATAACGTCACAAGATATACATATATAGGTATGAATACAAATAAAAATACAAATCAACACACTATAATACCAATTATAGTTTGATATTATTACGTCATCATCTGCATCAGAGATCATCAGGTGGTGATAATGGGTAAGTAGGTACTAATTGAATATCATCATTATCAACAGCCCACTAAATGTTCCCACTGCTGGGACTCGGGCCTTCTCTCGCAAGGAGAGAGTTAAAGCCATAATCCACCACGCTGGCCCAGTGCGGGTTGGTCACACACACATGACTTCGAAAGATTCTAGTTACATGTCGGTTTCCTCACGATGTTTTGCTTCACCGTTTTAAGTTAGCGGCATTACGCACATAACTTCGAAAAGACAGTGGTGCGTGTGGGGTTTGAACCCGGGGTCTCCGGATCGGCAGGCGCCGTTCTCCCGACTAGACCAGCCGTAACTAATTGAATATACTCGTATACATATAGATGTTAATTCTTTGGTGTAAGTGAGAGCACAAAGTGTAAGTAAGTGAAGTGTGTGTGAGAGGGCGTGTGTGTGTGTGTCCTGTATAATGTTTTCATAATACTTACTAAGTATAGTTAGTAAGTCTAGCTAGAGTCCTACTACTAATAGTAGGACTCTATGTTTTCTACGCCAGCCCAAAGTTCGACAAGCAGTTGAGAGCATCTGACGCCAACGTTTGGCAGTGGTAGGATACTTGGCAGAGTCCGCCTGAGGTAGTACCTTTGCCACCTCACCTTTGCCAATTTTACTACCGCCACACAGTAATGTGCAAACATTACTGTGTTCCGGTTTGAAGGGTTACGTTTCCAGAAAAATTACAGGGCTTAGAGATATAACATCTTAGATCTCTGAGTGATGAGCGCAGTGGAGTGCTAGGTAATGATTTGGACTCTTCATGTTTCAATATCTGCGTGCCATTGTGCTGTTATGTAGCAGGCATGTTGCTTACTATCAGGCATATGTCCTGCTCGTCTCGTCACTACTTATTTAAAAAAAACTTAATAGGCCACTAAAAAAAATCTCAATAATTAGGATGTAGTTATTTCTAAGTAGGTACTTAGATAATTTTATTGAGAAGGAATGCGTTTTGTGCGAAACGTGATCTGAATAATAAATGACAATGATTAAAACAGTTTCGACAAACCATACTTGCACAAACTGAGCCATGCAAACCATAGAGAGATCGGTCATTCATTTTCATACAATTACAGGTCAATAGCCATACAACGATTTAGAACCTTATCGCTCTAAGTCTTTACTAATAGCAAACTAACTCGTGGTTTTACTCGTGTAGTTCATGAAAGCGCTATTTTTCCGGGATACTGTTTTTGTATTATTCCAGACCATATTTTAACTGTATTCTAAATTTCAATCCGATCTGTTAAGCTGTTCCGTCCTGATTGAGCAACACGCATCTAAACCTTCGGTTTTTTAGTATCAGCAGGATAGTTTAGTTCGTAAATATTCGTGCTTGCCAAATATGGAAATCACTGGACAATCACTGGACTTATAATACCTTATCATATAATTGTAAAATATAAATACTTATGATACAAAGAATCACCTGACAATTGGGTGAAGCCAAAATCAATAAAAATACATTGGTGGACATTTCACAAACACTGTCAGTTTTCAATTTTCAACTGGCAATTTATTTGTCCTTGATGGAATGATCGGCTCATGGACAAGCATCCAAGCCATGTATATAATAAATTTAAAAAAAAATGATGGAATGATGATGGAAGGATGGTGTCCTTGTATCTTTTAAACATCGAAAAAATCAATGCCTAGTAAAATTATTACTGCGTGCAGAATCTCCCCAGGAAAATATAACACCTTGCAGACCACCTTCTACCGCCAAGTAGAACTAGCTATGAATTCATTATTATGTTCCGGCATGAAGGTCAATGTTGCCAGGGAAATTGCAAGAAAAAAACATAAATCATCTTATATGTCCAGACTTCGTGCAATAGTACAGTGCTAGGCTGTGATTTGGACTCTTCATATTCAAACAGCTCAACAAGATCGTCTTGCCATCTTGTCATTAAAGGACTTTTTGCTAGTAAAGTTTGACAAGACGAACGGGACATGTGCTTGAGTGCAGCTATTGGAACATGAAGAGTCCAAATCATTACCGAACTCTACACTGAACTATGAGATGTTTTATCTCCTAGCCCAGTAATTTCTCTTAAAAATTTGCCCTCCAAACCTGAATACTGTGATGTTTGCACGCTACTTGAAGCAGAATGACTGGAAAAAAGATGTGCTTTTCTATTATCCTATGATGTGGTGTTGTGATGTAGTGTTTCACTATTGTTGTGGTATGTGTCTGTAAAGAACACTATAGTACTAGGTACTTTAAAAGTTGTCGGTGTTGAAATTCGTGTGTTAAATTTTGAAATGATTGCGACAAAGTCTCTAAGTGTTGGTGGATTTACATAGGTAAAGGTGATTGTATCATGACACAGTCGGGTCAAAAACCCAGGGCCTAAGGAAAGTTATTAATCATTGAAGGCATGAAAGGTAATGAGGTCACATTTATTGGAATAATAGTTAATAAAACACCTTCAAAGCATCTATTGTGTTTGTAGCATAGAGTGACAGGACGAGCAAGGAATGAATCTGATGGTAAGTAGCACGCCCGCAGAAGAGCAGTGTCCTGTGGCTATTTGAATATGAAGTCCACCAATACATTACCCAGCAGTGCACTGCACTGAGACCATCCAGATACAAAAGATGATTTATATCTGTGTTGTGTAGTGCCCATCAGACTGGCAACATTACCACGCCGTATGGCCAAGCGAAATATTTCGAGCCAGTTAGACATGCACAGATATCATGCCCGTCTTCCTAATAATTCGACTCAAGACGGCAACAAAAGCTCTCGCCTCAGTACCTCACGATCCCACTGTTTCCAACATGTACCGTTATTTTAAATAACATTTGTTCAACTTCAACTTCAACTGTTGGTTTATGGCTTTTATTGTGGTTTAGCCTCACAATTTCGCCAATGTCAAGTAGAAATAATATAATCTAAATTTTCATAACATTTGTTTCAATGGGGTGTTTTCAAGACGTAAAAAGACCTGTCAAAAGTGTCAAATACAGTTCCCAATTTCAGCGTAGGTGGCGCCACTGTTTTATTTTGTCAGAGAAATTTCACAAAAACCAACAGTGGTGCCACACTTGGCAATATTTAGAACTATCTTTGACAAGTCTTTTTGCGTCTGGAAAACGCCTCATTTGATTTTAAACCCAGATGTAAGCGGGAAGGCCACTATTATCTACTCGTATACTAATATTGTGAAGCTGAAGACTATGTTTGTTTGAACGCGCTAATCTCAAGAACTACTGAACCGATTTTAAAAACTCTTTGATCCTTGGATATATACGTGATCCTTGAGTGGTATGGTTACGTATAAACCACGGGCGAAGCCGAAGTAGTGATCAATCACATTATTCATCTATAGAGTACATAGGTCAGAAGTAAATGCATATCAAACACAACAAGACTATCAGTAGCAAGTAAGGTTTTACTCGTGGGATTCTGTTTCCCCTCTAATTCTATTATCTTATGCTTACTGTGGTTCGTGTTCTATAAGATTCCTTGGCAGGCGGATTGTATAGTCATCTAGAATGTTTTCCAGGTGACCATACTTCAGGGAATAGCTTTTCTTTTTATTGTGGTTTACGAAGCAAATGCAAGTAGAAGCCATCTTTCCAAAGTGTTTTTCTCAACACCCCTTATTGCATATTTATTCTTAGTACCTATCATGCGTTAATAAAAAATAAATGTAATAGTACAGTCTCGCCGCCTATCACATTTTGGCTGCAGAGGATAGGGAGAGCGGTGCACCGCAATACCGGCACTCGTCGTCCCCAGCAGCCCCACTCTGTTCGCCATCTGATGGTGCCAAAAAAGCACACCGTATGCATGTGAACGGCTTAAAATAAAAGAGATTGTCTTTAACATATCGCACACAATTTATTTATTGAGATAAAAACGGATTTCCACTTACAATAAGCATGTTGATTGTTTGGAGGACTATCCCTCTCTAGTGTTGGTCAAGTTTTTAAATTCAAAACTAACGCATTTTTACAACGTCCAATGAACGCAAAAATCAATTGAATATGTAGATAATTTTTCATTTTATTGGAGATACAAAAACTAGAACAATAACTCTCTCAAAAAAAGGTTAATAATAAAAAATGGCGGGTAACATGATGACGATGAACAGCTACAATGAATGTCTTTCTGGAAAACACTTGTTTCCCCACGATGATTTCCCTCACGTGAAAGCTAGTACGGATGACAAACTCACACGTAATCAACCGAATTACGTTGACCATAAACAAACAATAAAGGAATATTAAAACGCATCGGGCGTTCCATAAACGCATGTCGATGCGTATGGACATCGTGGAACGGTAAACTACGCGATCTGCGCAGGAGTGTGTCACTGCATGACCAGCTACTATCATTCTATTGTGTGCCTGAGAACAGGCGGGGTTATTGACCTGGTTGCGAGAGGCTGTTTTTTTTTTTTTCTATTTTTTATCGTATAGAGTGACGAAACGAGCAAGACATGTGTGATGGTAAGCAAATTGCCTGACACATAACAACAACAGTGACATGCAGCTATTGGAACATGAAGAGTCTAAATCATTACATAACACTACACTGCGCTAATCACCCAGAGATATATGATCTGTATGCCCTGTAATTTCATTGGAGACTTTGGCCTTAAGGGCGTGTAGACCAAGCGAAATAGGCATTTAACGCTACCAAGAGTTTCCCGCGATTGACGCAAAGCAAGCCGTGCGCTCACATCGCGGGAAGTGTCACATTACAGATAAACAAGCAGTAGGTCAACTTGACTTACTGATTTATTAAAAAAAATAAAAAATAAGAGATTTGGTTTACATATTAAAAGCTTGTTTTATTATAATTTATAGTAACCACGATATTTTTTTGTAACGACTTAATTTTTTTTTTTGCAATACATTAATTTGAGTTCATATTTTAAATGGAATAAACTGTAAATTATACTTATTAAATTAATTGAACTTTTTGATTCTAGATCAGATGTTCCAAATGCAATATCTATAGAGGACTATATAGAATAGATATACAGGAAAAGTTTTTAACCACTGCGTAATTTTTTTTTTGGTGGCTCAGTGTGAGTAATAGAACACATTTCCATTTTTAGTTTATGATTTTTTTTTCTCATTTTTCCACCTTGTCCCAATTTGAAATAAGCAAAACATGGACATATTTAATCGTAATACTATGAATGAGTAATATGAGTATGAATGAAAAAAATTGCGCACTGGTTAAAAACTTTTCCTGTGTAGGACGCGGGTGCGGGTGTCACAACACTGCCGCCATGCCGTAAAGATTGCGTTGGATCGCGCGATAGAGTTGTGCGTTAAACCACTCTTACGTAAACTCGTTAGCCACAATTTAAGTTAAACAGTGATCTAATGGCATTGGCCAAGAAAAAATTGGATAGTTAAATAAAATACAATTGTAAAAAAAAAAGGTTTATGTTTCATAATTGTGACACAAAAATTATTGGTTATTGGACAACATTTTTCTTTATTATCAACCAGTTGAAAGTATTGAACGTGTTAATATTATTTAGGTAAATTGTTCCAGTCCTTCGAAGTAGGCTATACAAACGACGCACGAGGCGATACGCTCAGATCCAACCTGCCCTCGTATACAACTATAATCAATTCATTGCCCTTAATTGTTTAAAAAATCCTCAAAATGTAATTGATTTGTGCTTTGTCTCAGTTGCAAATTATTAGGATCCACGTTTTCGTTTTCTTCAGGATGCACAATTTCATTATCTTGGAGAGATACATTTCTAATGGGCATGCCACGTGCCTTTCTGCTGTCTATTATTTCAGGTAGCAAGCATTTCATATAAAATTTTATTAATTTTGGTTTCATTTTGGTTTCCCAAAATATGTCATCCTTTTCTATGCATTTTGTATAAACATTTTCGTTCTCGCCTGCCCATATAGCTAAAAGACACTTTTGTCGTTCAGACACATGTAGCTGGCCTTGTATCTGGTAGTACCAGTTTGAATTTTTATTTACCGTAGTAGTTTTAGTGTCTTTATTATATTTAAAAATTTGTATTTTATTTTCCTGTATAAAATTATTAAGTCCTTTTTTGTGTGCTGTGATTGGACACTTGACCTCGACTACTGTATCTTCCCCAATTAAGCCATCAGGCGTTGCCCCCTATAAAAGGGTAATCTTTATCAACGAATAAACCACAAGGCTCAATGATAATGTTTTCCTGCTGCTGCAACTGCTGCAAAGCTTGTTGCTCATGTTCAACTCCGTGTGCGATTGATGTAACGTGGGCTAGATTTTTTTTGTATAATAGGTTTTTAACGAGAGGAGCAGTATCTGATGTCATTTTCCTTTTACATATTGGCCCAAAGTTGGAAGCAGTTATTAAATTTTTTCTTATTTCAAGCCACTCGCTGCTGTCTCTTTGTAATATTGTAGATCGTTCTATCTTGTATCTGTCAGATGTAAGTATTTTAAGATTTTTGAGAAATTCTTCTTTTGATTTGTCAAACTCTTTTTGTGACATATCAGGCGATGAACAGGCTGGACCATAGTCGTGTTGCTCTTTATTCACATCTTTTAGAACTCTGCGTTTCTTTACTGGATGTTCCATATTGAATTTTCGTTTTTGCACGTCTTTTCTCAATTTCTTCAGCTTTACCTCCGGGAGCGTTATTTGTAAGAGCTTTTGGATTGTCGATATTGCAGATTTTGTGTTAAATGAAACAACAGCTGCTGCGCACCTTCCTT
This sequence comes from Ectropis grisescens, assembly GCA_017562165.1. Taxonomy (NCBI): domain Eukaryota; kingdom Metazoa; phylum Arthropoda; class Insecta; order Lepidoptera; family Geometridae; genus Ectropis; species Ectropis grisescens. The sequence continues at coordinate 12,992,966 of CM029786.1, forward strand.
GGTAGCCTCCCCTTAAAGCAAAATTTATTCTTTTACCGCCTGTAAATTTGGCTATTACGCTGTTGAAGCACTCTACTGTATTTGTGTTCACGTCTTCAATCAAACTACGTGATTTTGAAGCCACGCTGGATACAATAGCATTTACTCTGAATATAAATGTAGAATTTTCAATCTTTTGGAGTTCGCCGCTACTGTTTTTTTCTTTGTCACAAAAGTAATTTTTACACATTTGATGATTACCATAAGCGTGAGATACAGAGTTAATAATATCATTGTGCAAAACGGATATTGCTACATTTTAGGACTCTGAGAGGTCTTGTGATGTTTTATAGATTTCACTATTGCCCTTTCGCATTGTCATAATTTTTGATTAGTGAGTGTTTTCGGTGCGCCAACATGTACTTAGTTTCTGTAGTGATTGCTCTTAATTTTTACAAAATTGCGCAATATGTGATTGCGGCACTCAAGTTTCTCAACCGTAAAATTTTGACTTTCATACGGATTTGCGTTAAGAATTTTAGAGTAGGTCGAAGCGTCACCATCTCCTACCATTCTGCCATATATGAGGCCATACGTCGCAATCGATGTCTTGAAACCTTCAACGATTATGTCGGCTTCCATTGAACTAGACGATCCCTGAAAATTTTTGAAACACAGGTGGTCTTCAGGTGCAGTTTTTTTATTTTCGGCCCGGGCACATACAAGGCAATACTTGTTTTTGACACCGAAGTAGAGAACCTCACCCGTATGTCTACCTATTATGGCTGCTGTGCCTGATGATGCTTTATAGTTGGAACCATATGACCTAGCACACCATGCCCCGTCCACATAGACGTCTATGACAGCATAGCCATTTTTGGTCCGGCCATCTGCTAAAGCAATCTCTTTTTCTTTGTTGGCAGCAGCTTCCATTGTAATACTTGCAGTTTCTTCCCATTTTTTATAAACTTTATTTTGCAGTTGATTAAAATATTTTGTAGAAAATATGGGGATATTTATAGCCGAAAATAACTCTTCAATCTGAGAAAATCCTATACCAGAAGCTATAACTCCAGTGGTAGCAGCTATATTAGCATCTGTATACTCAGAATCTTTGGTGTTTTCGGATGGAATCACAAAAACTTCTTTACACATATTGCACTTAAATTTAAATATGGAAATAAGTCCATGTCTTCTTTCACCAACTAAGCAAAAGTTGCTCGATTTACAATCAAATAAATCATTGTGGCGTGCTTTTTCTTGAAGTTCTTGTAAAAAATAATTGATATCAATTATTCGCCGCCCTGATATAGATTGAAAAAGGTTTTCATTGTTATCCAATACTTCTTTACTTCTATCATTTTCTCTGTAACAACATAAAATATGTAGATAATATAACGTAGAATCTATTAAAAGTTAAAATACTTTAGAATTCGGTCCTTATTCTAATAAATTGTGATCTACGGATCTCCCTTAAGTTGAAGGGTAAAATCTACAAGTCCGTGATAAGGCATGTCATGCTGTATGAATCAGAATGTTGGGCTGTGAAAAAGACGGATGAAAAAAGATTGCACGTTGCGGAGATGAGAATGTTAAGATGGATGTGTGGTGTGACGAGAATGGTCAAAGCGAGAAATGAGTATATTAGGGGAAGTTTGAAAGTGGCGCAAGTGACTGAAAAGTTGAAAGGAATCGTTTGTCTTGGTATGGTTATGTGAAGAGGAGGCATGAAACGCATGTTACTAAAAGAGTTATGAGTTTGCAGGTGGATGGATGGAGAGGGAGAGGGAGGCCAAAGAAAAGATGGATTAATTGTGTGAGAAGTGATATGGAAGAAAAGGGAGTTAGTGAAAGCGTGATGAGTGACAGGATAGAATGGAAGAAAAAAACATGTTGCGCCGAGACCAAATAAAACGGGACAAGGGCAGAAAGATGATGATGATGATTCTAATAAATCAGAAGTACAATTTTAAATACATAAGTAATACGAGTTAGGGGTTATACAGGTTGATAAGACATGCTGTTCGTGTTGCTTGCATGTACATATATTTTATATGTCAGGACTGATAACTTACTGTATAGTTTTAGAATCAACAACTGATTCTGGCGAAGATAACGAACACATTGGTAGTGCTACATCTTGTAAAGTATTACCATTCAGGGATGTCAATGTCCTGAAACAATAATTATTTATTAAACATTAATATTTCAAAAAGCAACTGTGTAAACAATTTTTATACCACTTAACGAAAACAAAAAAAAAAAACTTACATAGTGGCAGAGGATTGCAAATCAACAGGCTCTAGTGTAACATAAGATGCGTTAACCTTATTAGTTGTATCGTTACTCAGCTTTCTGAAAAAAAGCAAACGCTTAATTATAATGCTAAATAAACTAAATCTAAGATATTAGCCACACCAGATAGCCGAGAACCGACCACCTGTGTGCCATATCAAATAAAAGAGTTAGTTTACTTTGAGGATTTCAAATAAGTACAGAAAACATTTCTATTTATTTATGCACATAGATTACAGGAAAACTGAATGTAGTTTAAAGTGTTTATTAAAATGTGTATTTCAACCAACATGTGCCTTTTTTGTTTTACAAAACAAATAATAACAAGAACAAAATTAAAAATTTTGACTAACCCCCGACTACCTCGGATCTCGGATTATCTGTATAACTACTACTGTTCTACTAGTCAAGCCCTTTCATTTGATACCCAAATTAAGGGAGTTGTGAAAAAGAAATGTAATTCGCCATTTTGTGGTAGCGGCCATCTTGGATTTGAAATTTGTCATAGTGCAAAGTATTTTACTGATCAAGCCCTTTCGTTTGATACCCATATTGAGGTAGTAGTGAAAAAATTACATAATTCGCCATTTTGTGGTGGCGGCCATATTGGATTTGAAATTTGTTATAGCGTATAGTACTCTACTAGTTAAGCCCTTTCATTTGATACCCATTTTGAGGTAAGTTGTGAAGAAATATTTTGTCCGCCATTTTGTGGAGGCAGCCATTTTGAATCTATATTAACCAAACATAGCTTAGAACACCTGCACGAATATTAACTTTCAAATAAAAAAAACCGCATCGAAATCGGCCTATCCGTTTGAGCTCTGCGGTGCCACAGACAGACACACACAGACAGACCGACAGACAGACAGACATCGACGTCAAACTTATAACACCCCTTTTTTTGGTCGGGGGTTAAAAAAGAAACACAATTAGCCCACATAATCTATTGTTCGAAGTGGTTTTTCTGTACGCAAGTATAGTGTGCGCGTAAGACGTGATTGAACGTCAAGACTCGTTCGGACTTTTATATCAAGGGTCAAGTAATTATGTTTTTTTCAGTATTATTCAAAGTGAATATTCAGCATCATATGCTGAATGTGATTACAAGGGCTGACAGAAACATAGCCTTAAACTTCAAACACGTACGCAGTTATCTTGCGCGTTTTTAGTAGGTAGGTACTTCAGTTTGTAGATACTTTCTACAAGATTTAATGGTGAAGCTTGCGATTATCAAAAAAAAAAAGGAAGTACTTACTGTTCTTCACGGCTTTTTTTTCCGGCAAATAAGCCATTTTTATTTCGATTCATTTTTGAACTGAAACAAAGTTATAGTATTACAAACAATTTGAGATATATGTACCTAAGTCTTAATATACGGGCGATACAAAGGCGACAGAAATAGAAGTCACAGACCCGATACAAATTCAAAGACGAAAAGTGAAGCACATATAACTACAAGAACAAAATTAAAAATTTTGATTAACCCCCGACTACCTCGGATTTGTTATCTGTACAACATTCTACTAATCAAGCCCTTTCATTTGATACCCATATTAAGGGAGTTGTGAAAAAATAAATGTATTTCGCCATTTTGTGGTAGCGGCCATCTTAGATTTGAAATTTGTCATAGTGCAAAGTATTCTACTAGTCAAGCCCTTTCATTTGATACCCATATTGTGGTAGTAGTAAAAATAATATAATTCGCCATTTTGTGGTGGCGGCCATCTTGGATTTGAAATTTGTTATTATGTATTGTATTTTACTGGTCAAGCCCTTTCATTTGATATCCATATTGAGGTAGGTTGTGAAGAAATATTTTATCCGCCATTTTGTGGAGGCGGCCATCTTGAATCGATATTATTCAAACATAGCTAAGAACATCCGCACAGATATCAACCTTCGAATAAAAAAAACCGCATTGAAATCGGCCCATCCGTTTGAGCTCTACGGTGCCACAGACAGACACACTCACAGACAGACCGACAGACAGACAGACAGACATCGACGTCAAACTTATAACACCCCTTTTTTTGGTCGGGGGTTAAAAATGAGATTGACTTCTGTACCGTTCTATGTTGTGCGGGCGGTATTATCCGACATCAAAAGCATTTCGCTACTTACTGTAGGGGAATAATAAATTTCGTAAAACTGTAACAGCTAGGGCCAATAGGAATAAATGAATCAAAATCATAACTTACCATATTTCTTTCGCGATTTTTTTTGCCTTCAATCGTGATTTAGTCCTGATTTTATTTCTTTTATTTGCCATTTTCACTAAATCTCAAAGAGGTATAAATTGTCTTAATAACAATTATAAAGTACAAATATTTACACAATGAAAAATATTCAAAATCTAAACTATGGTATTTTTAGGTACAATATTATATGATTTCGAATCAATATTATTTACGCAACAGAAGCGAAGCGCGCACGCAAAAAATTGACACAGGTCCCTCCTCGGTAACGTCCCGCGGGACACTGGCAAACGACACGTGGATCGAAATTTGCTTCAAAAAATCGATTAAAAAAAAGTAAATTTAATAGAAAAAACGATCGGGTAGAATCAATTCTAAAATGAATTACCTATAAATTGATATTATTTATAAAATATTGAGTATTATAGTACTCGTATAAAATGAAATTTGCTTGTAAAAAAACTGCAAATCGAAGTTATTTCAGTAATTTTTTCTATCGAGAAAATTGTATTGTGTTGTGTATTGAACCAGTACATGGTAAAGAGGAAGAATGTATCCTAAGTATATATTTATTTCAGATTCAAAACGTTATGATTTGTCTGTCAAAAGTGAATTCTAAAACATGCAAAACCGGGAAAACCTGGCCTTAAACCCGAAACAGTAATGTTTGCACATTTCTCAACACACAGGGAGTACAGGCAGAACAGGCACAGAATTACTGGCAAAGGTGTTACTCCTTCAGACGGACTCTGTAAAGAGTCCACTAAAAAACTTGAAAACATCTTAGAGGTTCGAGTAACTTACATGTTAGTGTAGCGTCGTAGCGGCGGCGGAGAAACTGAACGGAGGGTCTACCAACTAAAACCAGCTTAACTAAAACTGTCTTAGCTTTGACATTGCTCTGTCTTTTTTTTCGCCTGAAATAATAGAGACAGCAATAGCAAAGCCATAGCCGGTAGAGGGGCGGGAAGTACACATTTGAAACATTTATTTGAATGGGTCAAGTATTGTGAGTACCTACATATCTACGACATGTGTAAAAACACTATACCTGTAGTTGCGCAGGTGATGTATTTACATTGTGTAATTTTAGAGCTGTTTAGTAATCATAATCTAAGTTAATAGTTGTCACTTCCATCTGCAGTCTCCATGACTGTCATTTTTTACGCAAAACTAGCTTAACCTTGTTGGTCACTCACTATTCTGCAAATTATTTTGGCTAAAATTAGCCCATGAAGGCTGAGACTCCAACAAAGCAGAGAATTGCGGAGATGTCTGAAGCTGAGATGAGAAGAGACGTTTTTCAGCTCGGGTGGCTCCACTGAAACAAGGTACAAGTTCGCGCTGAGACCGCGACAGGAGACCGCGACCGGAGACCGCGACCGGAGACGGAGACCGCGACCGGAGACCGCGACAGACACTTGACACTATAGAATTGTATGGGCGCCAGTTTGCGCCGAGACCGCGACCGTCGCCTGTCGCGGTCTCCTGACGCGGTCTCGTGTCGCGGTCTCCGCGCGAACCGCTACCTTTACGCCGCGTGTCTTACCTGTGCACATTTCTCGTCTCCGCTGCGTGTCGGCGAGGCACAGCTCACAACTCCGCTTTCATCGCACCATACAAATATAATACATCTCAGTTTTGTGGTCTCTACTGGAGCTGAGCGGAGACGAGATGTGTGAATAACGAAATTTTATTGGTTATTAAAAAATATCTCGTCTCCGCTCGCACATGTCCGCTTTGGTGGAGTCTCAGCCTATTCTCAACGCAGCTTATATGATCAACGCGGCCTATCCTCAACGCATTAGCAAACTGTCACTGTCAAATGCATTAGTCAACGTGCCTCTTATTATATCTGTATCTGTCGCAGAACTGATAATATTTTTAACTACATATATGACAGAGAGAGTACGTCATTGGAGAAAGCTCATTATTTTGCGAAGCATACCAATAAAATATGCCTAATTTACAAGATGCAAATTTCTTTCCGATTTTTTTATGTGCGCGGGCAAATCCAGTCCCAATTCGATACTAGACCCCGTCGTAGGTTAAGTATCACATTAGTTTGAAAACTATTAGTCAACCCTGACTCATCATATGGACATCGTATTAACTTAACGTAAAATACCACAGATTTTCGTTCCCAACCAATACTACAATAAACCAAAGTTACCACAATCAACCTAATTACTCAGAAAAAAATGACACTTATAACTAAATTCTTACTAATAATGTAGAGGGACATGTATGATCTGTACACAAAGCCGTGACCACGGAAATCGGGTCATGACTCTACATCTAAGCAAAGAGGTTATAAAGTAGTTATAATTCCAAGGTATGACCTTGGAATTATAACTACTTTATAACTATTTAGTAACATCCCGCAGCCTCAACCGCGTAATTTTCACTTAAGAAACCATTTATTTTATGCGAGTGTGTCAAATAGGTACATGCTAGTGTGTTATGTTTTTTATTGATTTAATGTATTTTTATACACATCTCTATCTCTATATATAAAAATGTTAGGTTGGTTTGTGTACGTTTCAAAAACTCAAAAAGTTGAGCGCACTGATCGAGCTGAAATTTTAGAATTATATATATAATCCGCAAGGATTATTTTTATCTAATTTTTGCATCTCTATGTGCCACAGCGAAGCGTGGCAGGGTACAGCTAGTTCTTTAAAAAAATATACATTTTATGTTATTCTGTACTCCTTTTTAGGGTTCCGCAGCCAAATGGCAAAATACGGGACGCTTATAGATTCGTCATGTCTGTCTGTACGTCCGTATGTCACAGCCACTTTTCTCCGAAACTATAAGAACTATACTATTAAAACTTGGTAAAAGTAGAGTATTCTGTAAACCGCATTAAGATTCTCATACAATAACTAGAAAAAAAAACAATAAATTTTGGGGGTGTCCCATAGAACTAAAACTCAATTTTTTTTTCCATAAAAACCGTATGTGGCTCCACCGTTTTACCTGCGTAGTTCCCGTTCACGTATTTTTTCCCCGATAAAAAGCTAAATAAAAAGGGAGCATATATGCCTGTCATAAGTTTTCATGGATCCACTGGTGGATTCAAGAGGAAACAGAAGTACCTATCCATGGATCCACCGGTGGATTCAAGAAGAGAAAAAATCCTCGGATCCACATGTGTATCCTAGTTGTGGATCCAAGTCTTAAAGATCATTTTTATTCTTTTTGACGTTGTTATTTTATCATATTATGTACACAGATTCTTTGCCTTTTTGTAAATGACGTTACCAAGTGTTCTTATGAATTTATGGTATGAATAAATGAATTGAATTGAATTGAATTTCCAGACAAAAAGCTGAATATGTTCAAAATCAACACAATTCGTTTATACTTTACGACGTGATTGAGCAAAAAACATCCAAATAGACAAACATTGGCATTTATAATATTATTAGGATTTGGACCGAATTGATAGATAGTAGATTTTTGTTTCGATAAATGGTGTTTATACTCGTATGACAATACCCGAGCGAAGCCGCAACGTCCCAATAGTATAAACTATAAGTGTGCGAAATATTCGCCTTCCGCGTAATTTTCGTATTTATTTATAGGCACGTTTTTGCTTTTCGTATTCTGAATGATACTTAATAAAAAAAATATTCATTGGTAAATATTAATTGTAAACTTAGGTTTAATTATACATATTCCTTGTTACTAGCCTAGCGTGTTAGCCAGCCACATAGGATTAGGTATTTGAATTAGTCATAGCGACACTAGCATCGACCCGTAGTCCCGTCTTATCAAGGATAACAACTTAATAACAATTTTCTGGTTAAATATTATTAATTTTAATTAAATGTTAAAAAAAAACTGTCATTACGACGACTTGTAAAGCTATTTTTTTTGGTGAAATCAAGCCTTGCCAACACACAAAAGTGTATCCGTTGAAATACCGTCTGCAAAGGCAACGATAAGCAGCCCACTAAATGTTCCCAGTGCTGGGACTCGGGCCTTCTCTCGCAAGGAGGTATTCAAGGTCGTAATCCACCTCGGTGGCCCAGTGTGGGTTGGCGGACACAAAACTTCGAATGATTCTAAGTACATGTCTTGGTAGAAGTTTTTATGTTAGCGGCATTATGCACATGACTTCGAAAAGACAGTGGTGCGCGAGGAATTTGAACTCGGGGGCTCCGGATCAGCAGTCACCGTTCTCCCGACTAGAACAGCCGTAACTTATAAATATATAGTGGGCTGTTAATCCAGTAGAAAAAATCTAAATGGATTGTAGTGAAAATTATATTAGTGCGGCCAATTTGCAAAAAAATTGGCAACAGTTTAGGCAGTCTCGCAAGTCTTGAATAAATGTTGAGAATGCGACGGTAACAGTTTCTCAGTTACCCCATAACTTGCCCGTTGTCTTTAAAATTAACCTTTCATAGATAGATAGGTACACTTTACTGAACCACAGTATCATCTTCGTATCAATCCACGAAAACGCTACATTTCACCCCGAAATGATATATCAGTTCCCCTATTTTGTGGGAGTTAGTGGCACAGCGAAGCATTTATCTGGTTTTTAGCTGCACATAAGCGCGACCTGGCGAGGGAGAATAATCGATATGCAAGCTAAATGGTCGCGGGGACACCATGCGTTTAGGACATTTTAAATTTTTATTATTTTGAATCCCGTTTCACTTAGTCGTATACACGCGAAAGGTTGTATATAGATAGATAGAAAACATTGTATTATGCCACGAAAAAAATGAACATGCACTACAAATGGCGGCCTTATTTCTGAGGGCAATCTCTTCCAGGCAACCAGCTTAAAATATTTTGCCTACAAAAAAGGTTAGGCGAGGGAAGGTGACATTCTTCTTTAATACTACTGCATCTGTATTAAATTTGGTAAAATAATCCGGAGAAACATATAGGCTACTTTTCTTCCCGAAAAAATAAAATGGGAAACTATGATAATGAAAACAGGGTAGTTACTAGTACAGTAAGCGCGTGAGTTGAATGCAGTTAAAGCACGGGAGCATCTTTCGTCGCTGTCCGAATGCCTCGCTTTGCGCGCCTGTGGACAGCAATGCGCGTAAGCGCAGTGTATACGTAACCTACGTAAGCAACGTAAGCTGTGAAACGTGGACACTGACAGTGGAAGTGGCCCGAAGTTCAAAATCGCTCAATGGAAAGGGTTATGCTCAGAGTTTTGGTTAACTAAAGTAATCGGTATTAAATGAAATAATATTTGATTAATCACACAAATATTTGCACTGTGTGGGGATCGAACCCATGGCTTCGCAGACTTACTACCAACTATGAGCCACCACGCCAGCCTTGAAATTTCTCGGGATTCCTTCGAAACAGTGATGTTTGTTCATTAATTACTGCATAGTAGTATAATAACGTGCAAAGGTTACTACCCCAGGCGAAGTCTGCAAAGAGTCCATGACACCATGACAAAAATATGTTGATTAGCTTCTGATCAGCGGTTTGGATTGTCTTGATTATCTCTCCTTGTGAGAGAAGATCCAGCAGTTGGAAAATCAAATGGATTCGTGTTTTGCTACGCCTTATAAGAAAACTGGATACTATCCCTCGAGTTCCAGAAATCGTGGTGACCCCACAAACACCCTTCAGGTGAGTCATGTCCACGGACGGTATCTGTGCTTGTTTGTGTGCGTGGGTGTCGCAGTGTGCGTCGAGACTCGCTGGCGTCTGTCTCGCTGATGGGGTTATCGAGAATTGGCATATTTTTGTAATGTAGTAGTACTAGTGTTTGCCGGGGTACTCGTAGTTTTCTTTGGAGACTCCGAAAGCACCACACCTTGGCAGTTATTCTACTGTGATGTAGGAAACTATTAAATACCAAAACTTATACTAATTAAATTTACATCACGTAGAATATGCCGCAAGCAAAAACCTGCAAGCGGTACTATTTTGTTTCTAACCAAGAATTTCCTTTGGTTTGATATGTTTAGCTAAGAAGGTGTTTTTTATATGTTTTAATTACAAAAAGCAACGGGATGAACAGTTATACAAGCGACTGATAGCAAGAAACACGGCTGCTCCCAACAACACATTGGTACGCAGCTATTGGAGTATGAAGGGTCCAAATCAAATTTTCCAGCATTGCGCTCAATTCACTTAACCCAGAGATATAAGGTCTCTACGTCTTGTAATTTTTCTGTGAACGTTCCCATTTAAACTGGAACACAGTGAAATTTGCATATTACAACGTGGCGATAGAATAACTGACAAATATATATGGTTCTTTCCCAGGCCGAAATTAACCATAAACCGATTCTCGTCGTCACGATCGGCGCACAGTGGCCGTTAGGTTGTATTTTTAATATTTCCACCGAGAACTCTCGGGGGAGATGACATGCACGGCACAAGATAACCAGTGGGGGAGGGAGTGGGGACACATTACACTGACAGCGACGTATTACAATACCTGACTTTTACTCAATCTCGCTTTAAGTTTTTTTTTAACCCCCGACCAAAAAAAGGGTGACATAAGTTTGACGTCGATGTCTGTCTGCCTGTGTGTGTCTGTCTGTGGCACCTGTGGCTGTGTTGAACCAATTTCGATGCTTTTTTTTTATTTGAAGGTTAATTTCCATGCGGATGTTCTTAGCTATGTTTGGTTAATATCGATTCAAGATAGCTGCCTCCACAAAATGGCGGACAAAATATTTCTTCATAACCTACCTCAATATGGGTATGAAATGGCTTAACTAGTGGAATACTATACATTATAACAAATTTAAATTCAAGATGGCCGCCATTACAAATAGCGAATTCCATAAATTTTTTCTCACTACTTCCTTAATATGGGTATCAAATAAAAGTGCTTGACCAGTAGAATGTTGTACAAATTACAAATCCGAGGTAGTCGGGGGTTAGTCAAAATTGTTAATTTTGTTCTTGTGTTTATCTATTAAAAGTTTGCACTTAGGTAACCGCCATACGGTTACGAAGATACAGCTGGTCTAGTCGGGAGAACGGCGCCTTCTGATCCAGAAGCTCCGAGTTCAAATTCCACACGGAGCACTGTCTTTTCGAAGTCATACGTAATGTCGTAAGCTTAAAACGATGAAGGAATACATCGCGAGAAAACCGACATGTACGTAGAATTTGTCAAGGGCATGTCATCCACCAAACCGCACTGGACTAGCGTGATAGATTTATGACCTTGACGCTCTCCTTGCGAGAGAAGGCAGCGAGTCCCAGCAGTGGGAACATTTAGTGGGCTGTATATATTATAACCACCATCCCGTCTGATAGTATGACGGTGCGCTCTACCACGAAGCGTGCAGACTTAGACGAAACAGAAAAAATCGAGAGTGAATCCACTCTATTTTTTTAATTATTTTAGGCTACAGGTGACTGCCATCTCACCTGGTGTTAGGTGATGATGCAGACTACGATGGAGCGTGTTTAATTAAAAGAACGTGATTAACTCTCAAGGTTAAATAGAAAACCCCAATCAGGTGACGCATTATGCAACCTAGATGTTGTTTTTAATAAAATTAGCGCCAAACTTCTTAATTTATAACTTAAATAAGACAATACGGAACCATAAAACAATAATTTAGCTTTTTTGAGGTTAGATTCGGTGCGGTAGAAAAATGGGCAGGATGGGATTAAAAAAAAATGTTTTAAATCTATTTTTGTAATTTAGTGCGCCCATTCGTTTCAGACAAGTGAAATGGCGATCAAATACGAGCCTATTTTTAGTACAAAAAACTTATTTAAGCCGCTAAAACATCTTCAACACTTCCTATGTTCATCCATTTTACGTTCTTAGATTTTGTCACTTTTTGCCTCTCTTTCTTCAAAGAAATTGATATGTAGAGTTCTCACAAAGAATGGATTGTTATGCTCTGGTTTTATTTACAAGAAAATAATTACAATTTCCAGATGAAGAAACGGAACAATCCTGTATGCAAATAAGTTATAACAACTCTCATCTCAACATTTCCCATGCATCAGCAGACAATCGGTAATACGTAATTTCTGCATATTGATTGCGAGGGAAATAGGTACATAGATATTGGAAAAAAATGTGTTACGATCATAGCCGCAAAAATATACAATTTTATATCTTTAAGCGAGCAGTTCTTGTAGGTATATATGTAGGTATGTAGGTATATAGAATCTGAATCTCGGAAACGGCTCGAACGATTTTCATGAAATTATTTATACAGGGGGTTTCGGGAACAATAAATCGATCTAGCTAGGTTTTTTTTTTTAAAACATCATTTTATGCGCGTTTATAGACTATGAAAGACTCCTACAATGTCATTAGAATACGATAACTTATTTCGCGACTGTTCTTTAAGTCTAAATGGAGCAGACGGAATATGCTCGCCCTCGGAATCAACAGGCCTCGGTTCGAATCCGGATGTTTCACTCGGGATTTTTCTTTTTGTTATTTTTTTTTCTGAGAAAATCTTATACTTTGAGCCTTTTATAAACGCATTTAATTCAAGTAAGTCATCAGTCCGTAATTCGTACCTGCCTAAATATCATTTAAAAATCCCGAGCAAAGCTCGGTCAACCAGGTCCTACAATACATTATAGAACCATTTAAAATTTGTATCACTAAATAAGTTAAGAAAGAACATATATAAATAAAATATCAACACAATGAATTCTTCAAGAAAAGAAGACTCTTAACAGCCTGGGCTACGAGGAAGTCAAAGGAGTTTTTTTTGTTACGGACCTATTAGCCATATAGTATATTTTTACTTAGCTAATATTAACATAATTTAACAGTCATATTGCCCTACAAATTGTGTGGTATATTATCCCAGTCCTACGTTCAGAAATATTTTATCTTAGCTATATCTGTTAGCTACCAAAACCCAGAGTTTCTTACTGTAAATTGTTGAGTGTCTCATTTAAAATGAAGCTATTCACGCAAAATTAGCTTGATGGTTATCAATTGCAAAAATTTGTACCAAAAATTCTGAACTATATAGTAGATGGCCGTGTGTGCCTATACTATCTAACAGACTTTGGGTTAGCGCGGAAGGCGCAGGACCTGAACCTAATCCTAACTTACAAACTAACATACTTTCGTTAAATGTAACAAATAAAAAAAAATAGAAACAAATGATACATGAAAAAGAATTCGAGCGAAGCCGTAGCTAAGATTGAACTATCGCACTTGGCGGGGTCCTGCATACTGATAATCCATGAGGCTAAAGAACTAACGTACGAGTCAGTAATCACCATCAAAACCAAGGCTAAGCTGAAGCTTGGAGAGGATACACTTTGGAGAGTGTGCGACTGATTTGCATGATTCTGAGACCACCTTGCCCTTTTTTCTATCGGAATGCTCGTAGCTCGAAAAAGCGACATCGTTTCATGGTTGATGTTCCAAAGACACGAACGAAGAGATTTGACTCTACTTTAGTGATAAGAACGTCTAGGCTGTGGAATACGTTGCCTGAGTGGGTTTTCCCCGATGGTTACAATCTTTGTGTCTTCAAATCGAGAGTGAATCGGTTTCTTCTAGGTAAACACGCTCCATCGTAGACCGCATCGTCGCTTAACATCAGGCGAGATGGCGGTCAAGTGTAAACCTACAAAAGTTAAAAAAATAAAAAAAAGCTACACGAGAGTGTCATGAACGCCTTCGTGGCTTTGTCTCCGGATCTTCACCTATCTATTGCACCGATGTCATCGAGGATGACACGATATGTCATCTTGTATTGCGAACGTCGACCGCACCATCGACTGTCAACACAGACCGGAACTTCCAGATTGCCATAAAAGATGCGGCGGTGATGGATAATCTGGGCCAGAGGGAGGGAGAGGAGGACGTTAAAATTTTTTGAGAATTATTTCAAATATTTGTGTGCAAAATTTCAATCCTATTCGACGTGATTGAAATACAAAAAACATTTAAATGTCCGGACTTTCATAATATAGTAAACAAAGAATAGTATTACTAATTATTACTAAGATTATAAAATGTTACATTATTTTATAAGTTTAGTAGGAAGTAGGATGACAGAAAATTTACCGTAATTGCAAAAGATTATGGTATTTGAAAAAGATGTAAAGACTTTAAATTTTTAATATTTTTTTTATTTTGACCAACTCGGCTGCTAATAACCCTGCTGTGTAACTGCATAGTTTACGTACATAAAAACCAAATGGGGTCTGCGTGACCCGAGGCAGTTCTCAACCTTGAAATAAAGTAATGTTTGTAAACATTTATTACAAGATTTGGTACATCTCGCTCAAAAATATACAGTACAACCCTTAGTTTACATTAAACTTGACACACAATATGCATATATTTATTTTAAATCGAACGTATATATTCATAGAGCCCGTTTATCAATTCATCATTTGCGGATTTACGCTGGCCAGTTTTGCGCTGGGGTATAGAAGTTCATACGGAAGCTACGACATGGGATAGACGAAAACGATGGGGAATTATATTTGGTACACACATAATCCATTGTAATTCAAATATTGGAATTGGAATATTTCAGTTAGCGTGACGAGCAAGCAATTTTGTGTCGTGTGCCGTTACGGGCAGGTTATTTAGTTAACAAATGTCTTAATTTTGTATTGTTTTCCTACTTATATTTAAACCCTAAAATACGATCTAGCGCATAACACATTTGAATGTACGAGTGTAATTATTAAACTCAATATAAAAAACATCAGACCAATGAATCTCAAAAGCGGCAAGTTTTAATGCTCAGTGGATTTAATGAAAAGGTCTTCTAGCGTAGAGTGTTTTTTTTGTCTGCGTATGCGCACTGTAATAGCGTTACAAAATTCGTAAAATATATTAACAAATCTATTCAACCGTCAAAGATTTTTTTTTATTGTAGTTAGTCTTTTTACAACACGTCTTTTATTGGACTCTCTATCTAGCAGTATATAAAAAATAGATAATTTGAATAATTGTCCTGCTTGACATAACAATATCCTAATTTTACATGATACAATTTTTTTTTGAAAGTGCTCTAAATATGTATAAATATGCTTTCCATAAAGTTGCAATACAATATACCGACAATGTACAAAATAAATAGTCTGCATCTGTTACAAAATAAGAAAAGATCTCTTACCCTCGCTTTGCTCACCGAAGCTTATTGTAAACATTCACAAAAATGAAGGGCATTTAATACTACCTATTCACCTATTCACCGTTACACCTCTAATCCAGATTTGTAAAAGGGTTGTTTTTTTAAGGTCAAGCAAAAGAATTATAAATACTTGTTAATTCAAAAGGGTAACCTCTGTGCATTGTGCTGTTTGACCAATCGGTTTTTTTGTGGAGTTTGACCATTGTCCGAGCGTGGTCCATCTGACCCCAGCTCGCGTTACAGGGTCAAAAGGGTCAGAGTTTTGAATGGTCAGTCAGGGGTGTGATTATGGAGGCAGGTTTTCTCGTTTCAAGATGGTGTTAATAATTCGAATAGAATGTGACTATCGTATTTCTTGCGAAATTATGGGCGGTCAAAATGTTGACGTTCGTTTAGTTCAACGTATTTCCCAATAAGCGTGACAACCCTGCCAGCATGGAAGACATGTTTCAAAAAGGCAGACGATTTCATTCAATTGATTTTTTTTCCATCATCTTAATACCTATTCAAGTTTTTTTGTGTTTTTTGGTGTTCGTAATGAGACTGGCTTTTTCCACTACCTATTTGGTTTGAAAAACTCACAGAATTATTTAGGAGAAAATAAAATGTTGTACACTTATGATTTGTCACTAGTTTTTTTTAGCAAAAATACTTATAGTTACTTTTATTTTCAATGTAACACCACAGACTCCTCAGTATATCTTCTTGAAAGATTCTTCGTTTGACCATTTTTTTGAATTCTCTGTGTTTCGTTGTTATAACCTTAAATCTCATTTGACCAATTTTTTCATACTCCGGGGTAAATAAATTAAATTTCTTGACCACCTCTTCTTCAGTAAGTATCCCGGTTTTATTTTTGAGGGTAGCTGAAATTGGCACCCACCTACCGTCCTCAAATTCAATAACATTATCCAATGCAGCAAATTTTACAAAAAAGCATGACTGTAAATGTTGAAAATATCATTATGGTATCTCGATTTCAATACTGAAAGGTAGAAAATCAATTTGATTTGGAGACATTGCTGATACATGCGTGTAATGAAAAATGATTCATTTTACTGACTTGTCGTCTTGATTTCTGAATTCAATTTTCTCATAATCAATAGTTACATCATTAATGATATTTTTATGTCGGAATAGGTCAACGTTTGGCCACAACTCACCTGATGGAAAGCGATGATAAGGCTTAAAATAGAACCTTGAAAAGAGCCAGCTTTAGACATTTGTATAAAATTTGCATGTATTCTATAAAACTTAGTTGGTATTGTTACCTTATTCCGTCTGTTATCTTACAGGATATCCATCACTTTTGACTTTATTTTATTTTTATAGGAAGACTTTTCCGCACGATTCCACTTGTTTGATTTAAATTCCAGAGTTCAGAAATTATAATAAACTAGATATCCGCCCCGACTTCGCCCGTGGTACATTATATAGCACTCATCGGGATCCCGTACATATCCAACGGTGAAAGAAATCGGTTCAGTCATTCCTGATAATATCGCTTTCAAACAAAAAACCGCTTCAGCTACCTGCTACGTACGCCACCTGTCGGAAATTGGTCGTACCAACTCAGATTTAAAAACAAATTTGATTAGCAAAGGTTTATATCCAATGACGCAATCTGAGACACATGCTGTCATGTCATGTCATGTCAAAGCACGCTACGAAAACTCTCAAAAAGGAATATTTTTGTCCCGTTTTTGTTACATTCTTGATTCATGGTCCGTTTCTAGTGATAATAGCGTTATGTTCTATAGCCTATAGCCTTCCTCAATAAATGTACTATCCTATAAAAAATAATCTTTCAATTGGGATCAGTACTTCCCGAGATCCTAGAGTTCAAACAAACAAACTCTTCAGCTTTATAATATTAGTATAGATAATCAATCAATCGTTTGTAAAATTATGTGAAATACACTAGATTCTGCAAAACAGGCGTTAGCCTAGTGCAATTTCTAGGGTACAACGTTATTAGAGTTTTTGAGATTCCCAAAATGTGCAATTAAAACTTATAATTAACTTGATATGATTTTTTTAAAGCTACACAAAGATATATTTGATCACATCCATTACTCTTAAAAAAAGAGGATTATCTACACAAAATTAAGACTAGTTAAATAAATAATGACCTATACATAATTTGGACCAAATGTTTGTTTTAGGATATTAAAGTTTTAGGAAAAAAAAACAATTTAAAATCTATTTCAAATGTCAAATCTATTTCATCATAAAACAGCCAAAAAAAAAACAAAATTTGAATAATGCTCGATACCTCGATATGGTTTCGTCTAGATGTTATTCCTTCGCAAATTCTCACACAACCATCCAAAAATCTCGCAAGACATTAGCTAATCTCTTAAACACACATTCTATTATCCCAACCCTTCTAGTATGACCACTTGTAATCAATCACTGGTGCAAAAAAACTGAGAAAGGACCTTCGGGGTTCTTCCTTATGCAAATTTGAGCAATTAAAATATTGCACGTAACCGTCTTGCGAATCTTTTGTGATCGCCCTTTGGTCGGCAGCTGGACGGGTCATAGAAAACCATAGATAATGGGATTTGTGACCAGTGTTCATAAAGGAAGATGCAGGAAAAGATGGTACCCTGAACGGACAACGAAAAAAAATATTATTACACATCTTTCAGTAGAATCTGAGATAAATAATATAAAAGTTATATCACAGAAGAGATGAGAGTCTGCTTTCTTGGCCAGATTTCAAATTTTTGTTTGAGCAACGTTAGGTACATATTTTATATGCTTAAATACTAAGTTTTATGTATCTGTAGCGTACATGCTGGTATGTCGCCTCTGCGAATCCAAATGATAAATTACAACTTATTGTTGCTTATTAAAACCGCTACCGTTTATACTACATTCTCTTTGGTTTACAGCGAGTAGCAACCTCTATACTCCGTCGGGTTCGCAGGGTGACATACATAGCCACCACATATCAATAACAGCCTCTACTTAGTCTGTGATAACAGTACCCTGCGATTTCACCCGCGTTTTTCCTGAACTCATAATTTTTCCGCTATAAAAATGCCTTTGTGATGTTGCAGACTTTCGCCTGACTATCTAAATCTGTGTTTTTTCAACCTGATCCTTTCAGACGTTCTGACGTGATTGAGACATCCAAACTTTGACAATTATGATATTAATAGCATATAATATGTACCATAGATGCAGCAAGCAAACTAACTCTCGCAAGCAATTCCCACGACATGTATCAGCCATCATTCCCGTAAATAATTGAGAGAAGAGTGCGAACATACATGAATCCAAATGCATACACATACGCAGCCCCTATTTAAGTAAAAAAGCCATTTACTTATCGTAAATTTTAGAATAGAAATGTAGAGGCACACTGAACAAAAACTTTTCACAAACACTGAACTAAACACAACACAGTACTTACTCTACATCCTAAAACCAGATTCGGTAAGATCTGTGTTACAGTTCGGGTATCAATATATTTAGAAACGCAGGGCCTGTTTAGTCAATTACCATTTAAGTATATATTAGTCATCACCTATTGCGGTGGACCGTGTGCAGAGTGTGTCTCGGAAAGTACAGTAATTTTGGGTTTCTGGTGTGAGCTGAAAGCAATGTTTTACAGGGCAAAGACTTAATTTAATACTTCAAGGTATACAATCAATACGGTAGCAAAAACAATGCTAGGCTGCGATATACAAGTTTAATGGTTAATTATCTGCGTGG
Source organism: Ectropis grisescens (assembly GCA_017562165.1). Lineage (NCBI taxonomy): Eukaryota > Metazoa > Arthropoda > Insecta > Lepidoptera > Geometridae > Ectropis > Ectropis grisescens. Next base: position 13,012,266 of record CM029786.1, read on the forward strand.
CGGTAGAACAGAAGGAAAAGGTGTGGTAATACTCCAGGATAGCTCAATGGTGGAATCAATGGTTTTTGAAATCTTGATAAAATAAATACAAAACTAATACATACGTGTATTATGTAAAGCTACCGCAAATATTATATCTAATCATAGCATAACTGAGCAAATACCTACTTCATTTTACTTAACATCTTCGTGAGAGCAGGCAATTAGTATCAAGTGTAAGTAAGTTACATAGATATTACATGTATATTTATAGCACTGGTGTTACTTTGTAAAAAATGTACTGTGTATAGTTTTGTTATGCGCTTACGATGTTTTTATAGACGATGAATTTTAACTAACCGGGGTTATGGACCGAGCAATCGGATTAATTTATTATTATTGATTGACTCTTAGCAGACTTTGCCTGGGGAAGTACCACTTCTGTTGCCAGTTGTTCTACCATCAAACACTGATTTCCAAACGTCTCTATATATTATGTCTAAATTTAGTATAAATCAATTATTTAAGCATAAAATCCTGTAAAAAGACAATATAAACCATAAAGATGCTAACCCATACATCATCCCAGATGCTAATGGCAGTTAGCTTTAGATGGACTCTACTGCCTACCAAATACTACTGCTTACCTAAATCTATTAGGGTCCATTCTATGCTACTAGCTACGGTACACTAATACATAATCCTAATAACCTAAGTCAAACAAAATAAATACATTTTCTTATAAACGGCCTTATGGTAGATGGCCTCAAGTCGCTTCTACGCTTCTTCTGTCAAACTTTACTTCAAAACGACATTATGATTCTAACAGTAGCTGACACACCGCAAAAACATACAGCATCCCAGATTCTTATCCCACGTCATAAAAGCTCACGTATCACAATAAAGTGCCAAATTATCATAAACAAAGCATTATGCGAGAGCGGTTACGACCAGTTTGGAACCGGTTCGATGCGGATATCGCCGGATACAATGATCCTATAGTTCTGTGACACCTAGACAATGAGATGGGCTTTTGTTTTTTGCTTGGGGTCGTTTAGATCGCGCGTTACTATCGGAGGGTTAAAATGGCATATCACCAGTATGGTTAAAACTGAACTATGATAGAAAGATAGCCTTTATTGTACACAACTAAAACAGGAACATTAACAGGAAAAGGCAATAAAACTAGCGTTATTACCGGCGGCATTGTCGCGAAAAAGCGATCTCTTCCAGTCAACCTTAAAATTACAAAAAATATATTTAAACAGTAACGTACAGATAGAAACCAGTGGTCAAGTACTGTATTTCGGTTTGAAGATGTATTTCATGGAGCACGCTTACTTAGAAGAATACGATTCACTGAAAAAAAAAAACACCGTATTATTTCTACGTATACGTTATATATGTATAACCATAGTAATTAGAATAATTACCTACTCAAGATTTATAAGAGTCAAGACTTGTAAAATTTTTGAATAAACTTAAACCAATAAAGATTTTTTTCTCATTTTTTGTGACTGCCATCTGTCTTGATAAACAAGCGACAATACGGTTTACGAACCATGCTTACCTAGAAGCAATTATATCACTAATAGACCTGAAGATACCTAGGTTATATTCATCAGGGAATACCCGCTTCAGCAAAACATTCAAGTTTAGATGCCCTTATTATGAGTGAAGTCAAACCTCTGCGTTTGAGTATGGAACATCAACCATCAAACGATGATAGAGAGAAAACTTTTTATTGTGGCTCAATACAATTACAAAAATACAGTAAAACACTTAGGGACAAATGACAACCTTATTGCTAAGTTGCTGAGAGAAATCTCTTCCAGGCAACCAACACAAAGAAAAAATACCTACATAAAATCATAGGCAGGCTAAGCTGAGCTAAGCTACGTTTATTTAATAATTTGCGATCTGCCTGGCTTTGCCCGAGGTACATATATATCCTTCAAGGATCATATCCATATCCAATGATAAAAGAACTTTTGAAATGGGTGCAGTAGTTCTGGAGATTAGCGGGTTCAAACAACAACCACTTCAGCTTTAAAAATATTAGGACAGATACTAAATAATGTTTATCCGAGCTACAAAATCAGTGTAAACATACGAGTATTTTCTTAGATTTAGTTTTAGAACACCTACTGACGTAATTGTAATTTATAGTTTCTATATAACACAATATTTATTCTTAATTTGGACTTTGTTAGGTTTGCCGTGGGTTTGCCCTTACTGATTCTTACAGTATGTTACAATACGGTCAAGACAGACCAGGAAGGGTTGTCTTTCATCTCAAATGGCCGGATACGTTTTGTAAGCGGATTAATTAATGTTTTATAAATTCCCATGAGGTGCATAGAGTTGATATAATATCTTTCATGGCCACAAAATGGCGGATGGAAAACAGATATAGTCTAAGATTAATCACGTATGCTCATGAGGTATTTTTTGTTTTAAACTTGAAGATAATGTTTCCCAATTAGTTTACCACCAAACAGTGATGTGGAAACATCACTGTGTTCCAGTTTGAAGGGCAATGCTTCCACAAAGTCGATCGCATCGTTAAAATTCACACTGATGAGACAGTTTTGTCAGCTAACTTCGTCATGTCGTTATTTGGCTGTCGGCGCAAACCGACATCGGGGCATCGTTAAAAAATACCTATTTTCATGTTATTCCGAACTCGCCAAATGACGTACTTTTAACTTAAAAAAATTTCGTTATCTGACTGAGATATTTAAATCCTTCCAAGTTACTTACTTGCGCATGTGACTGACCATCAACAAACTATGAAGTACAAGTAGGGCATGTGGCGTGTGAACCTACATTAACCTTCGAACCTGACCCGTCAGCATCAGCATCTCATTTCTCACAGCCTCTGTGACTCACGCTACGTGGAAATGGATCTAAGTTAGCATTACCACGGACGACACGTTGTCTATTCGGCCTAAACGTTCATACACTTCCACATGTTATGCTGATGATCTTTTGCATTGGGAGCCTTGCGATATAACTATCAAAACTAAATTTGGTTTTGCGAGCCATTTAAGAGCTCCCAACAAAAACTTGCCTGGTTCGTTATTGCCGAATACTTACATCGAGGGTGACTTCCATGATCATCATCATATTCGAAAATTCTCTCAATAAGTGGGTTCTTGGTCTATACCACCTACCCCTACCGAAATTAAGTAATGCTTGTATAGAATACGCCAGATAACTGCTGTATTTCGATTATCAACACAATCGGTTCCGGCATTCCGCCATGATTGGGCAACAAACACCCAAACTTTTACAGTTATATTTTTAAAAATGACGAGACGAGCAGGACATATGCCTGATGGTACGCTACATGCCTGCCACTTAACAGCACAGTGACATGCAGCTATTGGAACATGAAGAGTCCAAATAATTAACTAGCACTGCACTGCGCTCGTCACCCAGAGATCTAAGATATTATATCTCTAAGCCCCGTAATTTCTCTGGAAACATTGCCCTTTAAACCGGAACACAGTAATGTTTGCACTTTACCGCGGACTCTGCCAAGAGTCCTACCACTACAAAATTTTTAGGATTCCAAGGTTAATATCGAAGTAAAATACATAGCATTTTTCTGGATTATAGGCTATTGGGTGATTGTGACGAATCAAGAGTTCACGTAACCAAACGCACACGGAAATACTCACTTATCGCTCTCAAAACTTTTAAAATGAGATTAATGTCGTTAAACTAAGTAGTTACCTAGTAAGTTTCTTATCTAGCAGTCACATTAACTGTAATGTAATAAGTTGACACCATGGTAATAATTAGCGAAACCCATAACAATTAACCCATAACAATCATTATGTGAATAAGTTCAGGTTAGAATAAAGAATAAACAGCCCACTAAATTTTGATATAGGACTCGGAGCCTTTTTTCGCAAGGAGAGAGTCAACGCCAACATCCACCACGCTGGCCTAGTGTGACACACGACTTCAAAAGATTTTATTTTCCTCACGATATTCTTCACTGTTTTAAAGTTAGCGGAATTATAAATCACAAACATGACTTCGAAAAGACAGTGTTGCGCGTGGGATATGAACCCAGGGCTCCGGATCGGCAGTCGCCGTTTTGCCGACTAGACCAGCCGTAACTTCAGGTTACGTAAGTCGTTCAAGGTCAGGTTAAGTAGGTAAAACATATTAAATACTAGCAGCTCCCGCGGTTTTACCCGCGTAGTTCCTATTTCCGTCATTTTCTCGAGATAAAAAGTAGCTTGTAGTTATTCCAGACTATAATCTGACTGTATTTCATCATACTTCCCGATCCGTTCGTTACTGGCAACATGATTGAGTAGGTAACATGAGGTACTATGCTATCTTACTAATATTAAGTTGAGAATCGTTCTGAGTGGAGGCGATTTGTGCACAATCCCGTTCATGCATTTGAAGACGAAAGAAAGAAGGAGGTAGATCGTAAGCGTGATGAGCTGCTACCCCATGCGGTTGTTGCAATCTCACGGCACACGGGGACCTTCACATACTACGCTGACGACACCGACGACGCCATCGGTCGTTTCGTGCGGCGAGCGTGGGCTGCATCACCAAAGACCATCCGAGATTTCAACCTACAGATGGCCATCAGGGACAGAAATGCGGCCGTTGTGGAGGCTCTGGGCCGGGAGGAGGCAGCTTAGGCAAATGGCAAAAGGCAATTAGGCAAACACTCGATGTCGAGTCGATTACTAGCGGAATCCCAGCCGGTAGTGATCGGCTCTACAGACGAGCACTAGAATTAGATATTAAATGTACCCAACTCCCTCCTATTTTCCTCTTCTTCTCCTTATCCAAAATATGTGTAAAAAATAATAATATATAATTGTAATGACAAAGAGCACGGACCCCGGAGTCTGTGGAGTGGCTAATTTAAATAAAAAAAAAAAAAAAAAAAAGCGTGATGAGCTCAAGAATAGGCTTCCTTCAAATCATATTTATAATTATGTGGATAGCATCCTAATTTGCAGTGACTGTTCACGAACTTTCACATCGAAAATAGGTTACATAAGTCATCTGAAAGCACGCCAACCACGGTAATGAAAAAAAAAACAGAAGCAGTCGTAGTAGCCGAAATCGGATGGAAGACATCGTCATTGTAAATGCGAAAGTTTGTAAGAATATATGGATATATATTTTACATAAATACACGGGTAGCTCACGTTTAATATAGTCAGTCCAGTCCGGCTCAAGTTTCGATCGCGTCCGGCGATCTTTTATGTAAAATGTGTAATAACCCGTTAGTTTTCATACTAAAATGGATATATATGTTTGTTACTATTTTACGCAAAAACTAAGTACTCAAAGGGTTTGGAATGAAATTTGGTACATAGATGGATGATGGATTAATTGTCTCGAATAACACCTATGTAGACTATTTTTATCCCGGGAAATTAACAGTATCGGGAAATACGCGGTAGAAACCGAAGGGCGCTGCTAGTCTTAAAAAATGCCAACTTTCCTGAATATGAACGCTAATAACATTACTCAGGAGACGTTTGTCTCAAATTTGATATTGTTTTACCATCTATAGAATGCAGTAAAAACATAAAAATCAGAGTTTACATATACTATGTATAGAGTTCGAACAAACGCTTTACACCGACAGCAAGGGTAACATCTTTCTTGCCTTGTCGCTCTTGTGGAAGTGTCATACTTTTGTCGCGGCACATCACTCTGTTGCCATAGGAAGTGTGCACGTCATCTGCTTCCGATTGACACAAAGGAATCGTGCGGAAAATCTAACTCTATACGTAGTATATCTAAACTCTTTGATAAAAATGCTTTTCTTTTCTATGATCCTTGTATAAATATCAACTCTGTTGCTCAATAACACCGGAAGATCTGAAAGGATCTTTATGAAATGGAACGTAGATAGATATGAGTCCCGATAGCCCAAACAATTTTAATTTCTACCAAGAATAATGATTGTTTTATATTCATTCTACGCGAATAAATTAGTGCGTAGATGTTTATCTATGTTTTTTGATAAGATGAGCAAGGCTCAAATAGTATAGGGTCGCGTAGCCAGTGGAACACGAAGATACCAAATCACTGCCACTACTCTCATCACCCAGAGAAATAAAAAAGTTTATGTTTTTGTCCTGCTATTTCTCTGTAAAATTCCCATCAAACCGGAACACGGCAATGTCTGCCAAATACTACTTGGGGGTATAACACAGCCAGGTAGTATAATGACTGGCTGTGATACTTAGTATTATTAGTATTATAGCATTCAAAAATTTAGTCAAAATTTTATTTTTATTTTCCCTAACTTAAAAAACTCGACTGTTCAAAACAATCGATTGTTGCCACCACATCTGCTGAGCACCAAACCGTGCTGATAAGAAACCCGTTGCTTGATAACAACTACAACTTCAATTTCACAACCCAGACAACCTATTTTCAACTTTAACCCGTCAACTTAAAACCTTGAATGTAAGCACTGATAACATTGCAATCCATACCTACATGTGTGGACTACATAATCATCGATTTTCGTCAACCTTATATTTTGTGGCGTAGAGTTTAAATTGATACCTGTTTTAGAAGTAAATGGAAGGTGATTGGGGTCAACGGTGCACCTTGAGAGCTTGTTTTGTTATCAGTTGACAAGAAAATGTAGGGGGAGAAAAATGTCTCTTTCACAACAAGGGGGAAATGAATAATTAAATAGTACTTATAACAAAATTAGTGGCAACCATTTCGCAAACGGTTTATTTATGAACCCTTTTTTGCGCGCGCCACAGACAGATTTTTCGTTGGATGTGAATTGAATTCTAGCCTCACGCTCGGGAATGATAAGAAATCTTTGGATAAATTCGGGACCATGACCTTATGGCCACGCCCTCCAGTTTCGCCGGCGTAGTTTCCAAATCAAGCTATCAAATTCTGAGTTATAACAATTTACCGTATTTGGTGGTCCGTTATCAGTACCCCATACTAGTAAGATTAACTACTTTTATTACCGACCTATGCCTAGAACTTGCTATGAATTTCGAGCTGGTGATAGAGACGTAAGGTCTTACTAACCTACACTTTCTGACAGTAGGTACTTATGCGCATTCCGAGAGCATATCTAAAAGTATGCAGAAGCATACCGCAAGAGTATTAAGATTCACTTGAGCATAATATGGTAATTGAAGTAATCGTAAGTAACTCCTATGCGATGGAGCATCGTTAAAACATTAAGCATAAGAGGATTGTCTCAAACTAGAAACCTGCTCTAAGTACTCAACAATCGAAACTTGAATCAAACCTATTAAATTTGCTTAGTGATAATTATTATACGATATAAACGTACTTACATTTAAAAAATAAAGACTCACATACTAAACCGATTAGTAAATATTAATGTTTCGGAGGTTTTAGAGGAAATATAAATGTTGTCAATGCTTACCATTTCCTAATTTTTCAATAATCTTTTTTTGTTAGTCGGTGGATGTCACAACGGTGATCACAAAGTCGGTTTAGCAGGTTTTAAAAAAAATAACAAACTTTGTTTAATGAAAAATTTGCTCCATTTCATTTCATAACCGTTTTATTTTGTTTAATTTGTTTAGCCGAAGATTTCGTTTCGAACGTGACACTTGAGGTCAATTCACGGTCCACGAAAGATTTGCCTGTGGTGTGCCAAAAGAAGTTATCACTTCAAAAAACCTTAACCTACACTTACTCCTTCAACAACAAACGTAATGGGAAAAAGGAGACATAGTTTTTTATCACTTTTGTAAACTTTTTTTGAGAAATCCCATCATCCTAGTAATATTATGAATATCAATGTATGGATGATTGTTGCTCAATCACATCGTAACTTATGAAGGGGTCGGATTGAAATTTGGAACACAGTTAGATTATTGTCTGGAAGAACACATAGGCGAAAATGACAATAAGCTATGACACTCTAGTGCGAAAAATACCTAAAGTGTTGAACAAAATTGCTAGCTTATCGGGTTTTTATCGGATACACTTCGGAGAGTGTACAACTGATCTACATGATCCAATACCACCTTGGCCTTTTTTCTATCGGACTTCTCGTAGCTCGAAGAAGCTGCACCGTTTCATGGTTGATATGCCAAAGACACGGACGAAGAGGTTTGACTCTACTTTTGTTATAAGAACGTCTAGGCTGTAGAATGGGTTGCCTGAGTGGGATTTCCTTGATGGATATAGTCTTGGTGTCTTCAAATCGAGAGTGAATCGGTTTCTTCTAGGTACACGCGCTCCATCGTAGACCACATCGTCGCTTAACATCAGGTGAGATGGCGGTCAAGTGTAAACCTACAAAAGTTAAAAAAACGGGAACTACGAAGTTAAAACTGCGGGGCACTGCTAGTGTTACATTATTAATCCGAAATAAATGGTAAAGTGACGCAACATTTCATGCAAATGACTTCACGTCAATAGACAACGGTTAAATTATTGGGAAATTATTCGTATAAGGATAACAAAATCCCATTTAAAAATAAATAATGGAGAAAGGACGGAGAAAAATACTTTATGAGCTATTCTGGTATTACCTAACAAATAGAAATAAAAAAATCATAGAAATCGGTAGAGTCCCTATCAGAGGACTACGATCACAAACTCAGTAACGCGCAATTTTTTAAATGGTATGTAGTGAAATGCACCAAGTTCAAATAATTCATTTAACATTGATAAGATCGTCTACACTAAAATGAATTCCGTGTCGGTTATATATCGCGCCAATCTTCATCCACTGAATCCATCCACACGTCGCCAATAACCAACCTGGCAAACAAATCTGTCGGTCCAAGCATCTCACGAAGACAACCCATTGTTCTCGCCAGCTCATTCGCATAACCCAGCGATAACCACGCCACAATGCGCTCACTGTCTCCACCGACCCCGGTCTAACTGACCCATTGTAAAAACTACTAAACAGACGAAGACCGCGCAAAAATTTCTCACTGGCCGTAACAAAGACGCATCTATGATACCCTTTCGCGCTACAATTTTTATGGGAAAGTGTTCTATGCTCTATTTTTTGCATTGTCCGAACTGATTCGCCGTTGGTACAATTCTTTGGCGAATCTTTTTAAGGTTTTAATAATAGAACACAATGGATGGACGTTGTTTGCATAGAATTATGACCGTTATACGTCAAGCCGTTTGTGTATTGATAGGAGGTAACTAAGAAAGGTCGCCAACGGCTATATGGTGCCAAAATACCTAATCTAATGTTATACTACTACTAATTTTAACAAGAGGTTAAGTAATTGTAAACCATAAATGAACGGTCAATGCGACTGTTTTAGGAAAGAGTCTTTATTATTACTTTAATTGATCAAAATTTTATGTGGACTGTGAAACTGGATAGAATAACTTGTTTTAAGTAATTACGGCCGTTACACAAATAGTAACGGTTAAGGAAACAACGGCTACTACAACTAGAATTGTATTAAAATACTTTATTACGTGTTCACGTTATCCCCCTATTCACGAAAATAAATTACCCAAGCAGCTACAAATAGGCATCGCTATCACTAAATCAGTTGTAAAAGGCGAGGTTATCGCGATTTTCCGAATTACAACCGTTAGATGGTCTCGTTTTAATTGTCCACACTGGGCAGGGTCAGGCTGACCCGTTGGACGCAGGTAGCCAACCCGCGACCCGCGACGCAAGTTAGGGTCACAACAACCCTTTACGACTCCTTAAACACCCCGAAATTGGCGCGCATTGAGTGATGGGGTCATCTTTACGTCTCAGCTGACCCCACTGACCTCACCTTTTCAATACCACCCCTTTCTTACATCGCTTTATTTGTAATCCCTTTCGCGAATCTATTTTATTGTTCCTTCTATTTTTGAAAAGAGTCTTGGACGTTCTTCTATCGGTGAAATTTTTGCGTGTGAACGTTCTAGTTCTTTGCAAATTGTAACGATCGAAGCTTTGTCCTTCGTCCTAGTTATGGGAAAGTTCGGTCGGCTGTCCGGTAGACAATGCATGGTCTCTTTTTAATGATTCGCTTTGTGTTTAGGTGCATTGATACAGTTTTGTCGGCGGGTCAATATGACCGTTGGGCAACGGATTTGGCGAAGGTATTTAAGGACACCGATGAACGGTTAGGCGCCATAACTGGCTGGTCAATGTGTGTATGCGACACTGCGACGCATATCAGCGATCTTATGATGTCGGGACAAGCAACATTCCTGTGTCACAGATCTACTTACTAGTAGATAGTATTCATAGAGTATTTATGCGTGAAAATAAGTAAGAAAATTTATGGAAAAGCACATGTGCTTATAATTACGATACTTACTTCTCTATTTCATCTAATCACCTAGTTTTCTACAAAACATAGTTCTGTAAATCAGTCTAGTAAATATACATACGAGAACGCTTGTGAAACCTTTGGTAGTATCTCATACTTTCGATTATAACCTATATTCACCTGGTCCTCTCTTCGACAGTACTAGACCTAGGCACTATGCCGAAGGTTAGTCTAGCGATCTCCAGAGGCTATGCTGTCAGCGCTCTGCAAACGCTTTAGCGATCTCCACATTCTACTACATTATATTCTGTGAGCTGACAGGCTGGCACCAATTTTTTGGCAGGTATTTGATACAAGCTGAAACCGTGTCATGTTTTTTTTTAACTTTTTTTTAATTTTTATTTATTTACCTTTCCTATTATATCCTATACGGAGCTGCAGACCTGCCTTTCCACCGCCTAACTAAATCGGCCTTATGTTTGCTATTGCTGTCTCTATCTATTCGAGCGAAAAGAAGAGAGAGAGCGACTTCAAGGCTAAGACAGTTTTTGTTACGCGGTAGACCACCTGGTGGTGAGGAGCGGGGCTAAATGAATCCCTAATTGTCTTTACATAGTATTATTAGTTTTTTTTTATTTAGTTCATGAAATATCATTTTTTTATAAGTTACTAGCGGCCCGCCCCGGCTTCGCCCGTGGTACATATATATAACCTACAGCATTCAAGGATTACGTACATATGAAAGAACGGTGAACGATTTTTTTAAATCGGTCCAGTAGTTCCCGAGATTAGCGTGTTCAAACTACAAATATGCTATAGGCTACTTTTGATCCCCAAATTATCGTGCTGTTTACTGGGTCAGAAGTGACACCTGTAGACAACTGGCGGGGATAACTAATTAAATGACGATTGGTCAGTTAACGACCGGGGATGAAAAATGATTAAATTACTAAAATGCCTATTAAAAAATAAGGGTTGATCGTAGAAGGGTGAAAATTGAGGATTGTATGTATTTTTGTATGTTGTATCATAAAAAAATAGAAATTAAAAATGTTGTCTAAAAAATAAAAAAATAAAGTTAGGGGAGGACTACCCCTAACAGTTAAGGGGATGAAAAATAGATGTTGGCCGATTCTCATAGATACCGGATAAGCACAAAAAAATTCATCAAAATCGGTCAAGCCGTTTCGGAGGAGTATGGCAACGAAAACTGTGACACAAGAATTTTATATATTAGATATATGTTAAGTTATGCCATATTACAAGCATTGCTTAGTTTGGGGTCAGATAGTGTTGTGTTTGAATTATCCAACAGTATTAAAAAAAATGTTTAAATAATAACTTTAATAAAAAGACTCGGTATAATTGGAGAGGTATGTGACAAGTTTCAGCTTTCCTCAAATACCTACCTATAATTTGGTTTAGCTAGCTTTCGGAATATTAAGTAGTTACGCTATTTAACCATATACCTATATCAGTCCACTAAATGCTGGGGCTCGAGGCCTCTTCTCGCAAGGAGCGAAACAAGGACATAATCCACCACGCTGGCCCAGTGCGGGTTGGTAGACGACACAAGACATCGAAAAATTCTAGGTACATGTCGGTTTCCTCACCATGTTTTCCTTCAACGTTTTAAGTAACTGACTTCAAAAATGTCGCTGGAAACCGCTGGTTGCAGGTTGCGCAGGACCGTTCGTTGTGGAAATCTAGGGGGAGGCCTATGTTCAGCAGTGGACGTCTTGCGGCTGATGATGAGTGAGTGATGATGATGACTTCGAAAAGGCAATGGCGCGTGTGGGATTTGAACCTGTAGCTGCAGATCGGCAGTTGCCGTTCTCCCGACTAGACCAGATGTAACTTAGCAGTAACGCTTTTAACAATAAATAATATATAAATTAACTAAATTAATAAATTTTTTAGTCTGCCTGGAAGCCGCCATGTCACCCCGTGTAATCTGTAATAGAGCCTCCCGGATGCAGCGGAAGCGGGCGGCGGGAGACACGGGACAGTTGGCGCGTGCGAGCGCAGGTGCGCCTGCGCAACTCAGAAGTACGCAACTATTTTTTATTTTGATATTACACGTTACGAACACTTATGGCAATACATTTAATAGACTAATTTATAATTTACTGTTTATTACGGACTAAGATGTATTCCATTTAATATTATTTAGTTGTACTATTATTATACTTCAGAATTGTAATAGAATCAATGAACTTTGTAAGATAGTTAAGTCACAATTTGATACCGATAAACTAAAAAAAAATATTTATAAATTTCAAATATGTTTCGGACTCACCATTACCACAGGTATTATTTCTCTTACTGTAAAATAGGCTGCAAAATCTGACCAATATGATTCTAATAACACGTACTGTATTAATTAAAATATTACTACGACTATTTACAAGATAACTTCGTTTTTTTATTTCTTGCTACTTATAACCTCTTAGCCCCTTGCTTGACGTATATTGTTCAACCCAAACATATTTCGGTAATAATGTCTCAAATACAATATGTTAAAAGGTAGTAAGGCTGGACATGTGAGTTTGTCATTATTTATACCATTATTAGTGAGTCGCTTTGATTTTCTAGGACCAGATATGTTTTAAAGGTTGTATTGGTATAGTATAAATCCGCGAGAAGCCCAACTCTTGCAAGTAGCACCCATTGACAAATATGGCACAATGTAGAGAGCAACCTGAGATATATCGTTGCCGCAAAAATAAGCTCAAGCCAAGCCAATTTTCAAAGTGTGACTCAAACCATACATGCATTACAACACATTGGTACAATCGAACTGTTTAAAATTAGTTTTAAAAATCTTAGTTTTTAGAAATGATATAAATATTTATCATTAAATAGGGACTAATATGGATTGTACCCCAGGCAGACTCCGTACAAGAACCCCGCCTTCACAAAAAGGTTTCAATAGGTTTACGATCTATGATCCTCTTAACCGACTCTTCCTTTACTACTCGACTTCAGTATCAACTTTAAAAATAGAATGAACAGTTTTGATACTTGTGTCAGATTCGATAAATAAAAGAACAAAGATGCTATAAGAAATTCAATAAGAATTCTTGTAAATCTAATACACCTCCTAAAACCCTTAATTTATATATAGCATAAGATACTTAAGTTAGAACACTTCAAGCACTCAAATAAATGATTCGTATTAGAAGGATCTTAATAGAGAATTGGTGGTTGGTCGTTATTTGGGAGCAAAAGTTACCTCTTTAATCCATCGTTGGATATCAGTGCTTATTTTATTGTAATTTTGCTTATAGATATTATTTGTCTTTTGAAGGTAGTTCAGGAAATTCATTCCACTTATCGATTAATGACGTTGATTTATCATACTAATAATTTCTTTATTTCAAGTATTACCTAGAAGTATAGACTATAAAAACAATAATTTCAAAACACAAGTCAATAAATCATTTTGAGCATATGTACATATTGTAAATAATACATAATAAAAAAAATTTGAGCATGAAAAGAGTAGATATATGATTATATGTTATAGCAAAAATTCACTCATTATAATTATACATTATGGAAGTGCACTATCTTCCAAGTACCAAGAGCGTTACGTCGCAGTAACCACAGGTGTCGCACTGACTCCTGCTGCCTACGCACCCCTATCTCCTTCCTCTGCGCCGGTCACTGCTTCCAATCGTTGTTTCCTTCTTATTTTATCATTTTATTCTTTGTTTTTTTTATAGGTTAATACTTACTTGACCGCCACCTCGCCTGATGATGAAGTCTACGATGGAACGTGTTTACCTGCAGAAAGCGATTCACTCTCGATTTGAAGACACAAATGTTTCGTGGTTGACAAAACATAGTAATATCAAAACACCAAAAACAATAACAAAACAGTCTGCTCCTTTTCTTTACTTTATAAAAACATAGTAACAAGAAAAGGCTTTTAAGAAACTAAATTTAAGATCAATTTTGAGTCCTTGATTTTGTTTGGCGTCCAAATATATTATACAGATTACTTTTTAATCCAGCAGATTAAATACAGATTAATCCAGCATTTTAGCAGGTTTTTGCTCGCTTAAGTCTCGCGCAAAGATCCGTAATACAAAGATTTGTCTTTTGAAAAACATTTTATTTCATATTTAAATAATTTGGTAGACGATTCACACACAACACCCTCTGACCCCAAACTAAGCAAAGCTTGTACTATGGTGGACAGATAGCTGATATAATACTTATATAGTTGTTAATACATACTTCTTACAATACATAGACCAAAATCATTGATAGTTACATTAATTTTGAGCATATAATATAGATAAGAAATATAGAAAGAGATATAAAATAAAAAAGATAATAAAATATATCTATACGTAAGTACCTACAAACTTTTTCTATTTCATCAACGTTTCTTTAATATATTATGTTTCTATAATGATGATGAATAAGAAAACTGTAGAAGAAGATTGATCAAACTTTTTACCACAAAATACTCGTATTTATAAAATTACAGTTAATACGAAAACATTATTGCGACAAATTAGGGGTAGAAAGAAACGGTAGCGTCATGTGTCAAGACGCCCAAGTCTTACTGACATGCCGTGTAGACGTTACAAGCCGTTACGATGCGCGCCAATTTTATTGAATTCACTCCGCCGTATACAAGCAATTGTTCAAAGCAAGCCATGAAGGCAAATTTCAATTGAGTCATTTTTTTCAGTAAAATGAAGTTGATAATACTTATCGTTAAGTATACGTAGATATTTTCAATGTTTGAATTTTTTTTTTATATATTTTGAAGATTTTTATTTCCAATGTTTGAGCATTTTCGTTTCCGATTTTAGAACATTTTCATTTGCAATTTTTGAACTCGCAATAGCGAATTAGAAATAAATCTACGTAGTTGAGATTGGACAAAAATAAAAATAATACTAGACTAAGAGTAAGGGATCGTAAGTTGCATGATAGTTACAATTTTTTTGCGAGACGTTTGCAGATGCAAATTAGGTATACCCGTCAAAGATTTCGCAAAGCTGGTGGTCAATGATTCTAGTTTCGTTAGAAAAATTTTAGAAACAAAAAAACATCGGGGTGATCTTTAGAATTAAGAACTAATTTGGACGCGTATATTTTTGGATATTTGTTGCTCAATCACGTAGCAAAGGCGGAACGCATTGGACTGAAATTCGAAACACAAGTAAGACTATTTTTATTATCCCTAGTTTTTTTAAAAAAAATTATAGGTTTACACTAGACCGCTATCTCGCCTGATGTTAAGCGACGATGCGGTCTACGATGGATCGTGTTTACCTATAACAAACCGATTCACTCTCAATTTGAAAACACAAAGATTGTAACCATCGGGGAAAACCCACTCAGGCAACGTATTCCACAGCCTAGACGTTCTTATCACAAAAGTAGAGTCAAATCTCTTCGTTCGTGTCTTTGGAACATCAAACATAAAACGATGTCGCTTTTTCGAGCTACGAGCATTCCGATAGAAAAAAGGGCAAGGCGGTATCAGATCATGCAAATCAGTCGCACACTCTCCAAAGTGTATCCGATAAAAAACCAGTTTGTTATTAGAAGAGTTTAATGAGTTTGCCGAAATAACATCCTCAGGCAACCTGTTCCAGTTGTCAACAACTCTGAGGATGTGATGTGCAGTGTTTGTCAGTGATGGCGCGTGGGACAACTGGGGCTTACAACGCCGACTGTCTCTCTTATGCTCCTTTAATCTGTACAGGTTCCTTATGTGAGGGAGATTATAAAATCCATTCAGTATTTTAAAACACACGAACAACACATAAACACATGCACTAAAAAAATTAACACGTGAACAACTTATAATCCCGGTAAAAGAAAGGAAACGAGAACTACGCGGGTAAAACCACGGAGCACTGTTAGTGTTATAAGTATTATTACCTCCTGTGACCTTTCTAAAGACATTTCATATGATGCTACTCGATTTTTCTGACCTTTTCTAGATCACACTCCTAATCTATAGCGTCTTGTATCGCCGACAGATGTTAGGTGTTAGTACATATTTAAATTTATTACTTGCAAAGGTTACGGACTTTTAAAGGTCTTTTAGACTTTTTCTTTGTTTGGAAAGGTTTCGCCGTCATCGAACTTAATAGATATGTTTTTTTTACGTACTTAGAAAGAATGGGTTATAAGGAGACCGTTCTATTCACCTTTCTATTTTGTCGCTATTATTTTTATTTATGTCAACGTTACATAGACTCGAACTATGTTCTAAAGAGTCATCATGTATTTTTAACCCCCGACCAAAAAAAGGGGTGTTATAAGTTTGACGTCGATGTCTGTCTGTCTGTCTGTGTGTGTGTCTGTCTGTGGCACCGTAGAGATAAGCCGATCAAACGGATAAGCCGATTTCGATGCGGTTTTTTTATTTGAAGGTTAATATCCGTGCGGATGTTTTTTAGCTAGGTTTGGTTAATATCGATTCAAGATGGCCGCCTCCACAAAATGGCGGACAAAATATTTCTTCACAACCTACCTCAATATGGGTATCAAATGAAAGAGCTTTACTAGTAAAATACTATACACCATAACAAATTTCAAATCCAAGATGGCCGCCACCACAAAATGGCGAATATACATTTACATACATTTATATAGGTACATTTCTTTTTTCACAACTCCCTTAATATGGGTATCAAATGAAAGGGTTTGACTAGTAGAATGTTGAACAGGAAACAAATCCGAGGCAGTCGGGGGTTAATCAAAATTTTTAATTATGTTCTTGTTGTTAGTGTTCTTTATGCTGTCTTTTTCATGATTCGCATCGATATTTTGTAACAATTCTGCGATTTTTTAGGGTTTTTTATGAATCATTTGAAAAAGTGTCTTAAAATTATTTTATTTGCGTAGAATATGCATTTTAGAAAAAAAATTGTGTATCCCATGTTAAGAGTAGTTTTGGACTGGTTTTCAAAATGATACAGAAAAAATTGTCTAAAATTGCTATGTAGGATTGTTTTAAAATTTTACTTAATTTAAAGTGTTAAGCAAAAAATGTGTACAGATAAGTCCAACTTAATCAATGTCGTCTTCATTCAAACGTAACTTTGCAACTATACGATTTTATTTCGTTGATATAAGATCGAGATTTACATGCTGTCTTAATCTTATCTTTCTATTCTTTCCACTTACAGTATGCCAAAGCACGTCTTTTTGAATTTGTCTGTTCTCATAAACGTCAAAAAGTTCTAGATCGATTTGTCTGTATCTACAATTTTGTAAGTTTTGGCGGGAACAGTCTCAGTATCTTCAAATGGAGAGTGAATCGGTTTCTTCTAGGTAAGCACGGTCCATCGTAGACCGCATCGTCGCTTAGCATCAGGCGAGATAGGGGATCAACCATAGATGTAGTCTGTTTGGGGTCAAGTGTAAATTAATAACAGCAAAAAACTATTTCGCCTTCTTTATTCAAACATATTATACTTTTTCTTATTTTTTTGAAAAATCCAAATAGAGCTCCGAATTTCTTTCCCATAAGATCTACCTCTAGGATCCAATGTTGCCATGACCCAATCATCTTATTGCAGGACCTTAATATATAGAGAGTAATACTAGCAGCCTCGCACGGTTTTTCCCGCGTAGTTCTCCTTCCCGTTATGTTTCCGAGATAAAAGTAGCCTATGTGTTTTTTCCAGACTGTAAACTATCTATGTTCCAAATTTCAGCCCGATCCGTTCAAACATTACAACGTGATTGAACAACAAACATACAAACATTGATATTTATAGTATTTGTTATGGGATTATTGAGTGTATCGTTAATTTGTGATAGTAACTCCTCTCATCGATGAATAATAGTGTGTACAGTAGAGAGGTGAGGAAGTAACGCGGACTTGGGCAGGTGGCCGCCCAGGTGCGATCGATCGCTTACGCAACAGCCACGCGCTTTCATACCATACGATACTTTACCGTAAGAAACTTTTTAACACCCGACGCAAAGAATGAGCTGTTAAAAGTTTGACTTGTATAGAGACGCGGTCGCAGCCTGGGTTTTGGAAAGGTCACTAATAATAATACAATATGTCAGTAATGGTATGTCGAGTAAATTATACGTAAATGTACAATAAGTGCTATTTTATGATAATACACAAGTTATTGCAAACATTATACAACAAACGAAACATTTTTGGAACGAAATTCCTTATCGCGCCTTGTGAAAGGGGGCTAGACGGAAAAAATTCTTACGAAAAGTTGTCACGACACTTTTTTGCTATTGTAAGCTGTGCGGCGTCGCATGTTTCTCTGTCTGTCTCTCTCTCTCTTAAAGAAAGCAAGCCAGATATTTTCATTTCTATTTCGCATTGAACAGTGTGGTGTCGCGACGATTATTTTTGTTGAGTGCATACAGGTTTTTTTGTAAATAATAAATAATAAAAAATAATAATAATTCCTTCACTAAATAATCGAAAGGAACTTCGTTCCATCCGGGTGTCCCCTTGACACCTCTCAAGTTATTTTTTTTTTATTTATTCACCAAGTTTCCTTGGATCCTAATATTTATTACAATATAGTCTAATTTACAATCTAGCCTAATGCGAACGAAACATAAGAGCACGTTTTAATATCAGCAAACCATAAAATATCATTTTTAGGATAAATATTATATATATATGGCTATGGGCAAACATTGTTTCTTTTTCATAAATTTTAAGAAGACATTTTCACATGTTTGTGCGTTGTGGAAATCTAGGATCCCTCCTAGACCTATGTGTGGCCAGTGGGCGTCTTGCGGCTGATGATGATGATTTTCCCATGCACGATTTTAAGGGGTCAGATTCCCGGTAACCCGCCTCTTCGGGCCGCGACTGCACGCGTGTGTTTGTGTGTTTATTGAACGTTGTAGCTCGTATCTCTATCGGAAACCCACCACAATTGAATTTATCTCAAAGTTCAACTCGATCCATTTTGGCATTCTGACGTGATTGAGCAATACACATCCATGCATAAAAACATCCCAACTTTCAAATTTATGATATTAGAAGGATAGTTTTTCAGTTTAAATCACCAAGCTTTGCGATATGTGCTCCTAAGACTTAGTGGTTATTCATCTACCCTAATACTGCGTCAAACCTTCAAATGTCGTGCCGTGATCGTGTGGTGTAAAGGCGACTAACGGGTGGTTCACCCTACTTTTTGTAAGATCCACTCTTATTAGAATTTGATAAAGGTTGGTAACCTTTTGGGTGGCGATTGGTGGAGGTGAGCGAACGTGAAAACAACATGGTTATAATTTTACTCCAGCAATTAATATGTATTACTAAGTAGAGTTAAATACAAATCATTTAGTGTGGTAATGCTGGCAATATGCTGGACTCATTTCTAGTTGGCAGAGGGCTTTGTCACCTTCATGGGCTTAGTGTAAGCAGTTACGTATGTAGTAAGATGATTTTTTACCACTGAAATATTACCCTTCAAACCAGAACAGAGTGATGTTTGCTCATTATTGCTTGGCGGTAGGATAACTTGCAAAGGTGTGGTATGTTCCCAGGTAGATTCTGCAAACAGACCTACACTGCAAAATATGCTATCGGTTTTCCTTTAGCATTTTTGTACCGACTTAAAAAAAGGAGGATAAGCGAAGTCAGTTTTTTTTTGAAGAAAAAATATTATTATTGTGGTACCAGCTATGCCCCGCGGCTCTTTTTACGGGCATTTATTTTCGCTAAATACGATTAGAGGTATTTAATTTTACAAACTTTGAATGTCGAAACCAAAGAGTTTCTAAATATATGGTCGAAACGATATTTGCGGTGTGCGATCTACGAAGTATCAGAAGTAATTTAAAATAATTTATTTTCTCCGAAATAGCAATAACAAATTAAAATTAAGTTCAGACACTCGACCAAATTTTATAATTGAAACGTCGAATGAAAGCAAATTTTAGTCTTTTTTGTCCCTATTCCAAAAACCACCACACCGATTTCGATAAGATTTGTGTTAGAACATCTCTGAACTTCGATGTACCAAACGAAAAAAAAAACATCTAAATCGAATCACAATTGGGGGAGCTATCTCACAACATAGTACACTCCGCGAGGTATAAGCTGAGCTTTGCATTAGTGTGAGTGATCACCAATCAGGCAGGAGCTTGAAATTTTGTCCGCGAGGTATAGGCTGAGCTTTGCATTGGTGTGAGTGATCACCAATCAGGCAGGAGCGCGGCGAGACAGAATGGCGCCGCGCCTAAGGCCGGTTGTCACACCTACACTATCCATGTACACTCACACAAATGCAAAGCTCAGCTTATGCCTCGCGGAGTGTACATGAACTTTCTATCCCCTTTCTACAACAAATATAAGATAACTAAAATCTTATCCCGTTCAAGATGGATCAAACTGCACACGGTGTGCAAATTTGTTTGTGGTCGATTGGTACTTTAGGAGTCCATCGCGGAACAACGTAACGTGTAATTTATATAAATTAAGATTTACATAATTTATATCTGTAGTAGTATGAACGCGTGCCAAGTAGAAAGAGCCAAGCAACAGAGCTGTCGTCATGTCGTCCAGATGTCAGCACATCTGCTGCCGCGGTTCGCTGGCTCTAACGTCTTATGAACACAACATACACGTACATACACAAATACACGGAGATAGGGGTGTGAGTGGCCGTTACGTTACGTCATGAAGCTATCTTAACTACCTACTCTTACTGACGTACTCCAAACAATTATACAAGGCTTCAATATCATCATCGTCAGCCCATATGCGTCCACTGCTGGCCAATAAGCCTTTCCAATATTGTGGCATATGTATCCACATAATATGTCGCAGAGCCGATGGACGTTGGGGGCAAAGGGCTCTGGAACGGAGACCACGTTCAAGACGTTCCGTAGGACGGCCTCCCGCTTGGTGGACCGACGACCTGAAGAGAGTGGCGGGAAGCGGATGGATGCGTAGGGCCGAGGACTGGACAAGGTTTACATAAGCCAACATTTTACATTGTATGTGCGTTTAATTCATTTTTTTGTCTCTATCTTCATTCTACCGCCAATCAGTAATGCGCAAACATTATTGTGTTCCGGTTTGATGGGCAATGTTTCCTGTGAAATTACAGGACATTCAGATAAAACATTTTATAGCGCTGAGTGATGATCCCACTTCAGTCCTAGGTAATGATTTGGGATCTTGTTTCAATAGCTGCGTGTCACTGTGCTGTTAAAGATAGTCATGTTGCTTATCGTCAGGCACATGTCTTGCTCGACTCGACATTCTACCAATACTAAGTATCAATACAAAAATAAATCATTTATCAAATCTAAGCTTACGCTTTTCCTATTCATGTCCACTTTGACTCAATCCATGCAAGCATTTATTGTGGTCGCTCAAGGTCGAAGCCGAACATTTCCGAGGTGTAAATCTCTTAGAATGAGGTTCCAACAAGAATGAAACGTAAATCAATTCGGAATTAAAACAAGGCTCATTGCCGCATGTCATGTGGTCACGCCGCCCTCATATCCGCTCCCGGTCGGAAGGTAATCTGACACGGAAGCCCTACGGTGCATCCACAAGCCTGGCGCCTGGATTGTACTATGAGAATATGAGAAATAGGTACATACTTGATTGTCTTTAGACCAGTGCCATAACTTGTCATAAATTGGGGGAATTTTCTGCCCCCCGTGCAAGCTTCTAAAACTGCGCCCTTGTTTTTTAACCAAATAAAAAAAGTGGATGTTTTTTATATGTATAACAAAACGCGAAAGCTTCGCCAATTGGGAATCGATTTTGATAGTTATTTTTTTGTTTAGCAGAATAGATGATGGTCTCTTTTTCGAGTTATGAACAGAGAAAATCCATTTTGTTTTGCAATTTAACTTAGTAAAGGGACTTACAATAATCTTAAATTTTGATGTCTCAGTTAAAATACGAAAAGTCACATTTAAATTTAAATGTACATTTAAACTACAAAATAGAATTTCTCTTGGAGTTATTTTGATTTTAGTAGAAAAAATTTAAAATCTGTGCATAAAATTTACAGATTAAAAAGTATATTTTTTATAAAGTTTGAGCTCGCCCCAAATAGGGTTAACAAGACAATTCAGTAACGGAACTATAATATTATTTAAAATTGATCCATTCAATCCTTAGATAAAGAATAAGATTCAATCTCATTAATCCCCAATCTAATCAGAACCCTTTTTTATACCAGAATACACATTAACAGAGGTCAATGTTAATTGGATTTCCCTTGTCATTGTGTCTGATTATCTCTTACCTATGTTAGAATCCGCGCCATCATTAAGGGTTTTGACGAAGTTTTCGAACTACGTTGCATTTATACGATGGCGTTGATAATCTTTGTATATTACGACAGTGGTGCCCATCTTGAATAATAATGAGCGGTGGCAAGTTAGTTTTTTTGGGGTTTGCATAATTTATGCAAAATCAAATGACTGTTATTTCCGAGAGGATGTACCTTTGCATGCATTTGTATAAAACTGCTATTCCTATGGCAAATCGAGGATTAAAACACTAATGAAAGGTCCTAATTTTCATAGATCAAGATCTTTGTTTCCTGCCAATGAAATTTTTAATCAAGTTCGACATCGAAAAAATCTTTAAATAAATATAAATCGACCATGTAGATTTTTTAAAAGCTCCATCTAGCCGCAAATTGAGCAAAGCTAAGCTATGCAAAATATTGTGTAAACCAGAAAACGGACATAATATAAATACAGTTAAATACATACTTATGATAGCTGTGCCTCGCGGATTTTTCTGCGTCGTTCATAAATAAATAACTCGTTTTATAAAAAAGTTGCCAATGTGCTTCTTGGCCATTGTTTTATTGCATTTCGAATTCCATTCGAATCGTTCAGGTGATCCGCCGTGATTCAGGAACAAACATTAAAACTTTGATATTTATAATATCAGGACGAAAAACGTAATTTCGAAATAAATTCGCGACGTTCCTACTCCAGTTCTACTTCGTTTCGTCCGATCGAACATCTAAATGGACGAAGCGATACCACCTTGCCCTTTTTTCTATCGGAATGCTCGTAGCTCGAAAAAGCGACATCGTTTCATGGTTGATGTTCCAAAGACACGAACGAAGAGATTTGACTCTACTTTTGTGATAAGAACGTCTAGGCTGTGGAATACGTTGCCTGAGTGGGTTTTCCCCGATGGTTACAATCTTTGTGTCTTCAAATCGAGAGTGAATCGGCATCTTCTAGGTAAACACGCTCCATCGTAGACCGCATCGTCGCTTAACACAGGCGAGATGGCGGTCAAGTGTAAACCTATAAAAGTTAAAAAAATAAACAAAAAAAAAGCGACGTGTCGAAGTACTTACAGCAGTAGGAAAGTCCCGAGTTTATTTCGAAATTACGTTTTTCGTAAAAAGATAGTAGACGCCCAGAAGGAGACTCACCGTACTAACGCGTACCTATCTTCTATATCTTGTACCATGGGTAGGGTCGGCAATTTTGTATATTTAATTATCAGGTATGCGGTAATGCGTGCACGATGGACAGTGCTTATCTTGAAGAAAAGTCTCGATGTGCATAAACATCCCACCAAATATTCCCACTGTTGTGACTCGGGGTCTTCTCTCGCAAGGAGAGAGTCAAGGTCATGCATCCAACATGCTGGCCCAGTGCGAGTTGGTGGATGACACAAGACTTCGAAAGATTTTAGGTACATGTCGTTTTCCTCACGACGTTTTAAGTTAGCGGTATAACACACTCTCGATTTGAAGACGCTAATATTGTGATAATCGGAAAAACCCAATCAGGCGACGCACTCCACAGTCTAGACGTTCTTGTCAAAAAACTAGAGTCAAAACTCTACCATTTCAAACGTCAACCATGAAACGATGTCTCTTTTTCGAGCTCCACCCAATCTACAAACTACGAAAAAGGCTAAAGTGGTATTGGATCATGCAGATCCGTCGCACACTCTCCGAAATGTATCTTCTATAAACCCGATAAGCTTTCAATTTTAAAGCTGAAGTCTTTACGAACAACGGTGTCGTTGCCTATGAGCCACAGGTGTGATCCCAGCCTCGAATTTTGGAGGCGGTCTCCAGTACGCAGCCCCAGACTTTATTCACCAGAAGAAATACAAAAAATCGAAAAAAAACTTTACTAGTAGCGCCCCACGATTTTACCCGCGCAGTTGCCGTTCCACCTGTTTTCCCGCGTTAAAAAACAGTCTACTATTACTATTATTATTATTTCCAAATTTTTTAGATTTTTAATTTTCTTCTCCAGAACAGACTTTGCAAGCAATACTACCACTACTAAAATAACTATGCCTCCAGCTGTTACTTAGCCGATCCATCCGAAAGGTGCGAACAGTACTTCATAAAAGATCGAATCTGTGCTTGGTATAACGTAGTAAGTAGGTAACCATCAAACTTATCTGGTACCGTGACTAACGCAAGGGAAGTTAGACGATGGACCTCGGCCTAGGCTGCCACCTATTGACTGTTATGCCCGAGCCACACGAGGCTAGTTTTTCAAGCTAGTATAACAAGCTAGTACTTCTAAATTCGTATAGACAACGCAACGCCAGTTCTATCTACGCGAAGCAAGAAGTACTTGCTAGTTTACTACCACTAGCTTGCTATCCTAACTTTGTGTCGCGCGGACATTAGTAGGCAAATAACTACAATTAGTTGTATGTTTACCTACACTAGAGATAGCGTCTGAGATGTGGGAACGGAAATGAGGCGGGAAGCTGCGGCGGACCACAGATCCAACTGGAGTTATCTTATCGAGGAGTGATACCGTGTAGGTACACAGGCTACTATGAAACTAATAGGTGTAGCGTACTTTGTAGTGTTGTAGTGGTAGGACCTTAGATAGAGAATAAGTAAATAGATCAGGTTTTTCAGCACGGTTCCTTTGTACCAATCGTAAGATGACGTCCATACTTGCTATGGCAACAGAGTGATGTCCGGCGACAAAAGTATGACACTTCAACAAGAGTGACAAGGAAAGAGCGATCAGACCCGTGCTTTCGGTGTAAATCGTTTGTACCTACTCTATAGGCAGAGTATATGTAAACGCTTTGTTTACTCTCTGTGTACCTCTTTTGTAGAGTGCCCTGGGGAAGTCCCACACTTTTCTGTGTATAATAAGAATGTATTTAAAACTATATAAGTATTACCTCTTCTATATCAGCTATCTGGCCGCCATACTACAAGCTTAAGTTGGGGTCAGATGTGGTTGTGTGTGAATTTTGTCCAGCAATATTTTTATTTATTTATATGATAATTATTCTGCCGTCAAGTATTCACGTGCAAACATGATTGTGTTCCCGTTTTACATTACATCTTAATCTTCCAATAGCTGTGTCACTATGCTGTTATGGGCAGACATGTTGCTTACCATCAGGCACATGACCTGCTAATCTCGTCACTCTATTTTGTAAAAAAAAAAAATGGTAGTCATAGGGGGTTAGAAGGGGACTGGTTAAAAAAGTGAAAACTTAGAACTCAGAATTTGATAGCTCGCTATGGAAACTACGCGGGTGAAACCGGAGGGTGCTAGACTGGAATAAATCTCCAAAACATTGTAGTCTAAATAAGTCTTCTAACCATGGCTATTTAGACTACGCGAAGAATTCGCTCATTTACGAGCGTGACGCTTGAGCTTAATTCACAGCACACGAAAAATTTGTGTGTCGTGCGCATAGTGGGCGGCAAACAAGTTGACCCAAAAGTGACGTGGAAGGGGAAAGTTCGCGCATGTCCACTTCCACCAAAGAGATCATCAAAACTTCATTGGGTCAACTTTTTTGCCGGCAACTATACTTACGTTTTTGCATTGATCAATAGTAATAAGCTAATAAGATTTCCAATAAGATAACTGTATAACTGACACCGTTAAAATGGCAGTACATTCCATCCATCCGTATCCTCATGGCGACATATCGGGCAGCGTGGCGTCAAATTGGCCAACATGGCGACAAATAGCATACAAGAGCTAATACCATGGCGAGCGCATCTGACCGATTGGCTTGGAACAAGAAACTGTTTATTAATTAGTTGTGTTTTATAGTTCGCTGGACCGAGATAAATGATCATTTCAAAGTATGTGATTACGTTGTTCTCCAACTAAAGCCGTATTCCTGACTTAAGTTCAATCTTGACTCTTTAAATTCGCTTTAAGTTGCAACCTTCGAAAATTTCTAAACAGATTTGCCCTTATTATTAAATTTCATGGACGCCCATGTTAGCATTTTTGTAACCCCCGACCCCGAAAAAAGGGTTGTTATAAGTTTGACGTTGATGTCAGTGTCTGTCTGTGTGTATGTCTGTATGTGGCACCGTAGAGCTCAAACGGATGGACCGATTTCGATGCGGCTTTTTTATTTCAAGGTTAGTTTCCGTGCGGTGGTTCTTAGCTATGTTTGGTGATTATCGATTCAAGATGGCCGCCTCCACAAAATGGCGGATAAAATATTGTTTCACAACCTCTTTCAATATAGATATCAAATGAAAGGGCTAGTACTAGTAAAATACATTATAAAAAAAATCAAAACCAAGATGGCCGCCACCATAAAATGGCGAATTATATTTTTTTTTACTACTACCTCAATATGGGTATCAAACGAAAGGGTTTGACTAGTAGAGAATACATTGCACTATGACAAATTTCAAATCCAAGATGGCCGCTTCCACAAAATGCCGAAATACATTTCTTTTTTTCACAACACCTTTAATATGGGTATCAAATGAAAGGGCTTGACTAGTAGAATGTTGTACAGATTACAAATCTGAGGCAGTCGGAGGTTAATTAAAATTTTTAATTTTGTTCTTTCTTGTTATTCACTACTACCTCAGTATGGGTATCAAATGAAAGGGCTTGACTAGTAGAGCATTTGACAAATTACAAATCCGAGATAGTCGGTAAATCAAAATTTTTAATTTCATTCTTGGTATAGTGTAGAGTGACGGGACGAGCAGAACGTGTCCCTGATGGTTAGCAATCAACGATAGCAACACAACGTCACGCAGCTATTGGAACATGAAGAGCCCAAATCGTTACCTGTCACACTGCGCTCATCACCCTAATATATAAGTTGCATTTTCATGTCTTTGGAAACAACCATTCCATTCGGAACAGAGCGATTTTTGCATATTATTTCTTGACAGTGGAATGACTGGCAAAGGAGTGGTACTTCCCCAGGCGGACTCTGTAAAGAGTCACACCACTAACACTTGAAGCAGGCTGGAAGCCGTGCTAACCTTATCGCGAGAACGACCGTTGTCATAATCGGCAGTAGGTTCAAAACCCGCCCGTATCTGAGTATTTTCAGCATGGTGTATGATCTTGACTGTCCCCTTGTCAGAGAAAGGTCCGAGTCCCAGTAGTGGCCACTTAAAGTACACTGCTTAAAATTATATTGACGAAATGTTTGGAACAAATAATTAAGTATCTTTGTCAATTTTAGATCCATCTCTTTGTTGATTTTTAATAAATTAATCGCAATAAAATTACGATATTTGCAAAAGCACGAAAGTAGCCGACATAGCTCAAAGAGTAAGCATGCTGAAGTGGAAATGAGCAGGCCACATCGCTCGCAGAACTGACAACCGATGGGGAAGAAAGGTTCTTGAGTGGTGACCACGAACCGGAAGACGTAGTGTTGGATGGCCTCCTACTAGATGGACAGATGACAAAGGTCGCTGGAAACCGCTAGCTAGCTACAGGTTGCGCAGGACAGTTCGCAGTGGAAATCTAGGGGAGAGGCAGTCTTGAGTTGATGATGATGGATAAAGCAAAAAGTACGTGTCTCTTAATTTCTCATAATGTAGCCGAAGATGGACTAATTTGAATGGTATATTTTTGAACCAGCCTGTTGTAATGTAGTATGACAGTACTAATAAATAGTAATTACTCATAACGAGCGTAGCAACGTACGTTAGTTGTAAAAGTAGTAGGTATCGTGCAATCTCTTCTCGCCTTTGTGTAAACCCATCACGGTCCAGACAATAAATGATTCAACGCATTGAGCCGCACTGACTCACGCTATGTCTGTCTGTACTATGGACGCGCTTACAATATTTTTATATCAATATTTTTGTGAGTCACGCTCTTATGCGGTTAATTTGGAACTAGAGAGTCTCGTAATTCGATGGCGTAAACCAGAAAGTGATATTATGTTTTCAGCATAGAGGACAAATAGTACTTATATTTACTCTATGGTTTTCAGCCTTTAAGTTGCCTTAATGTCAGTACCATTGATTTGTACCATTGATGGTACAAATGACACAACTTTGTATCCTTAGTACCATTAATGGTACTAGAGACAATTGTTTGGGGATCAGTAGTACCAAACAAAAGGACTCTTCATGTTCCCATAGCTGTACATCACTGTGCAGTTATGGGCAGGCATGTAGCTTACCTTCAAGCACATGCCCTGCTCGTCTTATTGCTTTATACTATAAAAAAGGCCCAAAATTCCAAAATCATTGCCCTTCAAACCGGGACACAGTGATAGTTTCACATTACTACTTGGCGGAAAATATTTTGTGGACTGCTTATTTATGTACCCGTTGATCAGAGATGATTTCAAAGAGCGCGCGTGCGTTAACCCGGCAGGTGGCGCGTGCGCACCTTGCGAGATGCCAGATTACGAGCATTGTCTGTTCTTGCGCGTGCGCAATTGATATACGATTGTGGTTTAATTGTTCACGTTTAATCTGCTAGTTGTGACATTTCAATGTAATTATGATTATGTCCAACGGTTTATTAAGACGATATGGTTAACTGTTTCTTGGGGACCTTTGGTTTTTTTAAACCATCTTTATTTTTACTCTCAGCGCAAAAATGACGGGATGTTATAAGTTTATCATGTTTGTGTATGTGTGTGTATACGCGCCCATGCTCAGCGTTGCATCTTTACTTCCAAACGGATAAACCGATCTTTTTTTTGTATGAAATGTTTCTTTCAAAGTTTCGCTTGCAAACATACGTAAAACTTAAAATTTTACAAAATTGCGTCTGGTTTCTGTTTTTAACCCCCGACCAAAAAAGGGGGTGTTATAAGTTTGACGTCGATGTCTGTCTATCTGTCTGTCTGTCTGTCAGTCAGTCTGTCTGTCTGTCTGTCTGTCTGTGTGTGTCTGTGGCACCGTAGAGTTCAAACAGATGGGCCGATTTTGATGTGTTTTTTTTTTATTTGAAAGTTAATATCCGTGCGGGTGTTCTTAGCTATGTTTGGTTAATATCGATTCAAGATGGCCGCCTCCACAAAATGGTGGACTAAATATTTCTTCACAACTTACCTCAATATGGGTATCAAATGAAAGGGCTTGACTAGTAGAATACTGTTCACTATAAAAAAACTCAAATTCAAGATGGCCGCCACCACAAAATGGCGATTTATATAATTTTTTTCACTACTACCTCAATATGGGTATCAAACGAAAGGGCTTGACTAGTGGAATACTTTGCACTATCACAAATTTCAAATCCAAGATGGCCGCTACCAAAAAATGGTTCACCATACCACCATACATTTTTTTTTCACAACTACCTTAATATGGGTATCAAATGAAAGGGCTTTAGTAGAAGAAGGTCTAGTAGAATGTTATACAGATTACAAATCCGAGGTAGTCGGGGGTTAGTCAAAATTTTTAATTTTGTTCTTGTGTTCTAGGTAAGTATGCACGTTGCATGCTCTATCGTAGACCTCGTCGTCGCTCGACGTCAGACGGCCGACGGTCAAGTGTCAATTTGTAACCTTACTAGCGACCCGCCCCGGCTTCGCACGAGTGCAAGGCTGATACTAAAAATACGAATGAACATGGTTATTGTGGTTTATCCATACGAGATATACCATAATTGACTTTTTTGTAGACCTTTTTAAGGGGTACAATACTGCGGTACATTATTTTGATCCATCTCGTAGGAGCCATCGTTTGCAAAGTAAGCAAGCGCAAAAAAATGTGTTTGTTTATGACATCACATTAGAAACCCTTAAAATGATTAGCGTTTCCTCTTGAATCACGCCATCTATTTAAAGAACCCGCATCAAAATCTGTTTGATAGTTTTAAAGGTCTATTCATACATAGGAATATAGGGGCAAAGACAGCGACTTTGTTTTATACTATGTGGTAGTTAAAAAAAAGTTGAGAGATGTCAAGGGACACCCGGATGGAACGAAGTTCTTGTCGATTAAGGCGGGTGGGTAATCCTCCCTGATCTGAGGCCAACGTTATAAGTGGAGGCAGACACGATATCCGTCGGCGCGGCGTTACGACATTAGTGAAGGAATTGTAATAAAAAAAATAAGTTATAACAATATTTTTTTATTACTTATTAACAAATATAATGTAAGTACTTAACATAAACTTAAGGAGTAGCGTTGACGTATTATATAAACATTATAACAATGATTCATTATTTATTATCATTCCGAATGTTAGCCATTCATTCGGATTGCATTTAGAAACAGTACTCATATTATTTCCAATGTTGCTTACAAATATTAGTTTTACGAATGAAATTTGTCGAAATATGCGTCAATCACACCAATCGATATTACATGAACATTACGATATAAAATATACGATAGTATATAACGTGACAACATCATTACAATACATTGATGAAATATTACAGACAATTCTCAGGAAAAAAGAACAAAATTATCGTACCGGTAGTGACCTCTCCAGATTTTCTATGACACTAGAGTAGGATACAATCCACAGCTGATTAAATTTTGAGTTCTGCGCCACCTATTGGTAATTATAGGAACTTTGATGTGCAAGTCAATTCTGGCAGTAGTCGTAAATTAGTGGTCTAGCCTCTAACCAAATACTCATAGGGATTGTGCAACGCCATCTATTTTTAAGCGCAAGAGTCAGTTATAAATCGCCAAATATAAAATAGAAAAAAAACGATAAAATTGAAACGCCAATAGAAAATACTTAGATTTAAATTAAATGCGTTGATAAGAGGGATCCCTTATAAAAACTATTATTCTCAGGAAAAAAAATTACAAAAAGAATGTTGAGAGAAAAAAGAACAAAAAGAGTATTGCGGTAACTACCGAGACTCGAACCGGGGGCACCTATCATCATAGGTGACCCCATACTTACCAATTGCGCCAACCGGTAAAATTTGTTATCGTATTCTAATTCTTCTAATTCTATGACGTCATAGGCACGAAACGTTACACTTTTTCGTGAGATTTTTTTCCGTCTAGCTCCCTTTCATAACGCGCGATAAGGAACTTCGTTCCAAAAACTTGGGCACATTCCTTCGATAAGTGGTTGTACATTAAGAAAACGAGAACATTCTTCAAACCACTGAATTTTGTACAGAGAAAAATGAAAATCGGCGTAATGAAGTTGTATATTAAATAAAAAAATAATTTAGTTGGAAATACTTCCCTCTTAACACTTGAATGTTTCATACATTGGATAGCAGTACAAAATCAAATGTGAAAAGTACGGTATGGCTCTATTACTCTGGTGGACTCCTTGTAGACTACCACTACCAAAATTAACTCAATTTACAAAGTCACGCCGAACTAATAATCTGAAAACCAAAGTAGATACCTACAATAAAATGTAAATAAAACAGCTAAAGAACAGTTTTATTGTAAATACCTTTGGTTTGTTTTTATTGAAAAGTCTTTAGATTGAAATCGTATTTCCGTCGTTTTGTTGGAGCCCATTTCATTAAGTTTCATTTGAATATTAAATACGAGTATCATCGTAACGGAAATGAAGAGGTGACAAGGAAGGTTTTGGTGGGAATGCTGTTTTAAAGATTAATTTATTCATGTAGAGTGTTACGGTTAAGTTGTGTATTCAATCGTATCGATATCAAAATAGGGCGACTGTATTTCTTTCACTGTTTTTGTATGATCCATTATTGATTGGCCTTGTGGCTCAGTGGGTAGTGTATCTGCTCGCTGAGTTGTATGAATACGGATGGTCCCTTTTCTTTTTTTTTAACTTTTATAGGCTCACTCTTGATCACCACCTCGCCTGATGTTAAGCGACGATGGGGTCCACGATGGAGCGTGTTTACCTAGAAGAAACCGATTCACTCTCGATTTGAAGACACAAAGATTGTAACCATCGGGGAAAACCCACTCAGACAACGTATTCCACAGCCTAGACATTCTTATCACAAAAGTAGAATCAAATCTCTTCGTTCGCGTCTTTGTAACATCAACCATGAAACGATGTCGCTTTTTTGAGCTACGAGCATTCCAATAGAAAAAAGGGCAAATTGGTATTAGATCATGTAGATCAGTGGCACACTCTCCGAAGTTTATCCAATAAAAACCCGAAAGGCTAGCAATTTTTCGGTGATGTTCAAGACTTTGAAGTCTTTTTCGCACAAGAGTGTCATTGCCTATGAGCCTTTTAGCACATCTCTCGATTGATTCCAGGGCTTCCAGCTGATACTTGACCGATCCATCCCAAAGGTGTGAACAGTACTCCATACAGGAGCGAATCTGTGTTTGATATAATGTGAGCAACTGTTCAGACTTGAAGTACCTTCGCATTTTATCCTCCTAATCCAAGTTCCATATAAAAAAGAAAACAAATGACAAAGGTCACGGACCCCGGAGTATGTGGAAAAGCTAAATTCCAAAAAAAAACGGATATTTAATCTGGGTGTTCTTATGTGTTATATTTATCAGCTATCTGGCTCTATTAGTATATTTATCAGCAATCTGGCTTCCATAGTAAAAGCTTTTATTAGTTTAGGACTAGGTAAGCTATATACCTACGGTGTTCCGTGAAGAAGACGTTGATCAATTAACTGATACGGAATCTAAACACCGTAATCCAAACAATTTCTCAAAGAGTACCCGTGAACTTTGTATAAGCTTAAGCATAACCCAAGTCAAAGCCTAACAGAGAGAGAGTCAAGCCCATAATCCACCACGCTGGCCCAGTCCAGTGGATTTGAAAGTGGATAATGATGGTGTGAAATGTGTATACTTATTTTTAATATAATTTGACAACACGAGCAGGACATATGCGTAATGGTAGGTAACAGTACAGCAACACAAAGTTATTCGAACGTGAGCCCAAATCATTATAGAGGTATATGATTGCTCTGCTATCGTCACCTAGAGATATTAGGCAATCTCTTTGCTCCATAATTTTACAAAGATGTTTGGCTCATGACTCAATTATGCATTAAAGTGCTCTCATAAAACTCCGACAATGCTCCGGGCTGAGCATCATTCCTGTTCGACTATTAATTTACCTGCTTGGCTTATTATATCCTCATAGTTAGTATATATTCAAAATATTGAAAATATGCTTTATTAGTTTACAATGGGACTGGCATAGAGTTGTAGTCTAAAAGCCCCTATAAAACTAAGGAATAAAAAAGAACTCCGCCAGCGCCGTTTTTACAACATTAAATACCAGACGTCCTCACAGCGAAACATTTATTTCTTATAAGAAACATACGAGTATCTTACATTACAAAGATTCCGCAAAAGGGAAATGTGAAATTGCGCACGCGTTGAAATAGTAGCAGGCGTTACTAGGTAGGGGTGCAATCTCCAGCTGCCGACCACCTGCCCTCATAGGGATTTCTGGACGTTGACCCCGGACTCTGACCGGGAACTTGAACCAATTTAGCATTTTATGTATTCTATCAGCAATTTTTATGTTTGACATTTCATAAAAATATGTAAAATATAAATGTTAATGTTAGGATGTTTGTAACGTTGCTCTTATAATCTAACTGTGTTTCAAATTACAGACTAAGCCGTTCAAACATTGTAACGTGATTGAGCAACGTTACAAACATCCTAACATTAACATACGCCGCCTGTATTTACAATAATTGAAGTATTGTAACAGTTTTATAGTGGTACTTTTTGTAGTGGTAGGATTCCTAGCAGAGTCCGCCTGGGAAAGTTCCACACCTTTCCCAGTTACTCTACCGGCAAGCAGTAATGTGCAAACATTACTGTGTTCCGGTTTAAAGGGCAAAGTTTTCCAGAGAACCGGTTTGAAGGGCAATGTTGGTTACAATCTTGGTGTCTTCAAATCGAGAGTGAATCGGTTTTTTCTAGGTAAGCACGCTCCATCGTAGATCTCATCATCGCTTAACATCAGGCGATATGGTGGTCAAGTGCGAACCTATTATAGTTAAAAAAAAAAATCCGGAGAAATTACAGGGCTCAGAGATATAGCATCTTAGATCTCTGGGTGACGAGCGCAGTGCAGTGCTAGGTAATGATTTGGACTCTTCATATTCCGATAGCTGCATGTCACTATGCTGTTATGTGGCAGGCATGTTCCTTACCATCAGGCACAAGTCCTGCTCGTCGTCCACTCTTCATTAAAAAAAATCCTATAGTACAACCTTTGATTAGTTTGGGAGCTAGTTAATGTTTTGTGAAGAATGTCGCAAAATATTTATTTATTACTAGCGGTATACATATTTTTTCGTATACCTAATGAACTGTTTACAGGAAAATATGTAATTCATCGTAATCGGCATTAGTGCAAATGGAATTTTCAATAAATCCCCTGCAGCCGAACGTAGGCCTCTCGATACCCCAGTCCCCACTCTATTTTTTTTGTTTATAAATTGTGACGAGACGATCAGGACATGTGCCTGATGGTAATCAACATGCCTGACACATAACAGCACAGTGACACGCAGCTATTTACATCTTCAATCAATCAATTCGATCAACGTACATCTTTGTTACCATAGGAAGGAACTAGCCACCAAGATACGGGTTTTTAACACCCAGTTTGGTGGATAGAGTAACATGACAACATAAATGTACTATTTTTGGATGAATATATGATTTGATTTCATCTTGGAGTTTAGGTTTTCTAAAGCAAGGAAAATATAATATTGCTGTGATAAAACATAATAACAATTGATTTTTTAAACCGCATTGTATCCTTTCACCACAGATGAATTCCCATTACGTAATAATTTGTGACAACAAAATAATTAACCACAACATTTTATATAAGTAAGTACTTAATTCATTTAATATAACCAGCAGTTTCCCGTGTTTTCACCCGCGTAGTTCAGGATATCGTAATTTTCCCAGGATAAAAAATAGCCTGCCTATATTCCAAAACATTATCAATCCACGTACAAAATTTTATCAAAATTCCTTCAGTAGTATTTTAAGTGAAAGAATAACGAATAAACGTACATTAGGTAGGTATACACGCATCCATCCATCTATACATGCTTACAAACTTTAACGCGCTGATAATACTAAATTTTCACAGCTTTCTAGCTTCTATGACTGTTTTAGCCACTATTGTTTTCTGTTTCACTGTTTCCGCGGTATTTTTAACTGACTTCCAAAAACTACTGCAGGGATTTGGATGAAATTTGGTAAATAGATAGAAATAGTAAATAGTAAATTTGTCTTGAATAACACATAGGCTATTTTTATTCTAGGGAAATAACTGGGCATTTTAGCAGCATTACGCAAATCTTCGAGAAGACAGTGGTACGTGTGGGGTTTGAACCCGGGGTCTACGGATCGGCAGGTGCCGATCTCCCGACTAGAACAGCTGTAACTTTGTTTTCTCCATTTAGTGATGTGTAATCCATCTATGTTCCAAATTTCAGCCGAATCCATGTACTTAGTATTTTTTACGTGAAAGAGTAACGAGCTTATTCGCATAATATCAGATTCTCAAAATATCAGATTCTCGAAATCCATCCATCCATACATTATTGCAAACTTTCGCGTTTATAGTATGAGTTGGATGTTTTTTATAATTATTTTGTTGTTATTATTATGTAACGGTAATTTATTTATGGCTAAAAGACAGATTGCGGTTTGAAAAACAGTTTCAATTAATGTTTTGTTACATCACAGCAAATGACGAGAAGTCTATTAGCAGAACTCTTTTATGTTTTTACAATAGGGACTTGAGGCTTCCTCCGTAGTAACGGAGTATAGTGTCGGAGCGGCGGCGGAGCAGCAGAGTAGCCCTTCTACTTCTACCGCCTTACTACATCGGTTATGGGTTAGCTATTGCTGTTTCTATCAATTTCAAGCGAAAAAAAAAGACAGAGTTATTACTCGAAGCTTTAATATTTTAAAGTTAAGACAGTGACAGCTTTAGTTAGGCGATAGACTCTCTGGCCGTGCCCGTAAAGACGCTTTTTAAATGAGTGAAATCTTGTACATTCGTGTCAGCAATATGATTAATAGCAGTATAACCTGTAGCTTTACAGATAACATTTGTGCAACATTAGTTGCTGTAAATGTTATTTCTAAGTTAAAAGTCTTCATTTCTACCGTTAGTTTTTTTTTTACTTTTATAGGTTTACACTTGACCGCCATCTCGCCTGATGTTAAGCGACGATGCGGTCTACGATGGAGTGTGTTTACCTAGAAGAAACCGATTCACTCTCGATTTGAAGACACAAAGATTGTAACCATCAGGAAAACCCCACTCAGGCAACGTATTCCACAGCCTAGACGTTTTTATCACTAAAGTAGAGTCAAATCTCTTCGTTCGTGTCTTTGGAACATCGACCATGAAACGATGTTACCTTTTCGAGCTACGAGCATTCCGATAGAAAAAAAGGCCAAGGTGGTATCAGATCATGCAAATCAGTCATGCAAGTTAGTCCCTAAGACTGCCAATAAATGTACCTTAGTAGTGGTAGGACTCTTAGTAGAGTTCTCCTGGAGAAGTACCACACCTTTGCCAGTTATTCTACCGCTAAGCAGTTAAATGCAAACATTACTGTGTTCCCGTCTAAAGAGCAATGTTACCAGAGAAATTAGAGATATGATATCTTAACGAGCGCAGTGCAGTGCTAGGTAATTATTTGGGGTCTTCATGTTCCAATAACTGCGTGTCACGGTGCTGTTATGTGGCCGGCATGTTGCTTACCATCAGGGGCATGTTCTGATCGTCTGGACACTCTATACTATAAAAAACCCTAAACAGTCACAGTACAGTCTAAAAGTGTGCCAATATGTTGTCAATATCCGTTATAAAGCATAATTAGGTACTAAAAACGGCTTCTAAAATGTACATCTGGATTCAGGTTTCCCAAAACGCACCTGTTGAGAACCGTTGACCCAGTGCCCTTAATTTGTCGTGTCCACGCAAAAATACTTACAAATTTTAGCGTACGGTTTTATGAGTCAGCCCCGAATTGTTTATCGAAATTTTGCGGTCAATCTCTCACTACGTAACTCATACTTACGAGTACATGCCTTTTACATTACGTTCAAACTACGTGATTTGCCTAATCTATTATAGTGGTAGGACTCTTTGTAGAGAAATACAGATTTGCCTGTTATTCTAATGTCAAGCAGTAAGGAGCAAATCGAGTAAACAGCAAAGTGGTCCGTTTTAAGGGTAAAGTTTCCAGAGAAAAAAAAAGAGCAAAAAGACAAATAAGTAGAAAAGACTAAGTAAGTGCTTCTTTGTAAGCAATCCATTTTACAAATGTAGTGAATTTATATCAATGGAGTTATCTGAATCTTCATTTTTGTACAAAGGACAAAGGAAAAAAAATGTTAAATTTAATTGACGAATGAATCATTTTTACGGATGTTAAAACATTAAATAAGACAAGATAGAAATGTAGAGTTAGTTAGGGCCACTAAACAAGTTATGATTTAAGTCATTTTAAAAAATTAGATCAGTCGGATCGAGAGCCACCTTTTAACAACATAAAATATAAACGTTTACACTTAACCGACGGCGTCGATGAGGTCTAAGATGGAGCGTGCCTACCTAGAAAAAAAATTGGTTGTCTGTAAAATCAAGTTCAACTTTTGGTTTATGGCTTTAATTGTGGTTTAACCTCACAATTTCGCCAATGTCACGTAGAAAGATAACGGAAAGCGTAACGGAACATAACGGGACACTTTTTCGTGTACACAGCCCGTGTTCGTCGATTTATTAGACGTTGTCACGTCAAAAACCGATTCACTCTCGATTTGAAGTCATTCAAATCATGTCATTCAAAGATTGTAATCATCGGAAAAACTCACTCAGGTAACAGATTAAACAACTTAGACATTATTTATCACAAAAATGGAGTTACACCTCTTCGTGCGAGTCTTTAGAACATCAACCATTTATAAAAGTAACAATTAGCAATTATAAAAGTACCTACTTGCCATTAGGCAAATTTAGGTAAAATTTATCCGTTTTTAAAATTGATTATAAAAATCTGGAGAGGCCACTAGTTAAATAGTAAAAACTCAACCTTTAAATCCTTTAACCTCCTGAGTACCAGACACTCTTTTTCTATTGTTTCTTTATGAAACTTTTGTGTTGCACTATTAGACTATCACTTAGTACGGGAAAAATATTAGAAAAATTCAGGTACCGGAAAACCTGGTTTTTCACTATGTTCTATACAAAGTACAAGGGAATTAAACTATTATGTGCTTCATAAAGGACGTAGCCTATGTTTGGAAGATTAGTGAGCAAATAAGAGCAATAAATAATAGACTGGATGTATAATTTTAAGTAGTTTTACTAAATGTTTCATAATTAAGAGAAATTAAACTATTTTTCATAACAAATTGAAAAAAACTAAACTCTTTTTATAATTTATAGTAATTCAATAGGAGGAACATTAGACACCAATAATTTAAACTTATATTAAACTTTGTAGGACTCAATAGTCAACTAGGAATTAACAGTCTTCATGGAAATCAGTGAAAGAATTCCCATTAGGCGTAAAACATAAGTAAATTTCACATTTCATGCAAAATCCCGTAGTTTTTTATCACAGGCATTCTTTCTGTAGCGACATTGTTTTGTATCATATGCTGGCAAATGCGCTGCACTTTTGGTACGATTTTCTTTGGAAGGAACTGGTTTAATTAAAATCTTACAATCTTTATGTTTTGGTTCAAGTTCTTCGTATTCAACTTCACCATCATCATCAGTATCTTCTTCATTGTCATCAATTAGTTTGGTGCCTAAATTCTGTTTGTATTCTCGCATTTGAACGATAATTTTCCTTGGTGTACCCTTCTCTACTTCTACCATTCTATATCATATCTTATATCTTTTGGATTTTTTGTTCTGGCGTCACTTCAGGGTCATAAACGCATTTTAATCTCAGTCTAATGTGAAAAATCGGGTTCGAGTTGGTTCGATTGACTCGAAGCCGATTTTTTTCACATTAGACTGAGATTAAAATGCGTTTATGACTGAATTGACGCCAGAACAAAACTTCAAAACATATAATAAGATATGATAAATAATGGTAGAAGTAGAGAAAAACACCAAGGAAAAATATCGTTCCTCCAAAGAGAACCAACAAAGCTATGGCTTTGTTGTCAATTGTGAGTTCTTACTTCTACCCCGGCTACAACCACGGCTTTGCCCACGAGATGTGCCCCTTGAACGTTCTCTTGCTCGTGGTAAGTATGACGAAGTTGAGAGACAATCTGAGTTGTCTGATGTTGCTGGAGATGGCACAGAAATAACCAAGTCATTTGCATCTTCGCTAGAACTACTGGAACCGCTTTTACGGAGATCACACAGACTGTTTGGTTGGTTTCTGGTGGTTGAAACTTGGGATTTTAGTCTGAATCATCTCCAGAATAATTGAAGTCGGAGTGATTCAAAATATCTGCGATGAGGTTAGGTGTTAAATCTAAAAAAAATACAAGAAATCGTTAACGTACTTTACATAGTACTCGGGAAGCCAGGCGTGAAATATATGAATTACATACTCTTGTACTTTGCAGAGGACATAAAACCTAATACCAAGGTTAGGTTCGGAATATTTTATTTTTGGTAAAATATTACTTTGAGCAATTAGTTTGTACTATCAATAACTGTTTTGACACAAAAACTATGAAAAAACATAAAAATATAAAATTTTAAAATGGTTAAACTTACTTCTGCGTAAACTGATCTTTGCTCGCCCACATTCCAACGCTATTTTAAAAGAATGACAGATGTCAAATGTGTTGTTTTATTTTTTGTATTAACCAGTGTAGTCACTAGATGTCGTCAGCAACATATTTTTAGAGCTAATAATGAAAATAGAGACCACAGATTATTATTTTTCCTACGTACTATGTGTAGTACAGATGTACGCAGGAGGTTAAAATAAAAAAAGAAAGTCACAGGTAGCGATCAGCTGTTCCGAGACAGGTTGATGTGTGTGTGTGTGT
Organism: Ectropis grisescens; assembly: GCA_017562165.1. Classification (NCBI taxonomy): domain Eukaryota; kingdom Metazoa; phylum Arthropoda; class Insecta; order Lepidoptera; family Geometridae; genus Ectropis; species Ectropis grisescens. Next base: position 13,052,653 of record CM029786.1, read on the forward strand.
GGGTGCGGATACTAGTGTGCGTGGGCAGATGCTGTAACATCTGCCGCGGCGCGTGCGCCCGCGCCTCTTGATACTTTATCTAATTTGATACTTGGAGATCTAATTAGAATTACTATTTTCAAATGAGACAAAAAAACACTAAAAGTCATATACATATATAAAATACCTGACACCTAACATGATTTGAACAAATTTTGTGTTAAGGGTCATAAAAAAACTGAAACATACTCAACTCCCATGATGTGAGTTCGATTGTAGACTTCCCTACTCGTATAACAGAAACGTCACAAACAGCGATTGACCTTATTTTTACAAATGTATCGCGAGAACTTACTTCAGCAAACTCGATAAATACCCTTCTGTCAGATCACTTGGCCATACGCGGAGTGGTGACATTCACTCACTCAACTCCAGCACAACTCACTCGCCTCACGCGTGATTTTTCGCAGAATAACCGCGCAAATTTTGTTATCTCTATTGACAGTATAGATTGGTCTGAAGTAAGTGAGAGAAACAAGACCGCTCAAACGTTTGTGGTGGCACTGATCAATATTTTAACAAATAAGTATGATACTTGCTTCCCGATAAAACGAACACCAAGTAACAAACGTGACGCGTCGTGGGTTACGCCTGACATAATAAATCTAAAATCGTTGTTGTTTGATATTTCGAAATTAGTTGACCAATTTCCTGAAGAAGAGAACTTAATAGCTATGTTTGACGATCTGAACAGGAAATACAATTCGACTTTGAATATGTCTAAAACAAATCATTATAATAGTATAATACATGGAAGTACGAATCCATCTAAAGCTATGTGGGGAATCGTGAACACGGAGAGGGGAAAAACAATACCCCTAGGTTGAACTTTTCCGAGATTGTAAAAGATTGTAACGGCAGTAAGTTTAGTTCGCCAAAAATGCCGTTAATGCTATGAATGTTCGGTTTTGAATGCAGCTTCTGCCTGTGGGGCGCCTAAAGCTAATGCTGCTACTGTATGTAAAATTTTAGTATCAGCCCGTCAGGCGTCTGACCGTTCCCTCAGACTAACAAGTTTTTCGGCTGATGAGGTATTCCGCATAGTCTCCTCCAGAATACCTCCGAAAAGTCAAAAGACATATACGGTGTGTCCATGGAGCTAATTAAACTAGCAATTTTGCCTCTAGCTCCGGTTCTCGCCACACTGTTTAATAAGTGTCTTAGGGAGGGCTCGTACCCGTCGCCGCTGAAGTTATCGAAAGTGTCCCCGATATTTAAAGGCAAAGGCAAACGGGACGATATTGATGGATATAGACCAGTATCGATTATACCAGCGATAGCCAAAGTGTTCGAAAATGGCTTGAGTTCGCGATTAGTGGCCTACTTATCAGAAACCGAGGCGCTGTGTGAACAACAATACGCATACCGCGAAGGAGGTCTACGACTTCTCTAACGCGTGAACTGATTCGTAGTGTGTTGGCTGCCCGTGAACATAAAGAGCAAGTAGCCGTCTTGTGCTGTGACTTATCGAAGGCCTTCGACGTCGCAGATCATGAGACCTTAGCGTTAAAACTGAAGCACTATGGCATAGCTGGGAAATCATACGAGGTATTTACTGACATGTTACGAGGCCGCTCTCAAGTAGTGGATGCTGGCGATGGCGATAATAAATCAGACCCGCTGCCTTCGTCTATGGGAGTACCGCAGGGTTCGTCAGTGTCAAATATAATGTTCTCTCTCCTACTAAACGATCTACCCGAAGCCGTAAAGGGTGCAGGCATATTCATGTATGCAGATGATGTGGCTGCCGTAGTCACAGCTCTTACAATAGAGGAACTAGAAGATAAATTAAATATTGTAATTGGCGGCTTAAATTCATGGTTTAGTACCAACGGTTTTATGTTAAATTCAAAAAAGACTCACTTCATTCACTTTTGTCTATCGGGCCACCACACGAAACCGCTAAAAGTCTCGCTAAACGGTGTTAGGATTGAGCAGGTACGGACCACCACATTTTTGGGGTTCGAGATTGATCGCTGCATGACGTGGGAATACCACATCGACAAGATGTGTGCTAAAGTTAGCAGTGCGTGTTTTGCGCTAAGACGAGTATCCCGAGTGGTGTCTCCGGAAGTGTCACGTGCATGTTACTTTGCCACAGTGCATTCTCGGTTACAATACGGCGCCGAGCTATACGCGCGCGCTGCTGACTGGGAGCGTGCGTTCCGCGCCCAAAAACGTGCCGTACGTGCCATCATTGGCGTATCGCAATGTACATCCGTAAGACCATACTTCAAAGAGCTTGGGATACTTACGTTACCTGCTATATTGATTTACCAAGTGGCTGTATATGTCAGAAATAATCTAGAATCGTACAACACGCGAGGAGAGAGACATTCTCGTAACATACGCAACGCCGACAAGTTGGATGTTATACCACACTCTCTCACGAGGTCACAGAAGTTGACTCACATTATGGGACCGGAAGTTTATAACACTCTTCCGAAAATAGTTATATCGGCCCCAAGTTTTGGCAGCTTCAAAAACAGATTGAAGTGCTGGCTTATCGATCAAACTTTTTATAGTTATAGCGAATTTTTAGAGTGATGGCAAAGTTCCCATAAAAATGTAAATAAATAAATTTGACATGGGTCAGTACAATTGTATTAAAACCATATTATAATCGTATAATGTTTTCTGTACAATAATTATTATAATACAGAAAAGTAGTCATTTCAAACTTTGAAAATGTATACAATTTTGTATGCTCTTTCTTTTTTTGTTTTTTATTAATTGACGTGTAAATTGTACATTTATGAATAAAGTACTTTGACTTTGACTTTGACTTTGAAATTAATAAAGCATACCTGGTGTATGCTTTATAAAATATTAAGGGGTTCTTTAATCGACGACGAAAATTTGAGTTGCCCGTTGAGTACGAAACTTAGTATTTTTTTTCGAGATCAAGAACTGCTTATCTGCAATTACCGATTATCTTTTTACGAGTTTAACATTTAAACTTTGCCATTCAAATATTAGTAGGAAGTAAAGTAGGATTAAGTTTAATTCAAGTATCAAGCAGTGTTGGTCGCGGTAGGCCGCGGGTCAGCTGCCGGCGCGTGCGCATCTCGCGGCTGTGCTGAGGCTGCACACCGCTGTGTGGTGTAACACACAAGCGGAACGCGATCCTACTAATATTATAAACGCAAATGTTTGGATGTATGCTTGTTACTCTTTCACCTAAAATCTACTGAAAGGATTTTATAAAATCCCGTACATAGGTGGATAATGGTCTGGAATAACACATATTATGCTACTTTTTTATCCCGAGAAACTAACTGGACCGGGAACTACGTGGGTGTAACCGTGAGGCAGAGCTAGTTAAATCATATAACTCGTCTTATATCTCTGGTTATGTTTACGAGTGCAGTGTAATTAAATGGTGGACGGTAAGTAATTTGAATTCTTCATTTACCGTGTGCACTGTGTGTATCAGTTCTCTAATTGCCTTGTATTGCTCGTCTCAGCGTGGTATATTATCATTACTATAAAAAGTTGGATACAATACAATCTTGGCGTGTTCAAGTAGAAAATCAATCGGTTTTTTATAAGCGCGCTCAATTGTAGGCTACATCATCGCTCAACATCAGGTAAGATGGCCAAGTGCTAACCTCTATTATCGATTAAAAACACCAGGCAATGAGAAGTTGGTCTTGAATATTTAACCGATTTCAAGGACCATGCTGTCAATTAGTTGGAATATTTCTTATGGTCTATTTTCTTTCTTTTATTTTGAGTGACTTTTAACATTCTTGAGAAAACCTTAGAGTTCTCTAATTTCTAAGTAGCATATAATCTATGTACCATCTGCAATCAAACTATGGTAATCAGTGTCTGCATATCTACCGCTCAATTAAATATGCTCTGGCTTTACTATTCCTTTCTTTATAATTTTAAGCGAAAAGAAAAGAGAAAGCGACATCAAAGTTAAGATTTCAGTTTTTGACTGCCCTAGTGGCTTAGTTGGTAGTAGCTCTGCCTGCGAAGCCGAGGGTCGTGGGTTCGATCCCCACCCAGTGCAAATATTTGTGTGATGAATTCAAATGTTTGCACTGTGTCTGGGTGTTACTATGTATAATAAGTATGTATTTAAAACTATATAAGTATTATATCAGCTATCTGGCTGCCATCACACAAGCTTTGCTTAGTTTGGGGTCAGATGGCGTTGTGTGTGAATTGTCCACCAATATTTATTTATTTATTTATTATTAGTTAAGCTTTTTCAGTTACTCTCCGTTCATGAGTATGGTACATGTGCCAGTCGTTGCTATCCTCGCTCATATTTAAGAGTTGAGGGCGACGCGGCGGCGTCGAGATAGGGATTTACTTGTATGACTTTAGCGGCACAAAACCATGTACAAATATTGATAAATATTAAAAAAGGCATTGTAATTTTCAAAATTTGTGACGTTTAAATAACTTAAATACACAAGATTGAGCTTAAGTCAAGCATAGCATAGTATAGCAAATACTATTTTTGTTCTATGAAGTGATGTGTTATTTTTATAACTATATGTACAAATATAGATAATAAGGAAAGTATGTACTTAGGCACTAAATGGTTCACTCAATACTACTAACTTAGCTAATGACTACTTAGTTATTAAAGCTCAACTATTGCACGTCCGCTAGGACAAACTGTTGATACCAGATCTTTATAACACCATTATGTACACGGTTTTACGCAATAAAATTTCTTTCTTTCTTTCTACGGTTAATACCCAAACCGCTGCCGCTTACTGCTTGCGCCCGCCCCGAAGGTACAGTGAGTCATCGGCAATAATCTCTCTGAATAACTTATCCCGAACACATTGCACTCTTTGCGACCTGTAAATCAATAATTACTTACCATTTCAGTATTTATTTACATCGTTTTATGTCATTGACACGATATATCCTCATTAGTGTTTATTTAATAGGAATCTACAAGGTCTAAATATTTATTACGTTATACGAATTCCAAGCATTGTATTGGTAGGACTACCTGCACTGTCTGCTAAGCCGAAATGTGCAAACATTAATACGTTACGGTTCGAAGGACAATGTCTCCAGAGAAATTACAGGGCACCGAGATAATTCATCATTTTCGCGACGAGTTCTGTACAGTGTTAGCATTGTACCGTATTGTTAGGGGCAAATAAATTGCTAACCATCAGGCGCATGTTTTGTTCGTGTTGTTTTTAGATACCTTATCAAATAAAAATACAAAAAAAACCCGCCAAAAGCCCGACTGCAAAGATAATTTTGTAAATTTTCATCATTCGGTGTAATATAGTTACCAAAGTGAATCGAGCGGCCTAAAAGCTTCACATTTGCTGCATACTGCGGGAACTCGTTGACGCTCTCGGATTCTCCGGTGAACCCGCCGCGGCCTGCCCTTTCTCAGGTCCATCTCAGAGCCAACGCTCTCTTACCGACACACCTGAATGCCGTGACCACCTCGAGGGCCAACTAGTAAATGGGTGGTCACTGGTCAGACACCCTCTCGTCTGATCCCCCGCGACGGACCAGATGTTTCTCCGGTGTCTATCAACCTCTGGATACAGGACGCAGAGGACAGAGAGACCGACACTTATATTTCCATTTATTATTATATATTTGTTATTATCGCCAAGTGTCGAGACGCGTCTCAATCACGCCAACGCCGTTTACGCCACGCAATTCCCCACTTCGACTTGGAACCCAAATCCCTGGCGAGCGGCTCCACCTACTGAATGACCTTGGCAAGTTATTTAACCACATAGATCATCAGTCGAGAAACTTTCCAAGATATTCCAGTCCCCCCAACGAACTTCTACACGCAACCGTCGAGGGGGCGAGGTTTGCGCGAGTATACCCTTCCAGCTGGGATTAGCCATCAGAGTACGAGATACTACTGATGTAAATTATTGCATGAGACCTAGGATGCATCAGGTGGAGGTTCCCGAGCCTCAAACCTCTTGTTAGACACTTCTCACACAACACTAACAAAGTACCTACTTAGGCCCAAACTACTAACACTAAAAATACGAGTATGTTCTAAATGTTCTAACTAAAAGAGTCCAGGCCATAATCCACCACGCTGGCCTAGTTGAGGTTGGTGGAGACGCATATCCTCGAGTGATTCATGAAATTTGCTTCATGGTGTTTTTCTCTACCGTGTTTACGTTAGTGGCATTACGCAGATGACTTCGAAAAGACAGTGGTGTGCGTGGGATTCGAACCATGACCCATAGTCCTCCGATTTGACAATCGTTGTTCTCCCGACTAGACCAGCCCTGACTTCCGATATATGTAATAAATACCTATGACTCATACAAACTCCTAGACACAGACAATAATTGTTAACCCTTAAATTGGCAAAACATTTTTTTTGTGAAATATGTTTGTATAAGGTTTTATCCTGTTTAATTGTAGTCTTAAGAGCACACAAAAATATAAGAAAAAAATCCAACTTTCATAGTTTTCGCGAAATCCTATGTGCTACAGGTATGACGTTGCCAACTACTTAACAAAGTTCTAATGTTTTTGTTTGTACTACAGGTATGACATTGCCGTGTTGTGAATAAAATACCATGTTCCAAAATATATTTTATTAGTTACTTAAAATCACTTTATTTGGTATGAAATTCACGGAAACAGTTCCTTTTATTATCACCAGTTGTGAAACACAGATGCATATTGAACTTTATGCAATATACCTTAGTTTTTCCTGCTTTGTAAAATTGACAGCGAGATTGCTTGACAATAGAATCGGGGAAATGTCCAAATGCATCATATCTTACACTATCCCCTGATCATCTTCCTTTCATCTTCTATCTTGTCCATACTATCTTGAGACTTTAGACTCTTGTTGGCACGACACAGTGCTTCAAACAATTCTAGTCGAAACTCCTTCAAAGAGATTTTCTGTCTCCCATCTCGTTTGTACAATATCCATCCGTTGTTGATGCACATATCCAATAGTTGCGTAATATAATATTCGATTAATATCCGAGTATACATTTGTGTTGTGAACAATGTCTTCAACTATATCTGGTGTAAAGAAGGTATAAAAAAGAAGAGGGTGGTTCCACCGACACTGGAGGCAAACTTTGAATAGAGTTGAATGTAGGTATTGCGTCATAATTGTTAGTTGAAGGAAAAGGGAACACCTCTTGAAATACTGGTGTTAGTGGCGTATTACCAAGGTTAGTGCGATCAGAATCATTATCAGAGTCAGTCTGCAGGATGTTCAGGCGTTCAAAAGAAGAGTCCAAGGAAGGTAGATCGGACCTGACATATGACGGCGTTGGTGGTATGCAATCTAGCTCAGATTCAGATTCAGATCATTTATTTACCATTACAACATGTTAGTTATACAAGGTCATGGATACAGGAATAATCAATACTAGAAACAGATATACTTGCTCGTCATCATAAGCGGAACTGTCACCGGAGCAAGCATTTTCTACAGGGACTAAAGCCAAGATCTTGTGTGAATGGGTCAGATTCAAGCACTGTAGCAAACGAAAAAAAGACATGCTATAGAAACACCAAAAACACAACATAGGTACTTATAATGAAAAAAAAAGAATAGGCAAATGTCATAAGACTCTTGGCAATGTACTACGGGTATGACAAAGCTTATTTGTAGTGTTTTACTCAATTATTGGCAATGTGATACCCGTAGTACATACAAAACATCAAGCTCATAAAATTACTGCTATGCAATATAGTTACACAAAAACTGCTCCTTGTTATTATTTATGATATTTCTGACCCATATAAAGCCAATCAACCACCAATTTCACACAGCAATACCCCAAAAATAATAAATAAACTTACCCGTGGCGCAAACGCAGCGGGCCGCTTCGGGAGCGATCTTGGAAAATAGCACAGCTGGTAAAGATGTTGTCTTACGAAAACATTATTCTACCAAAAATAATGTTACCAACCTATTTACGCAGGAAAATGATAGAATTTCTTAAAAATAAAGTCACTAGAATTTTTCAAATCCAACGTCTTACCCGTATCACGTTATCAATTTAAGGGTTAATTCGGCGGTTTTTGTGTGGTTTACACGATTGCTCTACAGTAGATGTACATGATAGCTACGTATAGTTTTCTCTAAAACCTTGTTGTTTCATTAGAGTAGGCTCACTCAATTACCTATTTTTTTTTAAATTCGACCCAATTAATTACCAATCATTTATTTTTAAATTGAAGTCAGTTCTATGGTTTTTCAATAATAGGTTGAGTAATAAAATGACCGGACACGGCAGAGGTAAAAGTTCATCTGTCAGAGCGTGCTACCTGTCGTCGGCCGGCGGGAGAACAATAGATGCCTCACAAAAACAGGGAGAAATTAACGCGACGCAAAAACCGGCGAGTGGCGACAGATGCTGACAAAGACGGTACAGGCGAGCGCGTAATGTGGAACGTTTTAAAATAACAATTTAGCTAGCGGCCCGTTCCGACTTCGCTCGGTAATGTCATATAATAAACAAATTGTTTGTAGTAAAAAAAATATTGAGCTATAAACTATTTATTTCTCACAAGTTTATTTATGTATTATTACCGAGCGCAGCCGGAATTCTAGAATAGTAGTCAAAGAAACATCACGTTTCTAGTATTTTCTGTCATAAATTGTAAAGTCAGAAATTATGTCAGAAATATTGTGTTCATGGATTATGAAAACAATTAAACCAAAACATTTCATTTCTAAGTCGAGAAAGACTTGATTAGTTTTAGATCTCTCTAGCTACTTTTGGGATATAAGAACTCTAGTCACTCGTGTTGTGCATGTTACAGTAAAATAGCAATCACTGTCAGTTTACAATATAACGCATGGTATTATAAGCGTAAACCCACGGTAAGTTAGGTTTGTTTATTATCCAACGTCGTTGTGTTGATTTTACCTATTCTAATTTTTTTAACAATTTTTAAGTTTTAATATTTTTTTCTTAATTAAATTGTGATTCAATAGGTAAAAAACCTATTAAAAACGTACCTACCTACCTATATCATAAAAATAAAACATCTTCATACTAAATTAATATGTAAATTTATCTCAAAATATGGTGTACAGTCAAATGGGACAGCACGGTAATCGGCTTTTTCTTCGTGTTGATTCAACACTTATAGTGGTTATGGCATTGCTATTCCGTATGGTAATGCGGCCAGCATGATGGGAGTGCTTCTGATTAGTAGTTGGCATAGTCATCATTATCAATGCTGGCCTAATGTGGCCTAGATGAATCATGACAGCGAAAGATTCTTCGAACATGTTTGGTTTTATCATGATGATCGAGCTATATAACTGAAAAAAACTGCTACATAAATACCGTATGCCCTTGAAAATTTGGTATCCGAACCTACGGTCTTACTATTGTCAAATAGGACTTTTATGGAACATCAAAAATTCAAGTAAATTTATAAAGATTTTGGCTTCGCCTGTACCGGAAGGTGTTCTGGCCGGCACGAGCTACGATCGAGTAAAAACGGCTCGATTGTCTCCGGTCGATCGGGCAACGGCTCTCGAAGTCGGCGGTTACTAGGTGACGAAGCCGTTTTGTACTCGAGGGTTCACAGTTTTTAAGGTTCCACATCTCAAACCAAAAAAAGGAAGTTTTTTAAGTATAGAGTGATGAAACGAGCAGGACATGTGCTTGATGGTAAGCAACATACATGTCTAAAATAGCACAGTGACACGCAGCTATCGGAATATGAAGAGTCCAAAAAATTGCCTAGCACTGCATTGCGCTCGTCACCCAGAGATATAAATTTATATCTCTGTGACGAGTGTCTATATTCCCTGTAATTTCACTACAAACTTTGCCCTTTAAACCGATATAGGTACAAGTAGATGTTATGAAAGGAAAGACTTTAGAGGTTTAGAGTGTCTACTTACTACTTTTTTTCACTTTACGTGGAAGAAACGCATTTAGGAACGTACTTATTAACGTACCGACCGTCTCCCCTTTGCTAAAGGGTACCTAAGTACCCTTGCATAAGGGTACCTAAGTACTCCCTTGCAAAAGGGTACCTAAGTACCCTTTTGCAAGGGGGAGACGGTCGGGCTATGTCGGATGCGACTCCAGGACACCATGGACGGACGTGGACATGGTCATGGCCCGACACTTCCACGACTAGACATCCTTGGTCTCCCGCAACGGTACAGGTCTGCGATGCCCTAACACATTCATTTCGGCTGCAGAAGATAGGGGAAACGGCCAGAAACCTCGTTCCCACGGAACTTAATAAATTTGCAAAAGGACATTTCCCTAAGGATTTTTGTGGTTTTTCAGTATTGATATAAAGCAGTATGTTATGTATGTTGTATTCCCGACTATTAGACTACACAGGGGGTCAATTTGCAAGAAAGCGCGATCAGAGTGCGGTACAGGAAAAAAGCACGTAACCCTCATGAGTGCCATCCGGTGATCGAGGTCTCACCTCGCATTCACAGAGCGTTTTTGGATGCCGAAAAAGTCTACATAGGACTTCAGAGGAGACCAGTGGCAGACCACTCGCCCTTGGTGCAATGCTCGAAGTGTCTAGGTTTTGGTCACACAAAGGCGATCTGCCGGGAGAGGGATGAGTACTGCAGTCACTGCGGGAAAACCCACTCTTGGACTCAATGCAAGGCAAGGAAAGAAGACCTGCCCCCCAAATGCAAGAACTGCGCGACTGCTCATCCCAACAGACCCTAAAAAGAACTCGAACACAATGCGTTTAGTAGCGAGTGCCCTGAAAGGTTAAAATGGGATGGGATAGCGCGGTCTCGAATATCTTATTGCTAAAGGCACTCATGAGGAACGTGGCTCAATCTCCCAAAGAGTAGGCGAACCAGGTATGCGTTTCATTCAAGCAAACCTGCAGCGCTCCCAGAATGCAACAGCAGAACTCCTGAAGGTCGCGAGAGAAAGGGGGGTTTCAGTTGCCCTTGTTCAAGAACCCTATGTGGGAAACAAAGGCGTAATGAAACAATATCCTGGAACTCGTGTTATTCAGTGCAGTTTAAATAGGCAAAAACCAGTTAAGGCAGCCATAATAGTCTTCGGTGACAAACTGAGGTAATCCATGACCCCAACTTGTTACCGAAACGGAAGCGGCTGTCCTGTTGGTCGGCACAGGCCTAAGACTGGGAGTTATTTCTGTCTACTTAGAAGGAGACCAAATAGTCGACCCCTACCTCAGCAGGATTAAAGCATTCAGTGAAAACTAGCGACAAAAGACCTGATTGTTGCCGGTGACGTGAATGCGTGGTCCCACTGGTGGGGAAGTACATCCCAAAATGAGAGAGGAGAAGCCGTAAACTCTTTCTTCAACGAAATGGATTTATTTATTCTCAACTCTGGCGATACACCAACCTTCGAGATCGTTAGGGAAGGTAGACTTTGCACAAGCATAGTAGATGTAACAACGTGCAGCGAGTCTCTCCTGGGAAAAATCGAGGATGGAATGTTGACAAAAGTATTACAACATCAGACCACAACGCAATTACCTTCACTTTGCGCCTAGTTAAAGCTCTCGAACAACAGAGACCAATAACAACACGCAAATACAACACCAAGAAGGCACAATGGTCAAACTTTATGTCACAGTTAAAATCCTCCCTTGTAGAAGGAAACATCTCGCCGGAGTCAGTGGAGAAATGTGAAAGTCCATTGGAACTCGAGTCGATGATTACGAGCTACACAGCTAATATACATGAAGCCTGCGAACAGACCATCCCACTGGTAAGCTCGCCGAAGGAAATCCAACCCCCATGGTATACGAAAACGCTCGATAATCTGAAAAGGAAGTTCTCAGAAGAAAGAGACGGATCAGGAATGCCGCCCCGACAGAGTTGAACTTGTAGTCGAACAGTATCAAATTGCTCGGCAAGACTACAAGTCAAAAGTCAAACAAGCTCAGACGGTAAGTTGGAAGGAGTTCTGCACGAATCAGGAGAAAGAAAGCATGTGGGACAAGATCTACAGAGTGATGAAACAAACTTCGACAAGACAGGAAGAAATACTCCTAAGAGACACCGAAGGTAACACTCTATCCCCGCAGCTATCTGCAGAACTACTTGCCAAAACTTTCTATCCCGACGACTCTGAGAGCACAGACCAACCTTGTCATACAGAGCTACGGGAGCGAACGACAGAAATGCCTATGGGCTTACCGGAAAATGACCCACCATTCACATCAGCGGAACTGGAATCAGTACTGAGAACTCTGAATCCAAAAAAAGCTCCCGGTACAGACGGGCTAACCGCTGATATCTGTGCAGCAGCCATACGTTGCGAATGGAAGGTTTTCTTGGCCATAGCAAACAAATGCTTGTCGCTGAAATACTTCCCCAAGCAATGGAAAGAAGCGCACGTGGTCATACTACGCAAACCCGGTAAGACAGATTACACACATCCAAAATCATACCGCCCCATAGGTCTTCTGTCCGTTCTAGGAAAAATTGTCGAAAAGCTTCTGGTAAACCGTCTCCAATGGCATCTCCTCCCAACTATTAGTAGGAAACAGTACGGTTTCATGCCCCAGCGAGGCACTGAAGACGCCCTCTATGACCTGGTAGAGCACATCAAAAAAGGAGTAGACAGTAAAGATACCGTACTCTTAATCTCCCTGGATATAGAAGGCGCCTTCGACAATGCATGGTGGCCCACCCTCAAAAATCAATTAGCGAAGAAGAGGTGCCCAACAAACCTCTACGACATGGTAAACTCTTACCTCAGCGACCGTAAAATCAAGGTCAACTATGCAAGAGCAGTCTACGAGAAGGAAACAACCAAGGGATGTGTCCAAGGGTCCATCTGCGGACCGACCTTTTGGAATGTGATCCTAGACTCGTTACTGCGAATGCTAGAAGCAGAGGAGTGTACTGTCAAGCGTTCGCAGACGACGTCGTTCTCGTGTTTACAGGCAACTCGAATATCATCGAACAGCAGGCGAGCAGGGCGCTGAGCATGACAGTGCAATGGGGTAACACTAACAAACTCAACTTTGCAGCGCATAAAACCAACGCGATGCTTTTCACAAAAAGTTGAAATACGAAACTCCAAACATAGTCATGTCCGGCGTCCGGCTAAATCTGGTCGAGGAAGTTAAACTGCTAGGCCTACTGATCGACCGCCGGCTCAACTTTAAAAAGCACATGTGACCGCCCAATGTAAAAAGTGGCGAACATTTATAAACAGCTCGCATGTGCAGCGAAGGTGAACTGGGGATTAAATGGCGAAATCACGAGAACTATCTACGTCGCGGTGGTGGAACCTATCATCATGTATGCCTCAAGTGTATGGGCGCAAGCGGCAGACTTCGAGGAAAACAAGTCTCAGTTGAACGCTATCCAAAGAGGTTTTGCCCAGAAAATCTGTAAGTCGTACCGTACTGTTTCTCTGAAAGCATCACTTGCCCTTTCCGGTCTGCTCCCCTGGATCTGAGAATACAGGAAGCGGCAAATTTGTACAGAGTAAAAGAACCTCTCCCAAGACTACCTCCCACCAGAAGTGGAGCTCGAACAAAATGTTAACTGCCTAGACCAACCCCATCCGTCCACGCAGTTATCCGTAGAGTACGAGCTCCTAGAAGACACCTCAATCTTCCACAAGGGCCTCAAATTTATACTGATGGCAGTAAAATTGAAGGTAAAGTTGGAGCTGCTCTAACATGGTGGGAGAATGGCAGAGAGGTCAAGAACTCGACCTTCAAGCTCCACCCGAATGCACAGTCTTTCAATCGGAACTTTATGTTTTACCAGGCAACGCAAATGGCGTTAAAGAGCAAGGACCCAGAAATCAATGTCCTGAGTGACTCCCGATCTTCACTCGAACTGCTAAGTAACCCAAAACGAGCCACCCTTGGTTAAGTGCGTAAAGGAAAACATTGAACAGATAAATGCTGAAGGAGATCTCTTCGTCTTTTCTGGGTGAGAGCGCATGTTGGCACCGTCGGCAATGAAAGAGCCGACGAATTGGCCAAATCGGCGGCACTCACGGAGTCACCCAGGGACTACGAGGGGATCCCTTGTCCTACGTCAAAAGGAAAATCCGCGAAGAATCGGTCAAGAAATGGCAGGATCGATATGAGACCTCGGACACCGGAAAAGTCACCCAGACGTTCCTCCCTGATATAGCAAACGCATATCGGGTGATGAGAACCACGAAACTGACTCCCTTCCAGGTACAAGCGTTGACGGGACACGGAGGAATAGCAGATTACCTGTACAGATTTAAGCTCAAGAGCAGTCCGGCATGCGAGTGTGACCCCGACCAACCCGAAACGATCTGGCACGTGCTAGTCGATTGTCCCCGATTCATGGTCGCAAGACATGAGCTCGAATCTATGATCGACAGAAGACTGGTTGTCTCGGATCTCCACAACATCTTAGTAGATCCAGATAACAGAACACGGCTCCTGTCCTTCATGGAGAGCTCATTCCGCATAGCGGCCATGAGAAACTCCACTAAATCAAATACGCGCCCCCATCACCACCACACTCTGCCCCGCTGTCTGTGGACGCCGCGCGGCATGCGGTTCCCGCCCAACATAACTCCTCGAAGAGCATCTCCGTCAAACAACTACTGGAGAACGCAGACCGAGGAGAAGCAGGGATCCGTATCCGCGGAGTGGCTCTCTTCATGGACAGCAACAAAGAAAGATTCGGAATAAGCTTTTGCTTCGCTTGGGAACGGAAACGAGCCCGTTTGTCGCCTGGATTGTCTCGCCTGCTCAATGGGAGTACCGCAAAAGTCACGATGAAGCGGAAAACCTACGACGCCATGCCGGTGTGCGAGTTAGACGGCCACCGATTTCGGTTGGTGCGATCGAAGAACAAAACGATTGCACTAATAGAGTACTCGGAAGGTCGGACGCCTTTCACACAGGCAAGTGCGCTGCTCGCACATCTGAGCAGAAATGCAGGTGAAACACCCCGGGTGATAAGCGTGGATGCGATGGCAATCGAATATTCAAGAGCGAGAGTCGCAGACCGGCTGGGTTGCATTGAGGCCTCTAAACATCATGAGGTTGTCGTATACGAAGACAGGGGAGAAAATCTGAGCTTCCTCAGAACCCCTTCGCACGACCAAACAAATGCAACTGACAGCTGGGGACATCCTGTTCCTAGTTCGACCATCCAAACCGGCTCCGAAAGAGTACAGCAGAGGGCAGCCGCGGAAAAAGCCTCAGCCAATCTAACTGGCAGCCGAGGCACCAACACGGCGTTCGTGACTGCTTTCAACGCAGCGGCAAGGAGCGTACTCCGAATCACATCCCATTCATCACCCCTCGACGTCAAAGACCCCAAAGCAGCTTCACAGCAACAAACAGCCCGAACGAGAGCCGACATGGGACAGGTTGAACCGCCCCGCTATGTCACGGCTTCGGAGCCGCGGAGCCATGCACGTAACGCCTTCATCGAATTCATAGCCACACTGAGCGCGACACGACAAGTCAACCTTAAGACCTGCGAAAACATCATGCAGTCCTATAGGCTAGGAAGTGAAAGCCTTTTAAAGGCGAAACTCGAGGAGGCCGAAGCAGCCATTTACAATAATGTCACTTCCCGGGTCATCAAGGGAACCATGACAGGACAGTATATGGCAGCTTACAGTGCTGAAAATGGCTTCGTGACACTGAACGAGAGAGAGACAGAGCGCGGGAGTGCCTGTTTATGCGACACCACCAAACGACCCAATTGTAGTTACTGCCCGATGCACCAAGATTATGCTGGACGATAAGATCCTAGAGATGGCCAAGACCATCGAAGGGAACGGAAACGTCAAAGCAGATTGGGAAAATTGGGAGGTACCGAGAATACAGTGGGTCAACGGAGTTCCAGGATGTGGAAAACAACATGGGTGATTAGACACTTCGACGTGGACAAGGACGCCATCATTACTACAACAACTGAGGCAGCAAAAGATCTAAGAGAAAAGCTATCGCACCGAATCGGAAACCTGGTCAAAACCAGAGTGCGAACCATGGCTTCTGCTCTGGTAAATGGTTTCGGTAGAGAAAGTTTCAGCCGCCTCATGGTGGACGAAGCTCTCATGAACCATTTTGGAGCCATTGTGATGGCTTCAAGGCTGTCTGGTGTTGGCGAAATTGTCCTCATTGGAGACGTCAATCAGTTGCCTTATATCGACAGGGAAAATCTCTTCGAAATGAGGTATCATCGCCCGAACCTGGTAACAAAGATCAGCCAGGAGTTGCTCTGCACACATCGAAACCCAATGGACGTCGCATATGCACTGAGGGAAATATACTCCGGTATGTACTCCTCAGCGTCCCGTATAAAGTCCCTAGAGCAGAGAAGATATAAGGGAGCGCAAATACCCAACACCCAACCAAACACCCTCTTCTTAGTTCACACTCAAGAGGAGAAGGAGACCCTGACAAACCAGGGTTATGGGTCAGGCACCGGGTCACGCATCCTTACCATCCATGAAGCTCAGGGACTAACATACGAGTCGGTAATCGTAATCAAAACCAAGGCAAACATGAAGCTGCACGAGAGCGTGCCCCATGCGGTAGTGGCAATCTCACGGCACACGGGGACCTTCACATACTACGCTGACGACACCGACGACGCCATCGGTCGGTTCGTGCGGCGAGCGTGGGCTGCATCATCGAAGACCATCCGCGATTTCAACCTACAGATGGCCATCAGGGACAGAAATGCGGCCGTTGTGGAGGCTCTGGGCCGGGAGGAGGCAGCTTAGGCCAATGGCAAAAGGCAATTAGGCAAACACTCGATGTCGAGTCGATTACTAGCGGAATCCCAACTGGTAGTGATCGGCTCTACAGACGAGCACTAGAATTAGATTTTAAATGTGCCCAAATCCCTTCTATTTTCCTCTTCTCCTTATCCAAGAAATGTGTAAAAAAAAAAGATTATTGTAATGACAAAGATCACGGACAATTTCAATAAAAAAAAAAAAAAAAAAAAAGACTATTAGACTACAGGCTCGTGAATAAAATGTATGGGTCAAATAAACCTATGTAAGTAGGATGATATAAAATAATAAGATTTAGCACTATCCCGTCACTTTAAAGCTGTTCAACTAAGTCCAGGTACTGCGGAATAATGAATAAAAAGAGGTATTGAAACTGTATGGCACCAATGCGTACACAATCTAATGACCAAATTTACCCTGAAAATAGCCGGAGAATCAGATGTTTTCCGATAAAAATAACAATAGAAAAATTAAATTTTACAGTTTTCTAGTTTAATATGTAAGTACAACTTTCGGTAAAACTCAATAAGTAAGTACATATCCCAAAAAAAGTGTTTGTTGTCTAGCCCTATTTAACGGGGTTTTAGTGTTTATTTACGTCACTTTACACTGCACGTCATTTATCGAGCGTGCTCGCTCTTGTTACGAAGCTTTTAAACCGGGCAAACATACTTTATTTAATTTGTATGGGGGGAAAATATACCGACGCTCGAAAGGCAGAAATGACTAAGCGACATGTTGGACGAGTTATACAGGTACAATATTGAAATCATTAAAACAATAATCCGCCTCGATTGGTGTTACTTTCGTCTCGATAAGACGAGTTTTGGTATCACTTTGTAACCTGATAAAAAAATAGTTTCGCAGTTTTCGGCGACTAGAGTTTTATCAATTTATGAATAAGTTTTGTTTAGTAGGGCCTAATTTGGTTTGGCATTAAAATTTAAAAAGAATAAAGTAGGTAGTTACGAGTAATGGGCTATTTTTCTTGATTTTTTTTCTAAAAATACGCATAAACTTGAAACTGCTTCACCTACTGTGAAGTTGTCAAAATGTCGCTTGGTAATTTCTGCCTTTCAAGCATCGATACCTATATTTTTTTATAAACTGTAGAAGAAAAGTTGACGTACCTACATTTTTAATATAAGGTGCCTACAAATAAGGCCTACCTAATTTCAAACATTCATATCTTGATGAATTAAGTATTCGAAGAAAGTGATAAATAAAAGCAAGGCATTATTCTTTGGTCTATAAATTTTAAGTAGATAAGTAAGAAAACATATTATTAATGGTACCTAAGTATAAATTTTTATTTTATTAAAACTGACTTAAAGTAAACTAATTCTGGGACCTTGGCCTTTTCATAACATAGGTAATGACTTAACAAGGCCCATTACTTAAATTTTCGGAATATGATTATGATTACCTATTTAGAGTATTAATTACACATAGGTATAAAAAATATAAATTTCTGAGCTTTTATCAAGTATTTTCATGAGATCCTTGAACAACTTTTTAAGTTATTTTACGAAATATTGTGCTAAATTTGATAGTCCGACTTGCAGTCGCATATACCTATTTCACGTATTTTTCTCGCCATGAAACCGGTCAACTTTCCAAATGACGGGCCACTGTTGTTCCTATGAGCGAGAGCGGGACTCTCCCGCACTATTTACCGAGTCGTTGGTTGAGCTATCGTCTATGCGTGCCGTAATGTATTTTTGATGTACCTACCTAAATAAGTTTTCAACACTTCAAACAAATCTGTGTTTCAAATTTAAATTTGTAACAACATACTACATACATAGATAAGTAGGTAGGTACAGCAGACAGCGAATTCCCAAATGTTATTGAGCTAGTAAAACATTAAAGCGGTATACAGATATTTTTTTAATACCTAAGTACTGTCACCATGCTCTTATAAGTCAGCTGGCGTGTCGTTTAATATCAGGCGCTAACGTAACAAATCTAAAAAAAATCGATGAGAAATATCGTTTAATCATGTAATCAAAACGTAGGTATCTACCGATATTTTAACGCGTACTGATCACACCAACGCTCAATCACAGCACATAATCTGTAGGTACATCTCTATGTATATCTCGAGGCTCCCCTCGCGAGATGCAAGGATGATTGGATGCTGTGGCCACGCCCGCGGTCGCCCCGCCTATAGCCGACGGCGCCAACCGGTTACAACAGAGAAATCTCGATCAATACCTACTGTCTGAATAGGCACTTTGTTAAAAGGCTAAATTTAGGCTATTACACTCGGCTTAATTTAAGAGACTGATTTAAAAACAAATTCATATGCAAGTTTAGAAATAAGTTAGAAGCAAGCAATCCCTTCTGAATTTAGTTTGCTTAGCTCACTGATTGCTACTATAGGTACCTATATTATAATAAACATTATATAGGCTCAAAAACTAGGGTAGCGTCAGCAGCGGGGCAGGGCCCAAGCTACCGATGGTCTACTAATTAGCCACTCGAATCGCGCCGACTACTTTGGGGACTATTAAATAAAACCAACATACTTATCTATATATGTTTTGAGCATTGATTACACACGTTTTGAGTATAATTAATTAACAGTTTCAGTCAAAGACGTTGAATGTACCTAAGCAAAAAAATTCGAAATCTACGGTTTCAGTCAACTCCGTTGCCTTCTGATGTTTTCTGTTGCCGTCAAATAAACTTTTTCGTCGCTAGTAGGCACCGTGTAAACTGTTTTACGAAACTCGTTGCCACGAACCCATAAGATTTTTTAGGTTACATTTAAAACGCATAATATTTTTTTCCTAATTTTCTATGTCATAATGATTGTAGCATTATATGTAGGTATATAGTTTAATAATGTAGGTAACTTTTGCATAATCAGTTTTTGGCACTACATTCAATTCGACTATTGATGAGATGCATAATAATCTTTAGGCATTTTTTTTCTAATTTTATTTTACCAAATATGAAAAAGTTGACGTGCCTAATACCGCAGTATAAACAAATACTTTTAATAGACTGTGCTAATACGTTGAATAGAATTGAAAAAAAAAATCTTATCCGTTATGCCCTACGGTGCTGAAACGTGGACACTGAGAGTGAAAATGGTCCGTAAGCTCAAAGGCGCACAGCGAGCCATGGAAAGGGCTGTGCTTGGGGTTGCTCTGAGGGATTGCATCCGCAACGAAGTAATTCGTTAAAGAACTAGAGTCACCGACATAGCTCAACGTATTAGCAAACTGAAGTGGCAGTGGGCCGGTCACATCTGTCGCAGATCCGATAGCCGTTGGGGCAGACGGGTTCTGGAGTGGAGACCGCGAATCGGCAAACGTAGTGTAGGACGTAGGTGGCGGTTGGAGAAGTAAGACCGAGGAACGGGCTGAGTGGCGTATCATAGGGGAGGCCTATGTCCAGCAGTGAACGAATACAGGCTGATGATGATGAATACGTTGAATAGTTTAAATACCTACCTACGCATTTTGAGTTGTGACTAGGTATAAGCGGTGGCCGCGAACATACCTATTTAATGTTTAGATATTGTTACGGTTGACTCAATGTGTGCCTTTTAGCATTATGCTTAATTATCTTTATGCTATAGTTATTCTAGTAAAAATTATGCGAAAACAGTTGTATGTTTATTTGTCATGGTACCTAAATCAATGGTAAATTATCATTAGTCCTAAAACATTATGCTACTAGGTACATTCTTACCTAATATAGACCCGATTTTTTCCCACCAAAAAAAAGAAAATATTTTACTTGAAAAAACTCAATCTATTTTTATTGGGCTATTTTAGAATGCGAATAATCTATCAGAAATAGTTTTTAGGTAGGTAGGTAATTGCGTCAAACGTGGTGTAAATCAAAGATTTTTGGTGTAGGTAAATGTGTCTTTTTTTTAATAAAGAGACGAGCAAGACATGTGAATTTTGTTTTTTTAATTTACAAACACATAGCCATCCTCGATAAATGCACTTTCCAACAGTAAAATAATCATGCAATTCGAACAGGTAGCTTCCAAGATTCTAGCTAGGACAAACTGTTGATAACAGACAGACAGACCTTTATAACACCATTATGTACACGGTTTTACACAATAAAATTTCTTTTTTTCTTTCTAGCGTTCAAATAAACAAACTCTTCAGCTTTATAAGTGTACATTTTTTTTTTTTTTTTTTTTTTTTAACTAGAATAGGTTCGCACTTGACCACCATCTCGCCTGATGTTAAGCGATGATGCGATCTACGATAGAGCGTGCTTACCTAGAAGAAACCGATTCACTCTCGATTTGAAGACACCAAGATTTATATTAGTGCTGCCATCTATACAAAAGTTTTAAAACTATTTTAGTTTACTATCTATAGATGGCGGTGTAAATAGTAATACTACTCGATGATAGATGGTAGCACTTTCGGTAATTTATTATCTATGGCATGGACAACAAAATTTTTCACCACAGACTAAGTAGTACACTATTTATCACTTTGATAGAGGTATGTAACCTGTGCTTTGATATTATTCCTATACAGATAATGTTCGCACACTCTAGGCACAGCAACTTTATATTCTGTGATGATTATTTGTATAACTGTGGTAAAACTTGTTGGATGCGCGGTAAAATTAAAATATAGTCAGCAATAATAGCTGTGTAATTGTGTATATTTCTGAGATTTTTCAAACATTAAGGCCAGGTAGTTCTGTCAAATTAGGCATTTAACGCTGTCTTGTTCTCGCGACCGTCACCGACCGCGGAATCGGTGCCACAGTGCAGAAATATCATTAAAATATTGGACTATGTAATTTAAACTCATTTTTTGTTCAAGATTTGTTTATACTGTTTATACTAGTGACACAGATTTCTAAAACAAAGTGACTAGTGATTACAATTTTGTGAATTGTGAAGTGAAACGAAGAAATATTAAATTTATTTATACTCGTAGATATACAAAACTCAACCTTTTCTTTTTTGATCACACTATAAGTTGAGAACGGCTTTTCCAATTTCATGCATCTTTTTAAAATGTTTCCTTATAATTCACAAGTTCGTCAAAAATTAAAAAAAATGTGCTGAAACGTAACGAAAGGCCAGTAAAAATACAAGGTTTTTTGGTCAACTTTGCACTAAATTTCTAATCCAATTTTTTTCTATGAGGTCAAAGATCACTTACTGAGCATAAAATTACAAAATGCTCACAGATCCAGGTAGAGCTTCAAACGCCAATTGAAAAAAACTGTTTTAGCCGATATTTTGGAAACTATATATTTTGACAATAATTGTAGAAAATAAAATTTTGCATCTTTTGTTGCTAGTAAACTTTTTTTGTAAAACTTACCGTTTACGATTTATATCCCATTTAATGAAACGATTGCGATGATGCCGATAATAGTGGATGTAAATGATGTGGTCTACGATGGAACTTGTTTCTCTAATAGAAACAAGCACAGTGTACCTCGTAACCCCAAGGTTCGAACCTTCGACAAAAACCCACTCTGGCAATGCGTTTCACAGCTTAGTTGTTCTTATTACAAAAGTGGAGACCAAACTCTTCGCTCAACTCTTCAATCATGATGATGAACGGTGCTGTTTATTCGAGCAACGAGCAATATGATAGAATAACTTTAATTTAAAAACCCCAACTACAAAAAAATCAACACGTAAAAAAAATATTATCTAAGGACACTTTGGCGAGTCAGACTAGACTTAGAATATCTTTGTTACCAAAATCAATCCAGCCGTTTGGAAGATATGTGGAAATAAAATTTTACAAACATAAAAGATACGCGCGAAAAACATAACCCTTCTTCCATTCCGGTAAAATGGGACATGTTTATGCTACTTGGAACAGAATTCACATCTTATTATTTTTACATTGTTATCATCAAATTTGACATAATAAATCGTAATCGGTAAGTTCGAAAAAAAAGTTTACTGGCAACAAAAGATGGGAAATTTTATTTTCTACGATAATAATGAGACCGTTTTACCTGAAATAAAACGGTTATTATATACTTACCTTAGTAGAAGCTTATATATATTGAGATAGGCAGCACCATTTCCCGTTGTAGCAGTTATCTCTTTCTACTGATATAGCTCTGTCTCTTTCGCACACCCCTCCCCTCTCGCCAGGCGCACGAGGTAGCTGGAGGCTCCGAGCTTGCTCGTCATTGTGTCGAAATATCACCAGGCAGAGATAAAAAGTAAGCTTCTACTAAGGTAAGTATATAATAACCGTTTTATTTCAGGTAAAACGGTCTCATTATACACTTGACCGTTAGTAGAAGCTTATATATATTGAGACCTGTTTGTTATCGCCTGGTGAGAGGAACGCCAATGTGATATTAGGAAAAGTATACAGTTTGGCAGAAATCACCATTATATATATATATAAGAACACTAATTTAATAACTGATTATTAATGGATCTGCCATCTTATTTTCAAGGCCTGGTAGAATTATTACATAATTAGTTATTTTCAGAAATTCTTGTCAAGCTGTATATGGAAAGAACAGTGATTATTGCTGTGTGTGAATTGTCCACCAATATTTATTTATTTATTATTAATTATGTACATTGCAACAAAAATGTGTGTGACGAACCACTGATCGTTATGCTATAATTAGACTAAAGACTAAATAGTCATCATTGACAATATAATTATCATTGTATTGAATGTGAACTTACACACGTCCAAATTTTTATGAACAGAAGGGTGGCAGCAAAATTAAAGAGTACATTTCTAATATCCAAATGTTCTGTAACACACCTTCTTACGAGCATTGATAGATATTTGTACAAGGGTTTGTATCCAAAATCAATGAATTAGTATGAAACGGGTAGAAACGTTTAATATCGTTATTATAATGCGACAAAGAATTAGTTGACACTTCTTCAAAGTAATAGTAGGTACTTTTGAAAGTTTGAAAGTTTTTAAAGTATCGCATACCTTCTGCCCTTGTTTAAAATTTCGTCTAAGAGGAGGTTGTTAACCCAACTTTTTGAAGTTACAGCTGACCGTGCACTTCATGGTGTAGCGTTTGATGCCAGCGGTCTTCAGAAGAGACTTGTACCTACCATCCGGAGATGACGATACTGGACTCATGGGACGAAGGACGTCATAAAGCTATTAATAAACTTGAGCTGTTAGATATACGGCGCCATTCGTTTAAAATCGTTATCGTTTCATGTGTCCAAAATACAGGACAGAATACAGATTTTGATTGAGAGTGTTTGCCAACAGTTTTTACCCTAGGTGTCGAGAATCTCTATATTCTCATTATCGTCTTATTAGCTTAAACCCAGTTTGACACCACTACATAATATCGGTCGTATATACCTAAATATCTGTAGGTACATTTTATCTTTGTCAACGGTCAAGGGGACAAATCACGGCTCCTGCGGCTTGGACACAGGCACAGAGGGCAACGGAACCCCGAACAATTTAAAAAGCATTAGAAAAATGTTTAGAGTATACGCATATTATTTTGTCCGAATATTTATATGCCAAATAGATAGTTTTCGACAATCTCTCATTTTTAGGGCTATGGCCTTAATACACGAGTCATGTTATTAGTTCAGTTATTCTGTATTAGATCGTGTGGAACCAACTGCATAACAGAGCCCTTCTGAATCTAGTCGGATTGATCCGACACGGAATGTGACCTCTCGGTCTTTGTCTTATTTGTTCAGAATGACAGAGACAGGGATTGTGATTCCGAATTTGAACCATTCAGATTGCGTTTAGAATTTCACTACCCTGATTTGTTAAGAAAACATTTGCTTTAGGAGAAATTGATATACTGTTACCTAGCAACAGCTGTAAATTCGACCCGTCTTATTCGGTAGTATATGGGATCTATATTATATTATTTGGTTTCCGATATTCAGTGCTTTCGTGACTGTTTTATTCGTTCTCTGGGTAGAGAGCCGCTACGATTCGACTAAATAAAAAGATACTTGACTATCATCCCATGTCTTTATTCTGTCTTTTCACCCCTCATATCTGGAGGTCTGGCACCTCCAGAAACCATGACTAACTTTTGATGGTTGTAATCCAGTTGTTGTGTCGACTAGACATAGTGTAAGCTTGTTAAAGTAAATGAGTTGTCAATAGTCAAATCGTTAAAAAATGAACGGGCTGTGTGTGACAGCTCATGATTTTAGGTCCGCTCGACAAAATACCGGCTCCCACGAGGAGCTATCATGAGGAAGGTTTCTGTTGCTTGACTGAGATCACCAATACTCAACATCAATACACTTGGCATGCGGAATGGTGGCGGGAACACCCACGCCAGATAAACGTTCCAAGATATGCTGAATGCATCGTAAGTCAACGCTTCGCGCTCGTTCTTATCATAAGTGTTCATATATATTACATAGTTCATTACCTCCGTTGCAAATTTGGGCGCCAAAAGATTGATCACCGGTGTTATTCTATTTTTGCAAAGATAATTTCTGTACATCTCTAAGTTAAGTGCCACACGTCGATTTGTCTGTGTCTGGATGAACAACCTAACTGATTGTTAAGGGTCCTGGTATGTGATACATTTTGAATTGTATCCGACGCCAGGATCAGCAAAATTACTTAATTAGTACTTGCCCCAATACGTTGCGGAAGTGAGCTATCGCTGAATGGTCGTTGGATTAAATTAGTACGAAAACTTGTGCCATACTCGATGGCTGAAACTCCATTATCCTCAAGATGTATAACAATTATTTTGTATTGCAATGTAGGTGTTCCTCCTCTGGTGCCTAGACACCCGACATGGTAGATTGTTAAGTTGGCCTGCCTTGGCAAAATTAGAGGCGTTTTAAAAAAAAATTGTTGGGAGAAGCATATTATGAATTGCTGAGGACAGATAACGAGCACCGGATGGGGTAAAAATATATCGTCGAGGTTGTGCTCTGTAGTAGAGAGGACTGAAACCTCGGTGACTTAGCCCTCGTCGAAGATCAACGAAGCTTGCAAAATACATTAAGCCATTAAACTTTGTGGTTCTATCAGGGACGCCTAACCCGTTTGAGAGGTTTGCAGTTCTTCCAGAGCTACCCACATAAGCCAAGATGAGCGATATATTTTCGCGGGGAGAGCAGAACTTCCTATGCAATATATGTACATGGAATCCGAGGATTTCTAACTTTTCCAGTAAGGTTTTTACGTGATGAACCAATGTATTTGGATTCTGGTTTGTTTTTTATAAGCAAACTATTATTATTATTATATTTATTATTATTATTTATTTTTATTTTTTTTTGTTTTTTAAGGATTTGCGTAACCCAATTTGTTAGGTAGGTACAGACTTTCGGCACAATACTTAGGCCAGAAAAGAGTTATTTTATTTGTTAGAGTTATTCTTTCTTGTAAAAAGCGCGTAAAACTCGTCGTGCGTGACTAGCTATAGGCAAATTGAAGTGAGCTTATGAAAAATCAATTTTGCACATCCGATCATGGGTTTGGAGGAAGCCCAGCCCACGAAACATTTTATTAATTGCAATCTTTCAGTTTGCACAAATCTGTTAAGCGAGGGTAGTTTGAGTACGAGCTATCGCTTTTTTATACCGAAAACAGGGACGACACAAGGTTTTTCGAATGAAGAGTGCTACTTTTAGTAAGTACCAATTTTTCATTTGTAGGACGATTGAGGAAATCTCTTCAGACTCCACAGTACAAAGACATTGTCTTTTGAGTCCGGTATTACTAAAGGAGGTATTTGCAAAAACGGTATGCGGTACCTTTATATTATCATCAGTCTGATGCTGCTTTTTCCACCGATTTATATAACGTGGTATATGGACCGGCCCAAAAAAAGGCTGCTTGTCATTATCGCTGTCTTTTATAATCTTTGCAAGTGGATTATAGCATTTACCTATGTCCACTCTATGGCGGTCTCGATCCGTGAGATCGAAGATGTGTCACTCTGTAGAGGCCTCGATCTGCGAGATCGAAAATAGAGTACTTCTGTGGTTAAGGTTATAAATATTATATATTCTAGACCAACGTTATATTGACGTTCTGACGTCTCACTTTGTATTAGTAGCCCTGCGAGGGCGGATTATGGAGGTATTGCTATTGTTATTTATATTATAACTATTGTTCCAGCACCAAGTGTCAAGGCACGTTGGGATGTAGTTGCCCCTGCGAGGGGATATATGTGAAATTATTGCGTTTTCTTCGCAAGGTATTTTTTATTTATCAGCCAATATAATTTCCTTCATCCTTCCATTTCCTGACGCCGCCAGTTTTATCCAAAACTAAAGTGTAAACTTCCGGTTTGATTTAAATCGCGCCTCACGGATTAATGACTAACATGACTAACTATCTAAGGCTATATCTACCAAATTTTAAAATGTTTAAAGTAATAAATGTAATTGCCGCATAGGACTTGGCAGAGTAGGGAAGATGGTGTAAGGTGACATACGTCCTTTTACCTATTCGTTTGGTTCCAAATTTGTAAACCCTGGGGTTTACAAACTTGGTTATTGGTTAGGCTAAAAATGTTGATTATAATTTTTTTTGGGTGTAATATCATACACGTTTTCGGAGGTTTTGCAATCGTGGATCTTTAAATTTGTCTCGATATCGGAGAAACATTTTCAAAGTACCCCCAAATTATCGGAAGCGAATGTTAGCACCACATCGTCCGATCTGTTAGGACCGATTTCAGGATATTTGCTGTAAATGTAGATCTTGGCCTACATCCTCTTCCCCCGGACCTCAGTACTGAGTAGACGTGTTTTTGGACCCCAAGTAAATTTTATTTAAAAAAAATATTAAAAGTCTGACGAGAAATATTACTATCAATACCAGGAGATCAGTAACAAAGAAGAGGTCAAAAGTGAAATAGAATACAATATTCGGTGTGTTGGAGCAGGACAGGACTGATTGCTAAGCTATCACTATTACAAGGTAACAAAAAATTTACTATATACATTCATTGAAAATATTTGGCACAGTGACCCTCATTACAAATTGGCTACGTCAAAACCGGAATAAAAGTTTAGCGGTTTAAGCGCCTAGCAAAATTCCCAGAGATTCACATTTTACTGTACATTTCTCCACTTACGGTAGCAGGACTGGATTTAAGTTGCAATTATTAAAATGCCACTCAAACGCACACCGCCAACATCTGCAACCAACTTAAAAACTGTTGGTAATGCATCTGACTCTAACACCGAGCATCCAGACTATGAGTCTGGCTCTAGTGTTTCGGTGAGGAATGACACCCGCACACGTAGGAACTGTATTAAGCGGAAGCGCTCCGATACTTCAGATATCAGCAAAGGAGAAGTCCTGGAGATGTTTAAGACTTTAAAGGAAGCTCAGGAGCTAAAACTTTCTGCGATTCAGGAATCGAACAGTCAGATACTAGCTTCAATTGAATTTATGTCTACAAAATACGATGACATTGTCTCGAAGCTACAACTTGCTGAGGAAGTTAATAAAAACTTAACCAAGCGGATAGAGTACCTCGAAACACAGTTGGAGGTTCAGAATAAGTTTAATAGATCTACGGGCATAGAATTAAGAAATATCTCACAAATCAAAAAGAAAGTAAAAATGACCTTAGAGAAATAGTAAAGAAAACGGCAGGCTTTTTGCAAATACCATTTGCATTATCTGAAATAAAAGATGTTTATCGGATAAATACAAAAGCTACGCCCAAACCGATTATTGTTGAATTTACTACAGTATTTTTGAGAGACAATTTCATCGCCAAATATAAAAGCTTTAATAAAGAGAATCGTCTGATGAAACTTAATACAGAGAATATACAGATACCTGGACCTAAAAGGCCTTTCTACATCTCAGAAAACCTAACGATAAGAGACAGAGTATTGTTTTACCAGGCACGTGAATTTGCAAAAGACAATGGATTCCAATACTGCTGGGTTTCCTTTGGAAAGATATATTTGCGAAGGAAAGAAGGTGACAAACCAATTCGAATCTCTGCGAAGGAAGATGTTGACAGACTGCGGAATCAATGACTATGCATTATTTATCTTACTCATAATAGTAATATAGCTTATTGTATAGATTTTCAAAAATTTGTTATTTTCATGAAGTTTAAATTTTTAAGTATTATTTCAACTATTTCAGACCACATAACTGAACTCACTGCCCATTCATGGAACAATACTTTTAATGTTATAAATTTTGTTGATTTTCTAACTGCAATGTCAAGCTTTAAAATGTCTAGCGATACTGAATACTTTGATGTCTACCGTTACCAAACACTTACCATCTACTTACAAATTGTAGTGTACATGATATTGTGTAAAAATTTTGCTCACTTAAAGTTGAACCTATACCTATATCTTCATTACAATTATGGGTTTAGTAAGTAACGATATTATAGACGATATAGACGACACTGGTACTATATTATGTAGACCGATAAGTGATCCCTCTAAGTGTTTATCTTTACTCCAATTTGATAACAACTACATAAGTAAAAAAATGACAATTTTGTCTCTCAATATACGTAGCATCCAACAAAATATGGATAGGTTTCTTGTCTTTCTTAGTAGCTTTGATATAGAAATTGACATAATAGTGATGACGGAGTGTTGGACTCAGAATTATGACCCTCCGTCTATTCCAAATTACAATTTGTTTTATTCCAAAATAAGTTTTAACAAGAACGATGGAGTTGTAGCTTATGTCAAAAATCAGTTTTTTGTAAGCTCATATGAACCACAAATAAACGAAGGTAACTGCTTAATTTTAGAGATTGACAATCTGTACTCTATCGTATGTTCGTACCGTCCACCATGCTTTAAAAATCCTACTAGCTACTTATACTCATTAGACTCTTTGTTATCAAGTCTTAAAATAAAATCTAACATAATATTAACAGGCGACATAAACATTAATATTTTACCTAACGCTAAAGCTACGGAACATTCTTCTAATTATCTTGATATGTTGGCTACACATGGTCTTTTACAAGGTGTCGACCTACCTACAAGGTACTCCACTTGTCTGGATCATTTCATGGTCAAGACAAATAAGAAGTGGGAGACTTTAGTATTCAACGAACTCACTGATCACTCACCAATATTATTAATAATGGATACAAAACAACTGATCAGGAAAAGAACTCCCTGTAACTATAAAACTGTTACCGATGTTGAAAATATAAGAAAAACTTTGAATGAACATGTGTGGTATGACTATTACAACATTGAGGATGTTAATATTGCTACAAACTATCTTATTAACTTATTGCAAAACACAATTGACAAAAACACCAATCTAAAAAAAACTTCATGTAGATTTAAACCACTGAAGCCTTGGATAACCAAAGGATTAGTAAAGTGCATCAGAAAGAGAAACTTTTTGCAGAAACAAGCTAAGTTGGCATGTAATAATAGTTATTCTATATTGACATACAAAAGGTACAGAAATGTATGTAATCACATTATAAAAACTCAGAAACATAATTATTACAAACGCCAATTGGATTTAGCAAAAAGAGATAGTAAAGGTACCTGGAGGGTAATAAAAGAACTCTCTAATCATACTTCAGAAAGAGTCTCATCGAATTCATTACTTAGGAATAAAAGTTCCCCTGAAGCGTCGTTGACTGAAGTAAATAATTATTTTACGTCTATTGGTAGAAAATTGGCCAACGAAACTCTTTCTAAATTAAGTAAAAGTGACATAGAGTTAGCATCTGTAATTCATTCTCGTAGTAGCCCTATCCACTCATTATCATTATTTTTAACGGACGATATAGAAATTCGTAACATAATTGCTAATTTAAAAAATAGTAGAGCAGCGGGCCATGATAACATAACCACTAATATTATCAAATCATGTTCAGATTCACTGGTGGGCCCTATCGCGCATTTATGTAACCTCAGTTTTTCTAAAGGTATTTTCCTGAAGCTTTTAAACAAGCTATTGTGTCTCCCATTTATAAAGCAGGCAACAAACTTGAACCCTCGAATTATAGGCCAATCTCGCTCTTATCTGTCTTATCTAAAATATTGGAAAAAATCGCAAACAAACGACTCATGTCTTACTTGGAAAAAAATAATTTATTGGCTACCAATCAATTTGGCTTTCGGGGTAAAAAATCTACTGACGACGCAGTTCTGGAACTAACTGCATTAATTACTTCGTACTTAGATCGAAATAAGAAGTGTGTTGCGGTGTTTTAGACCTCCAAAAGCGTTTGATACCGTATCCATACCAATTCTTCTAGCACGTCTAAACAATATAGGTGTAAGAGGAATTACAAACGCGTGGTTTGCGGACTACCTCTCTAATCGTAGCCAAAAAGTTAAAGTAGACGAGTATATGAGTACTAGTGCTATGTGTAACTACGGCGTACCACAAGGATCAGCATTAAGCCCCATTATTTCTCATATATATTAACGAGTTATGTAAACTAAACTCTATCAAGGCGAAGATGTTGATGTTTGCAGATGATACAGTCTTGGTTTTCCATAGCGATACTTGGACGGATGTATTTAAGGAGGCCGAGATAGGGCTATCTAAGGTAATATCATGGCTTGAAAACAATTTGTTATCCTTAAATATATCTAAGACAAAATACATGTCATTTAGTAAAACCAATGCAAACAGACCGCCTGATAATTTATCCATTAAAGCACACGTGTACCCATGTAATACTTC
Source organism: Ectropis grisescens (assembly GCA_017562165.1). Taxonomy (NCBI): domain Eukaryota; kingdom Metazoa; phylum Arthropoda; class Insecta; order Lepidoptera; family Geometridae; genus Ectropis; species Ectropis grisescens. The sequence continues at coordinate 13,084,031 of CM029786.1, forward strand.
AAATATTCACAATAACTGTAGCTGTAATATTTTGGATTGCACACAAACCATTAGATATTTAGGTGTTACTATTGATGAAAAACTAAATTGGGGTGCGCATATTAAGTCTGTTGCAAAACGTGTTAGAAAACTGATACATGTTTTCAAAACGCTAAGATTTGTAGCAGACGAGGTATTACTAATTCGTACATACAAGTCATTGGCTGAGTGTGTTGTAGGGTATTGCATAAGCTCCTGGGAGGTGCAGGACAAACACTAATGATTACAGCGGAGAGAGCTCAAAGAGCTTTATTAAAAGTAGCAATGAACTTGAGCTTTAGATATCCTACAACAGCATTATTTAAAAATGTAAAGTGTTATCAGTGAGGAAGCTATTCATTTACCATTGCATTCGTAGATATCATAGAGATACAGTTCCAAACACTCATTATACTGAAAAAGGATAACTAGGTTTCATGTACCGGTTTACAACAGTGAAGTTGCTTGGAGACATTATTTGCATATGGCTCCCATATTTTATAATAAAATTAATCGTTTGCAAGATATACGTAAATTGGTGTCACATAAATTGAAGAACGTTACTTACAATTGGTTATGGGGCTTTGACTATGCTGATACTGAAAACTATTGAAAAAGGTTTTGTAAGATTTATTAAGATATTGTTATTGTTTCTATTGGTAATTTTAATTTGTTTGAGATTTTCTTATTATTCACTTTTTGTTTTGCAGTCACTTGTAATTTTGCAATTAGATTAAGTTAGTCAATAAGTTTGATCTTGTTATTTAATTCTGGCTTCTACCAGTATTATTTATTAATGATTTACGAGTTTGCTTTTTTTTCGAAATTTTCTAATTATTTGTAACGAAAAGTTAAGTTTTTTGAACATCATAGTTAAGTGAAATAATGGAAGACGCTGCCTTTTGCGCCACAGTTTTACACTAATGCAAAAGGCAGAGCCGCATATTTCTTTGTAACTCAATATCTGTTCAATAAATTATCTTTATCTTTATCTTTATCTTTATCTCGACTGATGAGTTACTCATAATCGTTAACACAAAAGTGTGTTCATTAAGATTCCAAAGCATGGATTTTTGTTATATTTTTTTTAGATCCACGGAGTTGAGGGTTATTTCTTTTTACCTTTGCCGTCAGCAAGGCGTTAGAGTTAAGAGGTCGATGAAGACCTGCTACTGCTATCAGATCTAGATCGAGAATCTAGATGAAGCATGAAGCTTGCGTGAACGCGATTCGCGTTTCTTTAATTTGGTACTAGAACCGTTTCAATTTGGCACTTGGGTTCCATAATTTAATTATCTCGTTGAAATTTACCTAGGAATTAACATACTCCTAGGATAGAAAAACATCCACCTAAGAAAATAATGCAAAGGTTGCATGCAAATTACAAAGACATTAGTATTATCTGAAGGTAGTTTTTAATCAAGTAAGAAATCGAACGATAATATCGTTTTGCAGAAAAAGTGTAAGCACTTACGTGGTTTTCTCTGGAAAAATCATAGAATTTAATAAGAGAATTGGGTTTCTCTTGAAACAAGTGAACTGCACGGGAAATGTCACGCCAATGACGAGCAAGCTCGGAGCCTCCAGCTACCTCGTGCGCCTGGCGAGAGGGGAGGGGTGTGCGAAAGAGACAGAGCTATATCAGTAGAAAGAGATAACTGCTACAACGGGAAATGGTGCTGCCTATCTCAATATATATAAGCTTCTACTAACGGTCAAGTGTATAATAGGCTTTATTCTTTTTCAGAATATCAGCCAAAAACGTTTTTTCGAGCGGGCGCTTGAAGCTCCACCTGGATTTGTTATTATTTTGTGATTTTATGCTCAGGAAATGATTCTAAACCTTATATAAAAATACGAATCGGAAATTTAGTGCAGAGTTAAATTCTACGAGTAATTTTACTGCCTAAAAGGCTTCTTATTAAATTTGGTCGAGTGTTTAAATTTCTATGAACAATATTAACATTTTCATACAAAAAAAAGAAAAAACAATAAATTTTGGTGGTGTCACAAACTTGAAAAAGAAATAAAAAAAAATCTATCAAAACCATACGTGTATCTATAGATAGGTGTTCAAAAATTGTATTGAAGTTCCTAACATTTTTTTTCTAAACTGAATAGTTTGCGCGAAAGTCTCTTCCAAAGTGGTAAAATCTGTATGTGAGGACTTTTCTTCCAAGTACTAAGTACCTTACTACCAAAGAATTTACCTAAATGGCATATAAATGCAAGTTAGGTATCATAAATGATACTTAACTTGCTTGATGATATATTAGGGGATTTACGCAGGGGATTTCTCCTCTCTCATTATTTCCTTATGCCGATCTCTGATTTAACGGACGAATATATTACCGATATTTATCTATTTTCCATTGCATCCGCATTGAATTTTTTACTGATGTGGTATCGACGTCAGCTTTTTGAGACTCCCCTTTGGTCTACAACATAAAGTATCCAGCGTACTAATTAGTATCAGCGTCTATTTGCAATTCCAATGAAAACGGTATCAAAAATCAAGATCATAGCGTGCTTCACTAATAATACCTACTGATATTGTTATACTGTGGCACTATGATCGTAATATTTAAAATTTATCGGTTGTCAAAATTGCAAAATCAAGCACAGGCCCGTCGTCCGTGAGCGCCGAAACGCGATTGATCAGGCTTGCCGAACGGCGCGCTATATATATGGTAGATATTAAAACATAGTGAATAACTGATACTTTTTATCAAGTCAAACTCTGCGAATGCATCTATAACTTTTTAGTGGCTTTCGTTGAGTACAAAAATTTAGTAAAAAATTTAAATTAGTTTAGTCATAAACTTGAAAAAACTTTTTGAAAAGGGGTAACTTTGGGATTTTTTTCTATCAAAAAAATTCATTAAATCGTGTTAATTAGCAGTCGCTAATTGCACTAGATTAGATCCTTAACTATCACATATATTTTTTTCCGAGTTTAATACACTATTTTAAAGGTCCTAAAGTTGTTTTAATAATTCAAAATTACGGCCCACACGCCCTTAACCTAATAACCTATCACCCGAAGGTTACCGTGATACCGTGGACCATGTTCATCAGGTAAGTTAATACCTATCTGTTGCGTTATTTAAATTTTTTGATAATATTATTATCTATTACCTACACTAAATAAGAAAAACACTGTACCTACTACTACTGTTGTGAAATTCCTAGGTTAGTTCTATTAGTAGTTAGGTCCTAGGTAGGTTCCAAGTGGGCTTTCGTTTATAGCAGGTGTGGTGAAGTTTATAGGTACTCATACTCATTTATTACATACAATCCGTACATGTCAGTAAATTAATAGTAATTGTATACCCAGTGCCGCCGGATTAAGCCAGCGCGGGGCCTGTAGCAATTTCTGTCAAGGGGCCCTTGGTTTGCTTAGGTTTAGGAAGGGTAGGGTCAAGTTATGCAAGATATTTTACAGTCAGACAGACGCCGGAGCGCGAGCCCCCAGTTTGCGCGGGGCCCGTAGCATTTGCTACTCTTGCTATATGGCTAATCCCTAATATAGAAAACCCTAAAGGAAATAAAAACGTGTCATTATTTTCACGAATCACTTTATAGTCTACAATAAAAAAAAAGTTAAAAACTCAGAAAAATCATTAAAATTAAACTAAGTAAATTAATAAAACACACCATAAGTACTTAACAGATAGATTGTTTATAATAATTTCTTAGTCTATTCTCTGTTTTTGAGCGCGATGTGAAATCCTTCCACAGGTCTGATCATGGTGTCCATTTTGACAACCATTTTGCTAATGTCTGAGGTGATAGTGAACCTTCTGAGCACGTGAGCTATTAATATCTTCATTGACATCATTGCGTAAGTTTTACCTGAAAAAGATTAAAATATGAGTTTAAAAAAAAGAGTTAGGGCAAATTAAAAAAAAAACTAATGTCTTACTTTTGTTTGTATATTTGATTTATTTATTACTAGCTTTTACCCGCGACTTCGTCCGCGCCACGTATTTATTAAAGTAATTGAGGCAGTACCTACTCGTATGTCTACTACCATACAAATTCACGTTTCCTAATCAAAATCGGTCTAAGTCAAAGTTTTATATTTATTAATAAATGGACAATTTACACGACAAATTACAAAAAAACTATGTTCTCAAAAATTTATCAAAACAGACTTTAATTTAAAATCATATTGGGACGGTCCACCAAATTTTATTAGAGTCTATTAGTAGATATTAGTAGATATATCGTCTGATTACATGAACGCAAATTTTAGTTTGTTGTTCATATTTCAAAAACCGCCGCACTGATTTCGATAAAATTTATATGACCACCTCTGAACTATAATCTACCAAAAAAAAAAATAACCATCTAAATTGATTCACAATTGGAAATACAACTGGATTGATAACCTCCTCCTTTTTAGAAGTCGGTTAAAAATAGCATACAAAGAGTGCTAAGATCCTTCCATGCACACTTTTACTCCTCATTCCCACTCTTTTCAACTCTTTTCTGTGATAAAAGTCGCCGTTGTCTTTTCCTAAGTCTAGTCTATCTGTGCACCAAATTGTAACAAACTCTTTAAGTGGCTTAAGCGTTAGACGGTAACGGACAGAGTTACTTTCATATATATAATTTCATATTAGAATTGAAAACAGGTGTTCCTGATCATTTTATAGGAGGCAGTTGTAAAGATTACCGAAAAGTAATACGTTTACTCCTCCAAAAACTCATTTTCGCAGTTCTTAATTTGCCTTAATCGAGCGTCCATCATGCATAACATTTGATAAGACACCATGAAAATCTCGTCGACTATCAAAAGTTCTGTCTGATACGCCATTTAGTGGCTGCGCCCATCTTAAATATTGAGGTTGGCTAGTGCACTGTATTCTTCTTGTCAAGCCCTTTTATTTGATACCCTTGTTGATGGGATTCATAAAACCTAAGTTATCCGCCATTGTGTAGAGGCCGCCATCTTGGATTTTAATTTTATATAGTACATTGTATTCTACTGGTTGAGCACTTTCATTTGATACCCATATTGATGGGATTGATAAAACCTACGTTATCCGCCATTTTGTAGCGGCCGCCATCTTGGATTTCAATTTTTTACAGTATATTGTATTCTGCTTGTTGAGCCCTTTCATTTGATACCCATGTTGATGGGATTGATAAAACCTACGTTATCCGCCATTTTGTAGCGGCCGCCATCTTGGATTTCAATTTTTATTGTATATTGTATTCTGCTTGTTGAGCCCTTTCATTTGATACCCATATTGATGGGATTAATAAAACATAAATTATCCGCCATTTTGTAGCGGCGGCCATCTTGAATTTATTTAAGTACATTAATTATAAATAAATGATACCGCTAGAAGCGTCTTGAAACGCTCTTGAGAGTAAATGGTTCAAACGGGTAAAAGTAAGGTGGCACTTCATATGCCGAAACATAAACACCGCACTTATGTAACCTGACACCCGTTTTCCCGCCAAATTTGTAAAACGCGAAAAGCGGCCAGTGTATCAAGCGGTCATATAAGTATCCCCGTATAGTTAGAAATTATAAAATTGCTGGAACAAACGTTTATCGACTCCATTTCAAGTGTACAAAGTTTCATGGTTTTATCTATACTAATATTATAAAGCTGAAGAGTTTGTTTGTTTGTTTGTTTGTTTGTTTGTTTGTTTGCTTGAACGCTAGGATCTCGGGAAGTACTGGTCCGAATTGAAAGATTCTTTTTCTATTGGATAGTCCATTTATCGAGGAAGGCTTTAGGCTATAGAAAATAACTCTACTATTAATTGAAGCGGAGCATGAAACAAGAATGTAACAAAATCGGGAAAAATATTCCCTTTTGAGAGTTTTCGTACGTTTCGTGCTTTGACATGACACATGACAGCATGTGTCAAAGATTGCGTCATTGAATTTCAGTAATCTGTGCCTCGAATATAAACCTTTGCTATTTTTTTTTTCTAAATCTGAGTTGGTACGACCAATTTCCGACAGGTGGCGTAGCAGGTTGCTGAAGAGGTTTTTTGTTTGAAATCGATATTCTCAGGTATGAGTGAACCGATTTCAGTCATTTTTTCACCGTTGGATATGTACGGGATCCCGATGAGTTCTATACTAATATTATAAAGCTGAAGAGTTTGTTTGTTTGTTTATTTGTTTGTTTGTTTGCTTGAACGCTAGGATCTCGGGAAGTACTGGGCCGAATTGAAAGATTCTTTTTCTATTGGATAGTCCATTTATCGAGGATGGCTTTAGGCTATAGAAAATAACTCTACTATTAATTGAAGCGGAGCATGAAACAAGAATGTAACAAAATCGGGAAAAAATATTCCCCTTTTGAGAGTTTTCGCACGTTTCGTGCTTTGACATGACACATGACAGCATGTGTCAAAAATTGCGTCATTGAATTTTAGTAATCTGTGCCTCGAATATAAACCTTTGCTAATTTTTTTTTCTAAATCTGAGTTGGTACGACCAATTTCCGACAGGTGGCGTAGCAGGTTGCTGAAGAGGTTTTTTGTTTGAAATCGATATTCTCAGGAATGAGTGAACCGATTTCAGTCATTCTTTCACCGTTGGATATGTACGGGATTCCGATGAGTGCTATATAATATACCACGGGCGAAGCCGGGGCGGGCATCTAGTCTTCAATAATATTGAACTGCCAGACTTTCACCCCCAATTCCACCCCCGTAGGTACTACAGTTCGAAACTACAAAACTGCTAAAACATACATTTTATGGTTTCGTGTTAAATATCTAGACGTAAAGTGTCATAGTTCTTCAACAATGACGAAGTTTTCCATATAAACTTTCATCCCTTATTTTAACCCTTTCAACCCTTTTTTCGGAACAAAAAGTAGCCTATGTCCTTTCTCGGGATCTATTCTATCTATGTATCAAATTTCATCAAAATCTGTTGGTTGGTTTAGGCGGTAAAGACGGACAGACAGACAGACAGACAGACAGACAGACAGACAGAGTTACTTTCGCATTTATAATATTAGTATGGATTGTATTCTACTGGTTGAGCACTTTCATTTGATACCCATATTGATGGGATTGATAAAACATAAATTATCCGCCATTTTGTAGCGGCCGCCATCTTGGATTTCAATTTTTTATAGTATATTGTATTCTGCTTGTTGAGCCCTTTCATTTGATACCCATGTTGATGGGATTGATAAAACCTACGTTATCCGCCATTTTGTAGCGGCCGCCATCTTGGATTTCAATTTTTTATAGTATATTGTATTCTGCTTGTTGAGCCCTTTCATTTGATACCCATATTGATGGGATTAATAAAACATAAATTATCCGCCATTTTGTAGCGGCGGCCATCTTGAATTTATTTAAGTACATTAATTATAAATAAATGATACCGCTAGAAGCGTCTTGAAACGCTCTTGAGAGTAAATGGCTCAAACGGGTAAAAGTAAGGTGGCACTTCATATGCCGAAACATAAACACCGCACTTATGTAACCTGACACCCGTTTTCCCGCCAAATTTGTAAAACGCGAAAAGCGGCCAGTGTATCAAGCGGTTATATAAATATCCCGTATAGTTAGAAATTATAAAATTGCTGGAACAAACGTTTATCGACTCCATTTCAAGTGTCTAGATACAAAGTTTCATGGTTTTATCTTCAATAATATTGAACTTCCAGACTTTCACCCCCCAATTCCACCCCCGTAGGTACTATACAGTTCGAAACTACAAAACTGCTAAAACATACATTTTATGGTTTCGTGTTAAATATCTAGACGTAAAGTTTCATAGTTCTTCAACAATGACGAAGTTTTCCATATAAACTTTCATCCCTTATTTTAACCCTTTCAACCCTTTTTTCGGAACAAAAAGTAGCCTATGTCCTTTCTCGGGATCTATTCTATCTATGTATCAAATTTCATCAAAATCTGTTGGTTGGTTTAGGCGTTAAAGACGGACAGACAGACAGACAGACAGACAGACAGACAGACAGAGTTACTTTCGCATTTATAATATTAGTATGGATATTAGAATTGAAAACAGGTGTTCCTGATCATTTTATAGGAGGCAGTTGTAAAAGATTACCGAAAAGTAATACGTTTACTCCTCCAAAAAAACTCATTTTCACAGTTCTTAATTTGCCTTAATCGAGCGTCCATCATGCATAACATTTGATAAGACACCATGGAAACCTCGTCGACTATCAAAAATTCTGTCTGATACGCCATTTAGTGGCTGCGCCCATCTTAAATATTGAGGTTGTATAGTGCACTGTATTCTTCTTGTCAAGCCCTTTTATTTGATACCCATGTTGATGGGATTGATAAAACCTAAGTTATCCGCCATTGTGTAGAGGCCGCCATCTTGGATTTTAGTTTTATATAATGCATTGTATTTTACTGGTTGAGCACTTTCATTTGATATCCATATTGATGGGATTGATAAAACCTACGTTATCCGCCATTGTGTAGCGGCCGCCATCTTGGATTTCAATTTTTTATAGTATATTGTATTCTGCTTGTTGAGCCCTTTCATTTGATACCTATGTTGATGGGATTGATAAAACCTACGTTATCCGCCATTTTGTAGCGGCTGCCATCTTGGATTTCAATTTTTTATAGTATATTGTATTCTGCTTGTTGAGCCCTTTCATTTGATACCCATATTGATGGGATTAATAAAACATAAATTATCCGCCATTTTGTAGCGGCGGCCATCTTGAATTTATAATGATAATGAATAAACATAATTGTATTGTAATCAAAATCCAAAGTGTATACAACATTTCAGATTAATCGGTTGACAGGAAGAGGGTGAAATTTGAATTACTAAATTTGACCCAAGAATAAATAATAATAAATAATAAAAAAAACCCAATTCCACCCCCGTAGGTACAGTTCGAAACTACAAAACTGCTAAAACATACATTTTATGGTTTCGTGTTAAATATCTAGACGTAAAGTTTCATAGTTCTTCAACAATGACGAAGTTTTCCATGTAAACTTTCATCCCTTATTTTAACCCTTTCAACCCTTTTTTCGGAACAAAAAGTAGCCTATGTCCTTTCTCGGGATCTATTTTATCTATGTATCAAATTTCATCAAAATCTGTTGGTTGGTTTAGGCGGTAAAGACGGACAGACAGACAGACAGACAGACAGACAGACAGACAGACAGACAGACAGACAGAGTTACTTTCGCATTTATAATATTAGTATGGATTTTTTCATTTTCTTAGTCTCTTAAGTTTTTTACAATAGATATAAAAATACAAACATTATAAAAAACTTAAGAACTAGGGTGTCGCCAGCAGCGGTGTAGGACCCAAGTCCGGTGGTTAGGGCTGCAGAGTGAGGAACCTCCTGTTCACTTCCTGGAACTTCCTGTCCTGCAGAGTGAAGATACAAAGTAGCCTGTCAGGTCTTCCAGGCTGTACCTCTAATCTAATTGTTTCGAATACAAACATCCAAACATTGACATTTATCTAAATTAAATTAATTTATCACCAACCAAAATAGTGGTAGGGAATTTCAACCAATCCTGGAGTTCGGTCAGTATAATTAATCTCACGTCTTCGAGCTGTGCAGCCTTCAGTCGTCGATACGACGTCGGTTATCGTTTATATTCATGTCCATGGCCATCTTTATTGTTATGCCCATGCTTAGAGTTATGTTCATGATCGTGATCATGCGCCAATACTTACCAATACACATCCGTCGACCTAGACCGAACGCGGCGAAGTATTTCGAGTCAGGCAGCGAATCCTCGAACCATCTCTCGGGCCGGAACTTATCGGCGTCGGGACCCCATATAGGGTGCCGGTTTACTCCGTACAAGGATACTAGGCAGCTTGCGCCAGCCTTCAGAATGTAATTCTCTGAAATAATAGGTACTAGTTTTTATCGTCCACTCCAAATTAGATGTTATGACTGGGGTCTGCCGGCAATGTTGCTAGAAAGTTGTATTTACCTACTTTAAAAACGACTACCGTGATTTAAACACTTTCCCGAGGCAATTTTTTTAAAGCTATTTTTTTAAATGTATTATAGATATGTTCAAATCAGTACCCTGTTTCACAACACAATCGGATTGATCTCATCGCGAAGTAAACCCCTCGGTATTTGCCTTATTCGTTTAGAATGACAGAGATTGACATTTTGAATTTGAAGCGAATGGCTTTTAAATCAGTACCCGATATTTGATACTTACTCGTAGATACTCGTATTGGCAACAAATTGACTTGGAAACCCATAACAAATCTTTGCAAAATGAAAAAACGATTTGAACACAACAAATACATACATAATGTTTATATTGTACGGGGCTTAATCACGATATACGAGACATACTAGGACGCCGAAAGCCGTCATTCCATTCAGACTCCAGGTGTGTATACGGTTAATTGCAGCTGTTGTAGTAAAAAATCGCCAGACACCTAAATCTGTGATTGCCGAGTATTTGATTGATGCGGGAACTGGTCGTTAGTCGAAAACATCATGCACTCCTATAGGCTACTCAGCTCCATAGGAAACTCGAGGAGGCCGAAGCAGCCATTTACACTAATGTCACTTCATCAATGTCCCGGGTCATCAAGAGAACCATGACAGGACAGTATATGGCAGCTTACAGTGCAGAAATGGCTTCGTGACACTGAACGAGAGAGAGACAGAGTGCGCGGGAGTGCCTATTTACCCGACACCACCAAACGACCCAATTGTAGTTACTGCCCGATGCACCAAGATTATGCTGGACGATAAGATCCTAGAAATGGCCAAGACCATCGAAAGGAACTCAAACGTCAAAGCTGGTTTGGGAAATTGGGAGGTACCGAGAATACAGTCGGTCAACGGAGTCCCAGGATGTGGAAAAACAACATGGGTGATTAGACACTTCGACGCCATGATCACCACAACAACTGAGCCAGCAAAAGATCTAAGAGAAAAGCTATCGCACTGAATCGGAAATCTGGTTAAAACCAGAGTGCGAACTATAGGTTCTGCTCTGATAAATGGTTTCTGAAGAGAAAGTTTCAGTCGCCTCATGTCATGCTGTCATTCGACTAAATTTTATAAGAAGGTATAACTGGCGTACAGATAAATCTAAGCTGATTTTAGTTTTTTTGTTGATATTTGATATCTGTTTTCGATATCTAAGATCACCTCTGAAGTATTTTCTACCAAACAAAAAAGGAATTATCAAAATCAACTAACAATTAGCGGAGTTATCGCGTAAAATAAAACCAAATAAAAAAACATGCAACCCGATTGAGAATATCCTCCTTGTTTGAAGTCGATTATAACCGAATGATGTTTGTTTTTCCACACAAAAATATTTTTTTTGACAATTATTTTGTCATCCAAGATGACGCGACGCGATCACGTGGGCACTTTCTAGAATCTAGAATCTAGATATTCTGTGGATCGTCTGTGATACACAGAATACTTAGAGAGTTAGTATGTACCGAACGCGCCGCGCGTGTCGTTATTATTTAAAGTTTGTGTAATTTCCGAACCAACAGACCGATATTGTTCAAATTTTAACGGGACAATATAAAAAATGTGTTCTTTCTAACAAAAAAAGAATTAATGAAATTAAACAACGCAAACATGAGTTACAACCAAATACACATTCTGACTTTCACCCCTTCGCGCAAGAAAACCGATCAGAATTTGGGGATCAAAAGTAGCCTACAGCAATGTCTTTAGTATAAACTAAAATCATGCCAAGTTTCAGCTGAATTGAATCAGTAGTTTCGGCGTGATGCGTGATCCCTATACAGAAAGACAGACAGACAGACAGACAGACAGACAGACAGACAGACATGAAAGAAAAAAAATGCAGTTTCGCCATCAGTATCGACTATGGAGTGCCCCAAAAAAATTTTTTTCAAAATATCTTCAATGTACAGAATTCGACCCGTTACAGTTTTATTATAAGTATAGATTGTGGTCAACAAAGTCAAATGCTTTTAGTAAGGTTATATAAGTATGCATTATAAGTCAAGATATGAAATCATTTCATGGATGTCAGATCGACGAGATAATAGGTCTCCCTAAGTTCATGCATAAGTACTTATACATACCTATAGTGCGCGTCCCTTTTATTTAGAATGAGGCGCATTTACACACATACAGTTGGACTTCGGCCAAAGATTCGGTGCAACTTTTGCCGAAACCAAAAGCGGAACAGTAGGTACCTATATATTTATCCAATATAGAAATGGTTATTGAATTTCCGATCAAAAATAACATTGAGTCGTAATATTTCATCGGTTTACCTCTTGAGGGATTTAAAAGTAAATTACAAACGACTTACTGATTTGGATATCCTGGTCCAATGTCCTGGCGATTATAGGCCCGATGGGGTAAAGACGAAGCGTTTCCTTTGTAATGGCGTCGATATATACGAGCTTAGACAAGTCTGCCTTATCTATAACATTCTTTGAATCTCCGAGGACTTCAAATATCCTGGAATTGTTGGAAAATGCACTTATTTTATGGAATTTGTGTTAAACAGAACGCTTCATTCTACTCATTGTTAACAAGTATTAATTTGAGGCTATCCCAGAGATTGCAAAAATACTGAGAAACAGCATTCTGGTATCAGGTAATCTATTTGTTTTGTTGATAATGGTAGCCAATTACCATCATTGTAACTAATTGTAATCTCGGGGATAGCCTCAAATTAATAAATAAATAATAAATATTGGTGGACAATTCACACACAACACTATCTGACCCCAAACTAAGCAAAGTTTGTGTGATGGCAGCCAGATAGCTGATATAATACTTATTTACAATGAGTGGAATGAGTAATTAGTTAGAATTAGAGTAATTAGTTACCATTATGTACCATTACAAAAAGATGTTTGCCTTTAAGTACTATACAAACCGAAACCGCAGGTTCCGGCGGATATTCGGAAAATATTCGAGTACTGGTACGATTATCAGTCGAATTGTATTAAATGGTCAAATATTTTTTCTGAGGCATTTAGGCTGGAGTGCAGAGTGAGAAAGGGGGGTTGTCATTTCTGAAGCTCTTCAGCCTGTACATACCTAAATGACCTCATAGTGGCACTCAGAAGCATGCGTATCGGTTGTTGTATAGGTGGTGTTAGTATAAATAACATCAACTACGCTGAGGACATGGTGTTGTTGGGTCCCAGCTAGTGTTGAGTAGGACATACAAGAGGCGGTACATTTGTCCCGTACGTACATGACGTCAAGATGTAAGAGCGGCTCAACATTTTACATTGTACTACTTCAAATTTTACGTCGCGGCAGTCGCGAAGTCGCGTGACTTACTCTCCGTCCTCGTAAAATTATATTATATATTATAAAACTACGTATTTATATACTATTATATATATATATGACGGGGTAGAGTACCCTTATGATTATTGTGTACAGATTTAGAGCGAGTATTACTCGAACAGGGTCGTACGCGGCAACACCATCGCTTACATTGGAGTGGAATGGCGTTGAGAAGTTGTAACAGGTTGACATTAACAAGTGAGTTGACAAGGTTGAACAAGGTTAGTACACGAATCCTGACGACAATATTCTCTATGCCATTCTATCTCTGTGGGTGAACGTCAGTTGAGCTCGCGTACAAATCTGTTGCTTTCTAAATCCATCTCAATCTTAATTGCCTGTGATTAATTTGTATCAAATAAATTGTGAAACGGAATATATAACTCCGCTGATTCATATCAACTATTGGTTTCAACAAACCCGCAACTGAAGAATATAACCAGGCATAACCTCACGTGACGGAAAATGGCTGATCCGCCCTCACTGATGTCGGGCGATCTATCTGTCTCCCCGACATCAGAAGTGGGATCCCGACAACGTCCACATCAACAGAATGCAGGTCAGAGTAATATTAACAGTAATCTCGATCATGATGAGTGGCAGAAGTTATATGCAGCCACGCACGATACGCGAAATGATTACTGCCCTTAAGAAACCGAGTTATGCTGAAAGTAAATAAATTATTTTTCCGTAATTTAACCCTGATTCGCCGATCACGATATCCGTGCGTGGTGCAGGACGTGGTGGATTTGTGCATGGGAGAAAAACTTCAGTGGAAGTAAACTAACTCTAACTATAAGTAAATCCCTGGTGTGAGATTTTGGAAAAACATGCGAGTATGAATAGAGCCGCTGCAATCACCGAAATCAGCCTCCTATAAAGAACTGGCGATACGATGCTGTAAATAAAAATACCAATGCAATATCATGTGTGTGACGCAGATTTATTTCTCGGAAAATAAACACAAGTGGCGGTCAACCATACGCAAGGCGTCTCAAGGCGAAGCATCAACGTGGTTAACTGAGATTACAAGAAGCAAGCTGCTTTTTACATTTCGACCGAAACGATAGTCTATCTATATGCTACTTGCCACCTGTCCACAGTAGACAGACCACCTGCCAGCCTACACCGAGATAAAGTTGTGGAGATTGGTTGGTACATCGCTAATCAAGCAGTCGAGCGATCAAGTCGATGAGTCAAAGTCTACGCTCAGCGAGGAGCCTCAGCCTTCAATCAGGTATGTTCGTTTCTAGTTGTCATTAGTAATTATTGCCTCTTCATTCAGTTTTAATTTAAAGATTGTAATTGCTGTAATAGCCCACCCTATGCCGAGCTGAGTTTAAAAAGCAGTTTCATCAAGTTTATCATCACAGCTACCTATTTACTTCGGAGTTATCAACTATCTCACAACTTGGAGGGTATCTACTCGTAGCACGCAAATGTAAACGAATTCGTAATGTTTTTGCTATAACTGATATTGGTCAAACAGGAACATTCAGTGAAGGACAGATTTTATGCGATGTAGTGATTAACGATCATCCTCTAAAGATTTTGTTACTTAGTTTGCTGGACAATTATTACGAAAGTGACGTCATGTTAGGCCGTAAAGTTTTAAATCGGAGCTAGTCAGAAAACATGACAACGGCGCAACTCACATTAACTAAAGTTCTTTGTGTGAATTTGAAAACACAATATAATAGTTTCTATCAATCGCATGTAACTTCTATCGTAACAAATGTTAAACTAGAGATAAGAAGAAGAATAAGAAGTCTTAAGTTTTTGAAATCGTTAATTCATTTTTCTGAGTGTTTCATTGCGGGTATTACGACAACCTGAATGAACACAGGCGAGCTTAAAATTAAAATTATTGATTTTTAAATAGCGTGATACAATGGAACCGTTTAGGATGTCCGCAGATGAGCGGAGGGCTACGTGATCATGCGAAACCGTTCTTAGAAGCGAATGTTATTAGATCTAGCTGCTCCCCATTTGAAAACCCAGCTATATTTATAAACAACAAAAACGATGGTTCAGACCACATGTGTGTAGACTATGGCGAGCTTAGTAGTAACACTGTATACCCGCCTGCAAATCCAATCAAATACATTGCCTTTATGGGGTCATTATCTTTCAAAATTAAACTCTCCGCCGGTGGTTTTCATTTGATATCTGTGACTATAAGCATCAAAGAACACTGCTCTTATAACAGCAGAGAGTCGACATGAGCTCCTGATTATGGTTTACTTTTTGGTCTAAACAATACGATCTCAGTTATTTTAGAGAACATTACACTCTAAGCTTACTTACAAGTATACACATGATAATGAGAATGTTAATGAGAATGTCTGAGTGCCAAATATCTCTTGAAATAGAGAAGATGCAGTTGAGTGATAGTATGGAATCTTAGGTCAGTTGGTCGGGCCGTACCAGTAGCAATTTCGTAGCCGTAGTCCGTTAGAAGTCGGCGTCTGTTTTAGGCAGTCCGTGGATGCGCGGTGCGTGTCTGGCGCTGGCGGAGGTCGGGTCTATTGTAAACCATAGAGTCATGATGACTCGGAATTCATGAGGAATGCAATAAAACAACATGGATTTGTTGGAAAAGCGCTGAATTGTATAATCGCGGATCAAGGGCTCGGTTTTGCTAGTAAAGAGTTCAAGGATTTTTGTAGTGACCACAATATTAAATTCCATTTGATTTCTACCGGGACCAGCCGTGCCAACGGTCAGGTAGACAGAGTTATGTTCTCTCTTAAAAATATGCAGTGGAAACGGGTAATAATCAGTCATGGCAAGGCACTTTGCCCGATATTTAGCTTGCTTTCGGTACCGGAAACCGTGTCACAAGAGCAAGCCCAGTAGATCTTTTGATTGGTAGAGTAGCTAGACCTTTAAACCTAATGTAATGACTTTGGACGATATAGCGGATACAGATTTGTTAATAGTTTGAGAGCGCGCCGCTCAAGCAATAAACACGAGCGCCTTGAGCAAAATGGCGAGGTTTAATGAAAGTTCAGGCGAAATTGAGAAGTTTGCGTTGGTGATTATGTTTTAACAGAGAATAATGAAAGAAATCAGACAAACTTGATGCAAAGTTCAAGGGCCTGTACAAGGTGATCGAATTTTCGGATGGCGATAGATATTGTTTGAACAGAAACAGATTGAAGTGCTGGCTTATCGATCAAACTTTTTATAGTTGCGGTGAATTTTTGGAGAGTGATGACAGAGTTCCTATAAGGTGTAAAAAAAGAGAAACTGACATGAGTACGAGTAGGAAGTATTGTATTAAAAGATAATTATTATGCTCGCGTAATGCTTGACGGTTTTCTGTACGATAATTATTATCATACATTGAAGTAATTATTTTAAGCTTTGAAATCGTACACAGGTTGTATGCTCGTTCTTTTGATTTTGTTTCTTTTTTTTTATTAATTGACGTGTAAATTGTACATTTGTCAATGAAGAACTTTGACTTTGAAGGCAATGAACTCAAATCGCTCATACAAATACGCTCATGAACGTCTCCGCGAAATGCCCGAAGGTACCGTTCCCTTTGATTTTGACTTTGGTTTGAGAGCAGGATGTTTTTGCGTTTACGTCTGTGATCATCAGAGTTATTGTGTAATTTATTACACAATAACTCTAACTAACCAGCCAAAATGTGTGGCAATATTTATTGACCAGCCTGTTTGGCAATATTTATTGACTAGCCTGTGTGGCAATATTTATTGACTAGCCTGTGTGGCAATAGTTATTGACTAGCCTGTGTGGCAAGCCTGTGTGGCAATATTTATTGACTAGCCTGTGTGGCAAGCCTGTGTGGCAATATGTATTGACTAGCCTGTGTGGCAAGCCTGTGTGGCAAGTCTGTGTGGCAAGCCTGTGTGGCAAGCCTGTGTGGCAATATTTGTTGACTGGCCTGTGTGGCAATATTTGTTGACTGGCCTGTGTGGCAATCTTTGGTGACCAGCCGGTGTAGAAATTTTATGTAGATGACCTGTCTGTGTGGCAAATCGTTGTGGTCTATGTGGCAATCGATGACCCTTAGTCCTGACCTTAGTTATCAATGTGCAGGAAAAGCCTGTGTGGCCTTTGTGGTAATTGATCAGATTATACTGAAATGGGTAGATTGAGTAGTGCACCTAGATAGGTGTAAGAGGTACTGGAATTAAAAAAGTCAAGTTTTCAGAGGGGTGCCTGGAAATTTTATAGACTTGCTGTAATTTTGATGTGTTCTGATGTGTATCGCTATTATGAACCAGTAGATTGTGCGATCGGTGATCGGTGTCATTTAGAAAATCGATTGTTTCTGTTTGTTTTGAGGAGTACTTCGGTACACGTTTTGTTTATTACACATTAGTCTATTGTGTTGCTAATAGACCATGAAGATTCACACGAAGACGTATGAACAGCAGGATGGCCGTGACGGGGTAGAGTACCCTTATGATTATTGTGTACAGATTTAGAGCGAGTATTACTCGAACAGGGTCGTACGCGGCAACACCATCGCTTACATTGGAGTGGAATGGCGTTGAGAAGTTGTAACAGGTTGACATTAACAAGTGAGTTGACAAGGTTGAACAAGGTTAGTACACGAATCCTGACGACAATATTCTCTATGCCATTCTATCTCTGTGGGTGAACGTCAGTTGAGCTCGCGTACAAATCTGTTGCTTTCTAAATCCATCTCAATCTTAATTGCCTGTGATTAATTTGTATCAAATAAATTGTGAAACGGAATATATAACTCCGCTGATTCATATCAACTATTGGTTTCAATAAACCCGCAACTGAAGAAACCAGGCATAACCTCACGTGACGGAAAATGGCTGATCCGCCCTCACTGATGTCGGGCGATCTATCTGTCTCCCCGACATATATAATAGTATATAAATACGTAGATTGAGGGGCGAGACGCAAGCTACAAATTACAGTAGTGCGTCATTTTACAATAACATTACGTGTCTGCGGTAAGAAGAAACCGCCTCAGTGGCAGCAAAGTCACGCAAATATTATTTTTAAATTGTAATTTTATTGATTAGCTTTTTTTTATTACATACTTCCAAATATACTTGGTTTTTTTATTTACCTACTTACAAAAAATATTTACGAAGTATTTTATTTTGTATTACTTTGCGATACTGTTTATTAGTATGTCATCAATCAGAGTTCAGACTGTAATTGTACTGCAATAACGCCAAATGTCATGTTTTTACTCGGAACTTCAAATGTATCGCCAAGCTTTAGTACACCTCGCCTCAATTGAAGTGGGACATTGTACTGGTTCAGTAAGTACAAAAATGAGGCTATTCTTACAAACTCTTTTATATGTCATGTCCTACCCAACACTAGGTCCCACTGCGGGGTCTATTGTAGGAGTGCTGTTGAAGGTTTGTGAAAAATACGCTGGTCATGGACTTATATACAATGTCAATAAGAGTGAGTACAGGATCTTTGGGGCCGCCGGTAAACGTCCAGACCATATTTCCATTATGCTTAATGGGCTTCCTCTCAATCAGGTTAGCCAGTTTTGATATCTGGGGCACTTGTTGATCTACGACCTTTTAGATGATGCTGATGGCGAAAGGCAGCGTAGAGCCCTGGCGATTCGAGGTAATATGATTTGCTCGGTGTTCGGACCAAGTCATAATAACGCTTTTCAATGCCTTTTGTCAGGGTTTCTACACTGGTAGTCTGTGGATGGCGTATCCTTAAAGATCGTTGGATACGCTATGTGTCCAACATAATAACATTTTCAGGATGATGTTGGGTCTGCCTCGTTTTTTGTAGCGCCTCTAAAATGTTTGCGTACACGCGAACGGACGACTTCCACGCAGTAATTTAGAAGAAAGTCGCGTCGTTAATGAAACGAGTGCGAGGCAGTCACAACAGCATCTTGAAAATAGTGGCTGAAGACCTGAGAGCTCCCTTTCTGAGGCATTTCGTGGGGGTGGTTAATAGTAATCCACAACTCGGAATGCGTCGGGAAAATGGGAGGTCAAATGGTCACTATATTGTAATAATTTGCTGTCTCTCTTTTGGACTAACAATAGTTTATTAAGTATCTTTCTACAAACTCAGTGGATTATGTTGTCTAAAATAAAATATTTTTGATTTTGAGTTAAATTTAAAAAAAAGAACACGCCCTTCTAAACGTAGTTGAAGTATCTTACACAGTTCTTGTAATTATATATTATGTCTAAGACTTGAGGAGCATCATAAATGTGTTTCAATACTTGATAGCATAGTCAAGTGCCAAGAGACATGATGTTTGAAAGATAGATTGAGGTTTGAAAGGACTTACAGGAATTTGGATTAGTTACTTAAATGTCATCGTGTGTTTTGGACACTGCAAACTTAAGTTTTGTGTCTAATTCAGAACAAAACCAATAACTCACTCTTTGTAAGCTTTTTCCTGTACTTCGGGATGTGACCCAAGAAGAGTCAACGCAAATGTCAGGGTAGAAGCGGTGGTGTCGTGGCCGCCTGTTAACATGGCACTAGTCTCTCCTAAGACCTGCTGATCAGTTAGGCTGGGATTTTCTTTGGCCAGTTCCAATATCAGGTCAATAAATGGCTTGCGTTTGCCTGAAAAGAAATAAATAAATGATGGTGGACAATTCCCACACAACACAATCTGACCTCAAACTAAGCAAAGCTTGTACTATGTCCAGATAGCTGATATAATACTTATATAGTTTTAAATACATACTTATTATACATAGAAACACCCAAACACAGTACAAATATAAAAGCAGGCTGCTATTACTAGTAGCATGATCCATTTTATTTTAGTATGAAAACTAACGTGGTTATTACACATTTTACATAAATACACGGGTAACTCACGTTTAATATAGTCAGTCCAGTCCAACTCAAGTTTCGATCGCGTCCGGCGATCTTTTTCAAGGATGCTCTCTGTTCGGACGCTCAACACTTCATTCGATTTGATAAGGCGGAGGTCCTGGCTAGGGAGAAGTCTTTTATACCCCGTAAAGTCAGGGAAGCCATTGAAATCGGTAAGCGTCCGACGTTTAACAAATATGGTGGATGGCATGTGCCACCCGCTTGGAAACCTTGCCTCCAAAAGGCTCAGCAGTGTGTTCAGTAGGGTGGGTCGCCTTTGTATGGAAAATAATAAAATTGTCTAATACGTTTTGTAATAGTAAAAAAAAGTGACCCACATCCATTTATGAAAAAATAACGAAAAAACAAACTTCTAGTTTAACCCCTTCTACCCGCGCATTGAGTTTGAAAAACTTAATTTTTTGTTTTTTTGGGAATTATTTGAAAATCTATTTCTCGTGGCTCAAAGGAAAAACAACTACGTAAACTAATATAATAAAGTGCTTTTGGACTAAATTTTATTATTAAGAAAGAAAAATAAACAAACAATAAGAGAAAATGCAAATAAAATATCTTCAATTCACGTTAAAATCTTTCTTACTTTCGAACTTAGGCATAAGCTTTCGTGAAATAATTTTATTCTTAATTAAAGCTTCTCTTGCTGTTTTGTGGCAAAGCTGCATAGATGCCTCTGTTACTGTTTTTACAGCCCGCTCCACAGCTTGAGTATGACATGGTAGCCGCAGAAAAATGACTTCATCATCACCACCTGACTCAACTAGGGAATGAAGAGTTTCATCCGGAACATTGGTCAATATAGGTGGTTGCGAGTAAGATTGCTGCCAGTCTATCAAATCGATGTAAGACGAAGCGCTTAAATTTATCTTAGGCACTTCAAAGACTCGAAGCTGAAGGCATTCAGATGGTTCCCTTGCCTTTAAAATGCGTCTAGCCGCAAGTTCTCTCACATGTTTTTGTTCGTCAGATAACATAGACAAGAGCAAGTTCTCTGGGTGCGCAAAAAAAGCATTGCGCTTTATTACAGGATCAACAACACTCTTCAATTCTTGCGGAAGATATCGAGAATAAAATACCAACTTCCAAAAGTGCTTTGCTCCATCTTTACATGTTGGATTTATTTTGATTTCGAACCAAATAGGAGCATATACTTTAACTACAAAGGTAGCGAGTTGTTTCAGTTCGTTTGTAGGTATCTCAGTAGACACATATAAGCGCAAAATCCTGTTGGCTTTTGTTAGCCACCTGGCATGCGACATTTTTCCTGGAGATCGATTAGACAAATCAGGAGAGCACTCACCACTTATGACGGCAGATGTGATATCATAAAGATAACGTTGATCTGAACCGAGGTCTTTTACATTTGAAATGTTTGGTAACATACCTTGTATCTTTTCAAACACGACAACAGATCGCTTCTCACAATCATCTAATAACTTTCCGATAGCACCTGAATAAGTATTGGGTCCTGTTGTATTGCCATCAAGTTTTGCAAATAAATGTCTTAAGGGTAGTTCATTTAAGTGTAAAAGGCATATGATCCATTGAAGTGGTCGGTGTAAACGCTTTTCTAAAAGCCGTATGACTCCGCCGTATTTGCCCGTATTAGTTACCGTCCCATCACAGCCTATGGCAAGAGTATCCTCCAGAGACATATTCAGTTGACCTGTTACTATTTGAAAGATAGCTGACTCTAACCCTTTTGCAGTTCCATGGCTTGGAACGGCATATCCGACATAAACTGATCCTGGTTCTTTAATTATTGAAATATGTTCTTCCACGGATGTTAAGCGGTATTTCTTTCCCCCTTTCATAACAATTTTCAGGGTCTTATCTTTTCGTCCATCAAAAAATAAGGCAGGAATAGTATCTATTTGGCCTTGAGATAAGGTTTCTTTTCGTAATTTTTGTCTCGCTCGTCGCAATTTCGACTTATCGATTACTTCGTTGTTGATTTTCACATCTTGTAAAACAGCAGAAGCGACAGCAGCAGCTGCTCTGTCGGATATCCCGTATCGTTCACAGACAGTTGACAAATTCTTGAGAGATGCTATTTTACGTTTTCTTGATATTGGTTTTGATAAACTGGAGGGCAAAGTTTGTTCTTCATCGCTGCTTTCAGATGTTGAGGTATCAAGATTTTCGTGAGAAGGGCCTGGTTTACAAACGCTTAAATCGTAATAGGATTTAAGCTTAATTTTTCTATCACTCAGTTTCCTTTTCCGCTGACTTGTCAATAAATCAACAGTTCCCATAATTATTTTTCTCTCTGTTCTCTGATCTATTAAAAAAGCTCGTTCTTCCTTAGGAATCTTTTGGTCCTTGGAACATTTGCATAACTCTAAATCTTTACACTTGCATGAACTCAAATCAAACAGTCTTTCCGAATTTTTATGAAATTCTTGAATCTTTTCTTCTGTTAAACGCTTTAAAGATTTTAATAAATTTTTACACTTCGCGTGGTAACTTTTAATCAATTGCATCACACGATTATGAGACACAGTAGGAATAGACGCTTTTCTCCACAAATATTCAACTTTAGAAGACACTATTACAGATATCTCATTAATGGATGGCTCTTTTTTTGAATTGTTCCCAAGTTTAAGCTGATGTCTTACTAAATTGTACTATTTCATAACTTGTCTGTAAGTGGGTAGTTGATTTTCGTTAATTTCTTCCGGAGCACCAAAAATGGGACAACTTGTGGATTTTCGGGTATTATTTGGAATCTCCATGATGCACAAATCTAACAACAACTAATTAAAATAGCGAAACAATTAGATAAAAGCGCGCGACCTTTCACCCGGAACTAATTAGGCGCACTGAGACACTGACGCGTGATCGACAGTTTACGCCTTCTTTCCCCACTCCTTCCCCCGCATTATACGCACGATTATTCTAATATTTTGGTTTGATTATTATTTGTATCACGTGTATATCTGAATACAAGAATGAAATATCATTTTACGCCATGTAGTATATACGATAAACTCTGATGAAATAAATCCAATTTTAACAACTTTTCCGAATTTTCAAAATTCATGCGCGGGTAATTAATGTTAATAATAATAAAAAATAAATATGTACGTTTTTAAGTCTCTATCCAGGTCATGTTTTCCGCACTATTACAAATCGAAATTCTGAAAAAATATTTTTCGACCCACCCTAGTGTTCAGACTAGTGGTGAGGACACAGTGAGCTCAGTGTGCTGCAATATTCCCGACGCGCAGCTCACCAGGGACGACGAGTTCTAGTGTACACCGGCGCAGCCCTCCCGCACCCCCCCTTTACCTGCACCCCCGCAACAACCCTTGAGCACTTGAGCTTGCGTGCGCGCCGTGCGGCTGCCCGCAGTGCTAAACAAGCTGCGAACTCGCGCGCGCACTCTCCTTGAAAAAGATCGCCGGACGCGATCGAAACTTGAGTCGGACTGGACTGACTATATTAAACGTGAGTTACCCGTGTATTTATGTAAAATGATCCATTTTAGTTGGTCATCCTATTTAATCTTATCTTATACCTTTAAACGAGCAATTCTTGTCGGTGTATAGCTATGACGGGGCAGAGTACCCTTATGATTATTGTGTACAGAGCGAGTATTACTCGAACAGGGTCGTACGCGGCAACACCGGTCGCTTACATTGTTTGTAGTGGAATGGCGTCGAGAAGTCGTAACAGGTTGACATTAACAAGTGAGTTGACAACGTTGAACAAGGTTAGTACACGAATCCTGACGACAATATTCTCTATGCCATTCTATCTCTGTGGGTGAACGTCAGTTGAGCTCGCGTACAAATCTGTTGCTTTCTAAATCCATCTCAATCTTAATTGCTTGTAATTAAATTGTATCAAATAAATTGTAAAACGGAATATATAACTCCGCTGATTCATATCAACTATTGGTTTCAATAAACCCGCAACTGAAGCAACCAAGCATAACCTCACGTGACGGAAAATGGCTGATCCGCCCTCACTGATGTCGGGCGATCAATCTGTCTCCCCGACATCAAAAGTGGGATCCCGACAACGTCCACATCAACAGAATGCAGGTCAGATTATTAATATTAACAATAATCTCGATCATGATGAGTGGCACATGTTATATGCAGCTACGCACGATACGCGAAATGTTTACTGCCCTTAAAAAAACGAGTCATACTGAAAGTAAATAAATTTTCCGTAATTTAACCCTGATTTGCCGATCACGATATCCGTGAGTGGTGCAGGACCGTGGATTTGTGCATGGAAGAAAAACTTAAGTGGAAGTAAACTAACTCTAACGATAAGTAAATCCCTGGTGTGAGATTTTGGAGAAACATGCGAGTATGAATAGAGCCGCTGCAATCACCGAAATCAGCCTCCTGTAAAGAACTGGCGATACGATGCTGTAAATCAATATATATACCAATACAATATCATGTCTGTGACGCAGATTTATTTCTCGGAAAACAAACACAAGTGGCGGTCAACCATAAGCAGGGCGTTTTAAAGCGAAGCATCAACGTGGTTAACTGAGATTACCCTATGAAGGAATTACGTGGAAGCAAGCTGCTTTTTACATTTCGACCGAAACGATAGTCTATCTACATGCTACCTGCCACCTGTCCACCGTAGACAGACCACGTGCCTGCCCACTTGCCAGCCTACACCGAGATAAAGTTGTGGAGATTGGTTGGTACATCACTAATCAAGCAGTCGAGCGATCAAGTCGATGAGTCAAAGTCTCCGCTCAGCGAGAAGCCTCAGCCGTCAATCAGGTGTGTTCGTTTCTAGTTGTCATTAGTAATTATTGCCTCTTTATTCAGTTTTAGTTTAAAGATTGTAATTGCTGTAATAGCCCACCCTATGCCGAGCTGAGTTTAGAAAGCAGTTTCATCAAGTTTATCATCACAGCTACCTATTTACTTCGGAAATCTGATTGGTCGTATTTTAAGAAAACTTGACTATTGAAGAAAATTTATTTTTAAGAAAATAATTATTTATTATATATATTTTTTATTTGAAGTACGTAATTTTTAGATACATAACAATAATATAATACATTATTACGCTAATATGCTATGATAATAGCCGTTAGACACGATCCCTAAAATTCGGTCCTCAGACCCGCGATAAAAGCTATGCAATAGCTTAAAAATACAAATAATGTGACCTTCAATTTAAGAAATTATGATGCACTTTCAACACAGTCTATGGAGTTGTATGTTTATGAGTGAGAATGAGTGAGCGTGTTAAAGGGTGTGTGTGTGTAAGAGTGCGTGCCGTGATAGGGTGCGAGAGTGTGTGAGGGTGTGCTCGAGAGTGTAGTATGTTTGGTTTATACCAAACATACTACTAAACGAACGAACGTATAAGAAGGGACAATTCTTGTATACTTCAACATGAAATGGTTCAAATTGTAAGAGAAGTATCTTTACCACAGTCCTATCTCTATACACTGACATTAAACGCCATTTTAGTTAAAGTTTTTCCCAGTCATCGTCGTACTTATACTTTTACCAGTAGTTCTGTTTCCTCATATGTTTTACAAATTTTGTGATACGTATATTTTGTTTCTATACGATATGACAATGTAGTGTATTAATTTGTATTGTAATGTTGGTGCTCGCACTGAACGTTTTTTTGTGTTCGTAGTACGTAGTCTTCCGGCGGTCACTACTGCCAAGTTGTGTGAAAAAGATGGCTTACTTAAAAATTAATATAAAATACATCTTGTGAACTATCACCAATTATTTTTACAGGTTATGAGCCTAGTTCACCTGGACACTAATCTTGTACTTATAATATGTAGTAAAGTTGCGAGAAATAAATCGTATCTCAAAAGTTTTGCAGTTCTGCAGTCGGCAAAAAGTGAGGTTAAATTTTCGTCTGGTCACAGATTTCTAAACAGATGAAACCTTCGTGAACGACACTGTGAGGCCAGTAATTAGTTATGTATGCGTGACAGCTCTCACCGACGTTGTCAAATCACTCACGTTGGTGTGCGTGTAATGTTCCCAGTCTTAAGAAAAAAATCCCACTATTGTTGTCTTAGCTTCGGAAATCATCGCGTATAATAAACACATATATTATAATGTTAAAATAATTTATTATTACACCGATTATATATTATGCAAGGATTTCTTGTTATTACTATTTCCATCCTATGAAGTTAAGAATTTTGATTTAGCATGCAACAAAAAATTCGAATATTCGTACAGAAAATTCGGAATGAACAAGAAGGAAGACAACGCCGAATAATAGTAAAAGTCATGTGTGTGTTTATTTTGAGTATTCTATCGGAGCTTCTTGTGAAATTTTGAATATTATGCTTGACAAAAGGTGGCAACTACCTACTCATTTAATATCGGTGAACACAGGAGGTGTAGAGAATTTTTGTCAACTAATTTTATGTTGGGGGGCCAGATCATTCAATTTGTTTACTATTCAATCTTTGCCTGGACGCGTGTCGCAAACGAAAAGTTCACCTTTTTAAAAAATATTGATACAAACCAACGAAAACCGTCTAAGAGTTTTTGTAAATCAGTTGAACATTATTCACATCGCCACCCAAAGTTACGTCGTCCAAATACCTAACGTTTACATTGGACTAGAGATCTAAATTGTCGCATGGCCGAAGATTCACCAAGTTGATAGCCAACGGAAGATAGCATAGAGTTGTTTTGATAATTTTGTGGTCTGCCATAACATTGCTAAAGAAAATTGTAGAAGTCAAGAATTTTATTCTTCACTTCGGACAACGGGGCTCCACGATCAACCAAATTAAAGGCATTTTTGACGTACACCTTTAACAGCCCTCTCCCCAATTTTGGACAAAGAAAGTCAGGACAGAATGAACAGCAGCCTCACGTCCACTCAGAGAACCTAAATCAAGGTTGTTGGGACAGGGAGCTCGAAAGCTTTATACAACCCACCTTGGCAGCAAGGTCAGTATATGTGGTGCCAACAGCGATTGGCCTGATCCCAACATCTTTTTTGGGTAAGTATGTACTCACAAATTAGCACCGTATAAAGCTTCGACAATGTCACTACTGACTCGACCAGATAACATGAGGTTGATGCGAGTTCTTTTGAGAGATCTAATGGTTTTACCATTACATCTCTCAAAAGAACTCGCCTACTTTTTTAAGCTCCACTATACCTACTTACAAGTATTAAAACTTGCTTCATAACTATAGTTTTCATCAACACTATTAGTATTTTTATAAACACTAGTAATGACGTGGATTTGTGCTAGGCATCGATTGACATTAAATTAAAAAAATACGATTAAAAAAATAGGGTTTCAAATAGAATAATACAATCTACTTAAGTACATAAATAATTTGGTCTACGAGTATCTTCAAAAAAATCATAATCTATATTTTACCTTAACTTTAGGGAAAATAATTTCAGTTTAGTACAGGAACACTAACCAATTTTCGTTGAGGTGTTGTGTTTCTATTATTCATCAATCGAAATTAAATCGCCTAAATTATACAAAAAGCATTAAAAATATTCAAACTTTCCTATGAAATGATATTCCTCTTTCCTTTTCTTAGTTTTGGGAACAATGTTTGCAATGTTTGTAGACACAAGACGGCATAATATTGTACAAAACTTAAAATCACACGGGACTCCCGTACGAGACGGAAGTCCGTTTCGTACTGACTGGAGTTTGTATTTGCTTTGGCGTTTAATATTTGCTTTCTGGACCTAAGGATCTGTGTTCTGTACGTTCCATCTGCCTTTTGTTTTAAAAATCTGTGTCTGGGAAATTAGTTGTCGAAGGCAAAGAAGGATTACATGTCACAGGCAAGATGGAAGCAAATAATAACAGCGTAATTAAATTGGAAGACACAAGAAATTTGTATGTATGGAGGTTCCATGACACAGTACTAGTGCTGGGAAATGGATGGCTGGACGTAGTCAAAGGGCGGAAAGTAAATCCAGAAGAACCTGCAGCACGAGTTCTGTGGGAGACAAGCGATGCAAAGGCTCAGGCGTTACTGGTGACAAGAATGACAGAGGATGTCATGTTATACCTAATAACTTGCACATCATCTCCTGAAATGTGGCGGACAAAGGAGTTGATATGTCAATATTCCTATCAAAAATACAGGAGATACAGAGTCAATTGAAACAAATGGGCGAGGAGATATCAGACAAGTTTGTCTTAACAAAGGTTTTAATGAGTTTGCCGGATGAGTACGAACATTTTATACATTTAATTGAGTAAACGGGAAACTTACGTGTAATATGGTCGGTCGATCCGACTCAAATTTCCCGATAACCCAATTAAATATGTGTAACAACGACGTTAATTTGAATACTCAAACATTTTATATCTGCGTGGGAGTCGGCACCAGATAACAAACAATAATTTGATAATTTAGTGGCCCGGTTATTATTCGAGGAGGAGAGGGTGAAGGAAAATGTGGAAACCCAAGATACTCCGTCCTCATCGACTGCGGCCTTAACAGGGCACACTTTATCAAATTGGAAACACTAAAATTTATTACCCAGCATGTATATTTTAGAATCCTTTATGTTCGTAAGGAAACATCTGGACCTCTTCTCCTTCAATAAAAATACCCGACGCCAAACCCAACTTGCGGTACTAGAACCAAAACTAGAAATTGTAAATAAAATAAATAGAGCTTAAAACTCAAAAAACCTGACTACATAAAAAGTGAACCAAACTACGCACTTACATACTGTAAAAACTGAAAAGAATAAAACAAGCACTTAGATTTTTGGTGGTCTAGAATTAGTATGTTATTGAATTAATACTATTGCAGAAAATTAAATATATTCTAGTAAAGGAACATATCAACTGAACAGTCGGGATCCATTGAACAATTAGATTGGCTGTAGAATAATAATGGACGTGCGTGTTGTTGCAGACATATTAGTAGGACATAAATGCATTTCGATGGGAGTCCACTTAGAAAAATCGAACAGTCTTTTTTTTTCATAAAAAATTTTCATATAAAAAAGGAATAAAAATATTTTTACTTTTATTAAATTCTTTTTTATTTTTTTATTTTTGGCAGCCTAGCCCGTTTACTAAACCAGCCATTTGGTCAAACAGCTAGGTAAATAATTTGGATCTCTGACAAGGCTATTTTTAGTACTACCAGTTTCCTGGGCGAGATTTATAACGGCGCTCCCTTTCCTTATAAACGCGTAGAAAGGGCGCCGCGCCGCAACCGCAAGTGCCCCTTTATATCCGGCGCCCTGGGCCTTAGTCCTACCGCGCCCTACTCTAACACCGTTTGATCTAATCTTTAATTATCTAATCTCTAATCTTTGACATGTAATTACTTGCCTAGCCTGTGTCGTAACTAGGTAAATCAACCTAGTTACGACACTGCCTAATCTGTCAAAATGCCGACGGCGTATAACAAATTTAGTGTTTCTTTTTTCAAAATTACCCTTTTTGTACATGGAGGAAATTAATTTACGTATACTCTTCCGCCCGGTGGACACAGTCAGATTATGTCGGTCTCGACACCATGTGTGGACATGGTATCTCTACTGGCTGTAACCTCCACGGAGATCTTTGTCGCATTGGGACTGTTCTCGCATTCTTCCGCAAAACCGCGGCTTGCCTGTCTCCGGGCCCTTTTATGGGGCACACTGCCGCACATGAACCCAGGGTACGCCGTGACCACCTCGAGAACCAACCAGTAAGTGGGCGACAGGCGCCCCCGCGTCTGGACATCTTTAGTCCCTGCAGTCCCACCGCGTTTGCAATTAACGCTGTCGCACGGCTGCGGCGGGCAGTGTGAGCAACTCACCGTAATCCCAACGGTGCTGTCCTGCTGCGACATCCACCCCACAGCCACGATGTCTACCAGCGCATCTGAGGTAGGCTACCTCAGTTGGACCGTATGCATACACCGTACAACTTACATGGCCGCATCGACGTCGGCTCGAGACGAGCAGCCCCACCTCAAGATTTATCTTAGCTTCAGTGCTGATCACCAAGCCACGGCTACAGAGCTCTTCATGGGCGAAGTGAGCACTTCGTTAATTCCGGAACCCTTCGGGAGAGTTTCAAAATGAACTTAACCTAATTTACGATATCCGAGTCCCAGGGTCATGTCTCGCATTCGCCCGACGACCCTGGCCCACCTTGTGGGCCTGCTTCGCTGAGGGATGATAGTGAGGCATTTAGCTCCTGCACTTGAACCCAGGAGACACAGTGCACCTGAACCCAGATGTCAATGATAACAATAAATTCGTTAAGACCAGGTATTTCTGTCAAAGTAGGCATTTAACGCTGTCTTGTTCTCGCGACCGTACTGATGCGCGGAATCGGTGCCACATTGCAGAAATAACATTAAAATATTGGACTATGTAATTTAAACTCAATTTTTGTTCAAGATTTGTTTATACTGGTGATAAGAGTTTTGTTGCTATATAAACGAAGAAATATTAAATTTATCTATACTCGTAGGGATACAAAACTCAACCTTTTCTTTTTTGGTCACACTATAAGTTGAGAAAGGCTTTTCCAATTTCATGCATCTTTTAAAATGTTTCCTAATAATTCACAACTTTGTCAAAAATTTAAAAAAATGTGCTGAAACGTAATGAAAGGCCAGTAAAAATAGGTTTTTTGGTCAACTTTGCACTGAATTTCTAAACCAAAATTTTTCTATGAGGTAATAAAGATCACTTACTGAGCATAAAATTACAAAATGCTCACAGATCCAGGTAGAGCTTCAAACGCCAATTGAAAAAAAAACTGTTTTAGCCGATATTTTGGAAACTATATATATTGACAATAATTGTAGAAAATAAAATTTTGCATCTTTTGTTGCTAGTAAACTTTTTTTGTAAAACTTACCGTTTACGATTTATAACCCATTTAATGATACGGTTGCGATGATGCCGATAATAGTGGATGAAAATGATGTGGTCTACGATGGAACTTGCTTCTCTAATAGAAACAAACACAGTGTACTTCGTAACCCCAAGGTTCGAACCTTCGACAAAAACCCATTCTGGCAATGCGTTTCACAGCTTAGTTGTTCTTATTACAAAAGTGGAAAGTGAACAAACTCTTCGTTCAACTCTTCAATCATGATGATGTACGGTGTTGTTTATTCGAGCAACGAGCAATATGATAGAATAACTTGAATTTAAAAACCCCGACTACTAAAAAGTCTACACGTAAAAAAATATTACCTGCTATCTAAGGACACTTTGGCGAATGAGACTAGTCTTACAATATCTTAGTTACCAAAATCCATCCAACCGTTTGGAAGATACGTGGAAACAAAAGTTTTACAAACATAAAAGATACGCGCGAAAAACATAACCCTTCTTCCATTCGGGTTAAAGGGACATGTTTATGCTACTGGGAACAGAATTCACATCTTTTTTTTTTACATTGTTATCATTAAATTGGACATAATTAATCGTAATCGGTAAAATCGAAAAAAAGTTTACTGGCAACAAAAGATGGGAAATTTTATTTTCTACAATAATAATAGGCTTTATAACTTTATCGGAATATCGGCCAAAAACGTTTTTTCGAGCTGGCGCTTGAAGCTCCACCTGGATTTGTTATTATTTTGTGGTTTTATGCTCAGGAAATGATTCTAAACCTTATATAAAAAAATACGAATCGGAAATTTAGTGCAGAGTTAAATTATACGAGTAATTTTACCGCCAAAAAGGCTTCTCATCAAATTTGGTCGAGTGTCTAAATTTCATTTTAAATAAGTTTTAAATGAACGAAGTTGGGTTTTTAGGGCTTCGTAGACAATTTTCAAAATATGGGACCGTTATGTCTGCCCATACGTATGTCACAGTCACAGCCACTTTTTTCCGAAACTATAAGAACTATAGTATTAAAACTTGGTAAGTACATGTATTCTATGAACCATATTAACATTATAATACAAAAAAAAGAAAAAACAATAAATTTTGGTGGTGTCACAAACTTGCAACAGCAACTAAAAAAAAAATCTATCAAAACCATAAGTGTATCTATGGATAAATGCATAAATGGATAAATGCATTTATATTAGGGGATTTACGCAGGGGATTTCTCTCCTCTCATTATTTCCTTATCCCGATCTCTGATTTGACGGATGAATATTTTACCGATACTTAAATATTTTCCATTGCATCCGCATTGAATTTTTTACTGTTGTGTACCGGCGGGCGGCACGCCCGTCCTCAAACGCTACGGGCAACATGAGTAACAGCGGAGCAGCTGCAGCCGCACTGCGGCGGCCGCTGCATGGCGCCACTCCACCGGCGGCTCCTCTGCAGCACCAGGTCGGGGTGCAAAACTCAGTGCTTAATTTGGACGCGCAATCCTCACCTCCGAGACAGTATGCCATAGAAATATTAACTCACTTAATGATAAGCCTCAACGACTAGAAGTTCTCTTAGAAAATGACCTTAAGTGCGATGTTCTTGCTTTAACAGAACACTGGCTTACCGCCCTAAATTTACAACGTATACATTTAAAAGACTACAAGTTAGTATCTAGTTTTTGTAGAAATCATGTAATCCATGGCGGATTCTGCATCTTTATAAAAGAAGCATTAACACCTCGGGGACCTACCATTGAGTGTCAGACGCCCCCGCGTCTGGACACCCCTGGTCCTCTCCGACGGGTCAGATTTGTGGTCACACCGCTTACCACTTTTAAATTGCAGAGGATAGGAACAGCGGTGCACCGCAGTAATGACAGTCCTCTTCCCCTGCAGCCCCACCGCGTTCGCCATCTAACGGTAAAGACCCCAGGTGGTAGGCAGGGAGAGCGACGCATTGTAATACTGACTGTCCTCTCCCGCTGTGGCTTCCACTCTACAACCGTGATGCCCACCCCTCAACATTGCGGTCTACCTCAGTTTGCACCGGTCCCCATACACAGTGTAACCTATGGATATCAAACGGCTGTACTGTTTTTTTTCATTTAAAATTCTTGCATTTCCTTGCGGTGGTTCTCAGTTATGTTTGGTTAATATCGATTCAAGATAGCCGCTTCCACAAAATGGCGAATTTCATTTTTTTCACTACTCCCTCAATACGGGTATCAAATGAAAGGGTTTAACTAGTAGAATACTGTACAAATTTCAAATCCAAGGTAGTTGGGGGTAAATCAATATTTTTTATTTTGTTTTTGTTAATACAAGATATCTTGTTATTGATATTTTCTTTAAAAATCCAAAAACCGAGTTCAATTTGAAATTAAATTCAGGCATTTCACTATATTCAAAAGTAAGCAAATTACTATGTCATCGAGCACAATTTAGCTGCTTTTTCTTCATAATTTAAAAACTGCCTCACCACATCTGAACTATGATCTACCAAACAAAAAAAAACATCAAAATCGATTCATAATCGACGGTATTATTGCGTAACATACAAACAAAAAATACATACACCCGAATTGATAACCTCCTCCTTTTTGAAGTCGGTTAAAAACTAGAGTAAGTAGTCGTGGGGCGGCATAATATGTATTGCACGCGGGCGACGAAATAGCTAGCGGCGACCCTGTATATTTGCCATGCCCTTACAGAGTAAATGCTTAGCTTACTTGTACTTTGTCAGCTTTGTGTTATGCCATAAATGATTGATTGATTGATATCCCCTGCAGATACGAGATACATAAAAACATGCAAACAACAACAAATTATTATTATTGAACCAGTGCTTCTTCTTGGGTGGGTCTTTCCGACTATATATTTTTTTCAATTTTAATTAAGGTAAATATTAATTTGTATTTCTTACCCAAGTTATCTTCGCAGAACGTAGAATCATTCTTCTCGGCTCTACGTTTACGAATGATCTGAAAACAATATTTATTCGTTTTTAAAATAGTATGAATGCCAAAGTTTGGATGTTTGTTCCTCAATCACGTCGGAATGTCTGAATGGATCGGGCTCAAATTTGGAACCGTTTGAATAGTACATATTTGTGCTTGTGCATAGCATATAGACACCACGGGAAACAACGGGATCAGTAAATGCGCGAGCTAGGCTGCTGCGGAATGCTGCTAGTTCAAATCAAATCAAATCTTGTTGGGCCAATCTCTGAAGACCCGGTTCAAAATTAAGACCGATCCAGTTGCTGCGTCTCATGATTATAGAAGTGAGAACAATAATTACAATTTATATTTTCAATCCCGAAAGTAGTCCATAAATCTATCTATCTTATATCCATACCATTTATCTATACTAATATTATAAAGCTGAAGAGTTTGTTTGTTCGTTTGTTTGTTTGAACACTAGGATCTCGGGAAGTACAGGTCCGAATTGAAAGATTATTTTTCTATTGGATAGTCCATTTCTCGAGGATAGGCTTTAGAATATAACGCTACTATCAACAGAAGCGGATCATGAATCAAGAATGTAACAAAAACGGACGAAAAATATTCCTGCTGCTTTGACATGACAGCATGGGTCATGTGACAGCAGCATGTGTCATGTCAAAGCGATTGCGTCATTAAATATATAAACCTTTGCTGATCAAATTTGTTTCTTAAACTGAGTTGTTACGACCAATTTCCGACAGGTGGCGTAGCAGGTAGCTGAAGAGGTTTTTTGTTTGAAAGCGATATTCTCAGAAATGACTGAACCGATTTCAGTCATTCTTTCACCCTTGGATATCTACGGGATCCCGATGAGTTCTAAATAATTTACCACGGGCGAAGCTGGGGCGGACATCTAGTATGTACGCAAAGGAGTGGTAATGTGTTTATCAGTATATATGTATATTATGCACCTATGTATGTAGGTATGTATGTATGTATGTATGCATGTATGTATGTATGTATATATATCGTCTTGTCACTCTTTATTAAAAAAAAAACTAACTGTACGTGTGAATGTATCCACATTCACACGTACAGCTAGTTTTTTTTATATTAAATATATTCTAGTAAAGGAAAACATAACAACTGAACAGTCGGGATCCATTGAACAACTAGATTGGCTGTAGAATAATAATAATGGATCCCGACTGTTCAGTTGTTATGTTCCTTTACTAGAATATATTTAATTTTCTGCAATAGTATTATAGAATTAACAAAATTCAATAACATATTATAGAATTCTAGACCACCAGAAATCTAAGTCCTTGTTTTATTATTTTCAGTTTTTAACCCCCGACCAAAAAAAGGGGTGTTATAAGTTTGACGTCGATGTCTGTCTGTCTGTCTGTGTGTGTGTCTGTTTGTGGCACCGTAGAGCTCAAACGGATGAGCCGAATTCGATGCGGTTTTTTTTATTTGAAAGTTTAATATCCGTGCGGGTGTTCTCAGCTATGTTTGGTTAATATAGATTCAAATTGGTCGCCTCGACAAAATGGCGGACAAAATATTCACAACCTACCTCAATATGGGTATCAAATGAAAGGGCTTGACTAGCAGAGTACTACACGTTATAACAAATTTCAAATCCAAGATGGCCGCCACCACAAAATAGCGAATTATATTTTTTTTTTTCACTACTACCGCAATATGGGTATCAAACGAAAGGGCTTGACTAGTAGAATACTTTGCACTATGACAAATTTCAAATCCAAGATGACCGCTACCACAAAATGGCGAATTACATTTCTTTTTTCACATCATCATCATTATCATCAGCCGCAAGACGTCCACTGCTGAACATAGGCCTCCCCCCTAGATTTCCACAACGAACGGTCCTGCGCAACGTGCAACCAGTGGTTTCCAGCGACCTTTGTGAGGTCATCTGTCCATCTAGTGGGAGGCCGTCCAACACTGCGTCTTCCGGTTCGTGGTCGCCACTCGAGAACCTTTCTTCCCCATCGGTTGTCAGTTCTGCGAGCGATGTGGCCTGCCCATTGCCACTTCAGCTTGCTTACTCTTTGAGCTATGTCGGCCACTTTCGTTCTATTGCGAATATCCTCATTACGGATTCTGTCGCGCAAAGAGACTCCAAGCATAGCTCTCTCCATAGCTCGCTGTGTGACTTTGAGCTTCGTTATGAGGCCCACAGTGAAGGACCACGTCTAATTTCCATAAGACATCACTGGCAACACGCAGTGGTTAAAGACTTTCGTCTTTAGGCATTGGGGTATTTTGGACTCAAAGATGTGCCGAAGTGTCCCGAACGCTACCCATCCGAGTTGGATCTTTCGCTGGACTTCTTTGTCGAAGTTGGATCTACCTAATTGGATCTTTTGACCCAGGTAGACGTATGCGTCAATAACTTCGAGTGTGGTATTCCCAACAATAACCGGTACAGGTGAGACATGAACATTTGACATGACCTTCGTCTTGTCCATATTCATCCTCAAACCTACCTGTTGGGATACTCTACTGAGGTCCCTGAGCATAGCACCGAGGTCCTCCAGCGACTCCGCCACAATGTCGTCGGCAAACCGAAGGTGAGTGACGCATTCGCCGTTGATATTGATGCCATATCCGTTCCAGTCCAGTAGCTTGAAAACATCTTCCAGCGCGGCAGTGAACAGTTTCGGAGAGATAACATCTCCCTGTCTCACGCCTTTCTGCAGCTGGATATGTTTTGTGCACTGGTTCTGTAATCGGACAGACATTGTGGCTTTGCTGTAAATACACTTCAACACTTCGATATAGCGATAGTCGATGCGGCATCGCTGGAGAGACTGAAGTACTGCCCAGGGAGGCTTTCTCATAGTCCACACACGCTATACATAGTGGCCGATGGGTCTGTAGTTCTTCAACAAAGTGTTGTCACCTTTTTTGAAGAAGAGCACCACCACACTTCTGCTCCACGCTTCTGGCGTATTACCGTTATGTATGACGGAGTCGAATAGCTTCTGGAGGGCTTTAAGTACCGGTTTTCCATCCGCTCTCAGAAGCTCAGTCGTAATTCCGTCGTCGCCAGGCGCCTTGTTGTTTTTAAGTTGTTTGAGGGCCATCCTAATCTCATACAGGCTGACTTCCGGGATATCTTCGGTAAAGTGTCGAGTCAGCTTGGCTCTGGGATCTTTTGCCATGCTAACGACAGGTTGTGCTTGCGTAGAGGTGTATAACTGCTCATAGAACCTCTCAATCTTCTCCAAAATCTCAGGCTTCGACGAGACGACGTTACCACTATCGGTCTTCAGTTTGGTCAGCTGACTTTGCCCAAGAGACAGATTTCTTGCGAACACTTTCGAGCCTTTGTTTTGCTTGATCGCCTCTTCAATACTCGAAGTATTGAAGCAGCGTAAGTCGCGTCGCACACAAGTAGAGATCTGTCTATTGAGCCGTCTGTATACCGTC
The DNA here is from genome assembly GCA_017562165.1 of Ectropis grisescens. Lineage (NCBI taxonomy): Eukaryota > Metazoa > Arthropoda > Insecta > Lepidoptera > Geometridae > Ectropis > Ectropis grisescens. Next base: position 13,121,432 of record CM029786.1, read on the forward strand.
ATGTCAACCGAAGACTGTAACCGCATATCTCGTCTGACCGCCATGAGATTTAGAGTTTGATCGGAGAGCTTTTGAGTTCTATTTTGGCGTCGGCACTTATAGAACTTTTCTTTTTCTCTTCTCAATCTTTTTTCACAACTCCCTTTATATGGGTATCAAATGAAAGGGCTTGACTAGTACAATGTTGTACAGATATCAAATCTAAGGTAGTCGGGGGTTAATCAAAATTTTTAGTTTTGTTCTTGTTATAGTATGTAAGTACATAGTTTGGTTCACTTCATATGCAGTCGGTTTTTTTGAGTTTTTAAATTATATTTATATTATTATTTTTTAATGTTGTATGTGTTAAACGGTTTGTTTCACTGCCAAGATAAAATATTTTATAAAAAGGATCTTGCTATGTGTGATTTATAAATTTGGTTACGAAACATCTTTACAAATTATTTGGTGTCAAATTTGAATGTATTTCTGTTTCGTTATATTGTACTGTAATGATTTTATTTACTTACCATGGTCGATATTTCCTTAAAACAAGATGCAACGTCATCTTGTCGTTTCTTCAAAGAAGAAAAACCGAAAAGAAAGTCATCATGTAACCAAAATTTCTGTATCCTAACGTTAAATATATGGAATAGCTCTTCTAATACAAATAAGTATTCCTGCTTCAGGTTTCTGAAGTCTGCAGGTGTAACTCCAAATGATGTTGCTGAAAATAAAATTTCTTTGTAGTGTAGGTAATTATTACTAATTTCATTACTACTTATATAACTTCAAGCTCAACAAATTAATACATTGGAGATTTATTTTAATGTAAAGTTATTTCTGTGTGTACAAAAAAAACCGACATCAATCAAAAATTAAATTCAGGAGACACCTTTGAGTATTTACCATAGGAGAACGTCTTACGTCCTGCTTGCTTGCTTGCTTTGGCTTGCTAACAAAAAAAATTAGCATTTTTTGCGAGGCGCGGGTGGAACGTATATTTCACTGTACAGCGCTTCCACCACGCTAAGTTCGTATTAAAACGTTAATAGTTTGTACTTATACTAACCGCAAATAATTTCCAAGGTGGTAATCTTTAGGTGGGTGTGATGGTTGAACGGCTTCCCCACTTCGCCTTTGAACCGATCAACCAAGCTCAACCCTTGACAGTTGAACGTCTCGATGAAACCGTCAAGAACTTGCTGACTGAAGGCAGGAGTCAGTATTTTCTGGTGCTTCTTCCATGTCTGGACTGGAAATTAACTAATTTTACTAAGGTTTAGTAGAACAAACGGTAACCTATTGTAACAATATTAGGTCTCAAACTGAAGTGTAATTGAAGATTAAGTAGTGAAATAGAAACAGCAAGTTCACTTAGTTAGATTTTATTGTTATCGTAAATTTTTACAAAGGACCACCAGACGGGTGGTTAAAGTTAACAGGTGATATTCAAGGGTAGTAGCAGTACGGGGTAGTCTAGGGTAGAATTTAAAGAGAGGGTCGGGGTCGTTTGCAAATCGAGAACGGAATTAGCTTGTTATTCGGGTGGACACACTGGCCTGTGTTAGCCGCGGTGTCGCAGTCCCTCTGGGGCAGTTCAGGCGCGTCAGCTAATCATTTCTCCACGGGCTATTGGTGCACCGATCTCCAGTCAATCGATCGGTTGGGAATATACGTCGGCCGGTAGTCCCCGGCTTCTAGGGACGGCCGTTAGGGTCCGAGTCGGAAATCCCGGTGGGTGAATCCGGTGGGGTGAACCCTGGAATTGGTCGAAGGTGACCATTAGAATGTTGCCCCCAATGCGAAGATGACTGCGACATCCACGGCTTGCTTCGACGAAGCAGAACAAGAACCAAATGTGGTCCGGTGCATGTGATAGATTTACGATGTGGCAGTCAACTTATACATTTTGTACACGGAATAAAATTACAGGTACACATGGAAAAGCACATGAGAATTTACAGGTAGGGTTTGTAACGGTCGGGAAAATTAACCGTCATTTACTTTTTCTCATTACAGGTAGGTCGATGACCTACACTCCTGACGGCCCGGCCGTTGACCCCGGCGTTCAATTATCAATGTAATTAGTGAATTTACACAGTTATCGCCCTATACGAGACATCTGATCGTAAAACAATCGACAGATGAGATCAATGAGCATATAGTTAGCACAATTTATAAGCGATATCACAATAGATTTTACACCCGTAACACAATGGTGATGAAGCGAAGCAGCAGCGATATCGTAATTGTAACACTTACCCGATGGAGTTTATTTTTCACTTATGGCTTTAAGCCTTCGAACAGTATTTCAGTTATTTATTTATTAGTTAGAAAAATTACTTGTAATGCCGTCTTCCGTGAAATGAGTTGCTTTTTATAACCTTATGACGCGGAGCGTCGTTTCACGTTATTGGTTGATTTGAATTTTTTGAAGCTTGTTGATTGGTCGCGCGACAGCGTTCCGTTTTACTGCAATGGCCGTTCTATAATTTAAGTTCCTCGAGACGACAAGTCTATTTTTATTATTTAGGTGGAACGGTTGAGTCGAACCGTTACACTATGGCTAGTTAGGCTAGTGTTTGACCATGAATTGCTTTATGTTAAAAAATACCAATTTTTAGTAAAGTACCTAGTCACCTGTCAGTACGGAAGCACTCGGATATTGTAACTCCACAACTAGTCTCTGGGTGCTCCTAATCAGGTGACAAACTAAAGGTGTAACTGACGTGTGGTGACTGTGGCTAAAAATGAAATCGGACTGGATCAACCATATCGATCCAGTCCGATTTAATTTTTAGCCACAGTGGAAATACGGTCAGTAATCGCACACATGCTTTCTCCTTGAAAAAACGCTGCCACCTTATTAATTGTACAATCTGCTAACAACAGATCCAGACCGATACTTCGTGGACCGAGACTACATGTCACAATCCGTCTTCCAATAAGAGGGCTTCGCTTAAGCAACTATGCGTTGCGTAAAGCACGTCTGGTATCCTGTCTACTACATATATTATATGTCCTGTCAACGACTGTTGACATAAAGTGCGCGAGGGGTTAATTAGCCCACTAACATCTTGTTTCGTTTGTTGAGAAGCATCTTGAACCACTATAACAGTAGTCGTCGTCTCTGTTGATGTATTACATAATACCTAGATATCTATTTTTGTTAGTAGGTACACATTCGCATTTTATTTTACACTTACCCATGAAGGAAACTTTATTCTGTCACTATTTATTTCTCCAGGCATTATGAATCCGTGCTTGGGCACATAAAGTTACTGGTTGTGTAAGTTACGAACTTTGAGTTAAAAATGACTTCGTTAGAAGTCATTTTTAACATTAATATATTATAAATAAATAAATATTGGTAGACAATTCACACACAACACCATCTGACTCCAAACTAAGCAAAGCTTGTAATATTATAACGCAACGTTATTGAAAAGTTTTTAATCTTACGTTATTTTATCATTCGGAAATTAAATAAAGCTTTTAATCTTGTCCCGTTTAGTTGACAGCCGTAAACAGCACAACAACCCACCATGATGATATTTCGTTAGAAATTAGATGTTCGATACCACAGCCCTTCGTTGAGTGCTCCTAGCGTATCCGAAACGGCCTGAGGGGTGAGGAAGCTTGAAATTGGCGGGGGACGGGGAGTGTCCGTTCTATCTATATTATCTATTCTATGGTAGTAGACAGGATACCAGACGTGCTTTACGCAACGCGAAGCCCTCTTATTGGAAGACGGATTGTGACATGTATAGGGTGTCCCAATCCCAAGGCGGGCGAATATAATAAGTATAAGGGCGGCTATATGGGCGAATTTTTTTTCCAATTTAAGTATGCATACCCTTTAATTTAATTCTAAATGACTCTAATAACTAAAATACAAAATATCATTGAGATCGGATAATGGTAACCCGAACCGAGTTGAATGTCAAACTTTGAATGAACATTTTTTTTAGTAATTAAAAGACTATTTTACCTAAATCGTATATTTTATTGAAACTGTTTAATAACTAGAACGCTAATTATAAAAGTTACTTTTTAAAGTTTTCTGTTTATAGTCATGATATAACACTCTGTGTTCATGTATGTCCTTTTGAGGGGATCTAACGTTTGATGTAAGCTGATGGGTTTTCCTTCGATAAGTTATTAAGAACTACTCTTATTTTTGTTTTATAGTTTACATCATCGTCAAATAGAGACAAGACAGCCACTTCCTCTATTAAATACCATAAATGCTGTCAGAATTTCTGTAAAGCTGTTTTGATTGTTTCGTAAGCTTTCATGGTCTTCAAAAAAGCACCAATCCTGGCGAGGTGTATTAACTGCTAATATAACATTTCAGCCACGGTTTACGTAGGATGTAGCGATGAAGAAGCAGACATCTAATAGTGCCGCATTGTCTCTTTTAGATATCCTAAATTGAGAGCTAAGTAATGCAATGTTTAATGAATAAATTGCTCTCACTATCCATCTCACTTGACTGGATACTGAATTTTATATGTTCTCGATCTCTTATTGTATCTCAATATACTCGATAAAAAAATATGATTGATCAATCAGTTCTCGATAGACATTCTTAATTATTTCCTTTGTCAGTTCAGTAAAACTCTAATAGTGTCTCAGTTTCTGAAATATCCACTCGTGACAATTATTTTGTATGGCTTTGTATTTTATGGGGATTTTCCAGATTTTTTTAAAATAAATTAATCAGGATTGTTGGGCACTAGGCATTTTTTAGCTACGAATACTCCTTTTAACACGAATTTGTAAATGTGATGGTGGCAAGCTAAAATAAGCATTTCTCTATCAAATTTCTGTTCAAGAAACTCACAGGCTCCATTAATACGACCAATATTTGAAGCAGTGGTATCAGTGGTGTTTTGGTGGTAGTAAGTGAAACAAACTCTTGACGGTGCTGCTCGAAAATGTCTTGGGTTTTTTTTAGATCTCTTTAAACTTGGTATGAGGCCACTATAATTTTAACACGGTTTAGTAAATTTCTTTTATTTTTAATTTTGCCTTAGTCTTAATACACGCCTTTCCCTATCAAATAATGCAGTTACGAATAGCAAGATTCACACTTTCGTTTACACATAAATTCACGTCTGGAATATTGTAGTACAGGATTGACAATACTTGCCCGTTAGAGGAGAGTTTTGAACCGGTAATGTGGTGTTTTACATCACCTTTTAAAAAAATGCCTTTTTTGGAACTGCGTAATCATTCTGACATCTTGACCGAACGATAACAATGTGTTTACTAATTAAACAATGAAGTAACAACAAGCACCACGATACGTTAACTACGACGCGCCATAGTATACAAGTACTCAAATGTATTGGCGCTACTCGGCACGAGTTGCGAGTGGTCCTAGGTGTATGAAATTTTATTTACAAGTGTTTTAGTACCATTCGCAAATAATTAGAGGGTTACGTTAAAAAAATAGTTTGAATTTTTTGGGATACCCTAATGTATACGTTATAACACGTTATAATATTAGTAATAGTCTGTTCGGGATTTCAATTATGCGAAATATACCACTAACAAAATAGAATTAAAGCGTCAAGTGACATGATTTTGGTAGGTACATAGAAGTTAATACCATACTTAAAAGTAAACTATATTTCAAAGGCTTTCTTGTGATTTATAAATCTAGGTAAGTATATTATTGTGTAAAATTCTGTAGTTTGTTCATTTTTCTACAACTCTTGCGCATTCTGTTTTCCATAAACGATCTAGCCAGCATGTAGGTACTCAATATTTCGCGAGTTCGCGTATTACAGTAGAAGAATAGTGCTCAGTAAATTTAAGAAAAAATCAAACAATGTGATAGTGATGGGCAATACATGGGAACTAAATTAACAACAGTCTTTTAAATGTATAGAATCCTTATTAAAATGTCAAGGTCACAGTTAGTAAAAATGTACAATAGAGTGACGATACACAAAAACAACCGGTGGTAGGAAAAAACTTAAATCAACTTAAAGTCGAAGTACTGGTATTTGATTGCAAATGATTTAATAAAACTCATACCGTCAGCAACGAGGAGCGCGTTTTCTACGTAAGGTTTAAAGAAATTATAGATGTAGTGTTTCTGAATGCACGCTGTGGACACTTTCAGGCTATCTTCGGGATCAGCTACAACTGGAATATTAGAAGCGATTGTTAAAATAACATACATTTTACAACTTTAGAACCAGCTTTAATTTAATAGAATTTAATTATGTTACTTAAAAAGTGAACAAAATGTTGAAATAATAACTAACGATTAATTAACAAATTAATCATACAAAATGCTATCCATAGTTGGAGGGGCGTGTAAATATTGCCGAGTGTGATTGCTCACAATATCTTAATCCAAAATTTTGCGAAATTGCGAAAGACATTGCGAAAATACAATAAATTGAATGAATGGCCCTCAACCAATTGTCAATTGTGGGTTTTAACCACAATGTTATTATCAAGTAATTAAAACCTAAATGTAGTTCTCGTTCCCGTTATTTTCCCGGCATAAAAAGTACCCTCCCTTTGTATTCTTCCAGAATATGACCTGTGTTCCAAATTTCAGCCAAATCGTTCATGTGTTACGACGTGATTGAGCAACAAACTGATGTTTGTTGCTCAATCACGTCGAATAGCCATGCATTAACGCTTATAACATAAGTAGAAATGTATTCTCAGGGTGCCCAAAATACAGGCACAGCCAAGTTTGAGAACCGTCACATAAACTGTAGAGTCAGCTGTGACATTAATTGCATTACTTATGTATTTTTTTTACTTATGTGGTGCTATTTTTATGGAAATATATGATTTCTATTATGAATTTTTTGATAATTTTAGCTTATATACGCAATAATGTACTTTTTTATTTAAGTAAATAGCGACCACTTCTCGGCACCGAGTAGATGTGCCAGGCTCGGGAACCTCCAGATGATGCATCCTGCTTAAGTAGGTAAGTAGTTGTCTGATACCACAGATTAAATAACCTGTTGATCGGCGATGAAACGAATCTGCTTAATTTCACAAGTCAAGAGAGGGGGCGCAGGACGAGGTAAAAAGCCGTGCTATGATAAGCCGAATATCCGTCTGAAATCGTGAAGTCTGACGTCCTTTCCACCAATGATCGGACAAATCGAGATAATGCAAACTTGTAATGACAGAACAGATAGAAAGACATCAACGGATTCCCATTTGTTTTTTTTTTAATGTTCGTTTTCAATTTGTAGATTGATGATGTTATGTTTTTCTAATTATTGCATTAAATTACTTACTAGTGAAATTATATACCGTCTTTAGTAAAGTTGAATGTCCTACTATTCTTTCCGCACCATAATTTCACTGAGCAGAAACCCACATATTCTTTTACGGTTTTTTACCAGCACTCTTTCGGTCGAAATCAAAAGGCTGACCGAACTCGAAACTGTATAGTGCAATTATGCTTATAAAACGCTAAAGAGAGGCAGTCGTACGATTAGTCAAATGGGTATATTGTCTTTGTCTGAAACCCACATCAGACAAAAAATGTATCATTTTAATGAGAAGACAAGAATTCAAATACTTACAGTAGAATAAACGCGGACCAAGGTAAAACCTAAACCATCCACCCATTTTAGTTGCGGCTATGGACATTTCTTTTATATTGTCGAACATTTCTGGAACAAGTTATTTTAGATTAAAGTGATACATGGAACACTGTCGGGCCAGCTCAGAACATCACAGAAACACACAGTATTTTGGCTTCCACTGTACAAATACTGCTTTCATTTGTCATAGGTACTTACGCAACCGTTGCGTTTAAGCAAAGTCGATAAGGCGGAAGTACTGGGAGGGGAGTAGTTTTTTATACCCGTAAGGTCAGGAACGCCATCGAAATTGGTAAGCGTCCGACGTTTTAATAAACATGGGGGACGCAAGTGCCACCCGCTTGCAATCTTGCCTCTATAGGTCCCAACCGTTTGTCTGTGATAGCAGCATCATTCCCGACACGCAGCTATTAATTTCAAATGTGTAATAAGTCAGTTCGCGTTAAGAAAATAGTGAGTCATCGTTGTCCGGCCTGGCCATGCCCCCCACCCAATTAGAATGCTAGAAATTAAAAAGTCGAGTTCACAGTGACCAGTTGAAGAACAAAACGGTTGTGTATTTTGCGTAACTCGATCAACAATAAATTTTGAAAATTAATATTTCACCAATTCGAAAGAATAAAAGTGGTTCAATAATCCATAGCAGAGAGAGACGCATAATTTATAATGTTTATAAGTACTTTAAATTGTGTGATTTAAATGCAACTGTGGAGAGCATAGTCATAAAAACAGCAAGTGCATGCGGTGTGTCCGAAAATACTGTTTATAAAATTATTAAAGAACAAAAGGATACTAACACATTAAAATCACCCGTGAAAAAAGAACTCGTCTATTCACAGTCGATAAATTAGATGAACTAGACAAATGTGCAATAAGAAGAAAAGTTCACTCAATATATTTAAATAACGACTACCCGAAATTGGACAAAATTATGAGAATTTGCGAAGCTGACGAAGATATTCCTGTTTTCAAACGTACTACACTTCATAAAATATTGCACGAGCTTGTTTTCGATTTCAATAAACTGGATAATAGAACATTGTTAGTCGAAAGGGAAGATATTGTTTTATGGAGGCGTAAATATCTTAGACAAATAAAAGAATACAGAGACGCTAATAAAACCATTTACTATCTTGACGAAACGTGGGTAAACGCCGGACACGTAAAGACAAAAACATGGTTGGATACAACGGTAAAAAATAAAAGACAAGCCTTTCTACATAGATAGCTTATCAAGCGGTCTAAAGGCTCCGACAGGAAAAGGTAAAAGGTTAATTGTATCGCACATTGGCAGCGACAAAGGATTCGTGGAAGATGGTCTACTAGTATTTTAATCTAAGTCTACAAAAGACTATCATGAAGAGATGGATGGTGAAAGATTCTTTCATTGGTTCATTAATATAATGTCTAAGCTAGAACCAGGAAGTGTGGTTGTCATGGATAACGCTCCCTACCATTCGGTAAGAATCGAAAAATTACCAACAACCAGCTGGAACAAACAGCAAATAATAGATTGGCTTCAAAGCAAAGGCAAATCCATGGACATGACTTATTTAAAAAAAAATTATTAATAAAAGTTGCCGAAATCGCCCCACAATATAATAAACATTGAATAGATGTCGTTAATTTGTGAATTTATCTTTTTCTACCAATAAAAACAGTTTTGTTATCTAGTAATTAATACTTGTTAATAATGGTTAATGTCTATTACCAAAATGTTAATAAATTTCGCTCAAAATTAACAGAATTTCAACAAAATTTATGAAGTGCAAATTATGATATTGTATGTCTGACTGAAACAAATTTAAACAAGAGCGTTTTTGATAGGGAAATTGCAGATTCTCGCTACAATATTTTCAGGCGCGATCGTTTAGAAACTAACTCTGCGAAAAGCGAGGGCGGTGGTGTTCTCATTGCCATTAAAAAAATCATTTCAAGTTATCCGTCAGGCATCTTGGAATAGCGGTATGGAGGATATCTGGTTAACTGTTGTAACTGAAAATCGTAATACTCCGAAACTTAACATTTGTGTCTGTTACCTTCCTCCTTACTTAAACTTAACTATGTTTGATGAATTTTATACTAACTGCCAAAATATAATACTAAATAATTGTCAGGATAGCAACTTCCTTATTATCGGTGATTTCAATACTCCTGAATACTCACATGATGTCGACTGTACGCAGATTTCAAATTGTAAAGGGCTCTCGCTTTTGACTGAATTTATGTCGCTGTGTCAATTGTATCAATGTAATCATGTAACTAATAAAAATGACCGAACTTTAGACTTGGTACTATCTACAGTCGGATCGCTCACTGTTTCCGAAACCGAGCCGCTTAGTTTAAAGGATGGGTACCATCCTGCTATCCAGTTTGACTTCCCAATAAATGTCAAAAAAATTAAATGCTTAAAAAACTCCTACTAATAACACAAGGCTTAACTATTCCAAGTGTAATCATCCTGATGTACGACGAGAGCTAAATAAAACAGATTGGTGTGACATTCTTTCAAGTCCTGATGTAGATACGTGCGCTAACACATTTTATGATACACTACTTAATATCATTAAACAACATACTCCTATTATGCACTCAAAATCTTATAATTATCCAATATGGTACAGCAACCCCTTAATTAAATGTAACGAAAAAAAAAAATCATAAGCTATTTAAAAAGTACAACAATCCTAGAGACTACGATACATTTTCTTTACTTAGAGAGCGATTTAAGAGAATGGCTAGCCTATGTTATAAAAAATAAATTGCATCGATTGAAGATTCTATGACTGATAACATTAAGCTATTTTGGCGACAAGTAAACAATAAGAAAGGTCATGTATCAATACCGAGCGTTATGAATTTCGGTCACTCTACATCTTCTGATGGATATGGTATATGCGAGTTATTTTCACAATACTTCGGTTCCGTTTTTGAAAATGATATACGTAATGATGTAGCTCATCACTCTCGACAGTCTAAGCACAGAGATACACAATCACTTTCATATGTATCTCTAAATAATGATGAAATTTTGTCAAAAATTAAACAACTTGATGAAAATAAAGGTTCAGGTCCAGACCAAATACCTCCTTCATTTATAAAAATATTTGGTAGAGAATTAGCCGCACCATTAAGCATTATATTTAATAAATCCCTTGCAATGGGGGTCTTTCCGAGGTGTTGGAAAGTGGCGCACTTAGTACCTATTTTCAAGGGCGGTGATAAGTCTCGCTGTGAAAACTATAGACCGATTAGTATTTTATCGTGTTTAGCAAAATTATTTGAGTCTTTAGTTTACAGTTACTTATATAGTCACGTTAAACTACACCTCTCTATTAAACAACACGGTTTTGTTAAGGGCAGATCTACTGTTACTAATCTGTTGGAGTATAAAAACCACCTTTGTAAGAGCTTTGCTACTGGCGGTCAGGTAGACTCTATCTATACGGACTTCCAGAAAGCCTTCGATAAAGTTAATCACGGTTTACTTTGTGAGAAGATTTGTACCTACGGGTTTCACGGTAGCTTGTTTCGTTGGATAACCTCGTATATCAGTAACAGGAGCCAGTTGGTTGCTCTGAAGGGGTTCCTGTCCTCTCCAATTCAAGTGATCTCAGGAGTTCCCCAAGGATCGCATCTCGGGCCCCTCCTGTTCAATTTTTATTAACGACATAATAGAACTTTTAAACTGTGAATGTTTGCTATACGCTGACGACTTAAAAAAATATTTAAAACCATTTCATCGTCGCGTGACTGTGACCTTTTGCAATATGACCTGGATACTGTTTTGGACTGGTGTAAAACTAATCACATGTTTCTTAATATTAGCAAATGTTTTGTAATAACGTTTTCTAACAAACGACTGAAGATAATCCATAACTATAAAATTGATAACCGAAACTTAACCAGATCTGTTGTTGCTAAAGACCTAGGAATTTTATTTGACGAAAAATTATCTTTTAGAGCACATTACCAACATATTACAGTGAAAACTAATCAACTGCTAGGATTTATCTTCAGATCTACTAAGAATTTTAGAAAACCGAGTTCTTTTCTTTACCTATATTTCACTTTAGTAAGAAGCATCTTGGAATATGCCAGCCCTATATGGTCTCCATACTACAGAATTCACATTGATGAAATTGAAAGAGTACAGAGAAAATGTCTGAGACTATTGTGTTATCATCAGCATGTGGGTCGTCCTAAGTTGAGTTATGATAATAGACTAATAATGTACAACGTCCAAAAGCTTGAAACTCGACGAAAACATTTTGATTTTACGTATCTTTTTAAAATTATTCACTCCATAGTAGATGCTCCCGAATTGTTATCTCAATTTAACTTTAACATTAAGTACAGCGACCGTAGATCCAACACCATAAATGTTTTTGCTTTACAAATTCACAAGAATAATATTTCATATTACAATCCTCTAGTAAGAATGGCTCGACTGTGTAATGAATTAGTCAGTAAAAAGAGTGAGGTAGACTTATTTTGTTAATTTACAGCTTACAAAAATAATTTGAAAGATGTCTTCTATACCAAACCCGTCAAGTCGGGTACAACATCAGAGTTGTGCCTGGCAGCCACACCAAGCACATAATAATTAATTAATAATTAAGTATGTTATAAATGTCCTCGCACTCTATATTTCTGTATTCCTTCCGTAATTATGTCTTCATTATTTTATTTACGTCTTTACTGTATTAGTCCAATTTTGTAACTTTTGTCCTTTTTATATGTCTGTTCTTTTCGCTATTTAAGTATGTACACACTTATTTTTGAGCTGCATCCTAGTCTTAAGTTATGCCTAAGTTTCATATTGTGTTTATGTTTGTGGCTTGTATTGTGTGATAAATAAATAAAAAATAGATGAGACTGCCAAAAGTAATGGAATTACAATTCTTCGCCTGCCGCCTTACCATTGCAAACTTAACCCAATTGAATTAGTGTGGGCCCAAATAAAAAATTATGTTGGTGCCAATAACTCCACGTTCAAAATGAGTGACGTAAAAAATTATTATATGACGCAATAGCATTAATAGACGCTAATCGTTGGAAGAAGTGCTGCGACCACGTCATACGAGAAGAAAATACCATGTGGCATTTGGAAGACGTCATGGAACACATAGAAAATTTTTTTTTTTTTTTTTAACTTTTATAGGTTTACACTTGACCGCCATCTCGCCTGATGTTAAGCGACGATGCGGTCTACGATGGAGCGTGTTTACCTAGAAAAAACCGATTCACTCTCGATTTGAAGACACCAAGATTGTAACCATCAGGGAAAACCCACTCAGGCAACGCATTCCACAACCTAGACGTTCTTATCACAAACGTGGAGTCAAATCTCTTCGTTCGCGTTTTTGGAACATCAACCATGAAACGATGCCGCCCTTTTGTGCAACGAGAAGTCCGATAGAAGAAAGGGCAAGGTGGTATTAGATCATGCAGATCAGTTGCACACTCTCCGAAGTGTATCCGATAAAAAAACCGATAAGCTAGCGATTTTGCGGCGATGATCAAGACTTTGAAGTCTTTTACGCGCAAGAGCGTCATTGCCTATGAGTCTTTTGGCACGTCTCTCAATCGATTCCAGAGTCCCCAGCTGATACTTAGCCGATCCATCCCAAAGGTGCGAACAGTACTCCATACAGGAGCGAATTTGTGCTTTGTGTAACGTGAGCAACTGTTCAGAATTGAAGTATCTTCGCACCTTTGAGAGGACACCTAGTTTTTTAGCGGCTAATTTAGCCTTAGACTCAATATATTAATATGTGCCAAAGTTGAGCGTTGATGACAGAGAAACGCCCAAAAGCTCGAGATGGTCAGTAACCGGCACGGACACGCCTCGAAAAATAGGAGCCAGTTGGAACGGACTCCTTTTAGCGGAGAACAAACACGCCTGTGTCTTTCCTTCGTTAAACCTGGCCAAATTGGCATCGCCCCATTTAGAGACTGCCTCAAGGGCCAAGTTCAACCGCTCGATCATATTTTCTCTCAATAGCTGAGTTTGTTGCCCACTGGCTCTTGCGCTAGATATATAACTCTCTACGACGGTGCTATCATCTGCGTACCCAAAAATACCGGGCTTCAACAGATCGTTGATATGTAGCAGGAAGAGCGTCGCAGAGAGTACCGACCCTTGAGGGACTCCGGCATTGATAGCCATTTGATCCGACGAGCAGCCATCAATGACGACTCGTATGGATCGATCCCTCAAGAAGTCCGATATCCACGCAATAAATGAGACAAACCATAGCCAGAAAGCTTGCTTATAAGGCCATCATGCCAAACCCTGTCGAAAGCCTTCGATATATCCAGGGAGACTGCAAGTGCTTCCCCGTGTTTCTCGATAGCTTCATTCCAGATGTGGGTGACATACGCTAGAATATCCCCGGTGGACCGGTTCCGGCGAAACCCATATTGCCGGTCACTGAGGAGGTCGTTCGATTCTAGGTGTGTCAGGAGCCTGTGGTTTAAGACACGTTCCATAGTCTTGCAGAGTATGGACGTGACTGAAATGGGCCTGTAGTTCACAGGGTCAGCACGACTACCTTTTTTGGGCACAGGTTGCACGTTTGCAAGCTTCCACGACTTCGGCACTTGCCCAGTTTGGAGAGAAAGTCTAAACAGGCGCGTTAGTACTGGAGACAACTCGGGTGCACAAACCCTCAGTACTATGGCAGGAATTCCGTCCGGGCCACTGGCTTTATTCACATCCAGATTGAATCCATAATTGATCCATAATAAATGTAACTGAAGAATCTAGCGATACTAATTAGTGGTTTAAGTAATTTTAAGACAATTTTTTCGATTAAAAATAATTAAATGTTTAAAACAAATGTTTGTACTTTTACTCCACTGTGAATACACCCTTATCCTGTAGTTGCACAGATGAATCAATATTTTCTAAACGCGAACGGACTATACGTCAGTGTTCATTCTAAAAGCTTGGTAGCTTATGATCTCGCTTGGGGTCGCGTAAGCCTTGAGTAAAAGTTTGGAAAACAGTGGTTACAGTTATCAACATCGACTTCAATTAAACGTTGTGCACTTACTCACGCCATCGCCAAGGGCTAAGAGTCCGTGACCCAACAAGGGCAGCCTCCCCGGCCACACAGGAGGTTGACTTGGATCTTGCCTCTGGAACCATCTCCAAGCCGCCGCCAGAACGCAGAATCCCATTAAAAGATAAAACATTTTCTGGTTTCTGTCTATAGAAAGAGTATTCCATGAGTTTATTATCGATTATTATCAACATCTTTATGTTTGACCTAAAATGTATCATCTTATATATAAAATTCTCGTGTCGCGGTGTTTGTGGTTAAACTCCTCCGATACGGCTTGACCGATTCTCATGAAATTTTGTAAGCATATCGAGTAGGTCTGAGAATCGGTCAACATCTATTTTCACACCCCCTTAGTGATAAGGGTTGTTCACCCCAATTTTTTTTTTGCACAATTTTTTTTGTTTTAATTTTTTTATAATGTGGCATAAAAAATACATACATCCCTAAATTTTTACCATTTTATCACCAACCCTTATTTTGTAATAGTCATTTATACGTCTTTACCGATTCTCATGAAATTTTGTGTGCATATTGGGTAGGTCTGAGAATCGGACAACATCTATTTTTCATCCCCCTAAATGTTAAGGTTACACCTATTTTTTTTTTCTTTCATTTTTACATTAAAAAAAATATTTTTTATGATACAGCATAAAAAAATTCATACAACTCTAAATTTTTACCCTTTTATCACCAACCCCTATTTTTTAACAGCGATTTTAATAATTTAATCATTTTTCATCCCATGCGATAACTAATCAATTGCCGTCTTTTTTTAAGTGTATTTTGGACAAATAGTTAATCAAGCGATTTATATGGCAAAACAACGTTTGCCGGGTCAGCTAGTCTTATACAACGTGTGGCGGAAAGGTCCAACAATATTTGAATAGGTCATTCCAACACCGATGTGGACTTCATCTCCGAAGGTCTCTTTCCCCCTCAGCACTTTAGATCGAGAGATAATACTATTCAGTCAAAGTTTGATGTAAAATTGACCAGCTTCAACCCTAATGCGCGGCGCGGCGCGCGGCGGCCGGCAGTCAGGGGTCAGGGACCGTGCCGCGGCCGGTGATTAGAGTTGTCAAATAAAATAATAAACAACGAATTTTTAACTTTGTTTGGAAAAAAAATATTATGCTTTGTGTCTAATATTCACATATTTATGTGATTGACCTAGTATAGATGAACTACAATAAATATAATGACCGCTGAAATTGTTTATCAGAACTACAGCCTATGTTCACAGTAGGTTTGAGGGTCATCTGAAAAATTTACAGACTGCGCAGCTCCTATCAACAGAAATCTTAATAAATGCGTTCCGTTAATTTATCAAAAACTTATTTCCTACTTTTAACACATAGGCTACTTTTCGGTCCGGGTAAATATGATTGTGGCTCTGTAATGAACTCAAATGAAATTAAATACGTAGCAGGTAATACACCTGGATTAGCACAAGACATTATCTCTATTTTTATCCCGTTAAAGGTAGTAAACCAAGAGAACGAGGCGCAGTTAGTTTAAGATAACATTTAAAACTTACATAAAATATTGTGCTGAATACTTCAAGAACGTCCAAAACGACTGACAACTTGACTGTTAAACATGTAATAATTGAAGTACTATATATATGAATTCAAAAATTACTCTACGGGTCATTTGTGTGAACTAGAAGACAATTATAAATGAGGTTAAGCATGTCACAGCCATTTCATCCATAACTAGCTGTTACCCGCGACTTAGCCTCTCTCTCTGTGTCGTTTTAATGTTTGCTTTGTTAGGGGCCATACTTTTGCTATTGCCCATGCGGAATGATATTATGTATTTTAACAGACTGCAAACTACTTATATGTGTTTCAAATTACAACCAAATTTGCTTAGTGTTTCCGAACAGTGAATAGGTATATTAATTATATTAACATTCATACATAGTTCCCAGGATCTATGTATTTTTCGGGATAATAAGTAGGTAACCGATTTGCTATTTCTGAGTATAAATTACGTGTGATGTCCCGACGCGACGTTTCTGTGATATAAATATTACGAATGTCAATATTTGTATAGGTATTTGTTGCTCAACCGTGTCCGTGGGGGAAATAGATTTACGTCTGCTCATCATGCAGGTACATGGTGGGGTATATGGGGCTCGACGCCATGGGAGCGGACATGGTGCCTCTACAGACTAAAACCCCCACAGGTTTCTTCGGCATGGCCAGGGGTCAGGGTCACAGGATCACTTCTCGCACTCCTATGAACGACCTTGACCCACTTGCCACCGCCCTTGCCGGCATGTATATTATCTATTCTATGTTGCAGGTTCACCTCACGGGGGTTGTCTACACCCCCGCATTTGGATCCTGAGATGCGCCGGAAACCAGCAGCACGTCCTCTATTCGGGAAGACCCATCCCTAGGTAGTAAGACTCTAAACATCCGACACCCCAGACCCTCCAGTGGAGACGGGGTGTGGGCCTGAGTAGCGTTCCAGCTCGCCCCCGTGTGCGATTCCACCTCAGTGAAAGAGCGACAAGTTTCCAACTTTCACTCCTCTAACTCACAAACCTCTCACTGTCGAGCATCACGGCGAAGATGGTTGGCAGCGTAAAGTCCGCCCTCACCACCGTAGCTAGGGATATACACAGTTCCGCTTGGGTCTTTATTTAGTAGCATAACAATGTTTGTAGTACTAATTTTTAACATTTTTAGGACTAATGACAATTTACCAGAATAACTAAACGCATAACTGTTTTTGTACACTTTTTACTAGCAAAACCATAAATATATACTCGTAGCATAAATATAACTTAGCATATTGTGAGAAGCATAAAATAAATATAATTTAAAAACTCCAAAAACCCGACTGCATAAAAAGTGAACCAAACTACATACTTACATACTATAAAACTGAAAAGAATAAAACAAACAGTCGGGATCCATTGAACAACTATATTGGCTGTAGAATAATAATGGATCCCGACTGTTCAGTTGTTATATTCCTTTACTAGAACATATTTTATTTTCTGCAAAAGTATTTAGACAATAACATATTATAGAATTCTAGACCACCAGAAATCTAAGTGTTTGTTTTATTCTTTTCAGTTTTGTTGTATGTAAGTATGTATTTTGGTTCTTTTTTTATGTAGTCGGGTTTTTGAGTTTTTAAATTATATTTATTTTATATTATTTTATACTTTTTAGTTATGAACAATGTTATGACTGTTACTTACTATAATCAACAAAATATGCGCAGCTTTTGGTTTTTGACCAAATAAATGTCTTCGTTTCTACTGATAATGTGATATTTATGTAGGTTTTTCGACTGTATGTAATGTTTTATAGTTTTGTGTAAGTACCTATATAATCGTGGATTTTCGACCGAAGTTGAGTACTAAATCGTTTGGAGATGGGAGCCGAGATGGAGTAATCCGAGAAAATTCCGTGTTCCCACCATCAGCGGCAGAGTTGAAACCCCATGGAGGTTTTAGTAGATAGAGGCACCATATCCATACGTAGTATAGAGTGCAACATAACCCGGCCGTGTCCCCCGGGCGGTAGGGTATGCGTAAATGGTTTATTCGGTTTAAGTCAGATTCTGTTTAGGACAGATTCTGTATGCATTTCTTCCACGTACGAAAACAGGTAGTCAAATATACCTACTAGATACTTTTGTATATATGTCCATCCACATTCACACGTACCTACAGCAATGTTTTTTAAAACAGATTGACGAGACAAGCAGGTCTTGTGCCCGATGGTAAGCATGCCTGCCACATAACACCACAGTGACACGCAGCTATTGGAACATGAAGAGTCCAAACCATTACCTAGCACTGCACTGCGCTCGTCACCCAGAGGTCTAAGATGGTATGCCATTAAGCCCTGTAATTTATCTGGAAACATTGCCCTTCAAACCGGAGCACAGTACTGTTTGCACATTACTGCTTGGCGGTAGAATAACTGGTAAAGGTGTGGTACTTCCCCAGGAGGACTCTGCCAAGAGTCCTACCACTACAATTATACGAAGTTTTCTGCTACCTATAAACCTATAAATGTGTATAAGTGGGAGCGTAAGCACACCCCGGACACTCCACTAAAACTCCATACAACCGCCGCTGTGGAGTTGCCTACTCTTCACACAACTACGCAGATGTCGTTCGTACACACGCGTGAATGTGTGCGTTAGCGCTAGGGCTACTGAATTCTTTTATTGAATAGTTGTGCCCCTTGAGTTCACCTGGTGACGTAGTCTATAAACTTGCTATAATGTTGAGTTACATAAATAGAATGGAGCCAAATTACACTATTCTAATTAAAAGGGTGTTTGCACAGATTTCTAAATTGTTTCAGAAATCTGTGGGTGTTTGTATTGCCGCGTAAAATGAAACGAAACCGATGATAGATTAGATCAGGTACCTAGATATCTATTTCTGTTAGTAGGTACACATTCGCATTTTATTTTACACTTACCCATGAAGGAAACTTTATTCTGTCACTACAACTATTCCTCCAGGCATTATCAATCCGTGCTTGGGCACATAAGTTACTGGCTGTGTGAATTACGAACTTTGAGTTAAAAACGACTTCGTTATTATAAATAAATAAATATTGGTAGACAATTCACACACAACACCATCTTACCCCAAACTAAGCAAAGCTTGTAATATTATAAAGCAACGTTATTGAAAAGTTTCTAATCTTACGTTATTTTATCATTAGGAAATTAAATCTTGTGCCGTTTAGTTGACGGACAGCCGTAAACAGCACAACAACCCACCATGATGATATTTCGTTAGGAATTAGATGTTCGATACCAGCCCTTCGTTGAGTGCTCCTAGCGTATCCGAAACGGCCTGAGAGGTGAGGAAGCTTGAAATTGGCGGGGGGTTGGGAGTGTCCGTTCTATCTGTATTATCTATTCTATGGCGTAAGCAGAATTCAAAGTTACAAAGCCGCGGCTTCCGATTAACCACATATTTCTACGTGGCTGTTTGATTCATGCGAGAAGATCATTGCAAACAGCAAAGCCTACGCCCACGCCATACTCCCGATTAGCACACCGGTGTCTGCCCATCCAGAAAAATGTGCAACTAAGCTCCTTGAAAGTGCCCGTAAAAGTCTAGTTTCTTGGAGAGCGCAAACGACAATGTTTAGCCTAGTTAGCTCAGCAACAATTATACATGTTTTGCGCAAGTGCCATTCAAATTTAAAACGCATAATTTTTTTCCTATTTTACTTTGTCATAATGAATGTAGAATAATATATAGTGTCATAATGTAACTTTTCCATAATCGTTTTTTGGCATAATGTGTTTTAAGCATAACAATATATTGTACTACTTTCAATTCGACTATTGACAAGATGCATAATAGTCTTATCCATTTTTATTTATTTGATGTGCTACTAAATATAGACCCAGGTTGCATAGGATCCAGATCCGAATCGGAGAACCCCGACTCCACCTAGTCTTGTCGCTACTACCCCCAGAGTGTATTTAAAAAATGCGCTAGCCAAAAGCTCAAGAGAGGTCTTGAGTGGAGCGAGCCATGCGAGTCCAAGCTAAACGAAGAGGGAGGTGGTGAGCTAAGCGAGTTGGCGACCTCCGTAGTGGAGTTCAGGCCGAGTATGGAGACGCTGACCGCAATGCTTCTGGCGGGAGCCCCAGGTGGGCAAAAAGTGCAGCATATTTCTTAGGTGTACCGTCACAAGTGTAGGTACCGTGCTTTTCTCAATATGTGTCTTTAATTATTATGCTTATTTATCTTTATGCTAGCAAAAAATATGCGAAAACAGTTATGCGTTTAGTTGTTATGGCAAATTATCATATAGTCCTAAAAACGTTGTGCCTACTTAAATTAGTACGTTATTAGTTGTTATATTGCCACATATCCATACATCATCCATTCACATACCCATCCATCCACATACCAATTTTGCGCAGAACTTGTGCGCAACCTGAGTCTCAGCAGGTATCCAAAAGGCCCGCCCTCATAGTGCAGATATCCCACCTACGCCAAGCGCATGTGTAAGTGATTTCCAGAACTTTTTGAGTTTTTATTTTATGCACGGGTATGGGTGCTTACAGCACCAGTCGTCTGGGTTTTGTCCAGTGTTTCCTACACCCTAAAGAAACAAACCGATGCGGAGGCAGTTCAGTCCCTTATTGGCCGGGGGCTGCGCTGCTGAAGCGGACGGTGACTAATCAATGAGTCTACAGTGGACCCTCCTACTATCAACAATGATCCCTGGTGCCCAGTGCCCACGCTAACCCTCAAACGCGCAGACTTATAACCGGAACTGCTGCTCCCCGTAGTAGTATCTACGTAGTGAAAACACAACAAAATGTATTCAATATTTATTACATATGTAAGCTTTGTGTTGACGTTGACACTGACATTGACATCTCGGTATGTATGAGAAAAGACAAGAGCGATCCACGAGTGCTAATTATGTAAAAATAACGTTTTCTTTCAAAAAGTGATATTACAGTTATTCTTTATACTTTAGAACTCAATTACATTTGTGCATTTGTTTTTATTCAAAAGTGAAGAGACAATTCAAATTTGTTATAGAATGTAAAGCATGGACATTTAATTGTCGATTCTCTGTTTTAGGTTTGTGCTCATTTTATTAGTTGATGTTTGTTATGTAAAACTAACTTGTATTTCATAAATAAATCTCTGTTTTAGATGAATCACATTGTGTTATGCTTTAACAAGAAGATAAATCCGATCTTATAAATCGACAATTCATGTAAAAGAAACGTAATTGTAAACCTATACAATGGAGAAACTTAGATTTGAATTTCTTATAAAAGCCAAACCGGATGATAATAAAACAAACATGTATGCCATAACCTCTATTACGGATACAAAAAACCAAACTTTTGTCGTGCCCAGGGAGTATCAATCAATACATTTACACAAAGAAATATTAAAGCATGAAATATTTGAAAAAGTGAAAAAATCTCTCCAGAAAAGACACGATAAGAGACAGGTTTGGATAACATTAACCAAGGAAATGAAATCAACTTATCTAGATGATGGTAACATGCAATTTGATGGGTTTTTACTTGAAAAGTTGGAACAAAATCATGAGTCGTCATCAACAGAACCAACATTGTTAAAAAAAAAACAGAAAATAAGATGAGATTAGTAGCAGAATTTTGAATTTGAATTTTATTAGTAGCACATTAGCTGATAAAGGCTGGTCACCAATCAGGTATGCTGTGAATTTTAAATATATACAAGGATCAATGTTAGAATATGCCCTTAAGAAGGAAAGACTGTTGCTTGAAATAAACAAATCAATAGATACACAAACCCTGATTTATTTGATTGCCACTGGTCTACCAAACTTCATAATGGATAGAATAGACAGAGAAAGCCTTAAAGAAGTAAATGACTTGTTTAACTGCATAAGAGGACTAGAGAGTTTGACAAGGAAAACCGATACAAAGAAAACCTTAAACTCAAGAAATAAATACAACGAACAAGCAATAAAACAAACTGAAAAAAATCATGCAGGATTTGTGAGAATAAAGGAAAATTAAATAGATTTCATCCAGAGAATGTTTGCTGGTATAACGGTACAAATAAAACAACTGATTACAAAAGCCTTAATTCAAACTCAATTTTAAAAGTTGAGTTAAGTAATGAGAATCCAAAAAACTAAAATTCCCCCCTCTAATTGAGATTATGGTGATGTTAAATAATACATTAGAAGCCAAGGGGCTGTACGACCCTGGCTCACGAATTACATTAATAAATTCGAAATTAGTTCAGGTGACAAATATGAAGCCAAGTTATTGTCATAGCACAATAAAAACAATAAGTGGAGGGGGTTAAAACTAAAGGCTTAATTACACTGGATGCGGAGTTACTGCATAAGAAGATTAAAATAAATGCATTTGTCTTTGAAAATGAGAATTTTGAGTATGATCTAATACTAGGATTAGATTCAATACAGAAATTTGGATTGACTCATGATGAGAATTTAAATATCCAAGTACAAAAAACAAACAATCTTCAAATGATTAGTATGTTTGAAAATAGACAGAAAGAAAACATGGAAATAAATATAAAAGAAAAGGAATATACAGTAAACTTTAATGAAGGTATAGATACAAGAAATTTTAATATAGATACAGAATACTTAAATACTGATCAAAGAAAACAAATAAACATAATGTTGGATAACTATACAGAACTTTTTGCTAAAAATAAATATGACACTGGAAAAGTGAAGAAGTATGAAGCCTGTATAGATTTGCAAGTTGAAAAATATTGTTATAAAAGGCCATATAGATGTTCAGTCCAAGATAGGATAGAAATAGAAAATCAAATCTCACAACTTTTAAAACATGAATTGATTGAGGAATCTTACAGTCCATTTGCTGCTCCTGTTACCCTAGCTTTTAAAAGGGACGAAGGAAAAAAAGTAGATTATGCATAGACTTCAGAGATTTAAATAAAATAATTATACCTCAATCACAACCCTTTCCTTTCATAGAGGACTTAATAACAAAAACAAGAGATTGTAATTATTTTACAACGCTGGATATAAATTCTGCGTTTTGGTCAATTCCTTTAAAAATTACAGACCGACACAAGACTAATTTTGTAACTCAAGAAGGTCATTACCAATGGACTTGTTTACCCTTCGGCCTTAAGACAGCACCAGCCATATTTCAGCGGATTTTGGGAAATATTATAAGAAAACATGGTCTGACAGGATTTGCAGTGAATTTCATAGACGATATACTGACTTTTTCAAAAACGTTCGAAGACCATATCATACACTTAAAAAAATTGCTCGAGGCTATCCGAGAAGAAGGTTTCAGGCTAAAATTAACAAAATGAAAGTTTGCATGTGAATCGGTTAAGTATTTAGGTCATATATTACAAAAGAACACGATCACACCTCTGAAAGACAATTTGAAATCAATAAAAGATTTCCTGCACCTCAAAATAGAAAACAAGTACGTCAATTTTAGAAAAATCAATTTTATGGAAAATACATCCCAAGTGTCTCAATAGTTCTTGATCCTTTACATAAATTACTAAGAAAAGATCAGAGATTTAATTGGACAGAACAGTGTGAGGATGCATTTCGGAAAGTTAAAGAGTATCTATGTGGCAAACCAATACTAGCCATTTATGATCCACAAGCACCAATATTTATTTACACTGATGCCAGTGCCTTAGGAATCGGAGCAGTTCTTAAACAAATTCAGCACAATGGCGAAGAAAAACCAGTAGCATATTTTTCTAAAAAATTAATGAATCACAAAAAACTAAAAAGCTATATTTTTGGAATGTTTAGCCATAAAAGAGAGCATAAAGTTCTGGCAACACTGGTTGATTGGAAACTATTTTACTGTCTATACAGATCACAAACCTCTAGAGAAGTTAAATATAAAAAATAGACCAGACGAGGAATTAGGTGATATGTCACATTATCTGTCACAATATAATTGTGAAATAAAATATTTTCCAGGAAAAAATAATACAGAATCAGATTGTCTCAGCAGAAACCCAGTATTGGACATTGATGCAAATAATGAAGACAACTTAAGAACGGTAAATATTATTGATATTCATGACATTAAATATGACCAAGCACAAAATTTGAAAATAAAAGAACTTGAAAAGAATATTATCCTAGAAGATGGAATTTATTATAAAAAAAGTGGGAAGAATAGGAAAAATATTGTTCTAAGTGAAGATTACAGTAAAACTATGATAAAGAAAGCTCATGAAAAATATTGTCATACTGGAATAAATCAAACAGAATCTAAAATAAAACCTTTTTATACTGCACCGAATCTGTCAGAAAATATTAAAAATATATGCAAAAACTGTGATATATGCATAAAAAATAAAACAAGATTAAATAGAAAATATGGATTTATGTCACAATTAGGCCCAGCTAATAAACCCTTTCAAATAATGTCACTGGACACAATAGGAGGATTTAGGGGTCAAAGATCAACAAAAAGGTATTTACATCTACTAGTGGACCACTTCACTAGATTCGCATATATCCTATGTTCTAAGAACCAACATGCTCGAGACTTTATCAAACTTATAGAAAAAATTCCTAAAGAAGAAACAATAGAAATCTTACTCTCTGATAAATATCCAGCTTTTAATTCGATTGAGTTCAAAAATTACCTAAAAAACAGGAATATTCAATTAATACTGACAGCAGTTGATGCACCATTCTCAAACGGTTTAAATGAAAGGTTAAACCAGACTTTGGTTAACAGAATACGATGTAAAATGAATGAATCTAAAGAAAAAACAAATTGGTCAAAAATAGCTGAAGAATGTAGAAATAGATACAATGAAACGAATCATTCTGTAACAGGGTTTTCTCCTAAATATTTGCTCTCTGGTAAGTCTACAGACATGTTACCACATGAAATAAAAGAAAAACAGTCATTAACAAAAAGTTTGGAAGAAGACCGGAAAATAGCACTCCAAAGATCAATAAAATCACATGATTATAATTAAACTTTATTTGCCAAAAATAGATTACAACACGAATTTCAAAAAGGAGACAAGGTATATGTTGACTATGGAAACAAATTAAACAAAAAAAAGATGGACGAAATTAGAATTGGTCCCTTTGAAATTGAAGAAAAAATATCAGATTCAGTTTTTAAAATAAATACCGGTCGTGGTACAAGATCTATTGGATTATATCATGTCACAAAGCTCATTCCTCTGCTTGTTAATTCTTAGATTACGCAGCTAATTTTTACTCAACTTTAGTTGAATAAAATTGCATTTCAAAGGGGGGTGATGTAAGCTTTGTGTTGACGTTGACACTGACATTGACATCTCGGTATGTATGAGAAAAGACAAGAGAGATCCACGAGTGCTAATTATGTAAAAATAACGTTTTCTTTCAAAAAGTGATATTACAGTTATTCTTTATACTTTAGAACTCAATTACATTTGTGCATTTGTTTTTATTCAAAAGTGAAGAGACAATTCAAATTTGTTATAGAAAGTAAAGCATGGACATTTAATTGTTGATTCTCTGTTTTAGGTTTGTGCTCATTTTATTAGTTGATGTTTGTTATGTAAAACTAACTTGTATTTCATAAATAAATCTCTGTTTTAGATGAATCACATTGTGTTATGCTTTAACAAGAAGATAAATCCGATCTTATACATATTTTATTCAAGGTTTCGGATTTGATTTCGTGGTAATTTGTTTGTAATAATAACACAGAACAGAATACTTTTCTTTTAAGTACAGTGTTTCTGCATAATCCTTTATTTTTTAGCGTCCGCACATTGTCGTATTCGCTTTGGCCTCACCAAAAAACTACGGCGGTCAAAGGTTAACCAACTGTCTAGACGGCAGAGGTGACCAAGGTTGGTTCTAACAAGCTGATCTCTGTAGAGATTAGAAGATCGTATGGATGTTTAAAGTATGTGTTGTTATCATACATATATTCGAATAGTTCTAACTAAATTGTATCGCATCGTCCACAACTCGATGGATTTTTTGCCACAACTTTTAGCTAGTAGTGACAGTGAGAAGTCGTGTGAGGAACGAGAGGTAGAAACCTCTCGCTTCTTTATCGAGGCGGTAGCATACACGGGAGCAAGCCTTAAGTAAGGTACGCTCAGGCTCGCACGCCGGCTCCACCGGCGGGCCTGAGACGTCGGAGGTTTAGGGCCATCTGATTCCCTACCTACAGATAGGCTTCCGGAATAAGAACTTTTCAAATCTTCTAGCCAAAATCAACAATTTACAAATATCAAGAAAGTATGGTAAAAAGAACAAATCAAAAACAAGTGAAAATCGTAACAGTAGCCGAGGTAAGTGTAACTAAACTAACCTAACCCATCCTTATTCGCCAGCCTGTGAAAATTTCATAAATCGTCATTTCGTAGTCTTTTTGAGAGCGAATACCTACTTTTGGATTTTGGATTCAATTTACAACCACTATTATAGGACAGATTCGCTGTTAAAACGAAAACTTTAATCTTAGCATTAAAACTTCAATTTACAGCCTTCGTAATCATAGAATTCAAATCTAGATACACGGCAGTGGGGCCAGCCAAGTTCATTCAAGTAAACTGGCGAGCCGCACCATGTGTAGGTAATATTACACGAACCATTTGGAGCTACTTTTGTCTTCGTTATAACTTAAAAATTATTGCACATTAACTTGTCAAATTGCTCACACGTTGAAACTTATATGAGTAGGATATGAATATGTTTCATAAAGATTTCACCAAATTTCATAAAGATACCTCAAACGGTTAAATAGATACTCGTATTAACGTCCTAAAATCGTCATTATAATCACTGATTTAGTCATAGACATAAAAGACTTAATCCAGTTCCAGATGATATAGAAAGTTCTAATTTGGCATCAAGATAGGTAATTGCTTAGAGAATAAAAAACACTGTACCTACTAGGTACTACTGTTGTGAAATTCCTAGGTTAGTTCTATTAGTAGTTAGGTCCTAGGTAGGTTCCAAGTGGGCTTTCGTTTATAGCAGGTGTGGTGAAGTTTATAGGTACTCATACTCATTTATTACATACAATCCGTACATGTCAGTAAATTAATAGTAATTGTATACCCAGTGCCGCCGGATTAAGCCAGCGCGGGGCCTGTAGCAATTTCTGTCAAGGGGCCCTTGGTTTGCTTAGGTTTAGGAAGGGTAGGGTCAAGTTATGCAAGATATTTTACAGTCAGACAGACGCCGGAGCGCGAGCCCCCAGTTTGCGCGGGGCCCGTAGCATTTGCTACTCTTGCTATATGGCTAATCCGCCACTGTGTATACCTATGGAAAACATAATAAATGAAATTCACATCACACACTCAATAAATCAAGTTAAAAAATTACAAAATATCAAAATCAAACATTCTTAAAAATTCCACACTCAATATATTAAATTTATTATTACAAAATGTCAAACATCAGCGTAGCGATTCACAATCCATTCGGTTCGGGCTGAGCCACGGAAACGGGCCGCTACCGACTGGTTTGGGTAATTTGCGATTCACAACGGAGATTCCGATTACTTTTGACGTTTGCAACCGACTACCAGCTGTTTCTATTCGGTTGAGATTCGGACAGCTTTTTTATCGTGGATAGCTAAATCCGATTTTCAGATTATTGTATTTACTGAATTTTTCTGTGTTTTTCTCAATATGTTTGTAAGATTATGGACACTAAACTAGTTTTTGTTTAATTTAGTGTATAATATGTGTATAGTTTTTGAAATTTTGGGTTTTAAAGTTAAGCTTGTGCTCTAAAAAATTGCTAGAAATGGATTATTGCCATACTTGATTTGTTATTGTTTATTTTTTGAGATGGAATGATGAAACATGTGATGATTGAGCAAAAAAGGCAAGAAACTTTGGAGATACGAGACATCACGTCATACACGATATAACAGGAAGAGCGGATCCAGCATTGGCCCCAGGTGGTGGTCACATACTCACATAGTCGGCGCTAAGTAAGAAGTGTGAACGTGTGATAAGTGCGTGCGTTTTACTTCTGGAACCAGCCCAAGAGGGGTCATGACCCACGACCCGACACGAGAGGGAGGTCCCTCTGGTCCTTGTATAACAGACAGTATTTTTGTATCTGTTCGCCTTTAGCTCTATCTATAGATGAAGCAAAGGTTACTTAAAGGTACTTTTGCCAGAAGTTATAGGTCCTTATAATGACAATACAGTGTACGTGTATTTAAACGTAGAATCTTGCCGGTGTAAGGCATATGTGATTCAACGTGGAAGATATAGATGATTGCTATACTCAGTTTTTTGAGATGAAAGGATGAAACATGTCATGATTGAGCAAAAAGGCTAGAATTCACCAAGAAACTTTGGAGATACGAGAAATGACGTCATATACGATATACCCAACAGCAAGAAAGGATCCAGCTTTGACCTCAGGTGGTGGTCATATAGTCGGGTCAAGTAAGAAGACCGTACGATAAGTGTTTTAATAAATGGTCTACCTAGGTTCTGGAACCAGCCTAAGAGTGGTCATGACCCCTTGACCCTCTCTGGATCAGTCCTTGTATAACAGACAGTGTTATACTTGATGAAGCCAAGGATTTCTACCAGAAGGTATAGGTACAATAATGGTAATGCAGAACTAAATATAAGTAGAATTTTGCCGTTGTACCACATGTTCGATTCAACAAACATTTACTTACCTATGTCCACCATTACCATTATAGACTTAGATAGAGATAGATATGTTATGTAAATAAAAGTAACATGTATCACAAACTATGTATATTATTTAATCCTACTGAATATGTGACATTCCTGTTTGCTGATAGTGTTATACTTACCTCTTACCCATAGAATAGATAATATAGATAGAACGGACACTCCCCACCCCCCCGCCAATTTCCAGCTTCCTCACCCCTCAGGCCGTTTCGGATACGCTAGGAGCACTCAACGAAGGGCTGGTATCGAACATCTAATTCCTAACGAAATATCATCATGGTGGGTTGTTGTGCTGTTTACGGTTGTCCGTCAACTAAACGGGACAAGATTAAAAGCTTTATTTAATTTCCTAATGATAAAATAACGTAAGATTAGAAACTTTTCAATAACGTTGCTTTTTAATATTACAAGCTTTGCTTAGTTTGGGGTCAGATGGTGTTGTGTGTGAATTGTCTACCAATATTTATTTATTTATAATAACGAAGTAATTTTTAACTCAAAGTTCGTAACTTACACAGCAAGTAAATTACGTGCCCAAGCACGGATTAACGCCTGTAGGAATAATTATAGTGACAGAGTAAAGTTTCCTTCATGGGTAAGTGTAAAATAAAGTGCGAATGTGTACCTACTAACAGAAATAGGTATCTAGGTACCTGATCTAATCTATCATCGGTTTCGTTTCATTTTACGCGGCAATACAAACACCCACAGATTTCTGAAAGAATTTAGAAATCTGTGCAAACACCCTTTTAATTAGAATAGTATAATTTGGCTCCATTCTATTTATGTAACTCAACATTATAGCAAGTTTATAGACTACGTCACCAGGTGAACTCAAGGGGGTGTGCTCCTTGAGTTCTACTACTACTATTCAATAAAACAATTCAGTAGCCCTAGCGCTAACGCACACATTCACGCGTGAGTACGAACGACATCTGCGTAGTTGTGTGAAGAGTAGGCAACTCCACAGCTGCGGTTGTATGGAGTTTTAGTGGAGTGTCCGGGGTGTGTCTTACCTTACCTCTACATTCATGAAGCTGTCACTTAGATAAAGTATAAGTAAACTCTTTGGGCCGTGGCCTCATTAAAGTTTCCTAGTATAATAAATGGGGTATCTAATTTTTTTTTTTTTTTTTTACCTTTTATAGGCTCACACTTGACCGCCATCTCGCCTGATGTTAAGCGACGATGCGGTCTATGATGGAGCGTGTTTACCTAGAAGAAACCGATTCACTCTCGATTTGAAGACACAAAGATTGTAACCATCGGGGAAAACCCACTCAGGCAACGTATTCCACAGCCTAGACGTTCTTATCACAAACGTAGAGTCAAATCTCTTCGTTCGTGTCTTTGGAACATCAACCATGAAACGATGTCGCTTTTTCGAGCTACGAGCATTCCGATAGAAAAAAGGGCAAGGTGGTATTAGATCATGCAGATCAGTTGCACACTCTCCGAAGTGTAGCCGATAAAAACCGATAGGCTAGCAATTTTTTCGGCGATGCTCAAGACTTTGAAGTCTTTTTCGCACAAGAGTGTCATTGCCTATGAGCCTTTTGGCACGTCTCTCGATCGATTCCAGGGCCTCCAGCTGATACTTGGCCGATCCATCCCAAAGGTGCGAACAGTACTCCATACAGGAGCGAATCTGTGCTTGATATAATGTGAGCAACTGTTCAGACTTGAAGTACCTTCGCACCTTTGAAAGGACACCCAGTTTTTTGGCAGCTAATTTAGCCTTGGACTCGATATACGAGCCAAAGTTGAGCGTAGATGTCAAAGTGACGCCCAAAAGCTCAAGACGGTCAGAAACCGGCACGGACACACCTCGAAAAGTAGGAGTCAGTTGAAATGGACTCCGTTTTGCGGAGAAAAGACACGCCTGCGTCTTACTCTCGTTGAACTTGACCAGATTGGCATCGCCCCATTTAGACACCGCCTCAAGGGTCAAGGTCAAACGCTCGATCAAACTCTCTCTAATACCTGAGTTTGCTGCCCACTGGCTCTCGCGCTAGATATGTAACTCTCTACGACGGTGCTATCATCTGCGTACCCAAAAATACCGGGCTTTAACAGATCATTGATATGTAGCAGGAAGAGCGTCGCAGAAAGTACCGACCCCTGAGGGACTCCGGCATTGATAGCCATTTGATCCGACGAGCAGCCATCAATGACGACTCGTATGGACCGATCCTCAAGAAGTCCGATATCCATGCAATAAACCCAGGAGACAAACCATAACTAGAAAGCTTGCTTATAAGGGCATCATGCCAAACCCTGTCGAAAGCCTTCGAGATATCCAGGAGACTGCAAGTGCTTCCCGTGTTTCTCAATAGCTTCACTCCAGATGTGAGTGACGTACGCTAGAATATCTCCGGTGGACCGGTTTCGGCGAAATCCGTATTGCCGGTCACTTAGGAGGTCGTTTGATTCTAGGTACGTCAGGAGCCTGTGGTTTAAGACACGTTCCATAGTCTTGGAGAGTATGGACGTGACCGAGATGGGCCTGTAGTTGGCAGGGTCAGCACGACTACCCTTTTTGGGCACTGGTTGCACATTGGCAAGCTTCCAAGACTTCGGTACTAGCCCAGTTTGGAGAGAGAGCTTAAAAAGGCGCGTTAGTATCGGAGACAACTCAGGCGCACAAGCCTTCAACAGTAGGGCAGGAATTCCGTCCGGGCCACTGGCTTTATTCACGTCCAGATTGCGTAGCACTTTGCGAACCTCCATTTGGCGAATATGTATCTCTGACATAAACGACGGACAGCCAGGTGGAATAGGAGGTGTCGCGCTACCAGCATCTAGACGCGAAGATTCCGCAAACTGAGATGCAAACAAGTTTGCCTTCTCCGTTGCAGTGTGAGCCAGTGTCCCATCAGGTTTCAGCAATGGAGGTTTGGTTTCAGGTTTCTAATTTATTCGGTTGTAATGCATAAGGTCATTATTATAACTAGAAGATCAAATTAAACATCATTTATTTTAGTAAATATTTTAATAATTAATCTGAAGAATTTTTTGATGCTTTATATTCAACATATTTAGCAATAAAGTTTAAAAACAGAGATGGTGTATTAGCCTTGCTATTTTATCATTGAGAACAACTATTAATAAAAGACTAAACAGAAAATTATAAAAATGAATTAGTCATAAAATGCTCTCCATACAAAAGTATAAACCGGAGTCAATAAAACCTTTAGATTTTTTGTACATACTACATGTTTTATTTTCCTAATTGTAGACATAATACAACCCTAGTTAATTCAGTTCACTTTTCAACACTGAACTGCATAATACCTAACTGGGACAATGTAATTTCTAAACCTATTAAAATTATAATGATCCCAACTCTTTAGTAAGTACAATACAAGCATTTTTAATTACAAAGAGATGTTATGATTCAAGATGAATTAATCATTTATGTAATACGCATTACAATTGATATTCCAAATGACCCTCCCTGACCAGAGTAACTTGGTAAGGTGGGGAAAAGCCTCTGAAAAATGTTGCTATACTTGTGGAGAGGCGATATGTACAGCAAGGCACATATTGGTGGGATGCAAGGTTCTCCTTAATGGAGGTCATTACTTGCGGCGCCATGACAGAGTACCTGAAATCATATGTGAAGCCATGAGCCTTTCAGTAGCTAGAGCCCAAAAGGGATTGACGACAAACAAAATAAGTATTACAACCTCCTAAACGAATTAACAAAAAACGGCTATGTAGTTAATTTATACGCTGTAGAAGTGGGAGCGAGAGGTATACCAGCAAAATCTCTCTATAACCTGCTGAAAGACCTTGGCTTGTCCAGAAGTGCAGTAAGTTCTATACTAGAACGAGTATTTAAAGCTGCACTAGTAGACTCAAATCAGATTTGGCTGGGCAGGGAGAGAAACACGAGTAGTGAAGGTGAGTGTTGATGTACGTCAGAAAGGGGCCCCTTAACCCTACACCCGTGTCACAAGTCTCGGGATTTCTCTCTCTGCCACATGATGGACTCAGCACCCGCACGGTGAATTCATGGAATGCTAAGAAGATTGTCTCATTATACTTGATGAAGCTAAGGACTGCTACCAGAAGGTATAGGTACCAATGAGACGATCTTCTGAATGATAATATGCCAATCCGAACCATGAATTCAAACATCTTTATGACATTGGCAATTATACAATGCATGACTGGTACACATAATATATGTAAGTAGAATCTTGCCGTTGTACCGCATGTTTGATTCAACAAACATATACTTACCTACGTCCTCCATTACCATTATAGACTTAGATAGAGCTAGATATGTTTTGTAAATAAAAGTAACATGTATCACAAACTATGTATTATTTAATCCTACTGAATATGTCATGTTCCTGTTAGCTAATATTATATACCTCTTACATCTACATTCATGAAGCCGTCGCTTAGGTAAAGTATAAGTAAACTCTTTGGGCCATGGTCTCACAAGGGTATCTAATTTATTTGGTACTAATGTACAAGGTGATTATTATAACTAAAAGTTCAAATTAAACACCAGTAAATACAGTAAATATTTTAATAATTAATCTAAAGAATTTTTTGATGCTTTATATTCAACATAATTTAGCAATAAAAGTTAAAAACAGAGATGGTGTATTAGCCGTGCTGTTATTATCATTGAGAACAACCAATAATAAGAGACCAAACAGAAAATTGGAAAAATGAATAAATAATAAAATGCTCTCCGCACAAAAGTATAATCCAGAGTCAATAAAACATTTAGATTTTTGTACATACCACATGTTTCAATTTCCTAATTTATTATTATTAAAGTATTTGTTATAATTATAAACATAATACAATCTAGCTAATTCAGTTAACTTTTCAATACTAAACTCCATAATACCTAACTGGGATATTGTGATTTCTAAACTTATTCAAATTATAATGATCCCAACTCTTTAGTGCAATACAAGGATTTTTAACTAAGATTCAAGATAAATTAATTATTTATGTAATATGCATTAATACACTCTTATAAAAAAATACAATTTATAAAAAGTTACCATGTTACCATTAACATTTATTAAAATACCTAGGTACCTAAATAGAGAGAAAACTAATTTAACTTAAATCACAATTGGTGTTATGGACTATATCTACGAGTATTACATAATATCATATTCTTAGAAAATAAAATTGGATAATAGGCTTGAAATCAGTAAGTGAATATTTTTACTGAAAATTTGCCTTCATCTTCAATGTGAGTTCAACAACAAAACGAAAACTCTCTGGCTTATGGAGTATTATTATAACTTCTCTTCTAGACAATTTTATGAGTTTTCCCATATGCTTTGCATCCAATTTGCTTGAAAATGCGAGTTGAGGTTAGCGCGACATCACCAAGTCGTTTTACTCATATATATAATCACATTTGCTGGCTTCTTGTATGGAGTATTATATTATAAGTTCTCTTCTTCTTCTCTTGACAATTTTATGAGTCTTCCATATGATTTGCATCCAAGTTGCTTGACATTCGCATTTTAAGTAACATCACGGTTACCACGAATCACGGTCGTTTTGGACATCACAGTCCTTTTAGACAATGAATAGGTAATAGATCACATTTGTAGGAACAGTAATATTGATCTGCCTGCTACGGTTATTGAGTGTTTTATGAGTTAAAACTATAAACTTTTTTGTTGTTAAGGTTTATGATTTCAAAACAAAACAAAGAATGATTCCGTCGACTTTGACAACATCAACAGATTGACAAGTAAAAAGTATGTAGGTACGAAAAATGTATGATTTATTGTTTTTGAAATGCAAATTTCCTAAGGTTATTGTTTGATTTACTTGTTTATTATGCATTTTTAAATATAAGGTAGCAATTGAGCACCTCAAAATAAACTGAAATACAGTTATTTGACGATTTGTATATTTCTACCATGAGTTAACATTTCTACCATATTTGAAAACTAGATAGAGTAGCTTGTCTTTGGTTTGGCCAAAAAGACATTCCTACGCCAACCCGATTGGCGTCGAGAATCGCAAATTCCGATCCATTCGGGTGCGGGACCGCTACCGACTGAGTCCATTCGGGTGCAACCGAATGGATTGTGAATCGCTACCCAGATCTGATTATTAAAGTATTAAATAAAATTGAAGTATATGATTTACTAATAGTGTCCCGTAGTTTCACCGGTGTAATTCCCATTTCCATTATTTTTTCGGGATAAAAAGTAGGTAGCTATAGTATAAAAGTATAGGATAAAAAAATTGGTTGCCTATAAAGTCGGTATACGGGCGAAAGTTTTACGTGACAACGACTTTGAGTGGTAAAATAATTTTACGGAAGGGACGCGTGCCTTTCACTTTTTATGTCTGTCTCTCTCGCTCTCAGGCGGGCTAACCATGCCCGAGTGGAAGGGACGCGTGCCTCTCACTCGCTCTCGTTGTTAGCGCATAACGTGAGCGGAGCGTAACGCAGTTTCTTGAAGTGTCACCCGGCAAACCAATTTATAAGACGTTGTCACGTCAAAAACTAAAGTATAGAGCGCTAGCACCACACTAGACGCTTCTCCACTCAAGGGTTGCCTGGAAGAAATCGCTTTAAGCGATAAGGCCGCCAATTACTCTGCAAATTTATTCATTTGTACTGTAATGCTATTATTGTTATGATAAATTTTTAAGATTTGTAGTTGTAATGAAAGTGTTATATTATTATTATTATTCAGTCATTTATTCATGGTTTTTAAATTTAGGTTTTAACTTTGTTAAATTGTATAAAAAAACAACATAAAAACATTGTAAAAACCTAAACCTAGTTTGCCGCCAGCAGCGGGGCAGAGCCCAAGCTACCGGTGGTTAGGGCTGCAGAGAGAGGAACCTCCTGACGATGCGCGCTGTGTCGAGGATGACTGCCTTCTGGATCTGGCCCTTAACCCAACCGTCTAGCGAAAGTCTCTTGAGATGTTGGTAGAGACTTTTCGCTATAAGGCCCTTTGCCGACACGACTATTGGGACTATGATCGTCGAATCAACATTCCACATGGCGGTAACCTCATGAGCCAAGTCAAGGTACTTGCTAAGCTTGTCCTTCTCGGCTTTCACGAGGTTCTCGTCATGTGGTACGGTGATATCGACGATCATAGTCCGGCGCTGAGACCGGTCTACCAGCACGATATCAGGCTTATTGGCGACAATAGTCCTGTCCGTGATGATAGAGCGGTCTCAGTAGAGCAACGCACGACCATTCTCGAGAACTGGCAGAGGTGCGTACTTATAGTACGGCACCTCGGACTCGACAAGGCCGTGTCGAAGAGCAAGTTGCTGGTGCATGATCCTGGCTACTAGGTTATGTCTGTGCAAGTACTCGCCGTTAGCAAGATGCGAACAACCGGAAATAACCTGACGAAGAGATTCGCCTGGACGGCGGCATGCCCGACAAATGTCGACCGTACCGTCATTCATTATGTATTTCCGGTAATTGTTCGTCTTGATAACTTCGTCTGCAATTGCACAGACAAAACCCTCGGTTACTCCGAAGAGGTCCCCGAAGCGCAGCCAGTTCACCGACGCGAGCAGATTCACATCGGAACCCGTCAAAGCCCGATAGAATCGCCCATGCAGCTCCTTGCTATTCCACACTTCCTTGCGATCATCA
Source organism: Ectropis grisescens (assembly GCA_017562165.1). Taxonomy (NCBI): domain Eukaryota; kingdom Metazoa; phylum Arthropoda; class Insecta; order Lepidoptera; family Geometridae; genus Ectropis; species Ectropis grisescens. Next base: position 13,157,930 of record CM029786.1, read on the forward strand.
GTGCTGAGCACCGATGGTTTGCGCCAGTTCTCGTTTGCCAATGAAAGAGGCGTGAAGCTCCTGTCAACTGCCACAACATCGCGATGCATCCCGGACTCGCTGTTGCGGAAATAATCCCTGAGACTGCATACTTCGCGGTTGTGTAGGTGTGTAGGTTCTTGGCATTTAAAAAGCCTCGACCCCCCCATTTCCGCGGAATATACAGTCTCATAACAGACGAGCGCGGGTGTAGCATGCGATGAGTTGTGAGCAGTTGACGGACCTTTCTGTCCAGGGCGTCGAGCTCAGTCTGAGCCCATCTCAGTATGCCAAAGGAGTATATCAGCAGAGGCATTACCCAACCGTTGAAAGCTCGCGCTTTGTTACCGCCTGACAGAAGACTTTTGAGTACTTTTGTCAGCCGGCACAAGAAGCGCTCCTTCACCGATCTCTTAATGTCATCTGCTGATATACCCAAGGACTGTGACATACCGAGATATTTAGGGTCTCGTCTTCGGAGAGAGATCTGAGAGTTATAGTCTCGGAAAGTTGTAAATTCTCTGAATTTACTACTTTCCCTCGCTGCACATGCATGACCACACACTTGTCTACACCGAACTCTATCTTGATGGCGTTACTAAAAACCTCTGTGGTGTTTAATAGCTCCAACAAGTCTTGGCGTTTCGGTGCAAAAAGTTTGAGGTCGTTCATGTACAACAAATGAGATATAACCTCACCTCCTCTACGAAGACGATAACCGAATTAGGCAGAACCATAGGGAACTTAGACTGTCACCCTGAAAAATGCCTCTTTCAATCTTTATCAAGTCTTCCGAATCAAACGAGCTGTCTACGCAACCTGGTTGACGAAGGACTGTGACCCACTGTCCCATGCATTTGCTTAGAAAAGATTTCAGAGTTGGATTTATTTTGTACAACTCTATGCCATGAATGGGGCACCGCATCATAGGCTTTCTTATAGTCAATCTAAGCAGCGGAGAGAGCTTCTTTATTTCGTTTGACTTGCTGGCAAATGGTCGTGTCAATGAGGAGCAGCTCCTTAGTACTACGGAACCCAATCTTACATCCATTCTGAGAGGAGGCCAAAATGTTATTTGCAACTATATGCGCGTAAATTTTTGCTCTCAGAATGGATGTAAGCAGCTTATAAGTGGTAGGTAAGCAAGTAATGGGTCTGTAGTTCTTCGGTTCCGTGGTACTACCAGACTTATGGAGCAGGAAGGTGATTCCGGTGGTCAAGAAACCGGGAAGAGAACCCGTCTCGAGGGCTTCTTGAAATTGTGTTGCCAAACGTTCATGTGAGCACCGAAACCACTTTATCCAGAAGTTGTGCAATCCGTTCAACCCAGGACTTTTCAGTTCTGAGTCATCCGGATAGCACAACTAACGTCTACGGAGTCTATCGTAGTAGACTCCATGGGTTCGATAGATTCACATGCACGTTCGATAACTCGCATCCAAGCTCCCTCCGTGTGCTCAACAGGCAACGACCAGATGCTGCGCCAGAAGTTTTTCATAGCGCTGGCATCCGGTAGCTGTCCGTCGTTCACACGTTGACTAGTTCCTTCCCAGTTTCTATACACCTTCCTTTGATCACTCTGGAAGTCGCGATTTTGCCGATATCGATTCACACGCTCTCTGTAGCGGCGAATACGGTTTGCCCACGCATAAACTTTCTGCTTCAGGTAGTCAATGCGTTCCGTAATTGTACGCGCCGTTCTTTATAACATAATATTTATCTATGATTACACGCATACACGCACACACAAGCATTTCAAAATACTCATTCCTTCATTTCCTACCCTTCAGTCATCAGTGACAATCAGTGTGTCGTTGAACCCCGCCTAAAACGCATTCGCGCTAAATCTCATCTCTGTGTAAAATATACTAAAATTAATAAATCCGATAATTCGCGGCCGCGTGTAATAAACCTAATCAACTGTGAGAAAATATATATCAGCGCCAAGGACTACAGTGACATTCGAAGGAATCTAATTAAAACAATAAGTGAACGTATCATCAAGAAGACACCAGGTACCCACTTTATCCATTCCTATTAGTTGTAAATTTTCCTCACAAGTTTCATGGTCCTTCAAGCCGGATTTGTAAAACGCTCGTTTTCCTTTCCCTCTTTCAACACTCAAACACGCAAAACTCCGCATAAGATATCAAATACTCGCACATTTTTTCTCGCCATTTCCTACCCTCATACTCGCATTTTCATCACGCCAATTTAAAAATTAGTCTCGCTACTCATATTCGCAAATCACATTATATATGTATTTATTCTGGTTCACTAATGTTTCACAAAAATTTTTTGACAAAACATCACTTTAAAACCAACTAATCGTATAATATTCATTACGAAAACTTTACACCACAAAAATGTTTCATTTTAAAAACAACGTTTTGCATAATATTTATTTCAAAAATGTCTTACATCAACAAATGTTTTATTTTACAAACCATCATTTTATAACCATTTATACGGCAAATGTTACATTTAGACAACGCAACGAATAATATTTTGTTATTTGTACATTTTTTGTTTCATATACTATTCATTTTACAAATTTAACATTTACCAAAATGCAATTTTACAACAAATTAACCCTAGTCCTGTCACAGAGTTTTGACCTAACCTGTCCTTAGGATCTATTACTAAGATTTGACTCCGGGTGGGCTCCCGCCAGAAGCTCTGCGGTCAGCCCTGAGTGTCGCTTCTCCATACTCGGCCTGCGCTCCACTACGGAGGTCGCCGGGTCGCTTCGCTCGCCACCTCCCCCCTTCGCTACGCTTGACCTCGCATGGCTCGCTCCACTCAGGACCTCCCTTGAGCTTTTGGCTCCCGCACTTTTTATATATACTCTAGGGGTAGTAGCGACAAGACTAGGTGACGTCGGGGTGCTCTGAGTCGGATCTGGGTCCTAAGTCACCTAACCGGTCCGATGAATTAAACAACTTTTTTATGTATTTTATTTTCAGAAAAATCCAGAGCAGTGGCATGGCCAAAAAATTTGAATAAATTTGAATAAAATAATTCAAATAAATTGCATCTCAAATGACAAATTATTTTAATTTTTGTTAAATGAAATGTTTTTATGTTTAAGTTGTTAAGTAATTAAAATATAATTTGAAATGTTTGTCAAACAACACTCTGTAAAATAAAAATGTGTCAAGTGTTGGTTTTGTTTTTAAACATTTATTAGTTAACTAAAATATTAAACGAATCAATTGTCAAATAATACGTTATGTAATGAAAGTTTGTCAAATAAATATTTTGAGATGTAACCAATTTGTGAAATGTTTTTTTGTGTAATAATCATTTGACGACCCGTGAGTTTGTCGAACGTTGGTTATCAGGTGTACATTTGTGAAAAAAAGTTTTTCAAAAGAACGGATACCATTTATTCTACACAATAAAATTATAAACGCAACATTTTCCCGCATATTTAATTAATTTATCGATCGTTTAGTAAATACCGAACTTTACTTATATCTACCCTCACGTGCCGCGATTTATTAAATTTATTCACGCAATCTCAACCGTTTTTAACGGATACCAACCCCAATTACAATGGCGGATTTAAAACGCAAAATAATTCTTCTGGAATCCAAAAAGGAAGCATTGTTTCAAAGAATGCAAGAACTATACGACCTCAGTCTAGACGTTTCCAATCCCGCGATTCAAACTAAATTCCTATCGCGAGTACAGTCGTTAGAGAAAACTAGGACCGATTTTTTGGAAATTGTTGAAGACTTAAATTTACTTCATCTAAAACAAGATGAAGAGGTCAGACCTAACTACGCCGTAATTAACGCCTTCGATGATTTATATTGTAGTGTATTAGCTGCAGATTAGTCATTTACTACACCTAAGGTCAATTCAGAACGCAATAAATTTGAATTTATCAGAATACTACCCCCGCTTGAACTTGCCTCATTTGACGGTTCACCTAATAAGTGGCCAATCTATTACCAAAATTTTAAAACCTCATCCATGAAAATACCGTTCATTCTACTACCGAGAAGGCGCAATATTTAATAGGCACATTATTAGGCAAAGCATTAACCATTTGTTCAGGTATTCCACCTACCGGAGAAAATTATAATATATTGTGGAATAATCTCGTGGAAAAATACCACGATGTACGAGTACAGGCTTCCATGTACCTTGAACAGATGTTACATTTCAAGTCGCAGTCATCAGATGCATTCATCGAACAATTTTGTTCCGCTGAAGCTGCATTACGCCGATTAGAGGTTGATGGCCTCTCAGATTTTATAATCAATCATATCGCGCTAAGTAAATAAGACAAAGATACTACACTCACGCTATCCGAACAATCACACAGACACGTAAAAATACCCAGTTTCGCTCAGCTCAAACAATTTATAAAGGAACAAAACAAAATACATTCCTTACGCTCATCACACACAAACACTAAACCAACTTACGCTAATCATAAACAAAATACCGCTCCGCAATCAAAATACACAAAATCAACGCATTCTTTTGTAACCAGTATCAATACTAACACCGACACCGCCGGCAACTCATCTCAAACGCAACCAAATTCATCATCATCATCACTCGCATTCACGCCTCGCTCTTGTCAGCTTTGTAAAACTCAGCCAGAACACGCACTTTACAGATGCAGTTACTTTCTTTCACAAAACGCACATACACGCAACTCATTAGTTAATAAACACAACTTTTGTCGAAATTGTTTGGGATTTCACAATATAAACGATTGCAAATCTCAAAACTACTGCTCAATCTGTCAACGCAAACATCACACGCTCATTCATATTGATAATTTTCGCCAACATAACTCCGCTAATAATAATCACATAAATAAAAACTATTCGTCGCAAAATACGTCGATACGACCAAACATCACGCCGCAAAATCAGCTGAATGATGTAAACAACGCCAGGCTGGACACTGCCGCGCCGCGCGCTATGACGGCTACCGTAGTAAGGTACGGAGCCGACCTTTTTACCTGCGCCTTTTGTAAACAAAACTGCGCAAGCGCAAACGGAACAAAATAACTTATCGCTCTCAGTTGTTTCCGATTCTTCTATTCTAAATTACTACAAAAATACTACTGTGTTGTTGTTACCTACCGCGTCAGTATATACATACGGTAAAGATAATAAATGCAACAAATTACGCGTATTTCTCGACACGGGTTCTATGAGCCATTTCATAACTAAAGAGTGCTGTGAACGGCTTAAACTCAAAGTTAATCCTAACCCGACTACCATAAAAGGAATAAATAGGTAGATCAGAAAGTACCTCGTTCGGTACAGTTTCGTTCAAAATTCATTCGCGATTTGACGATCGATGTGTTTACACAATACAAGCTTGCGTTATTGATTCCATCACTGATCATCTGCCGAACGCACCGATAGACTTGTCTCAATTAACGCATTTACATGATTTACCTATGGCCGATGACAATTTCTTCACACCAGCTGATATAGATTGTTTACTAGGTAACGAACTATTTCCATTATTATTGGGTAGTAGAAAAGTAACTTCGCCGCACTCCCGCGTTGTTGGGGTAGAAACGACCCTTGGTTTTATCGCCATGGGGAGAGCTAGCTGCAATTTAATCAGCTCGGTCTCTAATAATAAAACATTTCTTTGCAATGTTGAATCACCTTCATTAGACACACTCACTCAAAGATTTTGGGAATTGGAGACAGTTTCAAATAAAAAGCACCTCAGTCCAGATGATACAGAGTGCGAAAATATTTTTCAATCGACCTACTCGCGCGACGCTACTGGTACTTATACTGTCCAGTTGCCATTTAAATCAGACGCCTCAAAACTAGGTGATTCATACTCGACCGCTAAACGACGCCTTATTATTCTAAAACGCAAACTCAACGCCAACCCCGAGATTCGTAAAGACTATAACGCAACTATACAAGATTATATCGATAAAGGTTTTCTATCAAAAGTCGAAAACCCGCGTGACGTCGATAGCTCGTATTACATACCGCATAGGGCTGTCTATCGTCCTGATAAAACCACCTCTAAAACACGCATTGTTCTCGACGCAAGTTGCAAAACAACTACAGGTAAATCGCTTAACGATTTACTTTTCGTTGGACCTAACTTACAACAAAATATATTCGACCTTTTAATTAATTTACGTATATTTTTTATTGCTGTGTCGGCCGACATCGAGAAAATGTACTTTTGTGTAAAACTCGCACCTTGTCATCAACCCTTTCAACGCATACTATATAGATTTGATTCTGAATCCCCAATTGAAGTCTATCAGTTTAGAACCGGGTATCGTTCGGAGTCTCGAGTTCTCCTTATCTCGCGATGCGCGCTGTACGGCAGCTCGCCGCCGACGAGCGAAGCAAGTACCCGATTGCCGCTTTCGAGGCCGAACATAGAATGTTTATGGATGACAGAGATGTATAAGATACCCTATACAAAGTATCTGAAATACAAGATGCAAGATACTTAAGAAAAAAGTATTTCAGATACCAGATACAAATACTTTTCTAAAAAGGTATCTGAAATACTAGATACAAAATACGTATCTTCCAAATACTTTTTTAAGATAAAATACTTTTGTAAGAAAATAACGTATAATTGAACTTAAGTTTATTCATCCGAGAAAACAATTTTCGAATAAGTATATCGCGTTGATAACAAGGATCAGGTAAATGAGAATATAGTTAGTGTTTAGTGTATAAATCAAGGAAAAACTAAACTTCTAAACTAATTTTTCAATAGTATTCGGTCCAGTTTTCCAGATGCATTAACTAACTAAATAAATAACTAACTTTGTAATCCTGCATGTATAATACTGCAAAGTTATTTTTACATTTATGCAGTTAATTAATAAGCGAACTTGTGTTTGTGTTTTCATGCGATGGCCAAGTCAATATATCTATTTAAATGTTAAAGATTTTTTGTACTGAAATGACTACTATTAGACCTTTTACAAGAACAAAATTAAAAATTTTGATTAACCCCCGACTACCTCGGATCTCGGATTATCTGTATAACGTTCTACTAGTCAAGCCCTTTCATTTGGTACCCATATTAGGGGAGTTGTGACCAAAGAAATGTATTTCGTTATTAGGCGAAATTTGTGGTAGCAGCCGTCTTGGATTTAAATTTGTCATAGTGCAAAGTACTCTATTAGTCAAGCCCTTTCATTTGATACCCATATTGAGGTAGGTTGTGAAGAAATATTTTGTCCGCCATTTTGAATCGATATTAACCAAACATAGCTAAGAACATCCCCACGGGTATTAACCCGACAGACAGACAGACAGACAGACAGACAGATAGATAGACAGACAGTTAGACAGACAAATAGATAGACAGACATCGACGTCAAACTTATAACACCCCTTTTTTTGGTCGGGGGGTCTGTCTGTCTGTCTCTGCCTGCCTGTCTATCTGTCTGTCTGTGTGTGTGTGTCTGTCTGTGGCACCGTAGAGCTCAAACGGATGGGCCGATTTCGATGCGGTTTTTTTTATTTGAAGGTTAATATTCGTGGTGATGTTCTTAACTGTGTTTGGTTAATATCGGTGCAAGATAGCGCCTCCACATAATAGCGGACAAAATATTTCTTCACAACCTACCTCAATATGGGTATCAAATGAAAGGGCTTGACTAGTACAATACTATACACTATATATAAAATTCTCGTGTCACAGTTTTCGTTGCCATACTCCTCCGAAACGGCTTGACCGATTTTGATGAAATTTTTTGTGCTTATCCGGTATCTATGAGAATCGGCCAACATCTATTTTTCATCCCCCTAAATGTTAGGGGTAGTCCACCCCAAAATTTTTATTTTTATATTTTAGACGAAATTTTTAATTTCTACTTTTTTATGATACAACATACAAAATTACATACAATCCTCAATTTTCACCCTTCTACGATCAACCTTTATTTTTTAAAAGCCATTTTAGTAATTTAATCATTTTCCTAGGAAATTATTTATATGGCAAAACAACGATTGCCGGGTCAGCTAGTACACTATACAAATTTCAAATCCAAGATGGCCGCCATCACAAAATGACGAATTACATTATTTTTTCACTACTACCTCTATATGGGTATTAATCGAAAGGGCTTAATAGTATAACATATAATATGAAAGTATAATAGAATTTTTTGCACTATGTTAAATTTCAAATCCAAGATGGCCGCCACTACACAATGGCAAAATACATTTCTTTTTTCACAACTACCTCAATATGGTATCAAATGAAAGGGCTTGAGTAGTAGAATGTTGTAAATATAACGAATTTGAGGTAGTCGGGGTTTAATCAAATTTTTTAATTTTGTTCTTGTTTATGAAATTATTTTATGTTTTAACATTAGATATATTGGATGTTTGTTGCTCAATTACGTCGTAGTAATCCACATGGAAATAAAACATCGATGTAACATCCGATTGTCACATCGATATATCCTGCTAGTCCTACTAATATTATAAATGTTGTTGTATGGATGTTTGTCGCTCAATCACGTCGTAACTTTGGAACACTTTCAAATCCAGTCTGGAAGACATTTTTATCCCAAAAAATAACAGGAACTACACGGGTAATACCGCGGGGTACTGCTAGTTAATATCATAAAAAGAAAAGATTTTATTCTTTATTGCGAGAGATTAAATACATTTTTTCTTATTCTACACACAACATAACTTGGATTAATACATTTATCTGAGTATATCACTTTTACTGACTCACCTTATTTACCATATTTATTATTTTAAATATCGATGTATAATCGATATTTTAAAATTAACTAACTATAACTAACTATCTAAAATTAAAAAGTTTGATTCGATGCATCGTAAGAAAACATCGAGTGTTTTAAAAACATCGATATATGTATATATGGTCCATTCCTACTCCTGTGCCAGTTTAAATTAAAATAACAGTAAACAAATTTCGTAATTTTTTGTACAGAAAATATCCATGTTTTTAGATATCGATGTTTTTTTGCACATCGATGTTTTACGTTCGATGTTAACATCGAAATTTTTCTAATATCGATCATCTCTATTCGAAACACCATACAACACGTGCATACGGGAAAAAAACGGAATGAGTGACAGTGACAGGAATGAAGATGGGACATCTTAGTCGATGACATTTGTAGAACGATAGTGTCGCCATCTGTCATTTGGTCATTTGGGTCAAGCAAATTCCATCCACTATCTGTCGCCTGCGGTTAGGTTTTACTTGCACTCCGGTGTTCCTCTCAAAATTAAGAATTCGCGATAACTCTCTCTGTGAGTGTGGGTTAGCTGATGGTACCACTGACCATTTTTTTTTTTTTGATGTTCTAAAGATCAATTCTCCCTCTATGACATGATCCCACCTGATTTTCCCCGTCCCACTAACTTTTCCAATCTACTCCCTTTTGTATTCTCCCCATTTGTGTATGTCCTTAGTAAATGTATTCAGAAAAATAATATTAAACTATGATAGCTTATGTCTAAATTAGATACTTATATATTTCAATCATCTTAATTCTACTATAAGTAATAATATCTTCATATGTCTATTTTGTGATGTCATGTTTGTGTTTGTCCCATACAGTTATATATTACTAGCGGCCCGCCCCGGCTTCGCACGGGTACATACACACACACATACACCCTTTTTTTTGTATCGGGTTTCAAAAAAAAAGTAAAATTATAAAGGAAGTTTGACACGTGATAGGTCAACATACAGTTGGCCATGAGTGAAACAATCTTTTCGTAGGTCGATCCCTAATAATTCGAAGGTTTGGCCCTGGGACTTGTTAATAGTTAAGGCGAAAGATGATTTCACTGGAAACTGAAGTCGTTTAAAAGGGATTGGCAGATCAGTTGGAATCATCGGTATCCTCGGTATATGAGCTAGTCGACCAGCTGCTGGGCCAGTGATAAAATTTTGTTCAGCAAGCCGCTGCGAACGCTCGTTACTTGACTCTCTAGCACGCGATTGCGACGCGTATTCTCTCCGACTTGCAAGGCGATTTTCAGTTTCTGATAAAGATTCCTCATTACGCCTGGGAACTATGTTTAGGAAGTTGAGATCTTGATCTTTTTGGCATTTTTGGGCATTATAAAATGAAAAATAGAAGGAAATAAATAATTAAACAGGCTTTTACTAAATTTTTGCTTATTGAACTATATGAAGTACTAAGCTGTTTGAATAATTAAAATATAATATTTATTATCAGGTAAGTAGTAGGTACTTATTGAAAGAAAATTAAAAATATGGGCTTAGAAAACTACCTTTACTAAATTTTTGCTGAAATTTTTAACAGGAATACCCATAAAATACTACTATAAGCAGTTTGAATAGTTACATTAAAATATAATATTTATTATCAAATACTTATTTACCTACGAAACGAATTAAAAATTTTTTCAAGCTAAAATCATGATCACGCACACGACCGCTGCGTAGCCGATCGCGCGAGTGAGCCGCGCGGCACTTTATTTTATTACATTGACTCCCCCCCGTACCCCAGTGACGCTTATATGGAGCCTACATCGCATGCTGGCTAGCTGAGCGCGGTGAGCGACAACCACGCGACTTTTTTCTAATACTTGCATTTTTAAACTCGTGATATCTTCCGAATGAAATGTAAAAAATTATAAAAAGGTATTAAAGCCGTCTTGAATATAAAGTAATTTATTTTGATAAGGATTAATACCAAGGTACAAATGAAGAGCCTTTTCAAGAGGCGGCATATATAAATTAATATTTTAGAATAAAAAAACTGCTTACTGTGACATAATAACTATAATATTTAGACATATGCTGTCGCGACACTTTTTGTAGATAATGATGAGTTCTGCATAGTTGTAGTAAATGATTTTGTTCTATCATCAATAGTTTTCGCAGCGCACGCGACGTAAGGAATTTTTCAGGTCTTTTTTTTACACCTTATGTTACATTATTGGAGTTTTAGTAAGGATTCCTATTTTTTTTAAATATAATATAGCCTATGTTACTCGGGGATAATGTAGCTTTCCAAAGGTGAAAGAAGTTTTGAAATCGGTCCTGTAGTTTCGGAGCCTATTCATTACAAATAAACAAACAAACAAATCTTTCCTCTTTATAATATTAGTATAGATGTAAAAAGTATCCAGTAACAAAAGTATTCAAATTCGACCAACCGATTATCTGAGCCTAAAAACCTCCCTGTTCACCGAATATCAGACGTTTCGCCCGATCATCCAACTCAAGACTACCTGAAGCTAACCGATCATCTGTAACAAGACTCCTACCTGCTCTACGAAATAAACGTCAAAGGACTACGTCAATGATCAAACGCTAGACACTGGCGAAATTCCGGTAACATTACCGAATGGAGGCCATAATAAAAAGTTGAAGTTGAAGTCATTTGGTTCCCGACCATATCCGCGATTTTTTTTTAAACGACGCGCATCGTTCAGTTGCTTTCGGAGAGAAAAACTGCTTTTTTAATGTTTATTTTAGTAAAAGTATCTTACGGAAAAAGTATCTTCAAAATACTAAGATAACCAGAAAATGTATCTAAATACAAGATACAAAATAGAAAAATTAAAAAAGTATTTGAAATACAAGATGTAAATACGTATTTTGTATCTTGTATCTGTATTTTAGATACTTTTATCTAAGATACGTCACATCTCTGATGGATGACTACGTTTCATCTGTAGATGGAATATCGCGCGCTGAACAGACCTATGATGAGATGGTAAAACTATTCATGGCCGGGGGCTTCAAATTAGTAAAGTGGGTTTCAAACAGCGCTGAAACTCATGAACAAAATTCCGCATTCGCATAAAAGTCCACAATTAATTAATTTTGATTCAGATTCAAACGTCAGTACTAAAATTATAGGTATGCAGTGGCAGCCTATTGATGACGTTTTTCAATTTACAACTCACGATGATAAGGACTCAAATGAGTACACAAAGCGCACAATTCTTTCCGCTACCGCTCGATTGTTCGACCCGTTGGGTCTTTTGGGCCCCGTAACCGCATTTATGAAATTACTGGTTCAGGAATGCTGGCAGCTTCAATTAAGCTGGGATGATCCAGTACCTGATCCCATTAAACAAAAGTGGATTCAATCTAGAAGCGAATTAACAGATTTAATGCAAATAAAAATACCACGTCATGTAGGTATAAGCGCAGGTCGTCACGTGACCATATTAGGTTTCGCAGACGCTAGCGAGCAGTGCTACGGCGCTGTCGTGTACATCCGAGTTAGCTCCTCCGCAGGTTCTCCAGGAACTGTGAACCTACTCACCTCGAAGTCACGAGTCGCGCCGCTTAAGAAAATCTAACTCGCACGCCTAGAACTATGCGCCGCGCTGCTTTTAGCAAACGTCATAGCTTCTGTGCGTGATATAATTAATTAACGCTGTCCAATAAATTCAATATATGCATTTTCAGACTCAACTGTCGCACTGACGTGGATACACTCACCCGCTTTTAAATTTCACACCTTTGTCGCGAATCGAATAACAGAAATTAACGATAAACTCTCATCTGATAACTGGTATCACGTCAGCGGTAATGAGAATCCCGCAGATATTATATCGCGCCCGCTAACGCCTAAATTATTATTAGACAAACCTATTTGATTTGAAGCACCGCAATGGGCATCCCGACCTATCTCAGAATGGCCTATACAACCATTCATAGTCTCGCCCAAGGAAGACAGTCGTATGGAAGAGAAAACTGTAGCTTTAGTAAACTAATATTCTCGAAAATCATCCGATTAATCTACTGATAGAACGCATATCATCTTATAAAAAGTTATTACGCGCTACTGTTTACGTGCTACGTTTCGCTAAAATCTTAAAAACAACAAATACTGTAACGCATGCTGACTTAGATTACGCAGAAATATATCTCATACGTCATGTACAAAACTTACATTTTACCATGGATATTCACGCACTAAAAAATAACAAACCCATTAGTAAAAAACTTCTCAAACTCAACCCTTTTATTGACGCCGATAATATTATACGTGACGGTGGTCGTCTCGCTCACTCGCAACTCAATTACGGACAGAAACATCCGATTGTTTTACCTCCGAAACATCGCCTCACGCAGCTAATTGTTGACCATTATCATGTATGTAATCTACATACTGGTCCTTCGCTCTTACTCTCATTACTCAGACAAAAATTTTGGATTTTGGCTGCTAGAAATCTAGTACGTCAAAGAGTACATCAATGTAATATTTGTTTTAAAAATAATCCCAAATCGCCTAACCCATTCATGGGAGATTTACCTTACTTTCGCGTTTCCGAAGCTAAAGCTTTTGCTTTTACGTCAGTTGATTACGCAAGACCTTTTTTTATCACACACATTCGACGTCGTGGTATTAAAAGCCAAAAGGCATACATATGTCTCTTTTGCTGTCTCTCAACGAAAGCCGTTCATCTAGAATTAGTCTCAGACCTAAGTTCGGATTTATTTCTCGCGGCATTTAATCGCTTTATCAGTAGAAGAGGCCCCGTGTCTATTTTATATAGCGACGGAGGAACAAACTTTTTAGGAGCTCAACGGAAACTCAATGAGATTTACACTCTATTAGAATCTGAATCTCACAAAAACTATATTGGCCAACATTTAGCTGATCAACGCCTAAAATTTATCCGAAGTCCACCTTACGGGCCACATTTTAATGGACTGGCAGAGATAAATGTGCGCTGCGTAAAAACGCATCTTTACAAAGTAATAGGTCTTCAAATCTTAACCTACGAAGAATTTAACTCGATTCTAGTTCAAATAGAAGGATTATTAAATAGTCGACCGCTGTGCGTACTCAGCTCCGACCCGTCGAATCTTTCTACGCTTACGCCTAACCATTTTTTAAATGTAACGCCACTCAAATTTTTACCATCTGAAGATGTAACGAACATCTCAGACAACCGCTTGACTAGATATCAACTAGTAAACAAAGTAATTCAAAGCTTTTGACGCCGCTGGAGCCAAGAGTACCTAACCTCGCTACAACAACGCGAGAAGTGGAACACGATGGCCAAGCCTATAGAATTAGGTTCAGTAGTGGTCATCAAGGACAACGATACGCATCCTCTTTGCTGGCCTCTAGGTGTAGTAAAGGAATTATATAGCGGCAAAGACGGTATCACGCGAACTTTAAAAGTTCGTACTGCTGCTGGCAGTTACGTACGGCCAGTGGTTAGAGTTTGTCCTCTTCCTCTTCAGTAATTTTCGCATTCGTTTCTAATTATCTCTTAGTTTTCTATTACGCTTAATTTCAATAGTTTATTTCTTAAATATATTATATGTTAGCAATTAAATCTCTCAATCAATATTACAGCTCCGCTAAGCTATTTACGATAGAGGAAACCTCTAGGCCGGGGGAGTTGTACGCGCCGTTCTTTATAACATATTATTTATCTATGATTACACGCATACACGCACACACACGCATTTCAAAATACTCATTCCTTCATTTCCTACCCTTCAGTCATCAGTGACAATCAGTGTGTCGTTGAACCTCGTCTAAAACGCATTCGTGCTAAATCTCATCTCTGTGTAAAATATACTCAAATTAATAAATCCGATAATTCGCGGCCGCGTGTAATAAACCTAATCAACTGTGAGAAAATATATATCAGCGCCAAGGACTACAGTGACATTCGAAGGACTCCAATTAAACAATAAGTGACCGTATCATCAAGAAGACACCAGGTACCCACTTTATCCATTTCCTATTAGTTATAAATTTTCCTCACAAGTTTCACTCCCTCCAACTTGGCACTAATATTTGACTGGGATACGTTAAACGAGACGCTAGGGAGTGACCATCTTATGATTAAAATTACTAGTTCTTTTAAAACGGATGTTACGTACCCGAAGCGTCGTAATTATAAAAAAAGCCGATTGGAATAGCTATAAAAAATTACTTGAGTGTCTTTTTAACAATTTTTTACGATCTCATGACCTACTGACTACGAAATTTTTTTAGAGTAAATTAATATAGCGGCAGTACAACACATACCATTTATACGATACTGTACGGAACCTGACTCTAAATTCACTCCGAAACCCTATTGGAACGCAAAGTTATCAAAATCTGTCACTGTAAGAAGATTAGCATTCACTAAATGTAACCCAGTCAACTCCAGAGAATTTAAATTTTTTTAATGAAAAAAGATATAATGCACAGAAACTATTGCGTAATGCTAAATCTAAAGCCTGGCAAAACTGTTGCTCTTCTATCGGAAGTAACATAACTCAAAGCGAAATGTGGCATAAAATGAGATGGCTCAAAGGACGCAACTTCACTAAGCAATATGTGGATGGTGACAAAGCTCATTCTCTTCGTCACGGCTTAGCACCTGACTATGTTTCCCCGAAGACCCAATTTTAATTTCAAAAAATACTTTAATTGAAACTATAATAACTAAACAAGAACTAGAACAATGTATTCGCCATAAAGACACCTCTCCAGGATGTGATGAAATATCTTCTCTACGATAAAACACTTATCAGATAATGGTAATACCATATTGTTGTCCCTTTATAATGACCTCTTCAATTCTGGCTTTGTACCCAAACAGTGGCGAGATATTGTAGTGGCACCCGTTCCTAAACCTGGCCGTGACTCTCATAACATATCCTCTCTTAGACCTATTTCTATGATGTCTTGCTTATGCAAAGTCTTCCACAGTATTTTAAAACAATCGATTAGAGTGGTTTTTGGAAAAAAATAAAGTTTTCTCGCCTTTTACTACAGGGTTTAGAAAGTGTCGTTCCTCCGTCGATAATCTGGTAAGTTTAACCAAATTGGTTTCTCAGAAAATAGCAAAACTATAGGATGTTTTTTAGACATAGACAACGCATATAATAACGTGGATATACAGTTTTTAATCAAAACCATGGATAAAATGGGGGTGGGCTTATTAATGTGTTTTTGATAGTTTTGGATTTTTTTAATAGAAAGGCACCTTACATTTTTTTGTGGTAACTACCATCTGTGTCGTCAGTCTACAGGCCGCGGTCTCGCACAAGGTGATCCGAGTGCACCTCTTTTATTCAATATCAGCACAGTTAAAATTTGTAACGATATAGTACGAAACAACATATTTATGTCACAATACGCGGATGATTTTATATTGTACACGGTGTGCAAAAACGTAGACGAAGGCTGTGCCAGCTTACAAATTTCACTAAACTCCTTAGTTACACTTCTCTCTGAATTCGGGCTAGACATCTCACCAATAAAAAGCAAGATGTGTAAATTTAAAAGAGGATATAGAGGTAGAAGTGAACAACTCTGCAATCTAACACTAAACAATGAATCAGTTCAGATTCTGGATTGCGTTATATAGCTGGGTGTGTGGCTAGACCGATCACTAAAATGGACCAAACATGTTAGTGAACTAGTTGAACATTTTTCAAAACAACAAATATCTTGAAAATTCTAGCTGGTCCAGGATGGGGAGTGCATCAGAATCATTTAAAGCGTTTCTATATTGCTATTGTACGTTCTAAAATCGACTACGGCAGCTTTCTTTACGATAACGGCCTCAAAAATAGTATTGCTAGATTAGATAGGCTGCAAAATCAGTGCTTACGTATTATCGGTGGATTTGTGAAAAACACTGCCATACATGTTATGGAGAGCGAACTTCACATACAACCTTTATTTATACGTAGGCATTACTTGGCAGGCAAATATTGGTTAAAGACAAGATCTTTTAGAGACAACCAAATTAATTATATGCTGGAACATTTAAGAGAACTATGTAATAATCATTACTGGCAGCATTAAAAAAAAACCCATGCTCGTAGCGATCCTTCAAAACAACCCTTCAGATTCATCCAAGCAATTGGAACGATTTACGCTTGACACATGGATTAGCAATATGGACCTTCACAATCTAGTTAAGAGTAACACTCACGAAGTACATAAAGCGAAAAGTCAGTATCTCGATAGCAATTTAAAACAAATCTGTGACATGTATTTACAGGATTATTACTACTATTGTATTTTTACTGATGGTTCTCAAGATGGGAAGGAGTCGGGCATGGCTCTCTTTGATCCACAAATAAAGGCTTCTATGAAATTTAAAACAAATGCAAACATTTCCATAATGAATGTCGAATTACTAGCGATTACTAAGATACTACAACCAGGAAACTATCTACTGTTGATGGACTCCAAGAGCGCCCTGCAACATCTCGCTCGGTGCGCCTCGAATTTTCGAAGTACACCGATAGCGTATAGAATCTTGGATTCCATCAGTAAAATGCGTGATAAAATAATTGTTTTGCAATGGATACCATCTCAGGTAGGTATTAGTGGAAACGAACATGTGGATCGACTTGCTAGGGAGGCCTTAACAGAGTGCCTTCCTTTCTACAGCAACCTTATTCCTTTAGTCCGTTCTCAGTGTACAAAAATGTGGAAAGAATACTTTGATGTGAGATCTCTGACTAAAGGGATTTGGTATAGAACCATACAGCCGAACCTTTCTCGCTTCTCATGGTTTCTCGGCGCTGACATGCACCGTACGGACTTTGTCACTGCCTTCAGGCTTCGCTCCGGTCACATTCCTTTGAACCAGTTCGCATATCTCATGGGAAAAGTCGAATGTCCTAGCTGTTCTGAATGCCTAATAGTTGCAGATGTGACCCATATTCTAGCAGAACGTGTGAAGCAGAATGATCGGTGGGAAAAACGGCAGTAGAACGAGACCACACACTACTGACCATTGGTCACAACACACAACACAAATACACCACATTGGGGAGCTAGCCTGGAGACTGCGGGGACGCCCGACTGGAATATATTCCTAATGGGAAGCTGCCCATGTTGGGTCACGGATTTTTTTTTTTAACAGTGATAGGTTCACTTTTGACCACAATCTCGCCTGATGTTAAGCGACGGTGCGATCTACAATGAAGCGTGCTAACCTAGAAGAAATTGATTCACCCTCGATTTGAAGACGCCATGATTGTAACTATCGGGAAAAACTCACTCAGGTTCCACAACCTAAACGTTCTTATCACAAACGTGGAGCCAAATATCTTCGTTCGTCTTTTTAGAACATCAACCATGAAACGATGTCGCTTTTTCAAGATTCGAGAAGTCCGATAGAAAAAAGGCCAAGGTGTTATTAGATCGTGCAGATCAGTTTAACATTATTATTGTTCCTTGGTGATAGCGTAGGTTAAAATTGTAGATAAGTACTTACTTGTACTTATCTACAATTTTAACCCCCGAACAAAAAAAGGGATGATATAAATTTGACGTCGATGTCTGTCTGTCTGGCTGTGTATGTGTCTGTCTGTGGCGCCGTAGAGCTCAAACGGATGGGCCGATTTTGATGCGGTTTTTGACGTGACAACGTCTATTAAATCGATGAACGCTGGCTGCATGCACGAAAAAGCATGACGCATTGTCCCGTAATGCTTACTGTCCCGTAACGCTCATTGTCCCGTTAATAATAATAATAATAAAGCCATTTATTCCAAATCATGCTTCGATACATATTGAAAATGTTTGTTAGTAAGTTGTTACTTAATTTCAAAAAAAAGGTTACTTATATTTAATGTTAGTATTGTTATTTTGTGATTTGGACCCCTGTTTGGGTAAAGGCCTCCTCCATCCTTTTCCATGACTCCCTGTCATAGTCTGAGTTCATCCAGACGTTTCCTGCGACATGTGTTATGTCATCAGCCCACCGTCTCACTTGTCGACCAACATTCCTTTTCCCTGTTGGTCCTTTCCACCGTGTGGCTTCAATGGTCCATCTTTTGTCTGAGTATCGTGAGATGTGTCCGGCCCATCTCCACTTAAGTAAGAGTGCATGCCTGAGTGCATCGGTGAGTTTAGTTTTTGACGAATGTTTTCACTCCTGATCTTTTGTATTTTCTAATTTTCAGCATACTCCTCTCCATTGCTGTTTGACAGCATTTTATTTTTTGTTTTATTTTATTTGTGTATATCCAAGTTTGGCAACCATACAATAAGCAGGGTAATAGGCATGTTTCATATATTGTCCTTTTCATATGCAAGCTGTAGTTCCCTTTAAGGATTTCTTTAAATGCCCAAAATTTTTTCCAAGTTACATTAATTCTTCTAGTTACTTCTTCTTCATTGCTTGATGTTTTGAATGAGATTTGCTTCCCTAAGTAAATGTATTCGCTGACATATTCTATATTGTTACCTTTTATCACTATTTGGCGCTCCTGATTGTTGGTTAATATCTTGGTTTTGTTGACATTCATTTCTAAGCCAATTTTGGAGCTTTCGCTGTCCAGTGATCTCAGCATCTCTTCTAGGTCTTTGGCAGTTTCAACAATTATAACAATATCGTCAGCGAATCTTAGATGATTTAAATAGTGACCATTTATATACACTCCTTTGTTCTTCCAGTCAAGTTTTTGAAATACACTTTCCAGTACTGCTATAAACAGCTTCGGGGATAGAGGATCTCCTTGTCTTACACCCCGTTCTATGTTTATTTCATCTCCTCTAGATTCTAATTTTACTCTGCTTGTACTTTTTGAATATATATATTTCAAAATATTGATGTATTTGTTGTTAATATTTGATTGTTGTAATGCATTCCAGATTGAGCAATGGCTGATACTGTCAAAAGCTTTACTATAGTCAATAAAGGCCACATACAGAGGTCTATTATACTCTCTGTATTTTTCTATGATCTGTTCTAATGTCTGTATGTGGTCCATTGTGCTGAAGCCAGATCTGAATCCTGCCTGTTCTTTTGGTTGCTGTTTATCAATATTATCACATATTCTCTTTAAAATTATGGACGAAAATAATTTGTATGTACTTGCCAGTAAGCTTATGGGTCTGTAATTTCCTATATCCAAGGGGCTCCCTTTCTTGAACAGTAGAATTATGTCTGATGTGCACCATTGTTTTGGTACTCTTTCTTCATCCAGTATCATATTGAATAATTGTGTAAAATGGTGTGTTAAAATAGGTGCTCCTAATTTTAGAGCCTCATTACATATTCCATCTGGTCCGGGGCTCTTCTCATCCTTCAGCTTTTTTATGTGTTCATAGACTTCTGATTCTTCAATTTGTCTGATAAAGTCTGTTGTGTCTGAGTGATTGGTTTGCTCTTTCATTTCAGTGTTATTTTGTTTCCTGTATAAGCTTTTATAGAAGTTTGTTGCATGGTCTATTACATCTCTTCTAGATTTCGTTTCTTGTGAGTTGTGCTCAAGTTTTTGGATCCATGACTTGTGTGTAGTTAATTCTTTGTAGGCTTTTTTGGCACTTCGGAAATTCTTGATACTTCTTGAAATAATCTCATATCTGTGGTTGTTGTAGTCCTTACGTATTGACCTATTGGTCTCTTTGTATATTCTGCTGAGTTCTTGTTTCAAATCTTTTGTTTTATTCTTTGTGCGTTGTAATTCTGTGCGCCTTTCTATAAGTTGGATTGTGTTCTCGGAGAAAATATTATGTTGATGATGATGATGTGTATTGCTGTTGTATTTTAAGCTCTCTGTTATACTTCGTTCAAGGGTATCGTAGTATGTTTGGATATCACTGCAGTTTGTTTCCAGATTTTCTATGTGTGTTTGTAGATTTTTTATATAGTTTTGGATTTCCGTTTCTGTTTTGGGAATATTACATGGTGTTGTGTAGGATTTTCTACTCTTCACTGGACAACTTAAAAGTAATGATGCGCGTACCAGTCTGTGGTCCGAAAAGAATTGAAATTTGTTTAGTACTTCAATATTAGTTATAAGTTTATGGTGGTTTGTCATTATAAAATCTATTTCATTATTAGTTTTTTGGTCAGGTGATAACCATGTCCATCTACGGGTCTCTTTCTTTTTGAAGAATGTGTTCATTATTGACAGTTTGTATTGGTAAGCATAACTTAAGAGACGTTCTCTCTCTCATTACACACACCGTAACCATGTTTTCCCATTACTGGGAAATAGTTTGTGTTTGAGCAACCTATCTTAGCATTGAAATCTCCCATGACAATAACCTTTCCTTCAGTCTTGGTGTGAGCATATTCAATGTCTTTGTAAAATTTTTCAATTTCTTCTTCTGTTGATCTCTCCGTCGGTGCATATGCTTGGATTATTGATATGGAGAAGTATTCAAATTTTAGTTTTAAAAGTGCTACTCTTTCAGAGATTCCTATAAAGTTAGTGATGTTGTTTTTTATATTTTTTCTTGATTAGGAATCCCACTCCATATAGTCCTTTTGTTTCACCGATATAACAAAAGATAAGGTCGCTGTACTCTTCGATCATACTTCCCATTTTTCGTATTTCTGCGAGACCTAGAATGTCCCATTTAATATTTTTTAAAGCATTTGTTAATTCAAGGAATCGATCTGTTGATGCTAGTGTTCTTACATTGTAAGTGCAAATTTTGAGAGTTTGTTTTATATCTTGATCTTTTTCTGTGTTTGGTGGAGGGTTGCAGTCTAATTCCCCACGAGGACTAGTCGGGTTGGGAAATGTTTTATTTCTGTTGTCTTTAAGCTTTTGTTTGTTTAAGGTTTTGTTCCATTGTCCCGTTACGTTAGGGTAAATTATTTTTGCATTTCAAAAAATCCGATTACCTTATAGTATAATTTCAAGTATTTATTCTTTCTCGTATTATTAAAAAAAGTAGCAACGGACGGCGGGTGCAGTAATAATATTATAGGTTATGTTACGATTGACTAGAAAAATATGGTGAATAGATACTTGATTACAGTTTATTTTATGAAAACTTGTTCATAAATATATTTAAACTTTATTGCTTATGCCCCAGTTTATAAAATTAGTTACAAGTTATTGGATTTAGGATAACAATGTCTTAAGGAGTACCTACATTGTCTTTATTAGAATATATATTTTTTTAATTATAACAATTATTGATCAACATTTTCTTTGCAGAACCAACTACAACTACCTAATGTGCGGTGGCACACCTAAACCGATATCGTGCTACGAGTAGGTAAAAATGGAGTTGCGCTAGAGATGGATAAGACTGTTCCAAAAACTATCGACTTCTCGATATTTTCCACGCGTCATCATCATCATATTGTCATTTAACCATAGGTAATTTAGCTAATATTCAATGTTTCCGAAATATTATGTCGTTACAGAACTGATATTGAATAATGGAAATAATAACAAATACTACTTTTTGAAGCGAAATTTCTTTTGACGCACCACACACATTTTTTTTTCTTGGGCTGTGAACGAAGCTCATTGTCACACTCGTAAATGAAAGAAATCCTCGGGTGAACTCGGAACTATTAAATAACTCATATATCATAAACGGTTTGTTAGATTAAAAGAGTTTACTGGAAACGGAAGATGCAATAATATATTTTCTACAATAATTACCTCGATTACTTTGGCCTTCAAAGGTAGTTATTTATAGTGGACCGGCAATTTAGTGCATGTTTCTGTGATCAAGAATTCGCCTCAGGCGCCATCATGAAATAACGTTTTAGCTGATATCTCGAAAACCATGCACTTTAGGGCAAAAATTATCGAAATGATTATTGTAGAAAATATTATTCTACATCTTTTGTTGTGTATATTTTTTTTTCAAAACTCACCGTTTACGATTTGTTGCTTATTTCTTGAACCAGTTTTTCTATTGCGCCCGATAACTCTTAAAATATCAGCTTAATTGGTTCGGTACATAGAGAACAAAAAATGCGTAATGTTGTTTTCAACAATAATGCTCTCAGTGACTTTCGCTTTAAAACGTATAACTCGTAAACGTATAACTCGTAAAAGTTAAACGTATAAAAACGTATGGCCGATAACTCTTAGAATATCAGTTTAATTGGTTCGTTAAACAGAGAACAAAAGATGCAAAATGTTGTTTTCTAAAATAATACTCTCAATAACTTTCGCCTTAAAAGGTATAGTTTCCGAGATATCGCCAAAATCGTTTTTTCAAGATAGCACTTGAGGCGAATTCCGGATCTTGGTAACTAGCACTAAATTGCCGATTCAATATTTTTTGTCAGGTTTAGGATCAGTTGTTGAGCATGAAATCACAAAATACTGACAGATCTAGGTCAGGCGCCAATCTTGCAAAAACCATTTTGGCTGATATTTCAAAACCTATGTACTTTAGGTAAAAAATCATTGGCATCATTATTGTGGGAAATATAATTTTACA
The DNA here is from genome assembly GCA_017562165.1 of Ectropis grisescens. Classification (NCBI taxonomy): domain Eukaryota; kingdom Metazoa; phylum Arthropoda; class Insecta; order Lepidoptera; family Geometridae; genus Ectropis; species Ectropis grisescens. The sequence continues at coordinate 13,181,106 of CM029786.1, forward strand.
TCTTTTAATGTCTCACATTTTTTTTGTAGAATTTACCGTTTACGATTTATTGCTTATTTCCTGCACCAGTTTTTCTATTGCGCCCGATAACTCTTAAAATATCAGCTTAATTGGTTCGGTACATAGAGAACAAAAAATGCGTAATGTTGTTTTCAACAATAATGCTCTCAGTGACTTTCGCTTTAAAACGTATAGTTTCCGAGATATCGCCAAAATCGTTTTTTCTAAATAGCGCTTAAGGCGAATTCTGGATCTGGGTAACTAGCACTAAATTGCCGATCCAATATTTTTTGTCAGGTTAAGGATCAGTTGTTGAGCATAAATTCACATAATACTGATAGATCTAGGTGGAGCCTCAGGTGCCATCTTGCAAAAAACGTTTTGGCTGATATATCAAAACTTATGTACTTTAGCGCAAAAATTAATGGAATCATTATTGTAGGAAATATAATTTGACATCTTTTAATATCCCACATTTTTTTTTATAGAATTTACCGTTTACGATTTATTGCTTATTTCCTAAACCAGTATTTCTATTGCGGCCGATAACTCTTAAAATATAAGCTTAATTGGTTCGTTAAATAGAAAACAAAAGATGCGAAATGTTATTTCCTACAATAATAGTTTCCATAACTTTTGCCCGAAAGTGCATAGTTTCCAAGATACCGAGAGATAGAGATATATAGGGTGTCCCATAAGTCGACGTCAAGCCGAAGTCGCATGATAGGTAAGGTCATAACAGTCATCAGAAAAATATAAAAAATATCTACTTATTATTTTTAAAATTATTGCAAAAAAAAATTCGGGAAAATGTAACACCCGTAACAGTTTTTACTTTCCTGTTACTACAAATCTTTACTTTTTGCCATTTTTTTTTACTTATTTCATCCTGAATAGTGCTTCTTTAATTTGTAACCTTAAAATCTGAGCTAACTGCTCTAGCCTGAAAGAAGATGTCATGTTTTGCAGAACCACGTTTTGAAAATCAGTTTTTCGCCCTACTTTAACTGACGGTCCTGAAAAAAAATTATACCACGCAAGTCTGGCAAGTAACTTTAAAAGTTAGCGCATTTAATAAGGATTCTAAAGTGGTTTAACACTTATTACATTATTTCTTAGATCGTGTGCAAAAAATATTTTTTCAATGAAAGTCGGTTTTGAATAATTTCTTAGACTTTTACTAAAAGTGATTCTAGTGAACTCAAAGGGTTCCTTAAGACCTCAAATTTCAAATTCTCGTTTGAACGAGTCATTCCATAAAGGGTAAGAGAAAGATAGAGACGCTTATGAGTCACAGAAGCAAATAAGGATCCTAGTAGTACAAAAATAAATAAAAACAGCTCCGTTTCAATGGTAACATTTATTTATAAAAGATGTTCAAACTGTTTTCCTTCAGCTGCAATACAAGCCCAACATCTCCTCAAAAAAGATCTTGAAATCAGACGGGCGAATCTTCTATTATTGACAAAATCAACTGCCTCCGTAATTCTCTCTCGGAGCTCAGCTACATTTTCGATTGGTTTTGAATACACCTTTTCTTTAACTGCTCCCCAATAAAAAAACCAATGGATTCAAATCAGGTGAGCGGGCTGGCCACGAAATCGTACCAGACCGCCCTATCCATCTGCCCGGATATACTTCATTTAGATGTTCTCTAACTGAGCGACTATAGTGCGCCTGGCAGCCTTGTTGAAACCACATATCTCTCAAAATATTCAGTGACCGTCGAAATCGGCCCATCTGTTTGAGCTCTACGGTGCCACAGACAGACACACATAGACAGACAGACAGACATCGACGGCAAACTTATAACACCCCTTTTTTGGTCGGGGGTTAAAAAACTGATTTTTATGTTAGCAGATTTGGGAAACTTACGACTATGTGCATGGTATAAATAAATATTATACTTATATGTTTTAGTAAATAAAATAGGTATAAATGCTGAAACAGAAGTCATCCATTTTTTTCAGAGACACTATAAAATATAAAATGAAATAAAATGAAAAGGTACCAAAAAGGCATATAATATTCATAAAGAAATAACTAAGATGTTTGGTTTCTAACTATGTATGTAAGATAATTGTGGTCCAGCCAACCTGACGTCAGAATGGCTCCCCACTTTCTTTTCATGTTTTTTACTGCTCGTCTAGGTACTCAATATTTAAACTAAGAGACCAAATAGTACTAAAAAGGTACTAAAATGTGCTTTCAAACATACGAAATCACACCTGGTCCAGCGGTCCTGACGCTCACATCAGATCAGCATTATATAGAACTAGATGTCCGCCCCGGCGTTGCCCGTGGTACATTATATAGTACTCATCAGGATCCCGTACATATACAACGGTGAAAGAATGGCTGAAATCGGTTCAGCCATTCCTGAGAATATCGCTTTCAAACAAAACACCTCTTTAGCTACCTGCTACGCCATCTGTCGGAAATTGGTTGTACCAAACTCAGATTTAGAAAAAAAAATGATTAGCAAAGGTTTTATATTCAAGAGGTATGAAATCTGTGATATTCAATGACGCAATCTTAGACACATGCTGTCATGTGTCATGTCAAAGCACGAAACGTACGAAGACTCTCAAAAAGGAATATTTTTTCCCGATTTTGTTCCATTCTTGATTCATGCTCCGCTTCTATTAATAGTAGCGTTATTTTCTATAGCCTAAAGCCTTCCTCAATAAATGGACTATCTAATAGATAAATAATCTTTCAATCCGGGCCACTACTTCCCGAGATCCTAGCGTTCAAAAAAACAAACTCTTCAGCTTTATAATAATAGTATAGATTTTCATACCATTGTCTTGTAATTTACAGATGTTGTGTATTATGTCATGTATTACCTATGCGAAATTTCTGTAACTGGTAACTGGGAAGTAGATTTAATTTGCAAGATTTGATGATAAGCCTCGGCTTACGTAGTAACTATTTTCTCATCTGTGTCTCGGGGCAGGTGAAACTTAAAAATAAAAGCTTTAAAAAACGAACAAACAAAACCAACGAAAAAAAAATACATGCAAAAAGAATTCCACAGTGCTGAGATTCGAACTCGGCGTTATAACCATTCACTGCCGTCGTGCTACACCATTGAGATAAACTGGTGATAATTGACACGTCGAATGTTCAAACCATATGAACTTTGTAGATGTGTCTCCATCAATTTGTGAGAATTGATTTTTTTTTTTATTGCGAGCGGCGGGCGGCAAAGCGACGTAGTGTCCTCCCTGCAAGGCGCATAAGCGCTTTCTGCTGGACTTCATAGTAGTGAGCGAGAAGCAAGACACGGGCCAGTTCAGTCGAGTTAGCTTTTTAAAAGATAATTATATTATTATATTATATTAATACAAATTAAACTTCATAATCCAAAATACAAAACAGCTCGTCCCTTTAGTATAAAATAATACGTTTACCTATAAAATTTGAATAATGTATGTTTATTAATGACAAAGATATTTACATCTAAAACTCATTTTTGAGGTTAGCTTAGGATTTTTTTCTTATCGACATTTTTTTTCCAAATCTTGTTTTCAAATCATAGGTGCCCTTATAAATATGTTCAAGAATAACATGTATTTATTCAAAATCTCAAACCATATACATTTTGTCAAATATATGTTTAAAAAGTGGCACTTGGCTCTTTTCAGCGCCTTAAATACCGTAATTAACGTCTAACGTTAATTCAGCTATCGTAGTATCTAGGCCAAGTGCCGCAGCAAATAAAGTACGTTTGTAATGCAACGTACGGGACCTGGTTTATTATCCATACTAATATTATAAATGCGAAAGTAACTCTGTCTGTCTGTCTGTTTGTCTGTCTGTCTGTCTGTCCGTCTTTACCGCCTAAACCAACCAACAGATTTTGATGAAATTTGATACATAGATAAAATAGATCCCGAGAAAGGACATAGGCTACTTTTTGTTCCGAAAAAAGGGTTGAAAGGGTTAAAATAAGGGATGAAAGTTTACATGGAAAACTTCGTCATTGTTGAAGAACTATGAAACTTTACGTCTAGATATTTAACACGAAACCATAAAATGTATGTTTTAGCAGTTTTGTAGTTTCGAACTGTACCTACGGGGTGGAATTGGGTTTTTTATTATTTATTATTATTTATTCTTGGGTCAAATTTAGTAATTCAAATTTCACCCTCTTCCTGTCAACCGATTAATCTGAAATGTTGTATACACTTTGGATTTTGATTACAATACAATTATGTTTATTCATTATCATTATAAATTCAAGATGGCCGCCGCTACAAAATGGCGGATAATTTATGTTTTATTAATCCCATCAATATGGGTATCAAATGAAAGGGCTCAACAAGCAGAATACAATATACTATAAAAATTGAAATCCAAGATGGCAGCCGCTACAAAATGGCGGATAACGTAGGTTTTATCAATCCCATCAACATAGGTATCAAATGAAAGGGCTCAACAAGCAGAATACAATATACTATAAAAAATTGAAATCCAAGATGGCGGCCGCTACACAATGGCGGATAACGTAGGTTTTATCAATCCCATCAACATGGGTATCAAATAAAAGGGCTTGACAAGAAGAATACAGTGCACTATACAACCTCAATATTTAAGATGGGCGCAGCCACTAAATGGCGTATCAGACAGAATTTTTGATAGTCGACGAGGTTTCCATGGTGTCTTATCAAATGTTATGCATGATGGACGCTCGATTAAGGCAAATTAAGAACTGTGAAAATGAGTTTTTTGGAGGAGTAAACGTATTACTTTTCGGTAATCTTTTACAACTGCCTCCTATAAAATGATCAGGAACACCTGTTTTCAATTCTAATATCCATACTAATATTATAAATGCGAAAGTAACTCTGTCTGTCTGTCTGTCTGTCTGTCTGTCTGTCTGTCTGTCCGTCTTTAACGCCTAAACCAACCAACAGATTTTGATGAAATTTGATACGTAGATAGAATAGATCCCGAGAAAGGACATAGGCTACTTTTTGTTCCGAAAAAAGGGTTGAAAGGGTTAAAATAAGGGATGAAAGTTTATATGGAAAACTTCGTCATTGTTGAAGAACTATGAAACTTTACGTCTAGATATTTAACACGAAACCATAAAATGTATGTTTTAGCAGTTTTGTAGTTTCGAACTGTAGTACCTACGGGGGTGGAATTGGGGGTGAAAGTCTGGAAGTTCAATATTATTGAAGATAAAACCATGAAACTTTGTATCTAGACACTTGAAATGGAGTCGATAAACGTTTGTTCCAGCAATTTTATAATTTCTAACTATACGGGGATATTTATATAACCGCTTGATACACTGGCCGCTTTTCGCGTTTTACAAATTTGGCGGGAAAACGGGTGTCAGGTTACATAAGTGCGGTGTTTATGTTTCGGCATATGAAGTGCCACCTTACTTTTACCCGTTTGAGCCATTTACTCTCAAGAGCGTTTCAAGACGCTTCTAGCGGTATCATTTATTTATAATTAATGTACTTAAATAAATTCAAGATGGCCGCCGCTACAAAATGGCGGATAATTTATGTTTTATTAATCCCATCAATATGGGTATCAAATGAAAGGGCTCAACAAGCAGAATACAATATACTATAAAAATTGAAATCCAAGATGGCGGCCGCTACAAAATGGCGGATAACGTAGGTTTTATCAATCCCATCAACATGGGTATCAAATGAAAGGGCTCAACAAGCAGAATACAATATACTATAAAAAATTGAAATCCAAGATGGCGGCCGCTACAAAATGGCGGATAATTTATGTTTTATCAATCCCATCAATATGGGTATCAAATGAAAGTGCTCAACCAGTAGAATACAATCCATACTAATATTATAAATGCGAAAGTAACTCTGTCTGTCTGTCTGTCTGTCTGTCTGTCTGTCTGTCTGTCTGTCTGTCTGTCTGTCTGTCTGTCCGTCTTTACCGCCTAAACCAACCAACAGATTTTGATGAAATTTGATACATAGATAGAATAGATCCCGAGAAAGGACATAGGCTACTTTTTGTTCGAAAAAAAAGGGTTGAAAGGGTTAAAATAAGGGATGAAAGTTTATATGGAAAACTTCGTCATTGTTGAAGAACTATGACACTTTACGTCTAGATATTTAACACGAAACCATAAAATGTATGTTTTAGCAGTTTTGTAGTTTCGAACTGTAGTACCTACGGGGGTGGAATTGGGGGTGAAAGTCTGGCAGTTCAATATTATTGAAGATAAAACCATGAAACTTTGTACACTTGAAATGGAGTCGATAAACGTTTGTTCCAGCAATTTTATAATTTCTAACTATACGGGGATACTTATATGACCGCTTGATACACTGGCCGCTTTTCGCGTTTTACAAATTTGGCGGGAAAACGGGTGTCAGGTTACATAAGTGCGGTGTTTATGTTTCGGCATATGAAGTGCCACCTTACTTTTACCCGTTTGAACCATTTACTCTCAAGAGCGTTTCAAGACGCTTCTAGCGGTATCATTTATTTATAATTAATGTACTTAAATAAATTCAAGATGGCCGCCGCTACAAAATGGCGGATAATTTATGTTTTATTAATCCCATCAATATGGGTATCAAATGAAAGGGCTCAACAAGCAGAATACAATATACAATAAAAATTGAAACCAAGATGGCGGCCGCTACAAAATGGCGGATAACGTAGGTTTTATCAATCCCATCAACATGGGTATCAAATGAAAGGGCTCAACAAGCAGAATACAATATACTGTAAAAAATTGAAATCCAAGATGGCGGCCGCTACAAAATGGCGGATAACGTAGGTTTTATCAATCCCATCAATATGGGTATCAAATGAAAGTGCTCAACCAGTAGAATACAATGTACTATATAAAATTAAAATCCAAGATGGCGGCCTCTACACAATGGCGGATAACTTAGGTTTTATGAATCCCATCAACAAGGGTATCAAATAAAAGGGCTTGACAAGAAGAATACAGTGCACTATACAACCTCAATATTTAAGATGGGCGCAGCCACTAAATGGCGTATCAGACAGAACTTTTGATAGTCGACGAGATTTTCATGGTGTCTTATCAAATGTTATGCATGATGGACGCTCGATTAAGGCAAATTAAGAACTGCGAAAATGAGTTTTTTGGAGGAGTAAACGTATTACTTTTCGGTAATCTTTTACAACTGCCTCCTATAAAATGATCAGGAACACCTGTTTTCAATTCTAATATGAAATTATATATATGAAAGTAACTCTCTGTCCGTTACCGTCTAACGCTTAAGCCACTTAAAGAGTTTGTTACAATTTGGTGCACAGATAGACTAGACTTAGGAAAAGACAACGGCGACTTTTATCACAGAAAAGAGTTGAAAAGAGTGGGAATGAGGAGTAAAAGTGTGCATGGAAGGATCTTAGCACTCTTTGTATGCTATATTTTAACCGACTTCTAAAAGGAGGAGGTTATCAATCCAGTTGTATTTCCAATTGTGAATCAATTTAGATGGTTATTTTTTTGGTTGGTAGATTATAGTTCAGAGGTGGTCATATAAATTTTATCGAAATCAGTGCGGCGGTTTTTGAAATATGAACAACAAACTAAAATTTGCGTTCATGTAATCAGACGATATATCTACTAATATCTACTAATAGACTCTAATAAAATTTGGTGGACCGTCCCAATATGATTTTAAATTAAAGTCTGTTTTTGATAAATTTTTTGAGAACATAGTTTTTTTGTAATTTGTCGTGTAAATTGTCCATTTATTAATAAATATAAAACTTTGACTTAGACCGATTTTGATTAGGAAACGTGAATTTGTATGGTAGTAGACATACGAGTAGGTACTGCCTCAATTACTTTAATAAATACGTGGCGCGGACGAAGTCGCGGGTAAAAGCTAGTTTTGGAATATGTTCAAGGATGTTTCCTGAATGTAAAGCCAAGTATGGCGCGGCGGGGGAAGGGTGGGGCGCTTCACTTCAGCCGCCACCTTGGGAAACACGTATTATTGAACATCTCGCGAACCTCGCATCGTACGATAAAAATTGTAGAGATCATTATTGTAGATAATAATATTTGTCATCTTTTTTATTTGAAACATTAAAACTTTTTTTTCGTATAACGCATAGGTTCTTTATTATAGCACTCCAAACTTTTTACAATACATTTTTTACTAAATATGGGTTTTTACTACTTAATTATGGTTTTTACCAAATGTTTATTTATTTATTTTATGTTAAATTAACATAAAAAATAAGTTAAATTAAAAAAAATATTAAAATTACTTTTTAGGTACATATTTTATACTATTTAAATACTGCCATTACATCAAATAATTTAAAATAATTGCAGAACCGGTCGTCACGCCTATTAATTATAATATTATTAGAATAAATAAGCAACTAGAAAAAAAAATGTTCAGTTTAAAAACTAAAAACATTCCAACAGTATTCAGGCATAAAAACTAATAAACCATTTTTGTCAAATTCTACGCTAACCTAAATAGTATATGTACCTAAAAAAGTAATTTTAATATTTTTTTTAATTTAACTTATTTTTTATGTTAATTTAACATAAAATAAATAAATAAACATTTGGTAAAAACCATAATTAAGTAGTCAAAAACCATTTTGTAAAAAGTTTGGAGCGCTATAGTTAAAAACCTATTCGTTGTACAAAAAAAGTGTCATATCCCTTGAACATATTCCAAAAAAAAATATCAGGTCCCGTACATTGCAAAACAAACCCAGGTGCTTTGTCTAATCGAAGTCGTCAGCAAATCGAAAGTAAAATACGTACTTGCTAGTAAGTACTTAAAATCATGTTTAACACGTCAAACAATTACTTTTTATAACTTAAAAAAAGTCAATATTAATCTACAAAATATCTAAGTTAATATAATTTGTATTTATTAGTGAACAATACCTTTTGTAAAACAGTTTTACAAATGTAATAAGACTAGCTTTTGCCAGCGACTTCGTCCGCGCGAAATAAATATTAGGAATAGGTGGGGGAATTGGGAACACTTAACTTTCAACGTTCAGAAATAATAGAAAAAAGTCATAAGCATAACCAACTTTTATTGAAAAGTGAACTTTGCTTATCTATCTACTTATTGATAATAAAACAAAAATCTCCAAAATTAACGTTTTGCTAAAAATATTAATAATATAAAAAAACAATAGCGTTCTTTTTTACCCGGTACCATATGGGGTAATTGAGATCATCTCGCGGGGGGAAATGGAAACGATGTGGGGTAATTAGAATCGACACAATTAAATCTTCCTAATAACTACAGATTGTTTGATCGTCACATATTCCATTTTTGTAACCTTGACTAGTTTCTTAATGTGCCCAGAATTTACAAATGGTGCACATAGCCCAATCCTCTGTCGATGGTGACACATATTTTTCGTTACACATTATGTAGAAAACTTCTTTTCCCTTTCTTCTTCAAATTTCTTACTCCTTTTTTACCCTTGCTTTGTAGCTTTTTTTGTGCAGTTTTAATGTATTTTTGATTTTTTAGTAGGTAGTAACATTTTCTTATTTATTTTTCTCTGACTTTGTCTGCTCTGTTTTCCCTCGAGTTGAGTTTTTATTGGTGTGCTAGATAAAATTTGAAAATGTCTTTTATTCTGTCGCGTAGAAGTGGTCCCTTTTTTTAGGAATCACAGGCACACCGATTTTTTCGGATAGAGGCACTGAAGTTGATAGAGCAGAAGTATTAACGGTATTTAGAAATGTTCCCAATTACCCGCCTGATGCTGTTTCCAGTTGTCCGAGGTAGTCAATATAAGTCAAAATACCCGCCATGCTCAATAGTACTTTTGGCGAACTTCAAACCGCGTAAGGTTTGAAAAAAGATAGTACGTTAATGATAGTAACCAAATGAACCTTTTGAACTGAAAAATAGGACAGTATCTAACATTTATTGTGACACATGACAAAAATTATACCAAAAACGTAATAAACATTGTTCGACTTTCCGTGACAGCACGCGTATGACCTTTCTCTCTTGCTGTCGTGTACGCACCAAGGGCCACTGGAAGCATGCGTTAAGCAAATGCGGAACGATGTATTGCGGGAGGAAGTAGTGTTACCTAACTATTCCCATTTACCCGCCCTTCTTAATTCCCCCACCTAAATGTTAAGGTAACTCAACCAGTATTTTTTATACTTACTTTAAATTAAAAAAATACCCATACAAATGTATGTTTACTAAAAACAGCTTATATTAAACATTTTTATATAATTTTATCAATATTATTTCAGTTGTTTATGTGTGAAAGCATAACAGCAGACAGTTTCTTTAATATGTGTATGGATTAATTCATCTCAAGTGTCTGAAACAAAGTTTCCTGCTTTTATCTCCAACAATAATGAACTTCCACTTTATTTCACTTCATTTTCCACTCCAAATGTAACTGAATTCAATATTTTCTACAACAATTAAGGGTAACTTATGTTATTAACCAACATTTAAAATAATTATTTCTCTGTAATATTTTTGAATTCTCAAAATCACCGAAACAAACATTTAAACATTAATCTCTTCTAAATCGAGTATATAGCGATATAAAATTTCATGGTTTTATCTTTAACAACGACGATATAAAATTCTGATGACAATCTTTCAACACCTTTTTCTGTGATAAATAAGTCCAAATCAATCCAGTGGTTCAAGCTTTAAAGCGCTACAAACAAAGTTACTACACGTTTATAATATTAGAATGGATATCAAGGGTATATGTAATTGCAAAATTTCATGGTATTATTTCTAATAATGACATACTTTCATTCCGGATTTCAATTTCATCCCCGTGCGATGAAATTGGGGTTGAAATCCGGAAGTTTGAAATTACAACATTTGCTAGAACATACATTTATTGGCGTCGTGTTAAGAGTCTAGGTGTATATATAAAGTTTCAATGGTTTATCTTCAACAATGACGAATTTCCATACAATACAATAATTATATTATTTAATAACTCCAAAGTTAGATGTCATTTTTTTTTTTACAAAATACGACTAATCTAATTGCTTAGATATTTCAATTAACATTATATAATTTGCAAATGTGTAAAAAGATCATTTCAGTTAATGTCATTCATCATTTTCTTATAATTTAATTTACATATCAAAGTTGTAAAACTTCTGTAATGTAATTTCTTGGTTGGGCTTTAAACGCCGCGACGGAAGGAGCATCACGCACGTCTACGGGTAGTCGATTGTGAATGACGGGGGGGCCTGCACTTAAACCGTCTTCTCTGACTTCGCGAGCCTGTGCTTCGGCGTACAAGTTGGTTTTGCCTTTTGTTGCTCCGCAAATACCTAGTCTGATGTGAACCTCTCTTTCTAAAAAGGTGAGAGTTAGTGTGCGTAAATAAGACCAACTGGTAAATGAGTTCATACGGTACCGGCATGATTCGAAGCTCTTTGAAGAACTCCACACAAGAGACTCGAAGACTCCAAAAATAGCACGCAATTCCCGTTTCTGTACGACAAACAGCCTACAGAAATCTGCGGCTCGACCCTAAAGCTCCAATCCATACGTTTTCAATCCAATCCAATTTTTACTGCAATAATGCAATAAAAAGTAAAATACAGAAGTTAGTCAGCGAAAACTCAGGACGTCGTTAGCAGATAAGTAGATATAGTTTATAATGATTTCTTATTCTAATCTCTGTTTTTGAGCGCAATATGAAATCCTTCCACAGGTCTGATCATGGTGTCCATTTTGACGACCATTTTGCTAATGTCTGACGTAATAGTGAACTTTCTTATCACGTGAGCTATTAATATCTTTATTGACATCATTGCGTAACTTTTACCTGAAAACAATTAAAATAATGAACTATGAGAAAAATAATGAGGGCAACTTAAAAAAATATATTATGTTTAATAATTATTATTAATACCTTATTTATTTATTCTAATATTAAGTTTTTCAGTTTAACGAATCTATTGTTATCATTGATATTTATTGAAACAAAGGTACACATAATACTAACATAATATGTCAGTTACAGTCAATAAAGAGGTTACAGGGTTACAGTAACAATGTCATTATGTGTACCAATGTCTCAATAAATGTCAATGATAACAATAGGTTCTTTGAACCGAAATACAGAGTGAGGATAGGGCGAAAAGAAATAACAAGAATACCTCTACATAAATTATAGCGTCTTCACTACTAAGTGACGCATGATGTGAACAATACAATATTAGATATTATAATAATCAATATTACTCGTACCTCTAGATGTACACAGGACATTTTTATTTTGAATTATTAAAATTGATTACACATAAATTGAATTTAGTAAACACACGACAGATGCGACAGTGACAAATGCGGCTGAGGGAGTAGTAGGTATCAACGGCAAACAATAAATTAAAAAAAACACCAGGCAGTGATATGCAGCAGACAGACAACAGCAGCTATTTTTCTCACTATGGCACACCCAGCAGTCCTGAGTTCACCAGAACATTTCTTTAATTTTCGAGCGTGAGGCTGAGCTTCATTCACAGCCCACGAAAAATCTGTGTGTTGAGCGTCAAAAGAAGTTTTACTTTAAAACTAGTAGGTGACCTAAGATTACAATCTAATCCATTATTCCGCAACGCCGGCAAAAATGCGACAAGGGGAAAATATTGAGAGTTACAACCCCCCTCTTCACCTGCACTCAGTTGCGACTTACAAGTGACGGCATAGTGCTGAATTTTACTATTTTATACCCTTCTATTTTTCTATACAGGTCTCTTGGTGGTTTAAATGACCCATAACTTTTCGATACATGCATGTAGTCCATAACCCTTGACAGACTAAACTTGAGGTTCTTAAGACACTTGTGTTCTTTCAGAGTCTATCATATATAAGTTCAAGAGTCTTGGGTTAATATTTATTATACTTAGATACAGGCATCGCCTCGCGCTTTTAACAACGTAGTTTTCGCTTCCATTATTATTCCGGGATAAAAGTAGCCTATGTTCTCGTCCAGACTATAATCTAACTATCTCAAATGCAAACATCCAACATTGACATTTATCTAAATAGAATTAATATAACAACAAAAAGAGTGGTAGGGAAGCTCAACCAATCCTTGGGTTCGTGTGTTTAAAATGTAGACTAGTCATCGATACGACGTCGATTATCGTTTTTATTTATATCAATGGTCAATGGTCATCTTTATGCTTATGCTTAAAGTTATGTTCATGATCGTGATCATGCGCCAATACTCACCAATACACATTCGTCGACCAAAACCAAACGTGGCGAAGTATTTCGAATCAGGCAGCGAATCGTTCTCGAACCATCTCTCGGGCCGGAATTTATCGGCGTCAGGACCCCATATAGGATGACGGCTTACTCCGTACAAAGACACTACGCAGCTTGCGCCAGCCTTCAGAATGTAATTCTCTGAAATAATAGGTACTAGTCTGTATCCTCCACTTGATGTTATGACCAGGGGGGTGACACTTGTTACTTGTTTCCGGGGACTAGTGCTAGTGTTGCCGTAGCCCATTTTAAACGCCATCTTGTAGCTGCCGTCATTTTCGAGGAACGGAATGATACTGACATTTTTAAATTTCATTCCGCCCCCGGATTCAAATTCAACGCCTGCAGGTAGTAAAACAACGCATAAGAGACGCATAGAAGACGATACTAATGTCCCCACAAAAAGCAAAACAATAACTCCCCCAAGTACATCAATAGAGTCTGTTTTTGTGGACCCATCTCTTGCCATCGGTGTACTGTGTTACTCAGGAAACGATAACACGTTTCCCACTCTGATCCAGAACCAGCGCTGGGAATGACATTAAAACCTATCAAGTTCGGACAATTCTTAACAAAACATCAGGTTAAGCATATTTGTACAGATGGTATTAAGCGTGTAGCGTGTAGGACGCAATAAGGTGTCGGTCGAATTCACCACTCCCGAAGATGCTAACTCCTTCCTTGTCCTTCCAATCCTGTCCTCTATCAACTACATTGCTATGTATGATCAGAAGAGTACCTACTGATCTAGCAATGACTGAATTTGTTGCTCGCCGATTTATTCGAAAAAAATATAGTTGACGGCAACACAACATGGATACCACCAACTCAAACTATAGTTATTACTTTTATGGGACAAGTACTTCCATCAAAGGTTTTTTCATTTTATACAGCCCTACCAGTGGAACTCTATGAGTACCCCACTATACCATGTCTTGCATGTTGCAGATTCGGTGACACAAAGGCTCAGTGTCGTTCCGAACCGAGATGTTACCGCTGCGCTAATGAACATGTTGGTGATAGCTGCATTACCTCGGAACAAAATGCAAATTGCCTACATTGCTCGGGCAACCATTTTGCTAATAGCAAAATCTGCCTAGAACTAAATAGACAAAAATCAATAAAAAAGGTGAATAGCTCAGGAGAGCGTTTCATATGAGCAAGCTGCAGGTAGATTCCCTAGAGTGACGATATCATACGCAGAGGTAGCTCAATCACTCCCACTCACTACACACTCACGGACAGACAGAGGAATTCCATCTTCTCCTACACCCCAACTTTGTCACACCTGAGTAAAATCCTCAACTTCTTGTACAAACCCTCGCTCAAATGCCTCACTAGGGAAGTCGTATAGTAAGATTGCCCACCATAATATAATCTCCATCCACCGTCTATGATGCCAAATAGTAGTGCACTAAATTTATTCCAGCAATATTCTCTACAAAAAGAGGATACCTATGCTAGAACCCCTCATCTCCTTATTAGTAAATTTCATATCCATAAACCTATTTCCTTTACCGTCCCACGTTGCTTCTAAGCTTTCCCACTTAATCTCCAACTCCAACCAACATGGACAAGAACCTAGTAGTGCTCCAATGGAAGTCAATGTCAGCAACAAATAAGGTCAAAACAAAATTTCTTAAGTCCAAAATGTGGTAAAGCTCCTCTAATTTTTCGTAATCAATACCTTTCAGACAGATTCCTTTTCAAACTATTTCAAAATTCTTCCCATCCCCTCCTTCCGAAGTTAATACGCCTTTCTCGTCTGTATAGATCATAGACCTCGGATGATATCCCATGCCTGGTATATAGCTACCTGAAACTCTCAAGGTTTCCTGACCCTATTACCAGATTTCTTTCCAACCCCTTGTACTTAACACCTTACGAAGCCCTGATTCTCAATCCTAATGTCCTACTCCACCTTGGAATTAATAAAAATGACAACAATGCCAGCAAACTATTTAGTGAATGCATCAAGACTACATATCATGGTTGGTACCCTATCTACACAGACGCCTCCAAGTTGTCTCAGGATAGCATTGGGGGTGCAGCGGTTTAGATCCCAGCTACCAAAATCTGATTAAGCTTCAAAATACCCTCCTTTTCTTCTATCTTCACAGGGGAAGCTCTTGCCATCCTGGAAGCAATCCGCTTTGTTAAATCCCATAACCTAAATAAATCCATTATTTTCTCAGACGCTAAAAGCTGTCTTCAATCCATTATAAGACATATTATCTAGGCCTTTCCGTTCCTCTTCCCGCTGCCCTCTTATCCTTGAAATACGAAAAGAGCTGTATGAGTGTCATTGTGCAGGAGTTTGAGTTCTCCTTGCTTGGATTCCGGATCACTCCGGTATACCGGGTAAATGAGAGTGCGGATTTCTGTGCTAAGGCAGCGACCCAAATTGGTTCGCTTGAAAATTATACCGTTTTTGCCCAAGACCTTGTCCTCCTACCCAAAATGCATCTAGAGACCAGACACTGAAAAACAACTCAAAAAGTTAAAGGGAAGCACTATGCTGAAATCCAACCTGGTATTCCTAAAACACCGTGGTTCTACAAATCTCGCAAAGCCAATAAAGGCACAACATAACATCTACCATTTGTCGGCTACGCCTTGGACATGCCTGTACCCCTGTACACTTAGCTAAACTACGGATTAGAAATCACTCAATTTGTGAGTGCGGTTTGGAAGAAGGAAACGTCGACCACATCTTTTTCAACTGCTCTAATTTACTAAGTCGTTCGCTCTACCATTTCCTCCCTTCTAGTATCCCTCGTCCTTCATCCATGAAATGCTTTTGTCCCTCTCCTCAACCCCATTAGCAAATGGTATATTATGTAAATTTATAAATAAAAGTACTATTAGATTATAATGTGTACCTACATATTGTAATAATATGCAAATATGCATGCTAACTGTATTAACCAGATATCCCATTAATTTTGAATTAATTACTAACAAATTGTTTGTGTTTTTCTGCGCTTTGTGTTGTCTACTTGTTTTAGGATATTCATTCAAAGAAACTGTTATTGATGTGATACCGATCAAATTATTTTATTTTGTTGGCGGTTCCCGTCACAGATTTCTAAAACAAAAGGCAGATGGAACATGCCGAACACAGATCCTGAGGGCCAGAAAGCAAACATCAAAAGCCAAAGCAAATACAAACTCCAGTTAGTACGAAACGGACTTCCGTCTCGTACGGGAGTCCCGTGTGATTTTAAGTTTATGCCGTCTGTCTTCACGCGTCGTCTTGTTCCCAAAAATAAGAAAAGGAAAATATCATTTCATAGGAAAGTTTGAATATTTTTACTGCTATTTATATAATTTAGGCGATTTCATTTCGCCTTTAATTTGGTTGATCGTGGAGCCCCGTTGTCCGAAGTGAAGAATAAAATTCTTGGCCTCTACAATTTTTGGCAATGTTATGGCGGACCCACAAAATTATCAAAGCTATCAGCCAGCTATCGCCCTGGTCATTCGCTCTATCATTTAACGTCTCCAGTCCAATTTAAACGTTTGGTACTTGGACGACGGAACTTTCGGTGGCGATGTGAATAATGTTCAACTGATTTACAAAAACTCTTAGACGGTTTTCGTTGGTTGCCAACAGTTGACAAAAATTCTCTGCACCTCCTGAGTTCACCGATATTAAATGAGTAGTTGCCACCTTTTGTCAAGCATAATATTCAAAATTTCACCAGAATCTCCGATAGAATACTCAAAATAAACACACACATGACTTTTGCTATTATTCAGCGTTGTCTTTTTATTCCAAATTTTCTGTACGAATATTCAAATTTTTAGTTGCACGTGTTAGGTTAGGGGTTCCAAGGAACCCCTAACCTAACGTTGAAAGTGAATGAATGTGTGTTTATTATCGATCAAATCGAGAATTATATGATATTGTTATGTAAAAAGAAAGGAATTGATGTATTTCCGGAATCATATTATAATATAATATTGTTATAAATGATAAGGTTAAATATAAGAAATAAATAATATTGTATAACGTATATTAATAACGAGTAAGTAATTCAACGTGGTCAAATCCACCGCCTATTCCGCCACTACTTGTTATGTGTAGTTGGAGGGGCGGCGCTATGACTTTGGTGAGTGGGGTTGATTACGACTAGTATAAAAGCGAACGTCGTTCTGTTCGGGTTCTCTTGTATATTATTCTCTTGGTCTTACTTATTGCTCTTGCTATTACGCTGGCTCATATGTATTGTTATCTCTTGCTGTTCTTGTTCTCCAACGGTTGACACATTGTAAAGATAAGTATTATAACTATTATCTAAGGTTTACTTGTGTACAGATTATGTATGTGATGGCGCAGAGTTTTCTTGGCCACATTCTTTCTCTGTCGTCTAGGGATGTGCGAAAGTGGCATTAGAGTCTTTTAATATGATGATAATACCCTCTTGGGGTTTATCAGTAATATAACGATGAACTAAGAATAAACAACATTCAAATATCATCAATTGGTTCTTTCTATTCATCCTTTAAGTAAATAACAGCACATTCACATCTAAGCTCACAGAATTAAGGCTATCCTGACATAAATTGGGTCATAACAGCACAGAATCCTAACAGATTCTAACATCAGAAGTGGGATAGAATGGAAGCTCTATGCCTTGTAATGTTTCAGATCCAGTAATTTCCGCGATGATTTGCCGACAACGGATTTACCGATGAAATGACGACAAAACATTTCCAGTGAATCAGACTCTCTACACCTGGCCAGCCAACATGTCACTGCCAGCTGGAACATCGTCGTGGAATCTTCTACGACATCCAACACCCGGAGTAAAACAAGGGGAGTAAAACAACATTTCAATCTACAACTGTATAAAATAAAATATTTAACTGTATAAAATTTCTAGCCGATTGGTTTACATAATGTAATATCATGACTCAATACACCAGTAAAAACAAAAATTAAATATATTTTGTGGATACCTACAAATATTTGGAATTAATTAATAATTTTACAATTACCCACATTTTCATTTCTTTTACGTTTGCTACTTTTTTTTATTTTTTTTTTTTAAATTAGCCACTCCACAGACTCCGGGGTCCGTGATCTTTGTCATTACAATTATATATTATTATTTTTTACACATATTTTGGATAAGGAGAAGAGGAAAATAGGAGGGAGTTGGGTACATTTAAAATCTAATTCTAGTGCTCGTCTGTAGAGCCGATCACTACCGGCTGGGATTCCGCTAGTAATCGACTCGACATCGAGTGTTTGCCTAATTGCCTTTTGCCATTTGCCTAAGCTGCCTCCTCCCGGCCCAGAGCCTCCACAACGGCCGCATTTCTGTCCCTGATGGCCATCTGTAGGTTGAAATCTCGGATGGTCTTTGGTGATGCAGCCCACGCTCGCCGCACGAACCGACCGATGGCGTCGTCGGTGTCGTCAGCGTAGTGTGTGAAGGTCCCCGTGTGCCGTGAGATTGCAACAACCGCATGGGGTACGCTCTCGTGCAGCTTCATGTTTGCCTTGGTTTTGATTGCGATTACCGACTCGTATGTTAGTCCCTGAGCTTCATGGATGGTAAGGATGCGTGACCCGGTGCCTGACCCATAACCCTGGTTTGTCAGGGTCTCCTTATCCTCTTGAGTGTGAACTAAGAAGAGGGTGTTTGGTAGGTTGTTGGGTATTTGCGCTCCCTTATATCTTCTCTGCTCTAGGGACTTTATACGGGGCGCTGAGGAGTACATACCGGAGTATATTTCCCTCAGCGCATATGCGACGTCCATTGGGTTTCGATGTGTGCAGAGCAACTCCTGGCTGATCTTTGTTACCAGGTTCGGGCGATGATACCTCATTTCGAAGAGATTTTCCCTGTCGATATAAGGCAACTGATTGACGTCTCCAATGAGGACAATTTCACCAACACCAGACAGCCTTGAAGCCATCACAATGGCTCCAAAATGGTTCATGAGAGCTTCGTCCACCATGAGGCGACTGAAACTTTCTTAAGTTTGCTACTTATTACGTACTTTTTTTTATTTTTATTATTTTACTTTTATTACTATTATGGCTCGTTATTACAAGGGCAGCACATTTCAATCTACAGCTGAAGTTTCTAGCCAGATTGGCTTACATAACGTTATTATGACTCGGCATAGCAATATATAATATTATGTGGATACAAATAAAATCTGAATGAAACATATTTTACAAACACCCAGATTTTTTTTTCCTTTTCACATTTTTTAGACTTTTTATTTATTTATTATTTTTATTTTCATAGCTCGTTATAACCTACCCACCGTGATATGTCTCGGTTCGACAATTTATATTATGCAAACAATAGCAGTTTGAATGGAAAAACTGAGATTTACCACTTTTAGAATAGAATAATATCGTGTTTTCATTAATATCGCATTGACATATTACGCTCCAACCCTCTTTTTTTTCATTAGTTTTACTAAGTAGATATTAAAGTCCTTTCACGTGTAGTTTTTCTTGTTATATTATAATTTCAGTTAAGTATTTCAGACTAATATTTTAAGAATAGCCAATTTTTTTCTTACACCTTTTGTATTAGGTTTCTTTGTGTTTACTTTATATTATCACAACCCGTTATACCCACCCATCCTAGGTATTTTGTTAAAATATGCCCACCCTGATGTATGTTTGGTCATTGGTATGATAGAACCAATAGGAAATTGAATTTAAAAAGACCATTTAAAATTTTCAAAAAAGTTTTTGGAATATCTATCTTAATACAATTTATTGACATCACAAACATAGTTGACAAGTGACATATAAAATAACAAAACATCATATTCTCATTAATTTTAAAATATTTTTCGTACCTACCCTCATTTGTTTTCTCTTTATTTTTATTAAGTAGGTATTTAAATCAAATCGATTCGTTTATTTGTTAGAAACATGGTCGTAGCACATATATTTACTGCCGTTATCAGATGTAATTCGAGTTTTGTATCACATGTTCTTGCCTATTTCGGCCTTAATTTTATTATACATGATTTTTTCAGTAAGTATTCACATATTAGGTATAAAAAAAAAGTAAATAATAAAAACAATGTCAAATTAAGATGTAGAATGTTACCATTAATTAATAAATTGTAGCAATTGAAATTGTCCAATATCAAATTTAAGCCCTTACATTTTAAGTTTCTCCTTTCGTGTTATGTTTAGTATTCTCGTAGATGCAGATTTTTTTTTCTTTTGCCAATTTCTACTAGTGTCCATAACAAGTTTAGTAAGCATTTTCCCTCAAAAAAAAGTGGAGATATGAAACGTCAATTGTTGTGGAAACGAAACTACAAACACTGTGTTTTTCAGACTCTGGCTGCTTCCACAACCTGCCCCATGTTCCATGGAGTCGGGGGATATGAAGAAATTAAGCGCCAACACGATGACATCGAGCGTCCAACAACAATTGTACAGCGATCT
Source organism: Ectropis grisescens (assembly GCA_017562165.1). Taxonomy (NCBI): domain Eukaryota; kingdom Metazoa; phylum Arthropoda; class Insecta; order Lepidoptera; family Geometridae; genus Ectropis; species Ectropis grisescens. The sequence goes on from CM029786.1 coordinate 13,201,806, forward strand.
ACAGAATTTACTGAATGTCACATCTAAAATCAGGTACCAAACTGTTCCTATAAGTCAGGATGGTCAAACGGAATATAAAGTACTTCAGTATAATTGTTGAGTAAGAAATTTTGTGGCCGTGATAAGTTAAGTACCTTTATCGATTAAGTTTAAAAAATATATATGAATCACAAAAAAAAAATATTGAAAAAGAAATATAAGTGGAAATATAATGAAAATAAATCAAAACAATTTATATTTATAATGGTATTTGGCACAGGGGAGAAGTTGTTGCGGTTGTCTGCTTTTGTTAGCCGAGAATTCTTCTAGGTTCCAGTAATATACAATAAATTTAATATTCATGTATATTGCTGGAGTTTTTAATGACTTTGAGTGGCAATAGTCGATAGCTGTGATTGCTCTTTTTTGTGTTAGGTATCATTATTATGTTAAGAATATTGTAAATCAAAAGCTTTCCATGTTTTTGACACAGAATTCTGTTTTGTGTAGGGGCCATGTAAAGTGATTATATTACTAACCCTGAGATCGCTGAAGGGCCGATCGATTGGCAGGACAGGTAATGCTATTGCCAGCGAGTAGATGCTACTGGTGTTGAAACAGGTTACCTGTACCTGCCGACTATAAAAAAAGGACTTGTGACCTACTTGACAGAATACTGCTGATCTCGACTATTGAATTTAACGATCGGTCGGGGTTCTCACTCCGTAGTCGCTTTTCAAATTGGCCGGGCGTGTAAGTCCCCCCTGTACAAAAAACAAAACTGGACCAGTTTGAATAGTATTCTATGGATGGGGTTCTGCCACTAAAACAAACGGGGCATCACGGGGTTCTCACTCCGTAGTCGCTTTTCAAATTGGCCGGGCGTGTAAGTCCCCCCTGTACAAAAAACAAAACTGGACCAGTTTGAATAGTATGCTATGGATGGGGTTCTGCCACTAAAAACAAACGAGGGGCATCACGGTGTTCTCACTCTACAGTCGTTGTTCAAATTGGCCAGGATGTGTAAGGCCTCGTTAATTATTAAAATATAAAACCTTGGTTTAGTTTGAACAGTACTCTGTGGATGGGGTACAGCCACTAAAAACACGAGGCACGGCGTTCTCATCTGGTATTGCTGTCAAAGCCATCTACGGAAAATTATGCGAATATACTACGTATATACGAAAACTGATCCGGCTTGATTAGCAATCTACAGGAAGAGAAATGCCACTAAACTGAAATAAAATGAAAGAAAGAAAAAGTATAGAACCTTATGTATATGTACTATAAGTAATATATCCATATTAACAACTTTTTTTTGTATAAAAAAATACATTAGTAAAGTTTAACACCTAAGCTAGTATAACTACATAGTAAACTATTGAGCATTCACGTGCTTCGGGACGCAGCACAGTCAGTCTGGCCGTGTTAGGTTAGGGGTTCCAAGGAACCCCTAACCTAACGTTAAAAGTGAATGAATGTGTGTTTATTATCGATCAAATCGAGAATTATATGATATTGTTATGTAAAAAGAAAGGAATTGATGTATTTCCGGAATCATATTATAATATAATATTGTTATAAATGATAAGGTTAAATATAAGAAATAAATAATATTGTATAACGTATATTAATAACGAGTAAGTAATTCAACGTGGTCAAATCCACCGCCTATTCCGCCACTACTTGTTAGTGTGTAGTCGGAGGGGCGGCGCTATGACTTTGGTGAGTGGGGTTGATTACGACTAGTATAAAAGCGAACGTCGTTCTGTTCGGGTTCTCTTGTATATTATTCTCTTGGTCTTACTTATTGCTCTTGCTATTACGCTGGCTCTTATGTATTGTTATCTCTTGCTGTTCTTGTTCTCCAACGGTTGACACATTGTAAAGATAAGTATTATAACTATTATCTAAGGTTTACTTGTGTAGGTACAGATTATGTATGTGATGGCGCAGAGTTTTCTTGGCCACATTCTTTCTCTGTCGTTTAGGGATTTGCGAAAGTGGCATTAGTCTTTTAATATGATGAGAATACCCTCTTGGGGTTTATCAGTAATATAACGATGAACTAAGATTAAACAACATTCAAGTATCATCAATTGGTTCTTTCTATTCATCCTACTACCTTTAAGTAAATAACAGCACATTCACATCTAAGCTCACAGAATTAAGGCTATCCTGACATAAAATTACAATCTGGTGTATTTCCATCCGTTTGGAAAACTGCTCATATAGTACCCATTTTTAAATCCGGCGAGAAATCTTGTTGCAATAATTATCGTCCAATTAGCATCTTGTCCTGTTTAGGTAAAGTATTTGAATCAATAGTGGTCGATGTCCTTTATCGTCACTTTTCTCAACACATAACTCCATCTCAACATGGGTTTGTCCGAAATCGATCTACGACCTCTAATTTACTAGAATATAAGAATTATATATGCGGTGCTTTTGCTAAAAGAGTTCAAGTCGACAGTATATACACCGACTTTGCAAAAGCCTTTGACAAGGTTGACCATAAGCGCTTAACTTGGAAGTTAGCTACATATTTTGGGGTACATGACAATTTACTAAGATGGCTCGAATCTTATTTAAGCAAGCGAAGTCAGTTGGTTGCAATAAAGGGATTCTTATCTTCACCTGCAGCTATCACCTCGGGCGTCCCTCAAGGCTCGCATCTTGGCCCGCTACTTTTCATTGCCTTCATCAATGATCTTGTTGACAAATTTAAAAGTCCTTGTCTCTTATACGCCGATGATCTTAAACTATATTCAACTGTTCGCAGTGTTAGTGACTGTGAAATGCTACAATCTGATATTGATAACCTATACAGATGGTGTGAAGATAATGGTATGTTCCTAAACGTCAAAAAATGCTTTGTTATATCCTTCACCGCTAAAACGAATAAAATCAATTATAATTACGTACATAAAGATCATTGTTTGGAGAGAAAGGTGGTGATAAAGGACCTCGGAATCATACTTGATGAGAAATTTACTTTTAGAGATCACTATGATTATATTATTACTAGATGCAATAAACTCTTAGGCTTTATTCCTCGTATCACCAAAGACTTTCAAAGTCCTTTCAGTTTTTAAATTTGTATTACTCAATGATACGTATCCTTGAATACAACTCTGTCATATGGTCACCTTTTTACAAAGTACATACAAAGCGCATTGAACGAGTCCAGAGTAAATGCCAGAGTAAAAAGTATACTCAGTTATAGACTGGGATTAAAACGACAACTGCAATCATATACTAAAAGATTAGAAAAATTTAAAACTCAATCGCTTGAATCCCGTCGCACATACATAGACCAAGTTCACCTTTTTAAAATTGTGCATTCATATATTGACTCTCAGTCACTTCTCTCAAGTATTAACTTAAACATTAAATACAGAAGTCGTGATCCTTACGCTAAGACCTTTATGTTGCAGGTTCATAAGAACAACACTTCATACTACAATCCCATTGTTAGAATGTGTCGCCACTACAATGAAATTGCTAATAGGAATTCAGATTCCATTGATATTTTTGATCGCAAACTATCTAAATTTAAGGCAGATATCAGAAAAATTGTATTCACATCTCATCCACCTATTAAGTATAAACGAAAATCTCTTTGGTTATAACTTGTTATTATTCTTATAATTTCCTTGTTTCTAATTATCTATCTTTTCCTTTTTAATCAACCCTTTTTTATTGTTAAACTCGTAACAAATACTAGTACATATAATCATGCTGTATACGTATCCATTAGGAATACTGTCTAGATCTAAACTTAAGTTCTAATCTAACTATACACTGTATCGGCTGTATTCTGTTGTACGTATTAAATAAATTAAAAAAAAAAATTGTCATTACAGCACAGAATCCTAACAGATTCTAACACACGCAAAATCAAAATTCTTAACTTCATAGGATGGAAATAGTAATAACAAGAAATCCTTGTATAATATTTAATCGGTGTATTAATAAATTATTTTAACATTATAATACATGTGTTTATTATACGCGAAGATTTCCGAAGCTAAGACAACAATAGTGGGGATTTTTCCTTAAGACTGGGAACACGCACACCAACGTGAGTAATTTGACAACGTCGGTGAGGTACGCCAACGCATACATAACTAATTACTGGCCTCACAGTGTCGTTCACGAAGGTTTCATCTGTTTGAAAGTCTGTGGTTGCCGTCTACGAAGCTGCCACGAAACGGACATTGGCAGAAATGTGACAACTAAAAGTCACAACACGCGCCATTCATCAAGAAGCTGAAGTTTGGCCCCTATCTCTTTGTTTGACGGCCTATCATTTAACGTGTCTTTGGCGGAATTGTGGGGCTAATCCACAAAGAGCCATTCATGAAAAAAAAAAAGAAGTTGAAGATGAATCAAATATTTTATTTGTCGTTCATATTGGTGTTTTTTTTCTTGTGTTACGTTGTTTTTTGTGTTTTCCTCGTTCTGTTAGCTTCAATTGAGTTACAAACATTTTGAAATTATACTTTGGCAAAATCAGCAGTGACTGTTCAACAATTCAACATGGAATCGCGAAAATGTTATGTTATGGACTGTGAATCAATCAGACGCACGCTTCGTCTTATTGACATACTAAAAAGCGACAACTTGAGGAAATCTTGACTCTCTTTTCTAATGAACGTGAACGTCGAATTCAGTGGCCTAATGATTGAACAATTTTATTAGTGTATAATATAAACGAGTTTGCTAAATTCCAAACAAGTGGGTAAATAAAATTAGTTTCCTTGAAACAAATTTATTTTATTGTACATAATGTCGTTTAGATTTGTTTTTCTTTAAATATGTTGTTTTCTACTATGATGTAATCTAACGTCAATATATTTTTCGATAACAGCTTTTAAAAATCTGATCTATTTACTTATTCTCTATCTAAGGTTAGGTACTGTACTCGGTAGGAAAAATAGTTCATCTGTCAAAGGTAGGTGCGTTGGTCATTTAAAAAAAATAAAATATGTGCGCTTAAGACTGCACGGCAGAAGTGAAAACTAAAATAAGAAATGTCTCATTCATTATAATAATTAAAAATAAAAATTATTTAGAAATTGAAAATTATAATATACCTAGTAAGTAGTAAGCACAGCTGCATAAAGAAATCCACCCATTGTTTTGATTTCGACAAGTTTGTGAAACCAAGAGTATTCTGATGCCAATAACACATTACGTGGCGTGCGCAAAGAAATGTTGCCTTCATAAATAAAATCGACTCATCCGTTCGGGATAACTCCGCTGGATTAGATATTTTGGTACCGGGATAATTATGCCTGATCCGCCGGAATATCAGATTCGTTTTCCTGGATGGCAATCCCTATTTACCACGTTGTGTAGGTACTTGGAATTGAAATATACTAAACAATCTATACTTCTTATATACTACTAGCTGTTACCCGCGACTTCGTCCGCGTAGAATTTTGATTTGTTTTGTGTGTAAATTCACTGTTTTCAAAAAATGGTAAAAATGTAGAGTTGTTGTCTTACTTTGTTTATTATAGTTCTAATAATAACTCCGTAGTTATTTTTGTATATTTCACTCTTTACCAGGGAATACAAACATAGTTTATGTGAATTCTTACAAAAACAATAATTTTGGCAAATTAGTAACGTTGCGTCGCGTCGGCAGAGTTTTAGTCAGCTGTATGCCGATTCAGAGTATATACCTTATGCCGCCAAAACCGGCTGACATACAAAATACCTTAAAATCTTTCGTGTTTATCGTCGTTATGTTATGCTATGTTGTGTTGTGTTGTGTTGAGTTGTGTTCTGATCTGTTTCGTGACGTAAACGTGACGTAAACGTGACGTAAACGTGACGTAAACGTGAAGTAAACGTGACGTAAACGTGACGTAAACGTGACGTAAACGTGACGTAAACGTGACGTAAACGTGACGTAAACGTGACGTAAACGTGACGTAAACGTGACGTAAACGTGACGTAAACGTGACGTAAACGTGACGTAAACGTGACGTAAACGTGACGTAAACGTGACGTAAACGTGACGTAAACGTGACGTAAACGTGACGTAAACGTGACGTAAACGTGACGTAAACGTGACGTAAACGTGACGTAAACGTGACGTAAACGTGACGTAAACGTGACGTAAACGTGACGTAAACGTAAACTAAGAACTATTTGTGTTTCAAATTGCAACAAAATCTAATAAGGCGTTCCGATATTAAATGTATACTTGATCCTTTAGGAACTGTGTATGTTTTCGGGACAGTAAATAGCCTGTTTTATTTTGATGTTTAAATCTGTGTTTCGAATTGCAACAAAATCGATCTAGGCTCGAGTTAGGATCGAGTTAGGCGTTCCGATCTTACATTTATTTATACTTGATCCCTAAGGAACCGTGCATGATTTCGGGATAAAATAAGCCTATGTGTTATTCCAGACTATAAGCTATCTGTGTACTAAGTTTCAGCTCGATCTGTTGAGCCGTTTGAGCGTGTTTGAGCAACAAACATCCAAACATTCATACATTGAGATTTATAATATGAGTAGGAAGTAGGATTTCATGCAAATATGTCCAAGGAATAAAAGTTTCATGCAATCGTTCATCCCTAATTCATCGCTTTAGGGGTTGAATTTAGAGAAATCTTCCTTAGTGGCTACGTACGCTATAAAAATAATATATGTGTGAAATTTAAAGTGTGTCCTAAGGTTTCGTCCTGTGCGTTAATATAAAACTTTCATCCCTTGTCTAACACTCTTAGGGGACGAATTTTGAAAAAAAGTACTACATAGCTCATTATTTTGGCCGTACTAAGTACCTAAGAAATTTAATGTAAATATGTCCAAGGAATAAAAAAGTTTTTATACAAACTTTCATCCCTTATTTCATCCCTTGGAGGGTTGAATTCTGTCAAACTCTCATTATTTTGGCAGTACTAAGTACCTAAGAAATTTGATGTAAATATGTCCATGGAATAAAAAGTTTCTATACAAACTTTCATCCCTTATTTCATCCCTTGGAGGGTTGAATTTTGTCAAATGCTGTAATACGTGTCTCATGATTTTAGCTAAACTCAATTTTTATGAAATTTCATGCCAATATATCTAAGGAATAAAAAGTTTCATACAATAATTCATCCCCTATTTCACCCCCTTGGCGGTAGAATTTATCAAAATCCTTTCTTAGCGGATGCCTACGTCATAACATCTACTTGTGTGCCAAATTTCAGCCTGATCCCTCCAGTGGTTTGGGCTGTGCGTTGATAGATCACTATGTCAGTCAGTCAGTCAGTCAGTCACCTTTGAGTTTTATATATATAGATATACTAATATTATAAAGAGGAAATATTTGTATTTTTGTATGTTACGAATAAACTCAAAAACTACTGGACTGATTTCAAAAATTCTTTTGTCAATAAAAAGCTACCTACATTATCAGTTATCACTGAGTAACATAGGCTATGTTTATCACGAAAAAACATGAGATATCCTCGGGATTTTTTTACTAAAACCATCGCAAGGTATAAAAATAACAGACATAAAATGGCTTTCATCGTATACGCTGCGGAAAGTTCTAACAATAGACCAAAACAATGTTCTACAATATTATACAGCGTATATTAAAATCTACAAAAAACCTCGCGAGACCATATTATGTCTAACTACCGTAATTACGTCGCTACAACTACTTTTTTACATTTTAAAAGTAGATAAAAATGCCTATCAAGGCCCACAGTTAAGAACCACATCTAAGTTCCATAAACCATCACTGGCAACACGCACTGGTTAAAGACTTTCGTCTTTAGTCATTGGCGTATTCTGGACTCAAAGATGTGCCGAAGTTTCCCGAACGCTGCCCATCCGAGTTGGATCCTTCGCTGGACCTCTTTGTCGAAATTGGATCTACCTAATTGGATCTTTTGACACAGGTAGACGTATTCGTCAACAACTTCGAGTGTGGTATTCACAACAATAACTGATACAGGTGAGACATGAACATTTTCTTGTCCAAATTCATCCTCAAACCTACCTGTTGGGATACTCTACTGAGGTCGCTGAGCATAGCATCAAGGTCCTCCAGTGACTCCGCCACAATGACTATGTCATCGGCAAACCGAAGGTGAGTGATTCATTTGCCGTTGATATTGATGCCATATCTGTTCCAGTCCAGTAACTTGAAAACACCTTCCAGCGCGGCAGTGAACAGTTTCGGAGATATAACATCTCCCTGTCTCACGCCTTTCTGTAGCTGGATATGTTTTGTGCACTGGTCTTGTAATCGGACAGACATTGTGGCTTTACTGTAAATACACTTCAACACTTCGATATAGCGATAGTCGATGCGGCATCGCTGGAGAGACTGAAGCACTGTCCAGTTCTCGATGGAATCGAAGGCTTTCTCATAGTCCACATACGCTATACATAGTAGCCGATTATACTCCTCGGGTTTCTGTATAATTTGCCGAAGCGTATAGATGTAGTCTATGGTACTATAGCCTTTTTGGAAACCGGCTTGTTCGGGTGGCTGGAAGTCGTCAAACCTGCGTGCGAGACAATTCGTGATTACCCTCGAAAACAACTCATTAACGTGGCTCAGAAGTGAGATGGGTTTGTAGGAGCACGTACGTGTACGTGCCACATATAGTATATAAGTGGATGACAGCGGAGAGCGAGCTAGTCTCTCGCCCCGCGTCACTTGTACAGTTAAGAACAATATAATCAGCAGTTTATACAGTGACGTGGTTTCATTTCCATCTCCAATACCAGTAACACCTACAGGTCTGTAGTTCTTCAACAAGGTGTTGTCACCTTTTTTGAAGAAGAGCACCACCACACTTCTGCTCCACGCTTCTGGCGTACTACCGTCAAGTATGACGGAGTCGAACAGCTTCTGGAGGACTATAAGTACCGGTTTTCCACCCGCTCTCAGAAGCTCAGTCGTAATTCCGTCGTCGCCAGGTGCCTTGTTGCTTTTAAGTTATTTGAGGGCCATCCTAATATCATACAGGCTGAGTTCCGGGATTTTTTCGGTAAAGTGTCGGATTAGCTTGGCTCTGGGGTCTTTTGCCATGCTAACGACAGGTTGTGCTTGCGTAGAGGTGTATAACTGTTCATAGAACCTCTCAATCTCCTCCAAAATCTCAGGCTTCGACGAGACGACGTTACCACTATCGGTCTTCAGTTTGGTCAGCTGACTTTGCCCAAGAGATAAATTTCTTGCGAGCACTTTCGAGCCTTTGTTCTGCTTGATTGCTTCTTCAATACTCGAAGTATTGAAGCAGCGTACGTCGCGTCGCACACAAGTAGAGATCTGTCTATTGAGCCGTCTGTGTACCGTCATGTCGACTGAAGACTGCAACCGCATATCATTGAGCATAATTTGGTCGGAGCGTGGACTTCATTTGACGTGATCTTTCGAACTTAATGTTTAGATTCAGCGTGCTTCTTACGATACGGTGATCGCTGCCGGTTTTAATCCTGCTGATCACAGAGACATCGCTGCTGAATATTTGCCGTTTAGTCGTCATAATGAAGTTGATCTCATTTTTTGTGAAACCGGCTGGGCTAATCCAGCTCCACTTTCTTTGCGGCTGTTTCTTGAAAAAGGAGTTCATCATAAAGAGGCTCTCCTTTTCCAAGAAATCCGCTAGACGTTGCCCTCTTGGGTTCCGCTGCCCATATCCGAAATTCCCCACTCTCAACTCATCACCGCTGCGTTTGCCCAGTTTCGCGTTGAAGTCTCCCATCACAACTGTGAAATGTGTTGGCGAGACATGTATGGCTTTGGAGATGTCCTCATACATGCTCCCAACCTCTTCGTCGGGATGTGTCGAGGTCGGTGCGTATACTTGTATGACCTTTAATGAATACCGGTCGCTAATTTTAAGTACAAGGTATACAACCCTGTTCGACACACTCTCGATCATTATCACGTTGTTGACGAGAGACTTGCGGACGATAAAACCGACACCCCCTTGGGATTGTTGATCTGCCTCCCGGTAGTAGAACAAGTTGCCGGATTCGAGGGTTATCCTGTCCTCGCCCTGTCTACGGATTTCGGATAACCCTATGATATCCCAGTGCAACTTGTCTACTTCTTCTTCCAGCTCCACAATATTTTCGTCAGCCCTCAGCGTCCGTGCAGTAAATGTTGCCAGGTCGAGTCGTTGGGTTTGGTGGCGGGGCGTCTGCCGGGGATTCTTAGCATCCCATGCTCCGCCGGAACCAAGGCTGCCACCAGCGCCTGGAATAACGGAGCCGCCGGGGACTTGGGGCCGTTTCTTTTTTGTGACCATCATATGGGGGGGTATTTGCCATAGTCACCACGCTTGGCAGGCGGGTTGGTGATCGCGGAGCCAGCCTTTCGCACCGAAGATGCCGCTGCACGTCATCGGCCTGGTCAATTTAGGACTGGTTAAAATAGATATACCGCTATTGGTTCGGTCGTCAGAGCCTCGTTAGTTGGCAGCAGGGTGTACCACGCGCAGGAGAGGTTGACAATTGGGGAAGCTAGGTGTTTAGCGCTTCCCCCTTACACCCCTTAAAGAAATATAATAACAGAAAAATATTTTTCTGACAGTAAAAATAATTTACACAACAAAATGTCAGTTAAATATAAGTATAAATGAACATGCGAAAAAAATGTCAAGTAATTTTTACTTAGGTAAATATATAATAATTAAAATGTCAATATATACTAGTAATAATAACTACAATTGTGATATCTAAAGTTGTAGTTCAAATTGAATGATACGTCTAACTTTTGTGCGCAATAAATTCATTATAGCTGTAGAACGTCTGCTCAATAAGCCAACGCTTGAGCTTTGACTTGAAACTGCCAATACTTGGTGTTGAAGTTATTTCTTTGGGCAGCTTGTTATATACAGTGGGATCCATGACGTACGTTGACCGGGCCGATTTCTCGAGCGTGCGGGGTACCTCAGCAAATTTATTCGCACTGCGAATACTGACGAGTGTTTTATAAGAGGCCTGGTTTAATCACACATAAACCGCCACTTGAAATATAACGAGTTACGGCAATGACATGATTCCAAGCCTCTTAAAATACGGCCGTGCGGATTCGTCTTGTGGGATTTTAGCAATTGCTCGGACTGCGCGCTATTTCAATTTAATTTTGCAATTTAAATGCTCGCTCCCACTCCGCAGCTCTGCCGTAAAGCTCAGCCCCGTATTGCAGCAAGGAGTGAACTGTGGCAAAATAGCACGCTCTCACCACATCGGCCGGCACAAGCGACTCGGCTCAGAGCGAAGCAAGCGCTCCCCAACCTCCCGCACAGTTTATCAATGTGAGCCTCCCATGTCAAACTGCGGTCGATGTCGAAACCGAGGAAGGTTGTCGTTTCCTCCTGAGCAATCATCTTATCTTCGCCTTTTACTGTCATTGCTGGTATTTTGATGCCCTGATAACGAAAAAGGCATAAAGTGCGTTTTCGCCAAGTTTAGTGCCAGGCCGTTGGCTCTAAACCATTTCGCAAATTGGGATGTTACCTGGTTCACTTTTAGCTCTAGGCAACGTCAATACGTTACAAATACGCCACAATTGGCGACTGTGACTACAGCAACAACATCGTCTGCGTACATAAATATATCCGCCACAGTCACAGCAGCTGGCAGGTCATTCATGAGCAGAGAGAATAATATGTTCGAAACTGAGAAACCCTGTGCCACCCCCATAACTGAGGTCAGGGGATCAGATTTTTCAACGCCACCACAAGCTACCACGGTTTGCGACCTGTTTTGCATTAGATCGGTCAGAAGCGCGTGCGCCGTATCTCCAACACCATAATGCCACAGTTTTGTAGCGAGGGTGGCGTGGTCGGCGACATCGAACGCTTTTGACAGATCGCAGCAAATGATCGCCACGTGCTGCTTCTCTTCCCGGGTCTGCAACACTCGGTGTACTACCTCCCGCGCTAGCGACTTCGTCGAGCGGCCTTTACGGTAGGCGTACTGTCGATCAGAGAGAGCTTCGGTAGACTCCAGGAAGTTAGTCAGACGGCTGCTCAATCCATTTTCAAAGATTTTTGTACCACCGGTATTATCGATACGGGTCTGTAACTATCCATATCCTCTCGTTTGCCTTTACCCTTATAGAGGAGACACCTTACTGAACTTCATCGTGGTGGGGTAACATCCGTCTCGTATGCATACATTAAAACACTTCGCCAGGACAGGTGCTAGTAAGCATATCGCCGTCCTGATCAGTTTCATGGAGACGCCATGTACGTCCTTTGAAGTCTTCGCTGATATGCGGGTGGTCACAATACGGAACACTTCATCGGCGGTAAATCGCAGCAGGCGCATCGAGCTTATAATGATGTACTTAATGAAAATATGATGTAACATCTCTCTTTTTTATTGTAATTTGTGCAGGATATAACGATGCAAAACACCGTCATAGGCGAGTTCGTAATGCGGCCGGTAAGTTGCTAAGTCATACAACGACTGATGTAAAATTAGCTGGCGTCTGGCGTTTTGTCTGTTGTTGAGTGGGGCCCTTTTTGAACGCTGGCCTAAAATCTTTCGTTTCAATATCGCTGATCCGGCAAGGGATCAATAATATGACGAGCCAACATATTGTCTGCTGGGTCGAATCATCAGGATAACTCTGATGGAACAACGTCGAGCCATATGGTGCGCTCGGCTAATAAACTCATCGAGTCAGAAAGTATTTGAGGATGACCTGAGAGGGGTGGTTCGTATTTTGTTATCTGATGATATATACGCACGTCAGGACCCTGAAACGTTAACAGAGCTGATGTTGAAACACCCGGCTCCATCCCGGCCCCTTAGCTTCCCCACCAGAGCCAGACATATCTGTTACTCTTTAATCATCAAGAAATATCTTACAAAGTCAATAAAAAACTTACTCAAAGTGATTAGCAGTATCTAATTAAACTTTGTTATATTACGAAGTTATAACCATTTGCTGCGGTATGTAACAATATTTACATTTATAAACACCTATCCATTATTAATTATCGAATAAGAGCGCGACGCGTACAGATTTTGTTTTAGAAATCTGTGGCGACGCGACTCTTATCACAAATTCTCGGAGTCGCCAAAATTCACCGCCGCCCGCGCCCCTTCGCCCGCGCTGTGCTGCTAACGCCTCGTCACGGGAGTAAAAATCACGTACACATACGCACACTACGAACTTTTCCTCGAAATTCCTTATTATGCATTACCACAAATACCAACCACTTACACATTTTTAATGTAAAATCTCAACAATACAACTAGACTCTTGGTTTTACTATTACTTGTTGTAGGTATGATTACCAAAAGGTACAAATATGAGATGTTGTGCAGCTTGCTCCACGTATATAAAAACAAACGAGTTACATCGATGCACAAAATATGGCGCGCAATATTACTCAACATGTGTCGGGATTAAAAAAGATAAATATATACCGGAAGAAACTACATGAAATTGACCGAACATGGACTTGCCCGGAATCCAACACTCAAAAACGAAAACGGCATGTCCGAAATGATGATGTCCCAAGGTAGATGCAAATAAGCCAAGATGCAAATACTTCTATAAATACTTCGAATAACCAAACTAGTGACATTATCGACACTTCCACAATATTCCTATTACCTGCACTGTCCATGCATAAGTACATACCTAAAGCGCGCGTCCCTTTTGTTGGACTTTGGTCAAAAATTCGGTAGAACTTTTGCCGAAACCAAAAGCGGAGCCGTAGGAACCTATATTTTTAACCAATATAGAAATGGTTACTGAATCTCCGGATAAAAATAACATTGAGGCGTAATACTCCATAGGCTTAACACTTGAGGGAACTCAAAAGACAAATTACAAACGACTTACTGATTTGGATATCCTGGTCCAGAGTCCTGCCAATTACAGGCACGCTGGGGTAAACACGAATCGATTCCTTTACAATGGCTTCGATATATTGGAGCTTAGACAAGTCTCCCTTATCTATGACACTCTTTGAATCTCCGAGGACTTCAAATATTCTGGAATTTTAAAAAAAATTACTTATTTTTTTTTACAAGATTCAGAATCGTTAATCAAAACACTTCATTCTACTCATTGTAAATAAGTTTTAATTTCAATTTATTCCAGAGATAGCAAAAAATAGTGAAAAAAACCATTAAGGTATAGGATAAAATGATTTGTTTTATTGATAATGGTAATTTTAGCACGACTTTTTTAACTTATGTAGTTAAAGTTTCTTGTTGTCTTTGTCTATATGTTCGCACTGCTGGGACTCGGGGCCTTCTCTCGCAAGGAGAGAGTCAAAGTCGTAATCCGTGACGCTGGCGGATTTGTGGATAACTCGTGACTTCTAGGTACATGTTGGTCCCCACGATGTTTTCCGTCACCGCTTTAAATTAGCGGCATCAGGCATATATTTGACTTCGAAAAGACAGTGGTGCGCGTGGTTTTGAACCCGGGCTCTCGGACGGGAGTCACCGTTCTCCCGAATAGACCAGCCGTAACTTATGATACATCATAACTGAATATTTCGGTACTACTCGTTCGGTTCGTTTGTTCGGTATACTCGTTACTTGAATGTCATCTGTGTTTTGGGAGCTGCGAATTTAAATTTTGTGTCTGATTCATACAAATATTGTATGTCATGATACAAAAACAAAAACTCACTCTTTGTAAGCTTTCTCCTGTACTTCTGGATGTGAGCCAAGAAGAGTTAACGCAATTGTCAGGGTAAACGCAGTGGTGTCGTGGCCTGCCGCTATGATGGTGCTAGTCTCTCCTAAGATCTGCTGATCAGTTAGGCTGGGATTGTCTTTGGCCAGTTCAATTATCAGGTCAAGAAATGTTCTGCGTTTGCCTGAAAAGTTATAAGCAAGCTGTTATTACTAGTAGCATGATCCATTTTAGTTGGTCGTCCTATTTAATTATTATTTATGTTCTAATCAAGTCTACTTAATATTATATTATACCAGTACCCAGTAATTTATATTTTTTTACTTAAGATACGGTTTTATAATGTACATATACGGTTTTATTTGTAGTGGTAGGACTCTTGCCAGAGTCCGCCTGGGGAAGTACCACACCTTTTCCAGTTATTCTACCGCCAAGCAGTAATGTGCAAACATTACTGTGTTCCGGTTTGAAGGGCAATGTTTTCAGAGAAATTACAGGGCTTAGAGATATAAGATCTTAGATCTCTGGGTGACGAGCGCAGTGCAGTGCTAGGTAATGATTTGGACTCTTCGTGTTCCAATAGCTGCGTGTCACTATGCTGTTATGTGTCAGGCATGTTGCTTACCATCAGGCACATGTCCTGATCGTCTCGTCACTCCTTATTTAAAAAAAAAAAAAAAAAAAAATATGAAGCATTACAAAAACCTTAAGCGCCTTCGGCAGTGGTTAAAATTTTAAGTGCGGACCCTTTTAACAACACGTGCTGTGTTTAGGATAACATCGATGAGGATAACCACTTTCTGTATCTGACTCTTGATCCAACTGTCTAGCGAAAGATTCATGAGATGCTGGTAGAGTCTTTTCGCTGTAGGGCTGTAATCGGAAGTATGGTGATCGCATCACATAGTTATGTCATATGGCAGTAACGCTTTTTCCTGACCTTGTACTTATAGACCTTACCTTACTGCACAGCGGACGTGCCTGCGCAAGACCATTATTTCATTTTATTTTTTTGAAATAAATCAAAATTGCAAACTGTATTAATATAATTATATAATATATGACGACGTGAAACCCCTGAATATACGGAACCTGGAGTCGATAACAATAGTTAAATATGCCTTACCTGATTTAAGATAGTTTTGAAAGCTTTTGTTATCATGTTTTGATTAATTACTACTGTTTAATTTCGTAACAAGGCGAAGTTAGGGTTTGTTGCCGTTTTGATAACAAACCATAACTCGTACTTCATTTAATTTCAGTTTTATAACTCAATTTCAATGGCTAAATTCATTACTTGATTTATAAATGCATCAAGTTTAGTCTTAAAGTATTTTGGTTGAAGTCTCACTTTAAGAGAACGTTTATTTGCAATGAGAATTGCAAAGAAGAGACGTGGCGCTGTAAATCGAGAATGAATAGTTATAGAATGGTTTCGGCATAGTTTCATGTTAAAAATAAACATCTAAAATGTTAAAATGAATTTACAAATATTGATAAGAGTCTGTGTACTACTTTTCACCAGTTTTATTTAAAAGTTTGGTCAATGTGATGTCTTTGAAAAGACGACGCCATCTTATTTTAACAAGTGATAAAAGGGCATGTCTTTGAGAAGACTGAACACATTTTTCCATGGATTGTCGAGTAGACAAGTCACCTGATATCTTGTGAGTACCTACATGTGTTTTTCAATGTAATTTTAATGTGCTAATTAAGGTGTAAATTTAGCGTTCGTTAGCTTGTGTTAAATTTAAAGTTATTAGAATAAATTGTTAATCCTATTTTGAGTTCGTCATTTGCAAATGAGTGAATCTGAGGATGGAGGTGGTGACGTCGGGTGAGCCAACGTCACCATTTCTAAAAACATCTATAACCCTGGTGCTCCGTTATATACAATAAACAAAATGTATTTAATTTGAAATTAGTACAAGAACAAACTTGAAACAACTCGCGGAAGTATAAAAAATACACATGTAATATCATAAAATAAGTTTGTTACTTTAATCCTTGTAAAACTAGTTCTCAATGTTTATCATAAACTAAAAGCACTCCAATTGAATCACTCAATGACGCTAACAATTATTTTACATCCATAGGAGAAAACCTTGCAGACGTACCATTAGCAAAGTTGAACAAAACAGATACTGAACTAGCAAAGGCTGCATTGAATAGTGACACCTCACCTTCTGGTTCACTTTCGCTATTTCTAACAAACACTTAACATACTATTGCAAAATTTTAAGTCTAACAGCGCGCCTGGATGGGATACTATCTCTACTTTTTTTTTACTATAATAGTTACGCACTTGACTACCGTCTCGCCTGATGTTGAGCGATGATAAGATCTACGATGGAGCGTGCTTACCTAGAAGAAACCGATTCACTATCGATTTGAAGACACCAAGATTGTAACCATCGGGGAAAACCCACTCGGGCAACCCATTCCACAACCTAGACGTTCTTATCACAAACGTGGAGTTAAATCTCTTCGTTCGGGTTTTTGGAACATCAACCATGAAACGATGTCACCCTTTTGTGGAACGAGAAGTCTGATAAAAGAAAGGGCAAGGTGGTATAAGATCATGCAGATCAGTTGGACACTCTCCGAAGTGTATCCGATAAAAACCCGATAAGCTAGCGATCTTGCGGCGATGATCAAGACTTTGAAGTCTTTTACGCACAAGAGTGTCATTGCCTATGAGTCTTTTGGCACGTCTCTCAATCGATTCCAGAGTCCCCAGCTGATACTTACCGATCTATCCCAAAGGTGCGCACAGTACTCCATACAGGAGCGAATCTGTGCTTTGTATAACGTGAGCAACTGTTCAGCGTCCGAGCGGTGGTCCCCAGGTTGACCGACCTCGAGTGTGAGCCGAACGTCCACTACGGTGCGTTCGGGGTGTAGGTCGCCGAGTTGACTCACCACGAGCGGAGGTGCCGTATCCCGAGTATCAGGGAAGTTACGGCTGGCGGCTGGCTTGGCGGCTGGCCAAGTTGACCTGCCGCTGGTGGTGATGAGAGACTGGTGCTGTTGCTGCCAGTCCCGAGGTAAATTTGATTTGAATAAATTGATGGTTTTTATATACAAAATTCATATGACGGTTTAGAGTTGTGAAATAGCTTATGTAGTAGTTTTGTTAGTGGAATGTAAAATGTAAAAGGTTAGTAAAATTATTACAAAGTAAACAATTTAGTGATCGAGATGCTGACTCATATTGGTGTTACACGTGTATGTTGCCGTAATATCAGTAAGGGCGAGCTCCAAACAGTATGGACAATTTGGAAAATTTTACTAGATAGAAAAAAATCCTTAAGTTACCCCTTCTCAAATAGTTTTTTCAAGATTATGACTAAACTATTCAATTTTTACACAACATTCGCGGCGGCGTGGGCCGGCCCGGTGGCGGCGCAGTGACAGCTGTCGCGAGCGGGCTTGCCACTGGTCCAGCGTTTCGCAGTGGTACGGGCCTACCTGGTGGTGGCGTAGTACTTAACGGTCGGCGCGGGCCGCCCCAGTGACGACACAGTAATGGCTGGCGCGGGCTGGCCCGCTGGTGGTGCGGTGTTGCGCGGCGGCAGCGCGCGTGGTGGTGTGGACCTTGCTGTGCCACTGACACATAATATGTGGGGGCCAGCGGCACAGTAGGCGCGGTGCAAACTGTGGAAATCGGTGGATCTGTCGACGGTGACGGTTTTCGTGGCTTAAGTCTGGCCGTTGTCTTTGGTTAGTCGAACATGTCCGCACTTTCCAGATTTCCTGTGCTTTCGAGTTTCTCGATTTTTTCGAACAATTGTTCTAACTTGGAGGAATGCGTGCCCATCTTTTTATCATAGCTCGCTATAGTCATTACAGACATCAAACTGTACAAATTAAATGAGCATAAGAGAGACAGTAGGCGTCATAAGTCCCAGTTGTCCCACGCGCCATCACTGACAAACACTGCACATCACATCCTCAGCAACAGAGTGGTTTACAACTGGAACAGGTTGCCTGCGGATGTTATTTCGGCAAAGTCGTTAGACTCTTTTGAGAACTGGACAAATGGATAGTAAAAGACAAAATCATTTTAACAGACAATTACCTATAATTTGTTATTTCAAAACTGTGATATAGGCATATCAGCTAAAGCTGCTCGCCTATTATTAAATCTATACTTATAATAAAACTGTAACGGGTCGAATTCTGTACATTGAAGATATTTTGAAATTTTTTTTTTTTGGGCACTCCATAGTCGATACTGTGATGGCGAAACTGCATTTTTTTTCTTTCATGTCTGTCTGTCTGTCTTTCTGTATAGGGATCACGCATCACGCCGAAACTACTGATTCAATTCAGCTGAAACTTGGCATGATTTTAGTTTATACTAAGGACATTGCTGTAGGCTACTTTTGATCCCCAAATTCTGATCGGTTTTCTTGCGGGAGGGGGTGAAAGTCAGAATGTGTATTTGGTTGTAACTCATGTTTGCGTTGTTTGATTTCATTAATTCTTTTTTTGTTAGAAAGAACCCATTTTTTTATTGTCCCGTCAAAATTTGAACAATATCGGTCTGTTGGTTCGGAAATTACACAAACATTAAATAATAACGACACGCGCGGCACATACTAACTTCTAAGTATTCTGTGTATCACAGACGATCCACAGAATATCTAGATTCCAGATTCTAGAAAGTACCCACGTGATCGCGTCGCGTCGTCTTGGATGACAAAATAATTGACAAAATATATTTTTGCGTGGAAAAACAAACATCATTCGGTTATAATCGACTTCAAATAAGGAGGATGTTCTCAATCGGGTTGCATGTTTTTATTTGGTTTTATTTTACGCGATAACTCCGCTAATTGTTAGTTGATTTTGATAATTCCTTTTTTGTTTGGTAGAAAATACTTCAGAGGTGATCTTAGATATCGAAAACAGGGAGGTAGTTTTTCAAATATCAACAAAAAACTAAAATCAGCTTAGATTTATCTGTACGACATAGTTATACCTTCTTATAAAATTTAGTCGAATGACAGAATTAAATTACCTGTCATTGAAGTAGATTTTTGTATTTTGGAGAAAACATATCAGCAATAAGTAGCAGCATAAACAACCCATTAAATGGTCCCACAGCTGGGCGTCGGGGCCACTCTGGCCCAGTGTCGGTTGGTGGATGACATATGACTTAGAACTTAGATTATAGGTAGATTTCGGTTTCTTCGCGGTGTTTTCCTTCACCGTTTTAATTACCGGCATTACAAACATGACTCTGAAAAGATAGTGGTGCGCGTGGTTTTGAACCCTGGGTCTCCGGATCGACAGTCGCCGTTCTCCCGACTAGGTCAGCTGTAACTTACTAGACCAGCCGTAACTTATTAGAAAACGTATTATTTCAATCCAAATACTGTTTAAAATTTAAAGGTAGTGTTCAACAAGCTTCGGTGACCGAAGCAGACCGTTGTTAGGGTTCCGTACACAAAGGGTAAAAACGGGATCCTATTACTGAGACTTCGCTATCTGTCCGTCCGTCCGTCTGTCACCAGGCTGTATCTCAAGAACGGTGATAGCTAGACAGTTGAAATTTTCGCAGATGATGTATTTTCTATTCCCGCTTTAATCATGGCGGAACGTATCAAGTGATCGGGTTGAAATTTGAAATAGAATTAGAGTCTGAAAGAACACATAGACTAAACATTGCCTATGTATAAGTACTCTATGTATTACGTAACAAACATCCAAACAGTGACATTTATAATATTTACAGGACAACGTTGGAACGGCTGAACATATTTGGCAAATATTTGGATGGAATTCGAAACACACGTAGTTTGAACACAGAAATAACAAATCGGTTACTTATAGGTTACTGTAACGTAGGAAAGACTAAGCAAATTTGGTAGAAAATTGAAACAGAAATAACTCATAGTCTGAAATACCACATTTATGTATTTATTACTTATCAACCTGAAAAGAAGCATGGGCCATGAGGAAACAAATATTAACTATCACGTCAAAACGGCACAACGATATGGGTTGACATACGAAACACATATAGTGTAGAGTCTAAAATTTCACATGGGCTAATAAGTCTACATTTTCATTTAACTCCATATTAATATAAGCATATATTTTCGTAAGGAACTTGATGTGATGGTAAGGTAAAAGCCAAAAATGAAAAATATATGCACCCGTTTTGGCGTAGATAATATAGGTGATTTGCGTTCACAATCAAAATAACAAGCAACAAAATATTCTCATTAGACGGCGCTAATGCCAGTTTAAATCTAAAAGCACTAAAGGCCATTTAAATCGATGTTTTGCTATTGTGGTATGTATTTTTTCTTTCATCACTAGTTGGCGTTACTGGTATTCTATATTGTACTAATAAGTTTTTGCTGCTAAAAGGATTATGATGCCAAATTTGGATTCTTTCGTTCTTGATTTTTTTCTGTGTTACCTACAATTAAATTCATACATTAACATTTCACTAGGACTTGGCTTAGATTTACGGGTTCAACTTGCTTGAATATAATTAAAACTCAAAATTTTAATTATTTTGATTCCACACAGGCTTCGTTCAAAATTTTACTACGGCGAAGTCGCGCGTAACAGCTAGAAAACAGCTTGCGGATAAAAAGAAATAGGTAAGTAGGTATCAGATCATGCACATTAGCTTCAGACTTTTCGTGATATATCCTATAAAAATCCTACAAACTTAACACTTGCGGCTATGTTCGATACTACGAAACCTTACTAAGTATGTTTGATTTTGTTTAAAAAAAGAAAAATAAAGATGATAAAATTAAATAATTTTTTGTGTGGAAAAACAAACTCACTCAAACCCAAAGGTTTTTCAATGACTACTTATCCAAATATTTGACGTACGATACTTCCAATTAATGTATAAGTCCGTAACATCTGCTTACGCGCACGAAGTAGCGGGTTCAGCTAGTAAATAAATAAAATTTCGACTCAAGTGCCAAAAATCTGGGGGCACGGCAGTGCCCCGCCAAGTAGAGCGCGAAGCAAACACTGCCGCACCATCCTTTACTGGTACAATTTCACTGCATTTTCAGGCCCCTATTTGAGACCCTCTGGATAAGACCAGAACGCTAAAATTTTCGTCATCTAGTAAGCTATAATCACATATTTAAAATCCAAAATTTGAAGTCTGTACGTCATTTAGTTAATCGAAGTTAAGCGAAGGCAAAGTTTCGCATTTACGACACTCACTCATGATCATCAAAATAGAACTAGTACTTCCCATAAACTCAGAGAGCTGAAATTTGGTAAATTTGGTTGGTGCAATGGTGTTATGGAGCACCTGGTTTAATACCCTTGTGTACCCTTCAACGGCCAAGTCACACAACATTAACTGTAATAATAAAGAAATCGCAGTATGGAACCTCAAACTTGGCACGGCGTTGTCTAGATTTAATTACTTTTTAGAGATAAATATACAGCTCCATCGAGACTTGGCTAGTTTTTTACAGAATGTTTTTGGTGGGATGTTAGTTTACAGCTTTCAAGAACATTAATTTTAAACAAAAGATACCGCTAGAATTGAATCGCTCTTTAGAATAATGGGCTCAAACACGTACAAGTAAGGCAGCACTTCATAATCCGAAGCGTAAACAACGCAATAAGGTAACCTGACACCCGTTTTCCCGCCGAAATTGGAAACACGAAAAGCGGCGCGCGTATCGAGCGGATACGGGATGAATCAATACATGCAGTAGACATCAAATTATTATTATTCAACCAGCGCAGGTTTTTCAACCAGCGTAGGTTTCATCTTTGACGATGAGATTATCTTTTTCTTCTTCTTTAAGTTACGGCTGGTCTAGTCGAGAGAACGGCGACTGCCGATCCGGAGCCCCCGGGTTCGAATCCCACCACGCAGACCACTGTCTTTTCGAAGTCATGTGCGTAATGCCGCTAACGGTGAAGGCATCGTGAGGAAACCGACATGTGCCTAAAATTGCCGAGGTCGTGTCATCCACCAACCCGCACTT
Source organism: Ectropis grisescens (assembly GCA_017562165.1). Taxonomy (NCBI): domain Eukaryota; kingdom Metazoa; phylum Arthropoda; class Insecta; order Lepidoptera; family Geometridae; genus Ectropis; species Ectropis grisescens. The sequence continues at coordinate 13,224,429 of CM029786.1, forward strand.
GGCCAGCGCGGAAGATTATGGCCTTAACTCTCTCCTTGCCCCGAGTCCCAGCAGTGGGAACATTTAGTGGGCTGCTTATGTAGGTTTCGTCTTAACATATCGAATTGGTAGAAGTTTCCTTAGTATGTAATAATCAAGATAAATCCTATTTATTTTTTAACAGACTTCAAAAAAGGAGGTTTCTCAATTCGACCGTATATATTTTTTTTTTATGTGTGTTCACGGATAACTTCTTGTAAAGGAAATATCCCCAGGGTGGTACCGTGATAAGGAAACCAGGATCTGATGATGGAATCCTAGATAAATCGAAGATAACTTTCGAAAATTGTAAAGATGACTAGTGCGTTTGCCTTGACCAATTTAAAGCAGTATAATTTAAAGAAGGTCTGGAGTCGATCTGATGAGGGAGCCGAAAGACGGTCGAGGGAACTCCTCGACGGGACATAGTAGTTACCTTGTGTTTAGGCTCGATGAATTTATATTGATGAGAACTTTTTACATAGATGGGTTGTGACTGTCTTTCCCCTAATCCCATCTGATGATGAAGACAAAGGACAGTCAAGGGAATTTCTGAACGGCTTACAAGAACTACCGAGTGTTTGGGCTTAATTCATGTACCGACAACTTTCAGCCGTAGGAGAGGTCCAGCAGTGAACTAACATAGGCTGATGATGATGATGCTGGATAATGATAAAAACTTTGCACCCCTATGGGTTTTGAATGTTATTAAAGGTCTGTGTACACTGACTATCATGGATCGTCAAGTTCTTTATTTTGGTACCATTTTTGAGGGAGTTTTGAAAAAAACACATAATTTATAACTTTGTGGTGGCATCCATCTTGGATTTAAAACGTATCACATTGTGAAGTATTGTACTAGTCAAGTCCGTTCCTTTGTATGCCCGTGCCTGTATCCGCAAAGAGACAAACTGAAAACCAGTCAGAGAGAAAAGAGACAGAGAAACAGAGGGTCAGGGAGACGAGATAGAGGGACATAGAGACACACAGAAACACTTAGAGACAAGAATACAGAGTAACTAAGGCTGGGATCCAGACCGAGACACGGCGATACACAGACACGTCAAGTTTGAAGTTTCTGTGCCTCTAATATCCCGCCGTTTTTGCAGCAAAGTTCAAAATAATCCCAAAGTAACATAAAAAATTTACACAGGACAACCACGTTATTACGATGCGTCAATTTGGCACTGCGTTAAAATATCCTAATCGCGTTGTTTCTTTCGTCCGTCGTGTAGGCTATTCACCCTATACAATTTTTAGTTTCTCCTTATTCAAGAAGTGTGCTTGTTAGATCTACCCATCACTTAAATCGTAAAATAATATAATTTTAACAAAAAAAAGAACCGACTTCAAACAGAAAACCAAAAAGTAAAAAATAGATGTATTTAGCACAAAGACATACGTATGTATTTTAATCTATTACATTAATACAATTCTGAAGTCGGTGCCAAGTAAATGTTACAGCAACGGTTTACGGCAATTACGGTTTTAGAAAAATATATGAATAGTTATCGAATTACTATCAAAGTAACTATTTAGACTATATTAAGCTTTGGCTTACAAGCTATTAGTCAATGAACATAAATTGTAAAAAAAAACACTGAAAATTTCTTGCATAAATATTTTATTATAGGTACCTAACTATTTACATAAATAAAACGATTGTTGATATACAAATGTCAAAAAAACATAAAATACCTACTAATGTTAGCTTAAGCTTTAATCGTTTTACTTGGCCCGATCTCAGAAAATATTTATTGAATCATTTCTGTTTAAATAAATCAAAATACGTATATCTTTGTGCTAAATAAATTAATTTTTTACTTTTTAGTTTTCTGTTTGAAGTCGGTTCTTTTTTTGTTAAAATTATATTATCATTTGTTTAATTTATATTTCTTACCCACTTTATCATAGCTGAACGTAGGATCATTCAGTTCGGCTCTACGTTTTTCAATGATCTGAAAAAAAAATTGATACGTTTTAAAAATATTATAAATGCCAAAGTTTGGATGTTTGTTGCTCAATCACGTAGGAATGTCTGAGTGGATTGGGCCCACATTTAAAACAATCTGGAATAGTACATATGCCTGTACATAATATCAGCGAACAGTCTCGCCATCATCATTATTCATCGCATCGTTCTGCTGTGGGCGTAGCGGCGGGTAGTGTTGGATGAAAACACGCAAACACAATGAAATTTATTAACCACAGCTAACAAAGTTGGTCTTATCGCTATGCACATATCGTAGAACGCGCGATGGTTCAAGCTCAACCGCTCTGGCCGACTGTCGCACAAGAAGTGTAGTGCGCGCCGCTCGGCCGGGAAAATGTTGACTCCATCGAACGCCGATAGATGGCGTTCCACGTTGATGATGACATATAGATACCACGGGAAACAACGGGAACAGGAATTGTGCGAGGTAGGCTGCTGCGGAATGCTGCTAGTTCAAAGCCACTCTTGTTGGGCCAATCTCTGAAGACCCGGTTTAAAATTAAGACCGACCTGTTAGGTTGAAAATCACTGAGTTTAAAAAAAAAACAAGCTGTACGTATTGGCTTATTTGGTTTATACAAACACTTCACAAACTTTTTTATTTAGTAGGGCCTTTCCTAGACCAACCGAAACGGTAATAGACGCGAGCGGCATTTCGTCGGCGTTAGAGGTCTCAGGTCCGGCGGGCATGAACCAGGTCCGTAGGCTTAGAGGCAGAGTAACCTTTCGAGAACTGACTGGGAGATTTATTCGAGAGTTCGACTTTATATAGCAATATACTGCAGAATCGCCAATATCGAAATCGAGGAATGGGCTCTCTGCAGGATCAGCAGTTTTACATAGTGTTATAACATCTCCCCCTTAAGGCCAGGTATTTCTGTCAAAGTAGGCATTTAACGCTGTTTTGTTGTCGCGACCGTTCTCATACGCCGTTCTGTGCGGAATCGGTGCCACAGTGCAGAAATAATACTAACATATTGACTTAATTGAACATTGTAATTAAAACTCATTCTTTGCTCTAGATTTGTTTATTATAGTAAGTAGTAAAGTTTTGTTGCTGTATAAACCAAGAAATATTTCTCTGCACTCGTAGGTATACAAAAATGAACCTTTTATTTTTGGAGACGCTATAAGTTGAGAAGGGCTTTACCAATTTCATTCATCTTGAAAAAATGAAAAAAAAAATGAAAATGTTTATTAGCACCATGGACGTATGAAAAACACGGACATATTCTCGCTAGTCCAGTGTTGCCAAAGTTAGCGTGTAATAATTACCGAAAATATATGGGACATTGATTATTTGTGATTGTTTAGTATTAGTTTATTAATTCTAGTAAAATTAGTAAACTGTGTGAATAAAGATTTATGGTACATTATATCCATACATTTATATTGTTTTTTAGTTGCCACTAGGTGTTTGCTTTATTATTTTGTTTGCTAGATTTCCTAAACAAAATTAAGCTTGGCGAAATGACTGGATCGAAATAATTTGAAATAGTAACTGTGAAAACGATTGAATCCCAAACAAATACAGTATCATTTGCTGTATACATTTCGAAGTTGATAGTATATATGTAACGAAAGGAGGGATCGTAGGGAGGGACGTATTGTTACATATGCAATACCTCAAAAGGTAAATTAACAATTTAAGTTTATACTCGTATGATATTTTATAACTCATGATTTAGTTGGCAGTAAGTCTGCTTGCGAAGCCGAGAGTCGTGGATCCGATTCTCACCCGGTGCAAATATTTGTGCGATGAATACAAATATTTCTTTTATGTCTGGGGTGTTTTAAAGTATAATAAGTAGGTATGTATCATATAAATAAATTTATAAGTATAACATCAGACCTATCTAGCCCCCACAGTAGGTACAAGCTTTGCTTAGTTTGTGATGGGTGAAATGTCCGCCAAAATGTATTATTATTATAACATTTTTACATATTTTTGGCAGCATAAGCAGCCCAATGAGTGTTCCTACTGCTGGGACTCGGTGTCTTCTCTCACAAGGAGGTACTTATGCCCATAATCCACCAGACTGGTCCAGTGCGGGTTGGTGGATGACACATGACCCCGAAAGATTATAGGTACATGTCGGTTTCCTCACGATGTTTATGCACATTGCAGCATTACGCACATGACTTCGAAAATATAGTGGTGCGCATGTGATTTGAACCCGGGGCCTTCGGATCGACAGACACCATTCTTCAGAATAGAACAGAACCTTACATTTCTAGTAAATTTTTCGAATCAACAAATACCTTTTAAGTACCGTTAGAATCAATAGAATCGATCCAAATTGACTACTAATCTCAAGTATGCTATTTGTTTCTAGTATTGTTAATAATTAATATTGCTACTAATAAGAATAATATTCGGTACCTACTATAAGTATCAAAGAGAGATTAATTTGTTGATTTTGTGCGAGTTTAAGTTTAAATTGTGTGATTTATACGTTTTCCTCGCGCCCTGCAAAAAATGTGATAGAGTTATTAAGGAAGCAAAAAATCTAACTTCCAATTTACCTCCGTCCAATGGCTAAATGTTCTATCTGAGGTTGAGCAGTAAGAATAATTACATATTGATGAGGTACGTGTTTGTGTTTTTTTTTGTGGTGTTAATTTGGCTAACATGGCAACTCAAAATTCCTTCACACATTAAAAAGCCGCCGCCATTTTGGGATTTTTAGGTGCCTCAGTTTTGTCTTTGGATGGGTTCTGTCCGTGTTTTTCATACGTCCATGATTAGCATATAAAAACTTAAGTTACTTACAATACCAACTTAATAAATTAAACATGTAGGGTAGATATAATAAAAGAAATAAAGTAAACAATAAGTCGTCATCACTGGATTCCACACTAGGGTGACCTGTGATGTGGGTATCCAGGCTCATTCTTGTGCTGAAGGTATTTAGAAAAAAAAACAAAGTTTTGAATAAAATGACGTAATAACAATGCATGCCAGATAATTAAAAAAAAATGGTTAAAGGGTATTTGCAAAGAGTTTACAAATTTCGTTGTCTGAGGGTATTTGTGATTTACGATAAGTGAGAGATAATCAGTGTGCGAGGGAGAGGTGAGTATGTATGCGGTAGTGTGTGTTGTTATGCAAGGTGGTTTTGATGTATGTAGTGTAATATCTTTTTTAAAATGTTTCCTAATACTTTACGCTATAAGTATAATACTGAGACGCTATAAGTTGAGAACGGCTTTACCAATTTCAGTCATGTTTTTAAAATGTTTCCTGATACTTTATAGAATCGTCAAAACTACATAAAATTTTGCAGAAACTTAAAGGCCAGTAAAAATAGACGGTTTTTTGGTCAACTTTGCACAAAATTTCTGATCCTTTTTTTTATATGAGGTACAGATCACTTACTGAGCATAAAATCACAAAATGCGCACAGACTAAGTGGCGTTTGAAACGCCAATTTAAAAAACTGTTTTAGCTGATATTTCGGAAACTATTGACTTTATGGCAACAATAATGGAGACCGTTATTGTAGAAAATAACATGTTCCATCTTGTTGCCAGTAAACTTTTTTTGTTAAACTTACCATTTACGATATATGACCTATTTAATGATACGGTTGAGATGATGCTGATGATGGTGGATGAAGATGATGTGGTCTACGACGGAACTTGCTTGTCTGATAGAAATAAATTCACTTTCGACTTGAAACCCCCCAAGGTCAGAACTCATTCTGGCAATGCGTTTCACACCTTAGCTTAAGAAAGAATTACTTGGTTATCTTGAAAACTTCCCGTGATATCACGATTTTAAAATCACAATTTTGGACTCTCCCAAAAACGCTTCACACAAAAACACTACATAAGCGTGACGCCACAGTGCCGTATTTTCTATGCGTCGCGCGTAACGTTTATACGGTAGCTATATTAAATATTACGTTTAGGAAAGTGGTTTCACAACAAAACTCACTAGAAATTGAATGGGTTGTACAATGGTAAATAAATTTTCTAATCATTTCGTACTTTTGGACTTGCCCGTCTAGCTTTGAATGATCATAAAGTAAGTTAAACTAAAAATATCAAAATTAAAATTGGTACATATTTTATTCTATTTAAATACTGCCATTATGTCAAATAATATAATTGCCGGACCTGTCGTCACGTCTATTCTGCCACATCGTGTTGCTTTTAAATGTGTGGTCACATTAACTACACTATACGGGTCCGATTTCTTGTCCTGAACATCGGTGTTAGCGTCGTCTAATATGTATGCCAGTTTTAAACGATCTATTGAAACAGTACTAATGTTATCGTTAATCAACATTTGGAAAAAAATCCCATTGGCGAAATGACCTTATATGTCCCAGAATACGATGACGACAGCGGTCTCCGTATCGTATCGATTCTTACAAATTCGTGTGAACATGAACTCAGATCGGCATGTACAAACATATTTTAATGAAACTCCTTTTCAAATTATTTGGTGTCAAATTTCAAAGTATTTATTTTGTATTATACATATTGTATTGATTTTATGTACTCACCGTGGTCGAAATTTCCTTAAAACGAGATGCAAAGTCGTCTTGTCGTTTCTTTAAGGAAGAAAAGTCGAAAAGAAAGTCATCGTGTAACCAAAATTTCTGTATCCTAATGTTAAAGATATGGAGTGCCTCTTCTAATACAAATAAGTATTCATGCTTCAGGTTTCTGAACTCTGTAGGAGAAACTCCAAATGATGTTGCTGAAATAAAATTTTTTTAGTGTAGGTAAATATTATGAATTTCATAACAATTTAAATTTATATTTGTGGTCTCTTGGCAGAGCTCTCCTGGGGAAGTACCACACCTTTACCAGTTATTCTACCGCCAAGCAGTAATGTGCAAACATTACTGTGTTCCTGTTTGAAGGGCAATGTTTCCAGAGAAATTACAGGGCTTAGGGATGTAACATCTTAGATTTCTGGGTGACGAGCACAGTGCAGTGCTAGGTAATGATTTGGATTCTTCATGTTCCAATAGCTGCGTATCACTGCGCTGTTATGTGGCAGGCATATTGCTTACCATCAGGCACATGTCCTGCCCGTCTCGTCAATCTTTATTTCAAAAAAAACTACCTGTATTATGTTTCAAGCTCAACAAATTATGTTAATACATTGGTGGTTTAATCTAATGTTAAGTTATTTGTGTGTGTGCTGTGGTAAAACTAGAAAAGTTTGTTTACTTATTCTATGACGATTACCTTGATTACCGAGTAACCCTTTTTTTAAACCCCGACCAAAAAAGGGGTGTTATAAGTTTGACGTCGATGTCTGTCTGTCTGTCTGTGTGTGTGTCTGCACCGTAGAGCTCAAACGGATGGGCCGATTTCGATGCGTTTTTTTTTATTTGAAAGTTAATATCCGTGCGGATGTTCTTGGCTATGTTTGGTTAATACCGATTCAAGATGGCCGCCGCCACAAAATGTTGAACAAAATATTTCTTCACAATCTACCTCAATATGGGTATCAAATGAAAGGGCTTGACTAGTAGAATGTTGTACAAATCTGATCATAGTCTGATAACAAATCTGAGGTAGTCGGGGGGTTAATCAAAATTTTTAATTCTGTTCTTGTCACGACGCGACGATATTGACCAAAAACTCGTCAGAGTGAGCCCCTCGACTCGTAGAGTCTTGCGGAAAGAGGCCACGAAATGTGTCGCGATGAGGCGTAAGAGCAAGATTAAAGTCGAAGCGTTCGAAACAGACTCTGGAACTGATGGAAGAAGAAGAACCTATTCTAACCGTGTGGCAAATTGTATAAAAGACCACTAAGTAAAATCAGCCCCTTAACTTAGCGGTTGTGCACTATGAGAAGGCATGACAGATAACTCGGTGAAAGTCTGCTCGATCCTGGAATCTCTACAGCGATGCCAAATTGATTGCCGAGATATATCGAGGGGATGAGATGTTTGTATAAAGGCGCAACTATGACATGGATTGACATGACGCTGGATTAGACGGAACGTGACATTTATATTTACGGCAAAAGGCGTATCTCATCAACGATATTGCCGTAATGGCCGAAACGCTGGAAGATCTACAGGAGATACTGAAGGACCTTGTTTACGCCTCCCAACGCATCGGTCTCCAAATGAACTTAGATACGAGTAAAATCGTGCACCAGTTGAAAAGCGTGCTATAAAACGAGCAATGGTCTGTGGTTTTTTTTTGAACTTTTGTAGGTTTACACTTGACCGCCATCACGCCTGATGTTAAGCGTCGATGCGGTCCACGATGGAGCATGTTTACCTAGAAGAAACCGATTCACTCTCGATTTGAAGACACAAAAGTTGTAACCATCGGGGAAAACCAACTCAGGCAACGTATTCCACAGCCTAGACATTCTTATCACAAAAGTAGCGTCAAATCTCTTCGTTCGTGACTTTGGAACATCAACCATAATACGATGTCGCTTTTTCGAGCTACGAGCATTCCGATAGAAAATAGAGCAAGGTGGTATCAAAACATGCAAATCAGTCGCACACTCTCCAAAGTGTATACGATAAAAAACCGATAGGCTGGCAATTTTTCGGCGATGATCAAGATTTTTCTGTTTTCTGAGTGATTGTATACGAAACGAAGTCATCCGTCAGTAGACCAAAGTTATTGACATAAAATAAATAATAAAATAAAAAATTAAAAAGCCTTTATTTCCCAATACCCTTAAATAAGTTTCTAGATATATATATATACATATAAATTTGATTTCATATTTTGATTTTACTCAATAATTGTTTTTAAATTTGTTTTTAAAATCTAAGTTAGTGTTCTTCGTTGTTCATAGGGTATGGGCCCCTCCTCGGGTGAAGGCCTCCTCCAGTTGCTTCCGATTTTCCCTGTCACTTGCTATTTTATGCCAATTATCTCCTGCTGTATCTTTAAGGTCGTCAGCCCATCTTTTTTTCGGTCTGCCTACTTTCCTTTTGCCCTTGGGCCCTTTCCATTCTGTAGTTTTTGCTGTCCACCTGCCATCCTTATATCGTGCTACATGGCCAGCCCATTGCCATTTTAGGTTTAAAGCTTGTGTGAGGGCATCGGTTACCTTTGTTTTTTGTCTTATGTGTTTATTTCTGACTTTGTATATTTTCTTTACATTCAGTATACTTCTCTCCATGGCCTTTTGTGTTGTTTCGATCTTATGTTTAGCTCTTGCTGTGTACACCCAAGTTTGGCAGCCATACAGCAGGCAAGGCAGTATATTGGTGTCTAAAACGGTTTTCTTCATTGTTATTGTGTAGTCTCCTTTTAAGATTTCTTTGAGTGACCAGAATTTCTTCCATGCTATATTAGCTCTCCTTTCCACTTCGTCTTCGTTGTTTGTTTTGTTGAATGATACTTGTTTACCTAAATAAATGTAACTCAACATATTCTATTGCATTTTCATTCACTTTGATAAGATTATTATCATTATGGTATTTTTATTACAGTTTGTCATTAATTTGGTTTTATTTGCATTCATTTCTAATCCCACATTCGAGCTTGCTTTGTCCAGTGAGCATAGCATTTCTTGTAGGTCTCTTGAAGTTTCTGACATTATTACTATGTCGTCAGCGAACCTTAGGTGGTTTAAATAGCAGTTGTTAATGTTGATACCTTTTGTTTTCCAGTCTATTTTATTAAATATATTTTCTAATACAGCAATAAATAGTTTTGGTGACAGTGGGTCTCCTTGTCTGACTCCCCTTTCAATTTTTATTGTATCTCCTCTTGACTCTAGTTTGACTTTACTTGTACTATTGTTATATATATATTTCAAAATGTTTATATACTTTGGATTGATGTTTAGGTTGTTTAATGCCTCCCATATAGAACTATGGCTGATGGTGTCGAACGCTTTGCTGTAGTCGATGAACCCAAGGTATAATGGCTTGTTAAATCTATATATATAAAACTCAAAGGTGACTGACTGACTGACTGACTGACTGACTGACATAGTGATCTATCAACGCACAGCCCAAACCACTGGAGGGATCGGGCTGAAATTTGGCATGCAGGTAGATGTTATGACGTAGGCGTCCGCTAAGAAAGGATTTTGATAAATTCTACTCCCAAAGGGATAAAATAAGGGATGAAAGTTTGTATGAAACTTAGTCAATTTTAAACCGATCGGGGTGAGACTTAGCATGTATATAGCTACTATAACGTAGGCATCCCATAGGAAAGCATCTATATATATAAAACTCAAAGGTGACTGACTGACTGACTGACTGACTGACTGACATAGTGATCTATCAACGCACAGCCCAAACCACTGGAGGATCGGGCTGAAATTTGGCATGCAGGTAGATGTTATGACGTAGGCGTCCGCTAAGAAAGGATTTTGATAAATTCTACTCCCAAAGGGATAAAATAAGGGATGAAAGTTTGTATGAAACTTAGTCAATTTTAAACCGATCGGGGTGAGACTTAGCATGTATATAGCTACTATAACGTAGGCATCCCATAGGAAAGCATCTATATATATAAAACTCAAAGGTGACTGACTGACTGACTGACTGACTGACTGACTGACATAGTGATCTATCAACGCACAGCCCAAACCACTGGGCGGTGATGAGTCTGCTGATAGATTTTCAGATCTCCTTCTTAAAATCGGTAATGGTGATTTTCCTTTGTTTGATGGAATGATAACCATCCCAGAACAATTGTGCGCAGTTGTTACTACGGTTCAAGAATTACTGTCTAAAGTTTATCCAGACATTATTAATATACATGACAAGCCTATTTAATGGTTATGTGAGCGTGCCATACTTACTCCTAAGAACGATCAAGCAGCAGCTATCAACGATATCCTGCTCATGTCGTTTGAGGGCGAAAAAAAGGTTTATACTTCGATTGATACTGTGGTTAATACAGATGACGCTACTAATTACCCTGTAGAATTTTTAAATTAATTGAAACCGCCAGGTTTGCCTTATCATAAGCTTATTCTGCGTGTGGGCACCCAATTATGTTGTTGCGAAATTTAAAACCACCAAAACTTTGTAACGGTACGAGACTGCAAGTGAAAGCGTTACATCGCAATATAGTGGAAGCCACTATATTAACTGGGTGTGCGAAAGGGGAAACTGTATTTATACCTCGAATCCCATTAATACCGAATGATATCCCGTTTGAATTCAAACGATTACAGTTTCCCCTAAAAGTCTGCTTTGCCATGACAATTAATAAGTCTCAGGGGCAAACTCTCAAATTTGCGGGTATTGACTTGAGAGAACATTGCTTCTCTCATGGGCAGTTTTATGTTGCTTGCTCACGAGTAAGTTCACCCAATAGCTTGACAGTTTTAGCGCCTAATGACAGATTAGTTAAGAATGTTGTGTACAAAGAAGTATTGTAGGCCCAAAAATTTTTACACTGGCTAAACGAAAGTAAAGCCGCAAAAAATATACCTAATTAATAATAATACTTAACGCGAGCGAAGCCGCGGGCAAAAGCTAGTTCTTCATATTTTTCAATTACTTGTTCTAGTGCCTGTAGGTGATCTAGAGTGCTAAAGCTAGAGCGAAATCCTGCCTGTTCTATGGGTTGAGCCTTATCAATGTCTTGTGAAATGCGTTTTAGGAGTAGCGATGAAAAAACTTTGTATATATTTGCTAGTAAGCTGATTGGTCTATAGTTGTTGATGTCTAATGGATTTCCTTTTTTATGTAACAGTATGATGTCCGAAGTACACCATTGATATGGCACTATTTCCGTTTCTAGTATCAGGTTGAATAATGTTGTAAGGGGGCTCAGTAGAATTGGTGCGCCTAGTTTCAAAGCTTCATTGGTTATCCCATCGGGACCAGGGCTTTTGTCTGATTTTGCTTGTTTCAGCTGCACATATATGTCTTTTTCATCTATAGGTGTAATTATTTTTGTAGTACTGGCCTGATGTGAGTCCCTCATTATGGTATTTTTTTCTCTATGTTTATATAATTCTTGATAGAAATTTGTAGCTTCATGTTTTGTCTCGTGTTAGTTTCTTTATTTGGGCCTTCTAATTTTTGTATCCAGGTTTTCCGTAAATTTAATTCCTTAAATGCCCTTTTTGTGCTTCTAAATTTCTTTAAATTTTCTGTTATTATTCTTCGTCTGTGCTCGTTATAATCTCTTCTGATTGCTTTGCTGGTTTCTTTGTATAGTTTGCTTAGTTCTTTCTTTGCATTAGAATCTTTGTTCTTTTTTAATGCTAGTACACTTCGTTTGTTTATTATACTGATTGTTTCTTTACTTAATATTTTGTGCTTTCCTTTGACATTCTCCTTCCTATGACTATTTTCATGGCTTAGGCTATATAGTATTGCTTTTTCCAGTTCATCATAGTATGATTGTACGCTTGTAATTTTTTGTAAATTCTTCTCAACGCATAATTTAAGATTGCTTGTGTAATGTGTTATTTCGTCGTCGGTCTTAGGGATTTTGGGTAATGGTTTGAAATTTTTCCTGCTCTTTTTTGGTTGCATCAAATTGAGTGTTGTTCTTATTAGTCTATGGTCTGTTCGGAATTTAACATTTTTGAGAACTTCATAATTCATGACTTGTTTAGGAATATTCGTCATAATGTAGTCGATTTCGTTTTTGACGCTTTCATCTGGTGATTTCCATGTCCATCTACCACTGGGTTTTTTCTTAAAGTATGTATTGATTATCACTAATTTATATTCGAATGCGTAGTTTAGTAACCGTTCTCCTCTTTCATTTCTTTTACCTAGGCCATATTTTCCCATGATAAGTTTTTCATCATCTCTGGGTTGTCCAATTTTCGCATTGAAGTCTCCCAATACAAGTACTTTCTCATCAGCAATTGTGTGAGCTTTTTTCAGGTCAGAGTAAAATTTTTGGATATCATCTTCACTGGATCTTTCCGTCGGTGCATATGCCTGAATTACAGAGATGTTTGATTTTCCAAAATCTAATTGTAGTAGTGCTACTCTCTCAGAAATGCCTGTGAAATTTGTGATATTGTTTTTCCATGCCTTTTTTTATGAGAACCCGACACCATATAGGCCTTTGGTTTACCCTATGTAACAGAATATGTAATTTGAATATTCTTCCATGTGGCACCCACCTCTCCTTACTTCTGAGAGTCCCAATATGTCAAAATTTATATTTTCAAGAGCAGTAGTGAGTTCTATGTATCTTTCTGTTGATGCCAGGGTTCTAACATTATAGGTTCCTATTTTTATATAATTCCTGTATTCTCTGTTTCGTTTGGTGGTTTTAAAGTTTTGTGGTTTTACTGGAGGGTTTTGGTCTTGTTCTTTTCGTTCTGTTCGTTCCACGGTGACCAGCCGGCTTGGAAGATGTGTTTTGTGTAATTTTGTAGTATTTTCTTCTTTGTGGTTTTTCGGGAGGGGGTTGAAATACTCGTTGCTATGCCTTAGTGGTGTTGTTTTCTTTATTTGTATTGTTACCATTGCTTGTCAAGTAGTTTAATATTCCTGGCTTTACTAAATTTTCAGGCAAACTTGAAGACCTCTGCTTTGTAAGGGTAGGTAAAATTTTATTCCTTTTATTTACATGTAATATTTGCTGGGCAGGATTGTTTGAAGTATTTTCAGGTGATTTTGGGAAGCTTCTTTTATTATTTTTAAGTTATTGACATAGCTCAACGTATTAAAGCGCGCCGAAGTTGACTGTGTGCTGGAGGTTAAGCATAAGTTTTGCATGTTTCAGTAAAATATGACATAACTGATGCGTAAGCAACGAAAAAGTCACTAAAAATCAACACAGTTTTTTTGTCATTAAATCATACAATAATGTTAGGCATTAAAAAACTCACTAGATCTAGTTACAAATTTATTTAGGCTGATTATTTTATTATATTGTTTATTATAGCTCGTTCCCGTTATTTTCATGTGATAGAAAGTAATCTATTATTATATACATATGGGCTACTTATTATATTGCAGTAAATAGATTACAAGCAAGCAGATACTTGATGTAATCTACAGGTAGAAAACCCTTATCGTAGTAAATAGCCTATTACATACACAAAAAATAAAACATAAAAAAACTACGTTTAAAATAACCGACTACAAAACCACAAAAAGGCTGTAGGATCACGTATGTACGAGTACGTGACTGATGTAGTATATAAGCGGTTGGCAGCGGAGAGCGAGCCGTCTCTCGCCCCGCGTCACTTGTACAGTTAACATTATAATCAGTAGTTTATACAGTGACGTGGTTTGATTCCATCTCTAGTACCAGTAACACCTACAAGGCACTCAAAAGCCAAAAATAAATTAGTAACGGCAGCACTATTTTTGCTTCTTGCGGCCCCCCAACCGACTACCAGAACATTGACTTACATTTTACTGCGTTAGGACCAAGTCAACCGTACGATATACTGGCACCACCGCAGTGGCCATAAAATTATATTTTAAGGCCAGTGCGGCTCAGTTCACTTCGTTCAGTACGCGGGAGTGAACGAGTATTTGCTGGTCATTAAAATGCATAATTGTGTGCTAAAAGGCTACAAAAACTATGTACAAGATGCTAGATACAAAGGTTAAAAAGAAAGATGGGATATCGTATCATCAGTAAGTATTAAAATATGTAAAATGACGCAAAAAGCCTTACAAGGTTTAGTACGCGAACTCCAAGACGCAATAAAGATGATGACTGAGAAAATTACCACGGTTGAGACGAAACTTGGTGAGCACTTTGATAATTGGTCTAGTTGATACAATTAAATCGCTAAGGTCAGAAATAAAGGGTAGTTCTACGCAACCACCCGCAAACGAACTTCCACCAAGCACTGTTCCCACCCCGACACTACAGCGTCCAATGCGCCAGGCACGACACAATACAAAAACAGCTGCTACGAACTATTCCACTGTTACTGCTAAGAAACCTGGAGACATGTTTAATAAACACACATACGTCTTGACTGCTGAGGCTCCGCCGGCGACTGCCGAGGCGAGCCAATCAGACGAATCGGCTATCTTCTCGGCTAGTGCTTCGGCAACAACCGTTGCTGAAGCGCGAGTGTCGAGTGGAGTGGCCACTAAATCCACTAAATCGACTAGCGCACAAAACGTTGAGTTGACGGACAGAACTACTCTCGGATGGCAACAAACATACAGAAAATGAAAAAGGCAAAACCAAAAACCCGTTTTAGTTGGATATGGAGACATTGACGATAATCTACAAACGATAGAAAAGGAACTGTTTATTCAGGCGTGGTTGTTTAAACCGGAAACAACCGAACAATAAATATTAAATTATTTAAAGAATCACACAGCGTCATGCGACCAATATACTGTTGAGAAGCTAAATATCAAGACGAATAAACACGCCGCTTTCGCAATCGGCTTTCCAGAGAGTTTATTCGACAAAATATGTGCGCCGACTTCGTGGCCTCCGGGAGTGAAGGTGACTCAATGGTTTCGGAGAGGCACTGGTGGGGCGGCGCGAGGCGTGCGCTCCGCCGACGCTCCGGCCGGCCCGGGCCTGGCCGCGGCCGCCAGTCGCACAGTCGCAGCGAGCCGCGCCACTGAATGCACTTCGAATGACACTCCGCATGCTACGCGTAATGTAATAAACAAACAAACCATTGTCGTATGTCACCAAAACATACGCGTGCTAGAAAATAAAACGCAACGAATGAAGTTCTATTACAAGGGGAGATGAAGTGCGATATATTAGCTTTAACTGAGCATTGGTTGACCAGTTCGAAACTCCAATGTGTAAACATAGATGGGTTTAAGTTAGCTTCAAACAGCTGTAGATAAGTTACGGCACACGGAGGCTTCTGTATTTTTGTAAGACATGACATGAAATGTTTAGAAAACTCGGACCTAGTGAAACACTCATAAGAAAGATATTGCGAACTATCGGCGAGAGATTTAATAGACCTCGACGTGACTGTTGTTTGTTTTTACCGCACATGCCTTGTCAATGTAAAAGATTTTTTTTCGCGTTTTTATAAGGTGCTCGACAAGGTATGCGATCTCGGCTTGAAACGCGTACTGGTAGGTGATTGTAACCAGGGGTGTTACGAATATTCGCACCCGCATCCGCAAATGCGGAATATTCGCATTAATTAAGACATCTGCATCCGCATTCACATCCGCATCAATTAATGCGGAGCTTTTACGGATGCAGATTCACTTCAACAAGTAATTACATGTAAGCACATGCTTCGTGTTTGTTTTGATAATTGCTAACTTCATTCGGTAATTGACGAATTAGTGAAATTGGCGGCGATTTAACCGTTGTAAATTTAAAATTTTCTCCAAATTAGCTTGCAGATATTTATCACCTCCGCCAGCTAGTGTTCCCAGCGTCCAATTATTTAGTGGAGCTGGATTAATATATAACGCACTAAGAAACAGGTTGGAAGCTGAGAAGGCTGCAATATTGCTATTTATTACATATAATTTACCAATTTGTCAGTTTAAGTATTAAACAAAGATTGTTTATTACGATACTCGAAGTTTTTGTGCCATAAGTAAAACTACAAACTTGTGTAATTTTGTTCTAAAAATTTGATTAAATAAATAAAAAGTTAAAATTAAATCGATTTTCAGCTATTTATGCACTTAAAATGTTAGTGATTATTCTTTTAAAGTCCCAAAATCCGCATCTACATCCGCATCCGCGGATGTGAATTTCAAATAATCCGCATCCGCATCTGCATCCGCGGATATCTAAATTTTCGCATCCGTAACAACCCTGATTGTAACATCGATTCTCTTGGCCCTATGGATTCTGACCTAAGATACTATAATGGCTTACTTTCTACCCATGGCATGGTGAATGTGGTCGACTTTCCGACCCGTATCACGGCTACGACGGCAACCTCCCTTGATCCTTGATCCTTTAGGTCCCGGGATTGTTGTGGCGACGCCAATCGTGACGTTACTCTCAGATCACTGCGCTGTTAGGGGCGAGTTGACTTTGCCTACAAAGCGAAGCACAACTACAATCTCTAAGTATGCGAGCTCTTTCAATGCAAACAACCAAAGACATTTTGTTAGTGCTATCGAAATTGTAGATTGGGAAAGTGTAATTTTAAGAAATTACTCTTGTAAGAAGTTGGCTGTAGCAGTTATTAATATAATAGTCAATAAATTTGAAATTTGTTTTCCGTTACGAAAAAAGATTTTTAGTGATAAGAATGACGCATTTTGGTTCACCCAGGAGGTGAAATTATTCAAAGCTTTTGTTTTTGACATTTTAGAAATCAGTGCCGCCAATCCCGGAAATGACATAATCAGGAAATATGCGTTTGACTTTAAAAATAAATATGACATATCGCTGAATAAAATTAAATCTATCTATTATAATGACATTATAGCATCTAGCACTAACCGCTCCAAAGCGATGTGGAGTGTAGTGAATATTGAAAGAGGAAAAAATAATACACCGTACCTTGATTTCACAGACTAGAAAACAAGCTGTCGAGGAGATGAATACTCGATTTTTGCGCTCGGCTATTACCTACAATGCACCACCAGCTAATGTCGCTCGTTCAGTTGCGGTCTTAGTCTGTTCGAGCAGCTAACCTGTGTTCTTTTAGGTTGCAACCGTTTACGGCTGAGGAAGTGCATGAACTACTTACTATGCGCATCCCTCCAAAAGCATCGAAAGATGTATACGGAATCAGTGTTGAGCTTCTAAGAACCGCCGCTCAGCCTTTGGCTAATGTACTCGCGATACTCTTTAACCGATGTATGAGTGAGGGCATGTATCCTACTAATATGAAGGTTAAGGTGGCTCCAGTCTTCAAAGGAAAGGGAAAGAAGACGGATATTGACGGGTATAGGCCGGTATCTATCATACCAGCGATATCAAAGGTATTTGAAAATGGACTCAGTAGTCGTCTTACCGACTTCTTAGCATCCACGGAAGCCTTGACCGACAGGCAATACGCTTACCGGGAGGGTCGTTCGACAACAACGCTGGCACGAGAACTGGTTCGTCGTATAGTATCTGCTCGCGAAGGAAGGAAGCAGGTTGCCGTCCTGTGCTGCGACCTTTCTAAGGCCTTCGATGTGGCTGACCACAATGTGCTCGCGGAGAACAAATTGTTTACAACAGAAAATATTATTTTAGTTGAAATAATTAAAGATTTTGTGTAATTGCGTATGAAAAGTGATGCCACGAAACTTTTTCTTGGTCTTGTAACTATTTGTGTACCTTGTACACACACAATAAGGCATTGTAACAGCTCAAATCGAATTTCGTGGAATTATTAGCACACATGCGCTCCATTTGTCGCTCACGTAGCAACTGATCACAACCGCCCTGCCGCCGACAGGGGTCCTGTCCCCTGTGACCCCGCCCCCCCCCCCCCCCAAAACAATCAATCGAATTGAAAACCTCCTTTTTTGGTCCTTCTGTAGTTTAAAATAATACTAACCGCAAATAGTTTCCAAGCTGTTAATTCTCAAGTGCTCCAGGTGGTCAAACGGCTTCCCCACTTCGCCCTTGAACCGTTCAACCAAGCTCAATCCCTGACAGTTGAACGTCTCGATGAACCCGTCGAGGACTTGCTGGCTGAAGGCGGGATTGAGTATTTTCCGGTGCTTCTTCCATGTCGGAACTGGAAATTAACTAATTTACCTAAATACTTTTTTGCTATTTGGGTTTATATTATTAAGGTTTAGTAGAACAAACGGTAAACTATGGCTATAGTAGGCAGGATGCCAGACGTGATTTATTCAACGCATAGTTGCTTAAACGAAGCTCTCTTATTGGAAGACGGATTGTGACATGTATCTTATTATACCTTTAAACGAGCAATTCTTGTAGGTATATATATATATATAGAAACTGAATCTCGGAAACGGCTTGAACGATTTTTATGAAATTATGTATACAGGGGGTTTCGGGGACGATAAATCGATCTAGCTAGGTTTTATTTTTTAAAAACATCATTTTATGCGCGTTTTTAGACAATGAAAAACTCCTACAATGTCATTAGAACACGATAACTTATTTCGCGGTATTTAAGTCTAAATGGCTCAGACGGAATAGGCTCGCCCTCGGAGTCAACAGGCCCGGGTTCGAATCCTGATGGTTACACTAGGGTCTTTTCTTTTTGTTCTTTTTTTTCTAAGAAAATCTTTGTTTTAGAGCCCATTATAAACCCATTTAATTCGTATCTAAGTAGGTACATATTTATTCTAACAAAAAACACAAAAAAAATCCTATTGACGATGCATTTGCACAAGCAAACAACTGCGTACGTAACCTATATTACCTATTACAATTATTCGCTTATTAAATGACATAATTTTTTAACCGATTTAAAAAAATAGGCTTTTCTCAATTCGGTTATACTTTTAAACGAGTAATTCTTGTATGTATCTTGGATACACACAAGAATTATAAATATATAGAGGCCGTTAATACAATCTGAATCTCGGAAATGGCTTCAACGATTTTGATGAAATTCAGTATGCAGGGGTTTCGGGGGCGAATAATCGATCTAACTAAGTTTCATTTTAAAATACGGCATTTTCATCATTTATCATGGCATCTTATTCATTTTTTCATCGCATTTAATTTAATAAAATCTAAAAATACATGTAAAAAAAAACTATTGGTGATGTTTCTATACAAACAGATGTACCGACACAGCAACACTATGGCTACTTAACAATAGATGGCGTTGTTAAGCAAGACTACAGTAAGCTATAACCATAGAGGACAAATAACTAAAGTAGTATAACTTATATGTACTCAATGGCTATAACTAATTGGACTCGTGATTGTGATGCTTTATTGAAATATTGCGTTCAATTTTTTTTATATTGTGCTGGTAAGATTGAAGATTATTATTCACTAGCGACCTGCCCCGGCTTTGCATGGGTGAAATGCTGGTAAAAATGTTACATTGCATTGCATATTAAATCTGTAATATCTTCGAAGGCATTCATTTAAATAACATACTGTACCTAAGAGCTATATTGGTCTATATGAAACGCACAATATGCCTATTCAATGTACTTAATTAAATCGCTTCGTCAATAATGGCTTATTTACGAAACGATTTTATGCAATATTAAGCCGTAAAGATAGAAATTTCCCACAACGGACTTTTTTTGTAGACCTTTTTATGTACCTATATATGCTTAGATCTTTAAAACTACGCAACGGATTTTAATGCATTTTTTAATAGGTGCCCTACGAGATAGATGAAAATAATGTGCGAAGTACATTACATATGTACTTACATAAGGACAAAAAGACATCGGAAAGTGACTTTGTTTTATTATTATATTATATTTCATCACTATGTAATTCGTACCTGCCTAAATATCATTTTAAAAAAATCGAGCAAAGCTAGGTCAATCAGTTACTACGTTATAATATTGGTAACACTCTGTTCGGGATTTCAATTACGCGAAATTCACCGCTAAAACAATAGAAATAAAGCTTCCAGTGACAGAATTAATTAATTTGGTAAGTACCTAGAAGCATAGAATAGATAATATAGATAGAACGGACACTCCCCACCCCCCGCCAATTTCAAGCTTCCTCACCCCTCAGGCCGTTTCGGATACGCTAGGAGCACTCAACGAAGGGCTGGTATCGAACATCTAATTCCTAACGAAATATCATCATGGTGGGTTGTTGTGCTGTTTACGGCTGTCCGTCAACTAAACGGGACAAGATTAAAAGCTAATAAAATTAATTTATTTAATTTCCTAATGATAAAATAACGTAAAATTAGAAACTTTTCAATAACGTTGCTTTTTAATATTACAAGCTTTGCTTAGTTTGGGGTCAGATGGTGTTTGTGTGTGAATTGTGTACCAATATTTATTTATTTATAATAACGAAGTCATTTTTAACTCAAAGCATATCTATATTATCTATTCTATGCTCAAAGTTCGTAACTTACACAGCCAGTAACTTACGTGCCCAAGCACGGATTGATAATGCCTGTAGGAATAATTATAGTGACAGAGTAAAGTTTCCTTCATGGGTAAGTGTAAAATAAAGTGCGAATGTGTACCTACTAACAGAAATAGATATCTAGGTACCTGAAATATAGTCTATCATCGGTTTCGTATCATTTTACGCGGCAATACAAACACCCACAGATTTCTGAAACAAATTAGAAATCTGTGCAAACACCCTTTTAATTAGAATAGTATAATTTGACTCCGTTCTATTTATGTAACTCAACATTATAGCAAGTTTATAGACTAGGTCACCAGGTGAACTCAAGGGGCACAACTATTCAATAAAACAATTCAGTAGCCCTAGCGCTAACGCACACATTCACGCGTGTGTACGAACGACATCTGCGTAGTTGTGTGAAGAGTAGGCAACTCCACAGTGGCGGTTGTATGGAGTTTTAGTGGAGTGTCCGGGGTGTGCTAGAAGCTATTACAATACTTTTTTTTTTTTAACTAGAATAGGTTCGCACTTGACCACCATCTCGCCTGATGTTAAACGATGATGCGATCTACGATAGAGCGTGCTTACCTAGAAGAAACCGATTCACTCTCGATTTCAAGACACCAAGATTGTAACCATCGGGGAAAACCCACTCAGGCAACGCATTCCACAACCTAGACGTTCTTATCACAAACGTGGAGTCAAATCGCTTCGTTCGTGTTAAACTACATTTCAAAGCCTTTCTTATGATATATAAATGTAGGTCTGTTATTGTGAAAAATACTGTAATTTATTCATTTTTCCACAACTCCTGCGCATTTTGTTTTCCGTAAACGATCTAACCAGCACGTACGCAACATTCTGTGAGTTCGCGTATAAGAGTAGTAGAAGTAGCATAGAAGAGTAGTGCTCTGTAAATTTAAGAAAAAAATCAAACAATGTGATAATGGGGAATACATGGGGACTAAATAACAATATTCTTTTAAATTGTATAAAATCCTTGTTAAAATTTCAAGGTCAAGGCACAATTAGTTAAATTGTACGATAAAGTGACGATACACGAAAAACAACCAGTGGTAGTAAAAAAAAACAATCAGGCTAAGTCGCAATGATAAGTTTTTGTTGTATCTGTGGACTGAAAGTACTGATATTTTATCTTGCAAATAATGTAACAAAACTCATACCGTCAGCATTGATGAGCCCATTTCCTACGTAAGGTTTTAAGAAATTATAAACGTAATGCTTCTGAAGGCACGCTGTGGACACTTTCAGGCTATCGTCGGGATCAGTTACAACTGGAAAATTAGAAGCTATTGTTAAAATAACATACATTTTATAACTTTAGAACCAGCTTTAATTTGATGGAATTTAATTATGTAACTTAAAAAGTGAACAAAATGTTGAAATAATAACTAACGATTAATTAACAAATTAATAATATAAAATGCTATCTCCATAGTTGGAGGGGCGTGTAAATATTGCCGAGTGTGATTGCTCACAATATCTTAATCCTAAATTTTGCGAAATTGCGAAAGACATTGCGAAATACAATAAATTGAATGAATGACCCTCAACCAATTGTCTTAAAACCCACAATGTTATTATCAAGTAATTAAAACCTAAATGATAGATAGATAGATAAACTCTTTATTGCACTTAATTACAACACAAATAAACAAAAATATCAAAACTTTAAAAAAAACAAGTAGCAATTGGCGACCTTATCGCTAAAAGCGATCTCTTCCAGACAACCGCAGGATGGAAAAAGAGAATTGAAGATTAAGAAGACGGGGAAGTCTTCACGTGTGTAATCACGTGTGTAAGATACTCATAATGCTATAAATTTGCAAGTTAAATCTGATAATAATTTTATGTGAACAAAACCACTTACATTTAAAAATATTAAAATATACTACATAAACTTACAGATGAATAACAAAACCTACATGCAAATACATAAATACGAATAAAAAATAAACTAATACATAAGTAATATCATGCTTTACTAATGGAGATTTATATAAATTACATACGATTTATATAAGAGTGACGACATCGACTAAACGATCATATAGACAAATAAATCTGATTAACCTTTTTTTTAAAAACAGCAAGCGATTGAGCTTCTCTTGTTTTTACAGGCAAAGCGTTCCAAAGTTCAGCTGCCCGAAAAACGAAAGACTTGCCATAGAAATTTTCGCTGCGTGCTGAAATGTAGTTCTCGTTCCCGTCATTTTCCCGGGATAAAAAGTACCCTCCCTTTGTATTCTTCCAGAATATGACCTGTGTTCCAAATTTCAGCCAAATCGTTCATGCATTACGACGTTAACGCTTATAACATAAGTAGAAATGTTCTCGGGGTGCCCAAAATACAGGCACAGTTTGAGAACCATCACATAAACTGTAGAGTCAGCTGTGACATTAATTGCATTACTTATGTAATTTTTTTACTTATGTGGTGCTATTTTTATGGAAATATATGATTTCTAATATGATTTTTTTGATAATATTAGCTTATGTACGCAATAATGTACTTTTTTATTTAAGTAAATAGCGACCACTTGTCGGCACCGAGTAGGAGTGCCAGGCTCGGGGACCTCCAGATGATGCATCCTGCTTAAGTTGGTAAGTAGTTGTCTGATACCACAGATTAAATAACCTGTTGATCGGCGATGAAACGAATCTGCTTAATTTCACAAGTCACCAGAGGGGGCGCAGGACGAGGTAAAAAGCCGTGCTATGATAAGCCGAATATACGTCTGAAGTACACGTACTTTCCACCAATGATCGGACAAATCGAGATAATGCAAACTTGTAATGACAGAACAGGATGCATAGAAAGACATCAACGGATTCCCATTTTTTTTTTTTAATCGTTTTCTTTTTTTAGATTGATGATGTTATGTTTTTCTAATTATTGCATTAAATTACGTACTAGTGAAATGATATTCCGTCTTTTGTAAAGCTGAATGTCCTACTATTTTTTTTTTTTTTTTTTTTACTCGCGGGTAGTTGCCAAAGTCACATTAAAATTTTATAGCTCTCTGAAAAATAAATATAAATAATAGTAAAACCTACTATTTTTTGATATTTGTATGTGTTAATCATTAAGTAACTAATAATTACCTGCCGGGAAGTGTTTTTTTTCTAATTATATACAACACAACATTGAATAAATTCACTTTAATTTTTTCCAATACAATATGGAGGGCATTATGGAAACTCAAGAACAACTGCAAACACTGTTTTTTGCAGAAAATGAACTCTTTTCAAGAAGTACTACAGCAGTCTTCTAGAGACAGGACACCATCACTGGCAGAGGAATTCAAGTTGTTTCGAGAATACATTCTACTTGCAGTGAAATCTCTTCAAGAACAAATTGCCCTTCTTGCTCGAGACACTGACAACCTCCTGATGAAATCTCGTCGGAAGATTCTTTTGCTTCATGGTGTACCCGAGGTGGAGCGCGAAGACACTGCAGCCAGTGCTATGAAGGTAGTAGTCCAGAATTTAAAAATATCTGAGTTTGATGCTGCCGACATTAGTAGGTGCCACCGGCTTGGCCGCACTTCTAGTTCAAGTAGACCTCGTCCAATTCTTCTCAAGCTGAGTAATCTGGCCCTCCGACAGAAGTTGTGGTATAGTAAAACGTCTTTAAAAGGGTCTGGAATTACACTCTCAGAATACTTGACGAAACCTCGTCATGATGTGTTTATGGCTGCCCGGGAGCGTTTTGGCGTTACAAAATGTTGGACGCAGGATAGCAATGTTATTGTATTAGGAATTGATAACAAACGGCATCGTGTCTTCAATCGCCGAGATCTGGATGAAATCGTAGCTTCCGTTCCACACACCTCGTCTTCTTCATTGACTAAAAAGAAGCCTGATGCCGTGTTAGATAAAAAACTACCGAATTCGAAACGCAGAATTATTCCCAAGAAATGATAAAATGTTGCTAATCTTCTCTCGGTGCTCATTCAATTGATAACTTGTACATGTGTCACAATGTTTACATTGTTTAATTTAGGTCTTTTTCAGATTTCCGCATTCTATTTTTTATGTTCTGATGTTGAAGTTGTTAATCTTTGATATAATTATGTAATACCCTCAATCACAGATCACTACCATATTATAATGTTTACAACTAAATTATTGTACTCGAATCAAAGATAGTTTTATGTAGGTATCACATATCACTGAGAATATCTAAATTGTATCAGCTGTCACGCTCATCATGCTGTCATTGCTGTCATCACAAAGTCAGCTGTCAGTTAGTGATCTGTCAGTGTCAGTGTTAGATCTGGAGTAATATTTTTTTTTTATTGTGACACTGTTTGCTTTAATGATTTGTCGAGTGCCAAGTTTTTGTTATTATAATAATTAGTTTTTTCATTAGGTACTATACATTTTTTTTTGTGTCTACAATTTTATTTATTCATATGAACCAAGTCAATTTGTAAATTGTTTGGCTCGACAGTTTTTTTTTTTTTTTCAATTATTACATAACAGTTGATACTTATATCATGTGGTGTACCTAATTATTATTAATATCTTTTTCCAACACAACCGGCAGGTGGATGTTATTGTTTAAATTTTAGATTAACTTTATAATTATAGTACTTACTGGTACTTTATAGTTTTAGTAGTTTATTATTAGTATATTATTTTAGTATTATTATATTTATTTATAATTAATTACATACACATAGTTTTTATATATAGTTTATATTTCATACTTGCAATATTATGTTACATGATTTATTTAATAATAATGATGACAACAGCGGCAATGAATATTATTCGATTTCTCCCATAGAATCGTGTAATAGTGATGTTAGTTTTGAAAGTTCACTTCCACTTCCAGAGTTCCTGGAAAGTACTTTTTCTGACGTGCCTAAGAATTTCAACGTTGTTCACATTAATGCGCAGAGCATTCCATCTTCTTATCCCGAAATGCTGGCAACTCTCGATCAACACGATATTCACGCTGTCCTAGTATCAGAAACTTGGCTTCTACCAAGTCTTCCTTCTACGTCTTTTTCTCTTCCAGGCTTCATCCTCATAAGGAATGATCGTACTAGCCGGGGCGGTGGTGTGGCAATTTATTTGAAGGCCAATATCCCATACACTATTTTGAGTAGATCGCCGCAACCACCCCCAGGAAACGGTGGCGAGCATCTCTTTATTGAGATTCTTCTCTCTCACGTCAAGGTCCTCCTTGGAGTTTACTATTGTCCTTCTAGTAATATTAACTTCTTTTCCTCTTTTGATGATATCTTACTTAATCTCACTCCTTCTTATAATCATTCTATTATCATGGGTGATTTCAACACGTGTTTAGATAAAAGAGATCATCGCAGTTCGTCATTGGAATCCATTGTCAACTCCTACAATTTTCACATTCTTCCTCTAAATCCCACACACCACTTTCCTAACTGTGTTCCTTCCCCTTCTTGATTTAATTATTGTTTCCTCTCCAAATAATGTTGCCAAGCATGGTCAGTATGCAGCGGATAACTTTTCCTATCATGACTTGATTTACCTGTCTTACAAAATTCGTCCTCCAAAACTAAAACCTCAAATTGTCATGCAACGCAATTTTAGCGGCATGGATCACGCTGCCCTTCTTAACGACGCAAGTAAGATTGATTGGGAGTCCTATTATCCATTCTAAGGCAGTTGATGATCAAATACAAATATTTAACAGGATTATCACAGAATTATTCGATGTTCATGCTCCAATACGTGCTGTTAAACTCAAGCATCTCCCAGCACCCTGGCTCACCAACGAAATAAGAGCCTTGATGAACAAAAAGGCAGCGGCCAAGACACGTTATAAAATTAAACCAACTGATACTAATAAAACAAAGTACGTTCAGGCACGTAATCACTGCAATAAGGTGTGTAGGGATGCACTACGCCGCCATGTTCATGCTTCTGTTGATGACGAGAATCCAGCTAAGGTTTGGAAATTCCTTAGAACTTTAGGAATTGGTAAGTCACGTACAAATTCAACATCTTTTAACATAAACATTGACTCTCTCAACAAACACTTTTCTTCTACATCTGGTATGCCAGATGCGGATAAAAATGCAACTGTCAATCATCTTTCTACTATTCCTACTACAAATTTTTCTCCCTTTGTCTTCAATCAATTTACCGAGTGTGATGTTAGGAAGAGTTTTATGTCAATCTCCTCCAATGCAGTGGGCGGTGACAACATAAGCCGGAACATGCTGTTGCCCATCCTTGATATCATCCTTCCCATCCTGTGTACCATTTTTAATAACTCCACTTTTAGTGGAATTTTTCCTGCTATATGGAAAGATGCTAATATTTTACCTTTACCAAAGAAACCCAACCCACAATCTTTTTCCGAATACCGTCCAATCTCTATTCTTCCTTTCCTTTCCAAAATTCTTGAACGTCTTGTCCATAAACAACTCAACGATTTCCTTGTTAGGCAAGACCTTCTTAATCCTCTACAGTCAGGCTTTCGTCCAGGGCACAGCACTGTGTCTGCGCTTGTCAAGATCACTGACGATATACGCTTGGGGATGGATGACGGTAAGCTTACTGTTCTAGCTTTGTTAGATTTCAGTAATGCTTTCAACGCCGTCAACTTCGACATTCTGCTCGCTGTACTCCGCTCCAGTAACATATCTCCACCGGTAGTTGATTGGTTTCGTAGTTATCTACGAGGACGCCGGCAACGAATTCGCCTAGAAGACCGGTTTTCTTCTTGGTGCAATACGACAGCTGGAGTTCCTCAAGGCGGCGTGCTATCTCCTCTTCGCAATTTTTATTAATTCTATTTCCAAGCATCTTACTTCTTCCTATCACCTTTATGCAGATGACCTTCAAATTTACATTCAAGCTCCGTTAAATGAATTAGATACCGCTATAGTAAACATTAATGCAGACCTGCATCGTATCATTCAGTGGAGTATGTCATTTGGTTTAAAAGTTAATCCAGCTAAAGCACAGGTCATTGTAATGGGGTGTCCGTACTGGATTTCCAGATTAAACTGGAACATTATACCTAGTGTTGTATTTGATGGAGTTCCTATACCTTTTAGTAATTCTGTGAAAAATCTTGGAGTAGTGTTCGATCGTACCCTATCATGGGACTGCCATATCAAATCAATCAGTGGTAAATTATTTGCGTCCGGTAGTTCTTTAAGGCGTCTCCGCAACTTTTTACCCACTGCCACTAAGATTGCTCTTGCCCAGTCTCTCCTTCTCCCAATCCTGGATTACGCTGACGCCTGTTATCTTGATCTTAGAGAGGACCAGCTAGACAAACTTGAGCGCCTTCAAAATTATTGCATAAGATTCATATTTGGCTTGCGTAAATATGATCATGTATCCCAATTTCGCGTGCAGCTCAAGTGGTTACCCATTCGTCTTCGTCGGAATGCTCATATTCTTTTTTTTCTTTATAATATTCTGTTTAATCCTTCCACCCCACATTATCTTAAAGAGCGCTTTACCTTTTTGCAGGACTGTCATCAACTTCCTTTAAGGTCGAAAAACAATCTTTCCCTAATGACCCCTTCTGCTCGAACTGAAGCATTCTATGGTAAGTCGTTTACTTTTAGGGCGACTCAGTTGTGGAATGAATTACCTGTGCACATCAGGCTTTCTCCGTCCCTTAACACCTTCAAAAGCAACGTTAAAGAGTTTTATTTGCTGAAATTGTAGCTTTTTGTTGTAGCTGTTTGTCGACCAATTCCTATGGCAAGTACAGTATTTTTATGTATTTATTATATTTATAATTATATTTATTAGTGTATTTTTATATTTTACTATCTAAGTACTAGTACTTCATATTAGGTATATATTGTTATCATGTTAGGTATATGTTTTGATAGTATAATTCAATCTTCTTTAGATTTTTCTGCATCTTATTTGCGCACCCCGTTTTATTTTTTTTCATTGTCCACACATTATTTTCCATCCTAAGGTTGCCTGGAAGAGATCACTTTTAGCGATAAGGCCGCCATCTTGTCGCACTAGTTTTTAAGGTTTTTTTTGTAATTTGTGTATCCCATTCTTTTGGTGTGTCAATAAAGTGTATATCTATCTATCTATCTATCTATTCTTTCCGCACCATTTCACTGAGCAGAAACCCATATATTTTTTTACGGTTTTTTGCCAGCACTCTTTCGGTCGAAATCAAAAGGCTGACCGAACTCAAAACTGTATAGTGCAATTTTATTACGCTTATGAAACGCTAAAGAGAGGCAGTCGTACGATTAGTCAAATGGGTATATTGTCTTTGTCTGAAACCCGCATCAGACAAATGTATCATTTTAATGAGAAGACAAGAATTCAAATACTTACAGTAGAATAAACGCGGACCAAGGTAAAACCTTAACCATCCACCCATTTTAGTTGCGGCTATGGACATTTCTTTTATATTGTCAAACATTTCTGGAACAAGTCATTTTAGATTATAGTGATGCATGGAACATTGTCAGGCCAGCCCAGAACATCACAGAAACTCACAGTATTTTGGCTTCCACTGTACAAATACTGCTTTCATCTGTCATAGGTACATACGCAACCGTTGCGTTTAAGCAAGCTTTTCAATTTAATTTTATTTAATTTCAAATGTATTTATTCAAAAATACAAGGAACATAAATGAAGTTACACATTATCATAGTTTCAATAGGACAATAGTAGTGATCGGCATAGTTAACTTCATTTAGGAGGTGGACTCTGCATCCCACACTAGGGATGTCCTGTGTTGTGGGATTCAGTATTTTCTTCCGGAATTGATCTAACTCAGTGTCTAGGTATTCTGGGCAACATAGTCTCATCGCTCTATTAACCTTTTGACCGCCTGGACATAGTTACACTTCCGTGCCCCATAGCACAAACTTTAAAAAATCAGCACCCATGGTAAAGCGACTGGTTTCGTTTACTCACACGTTGCTAGGATTTTATATTTTGGGACAGGTGATTAGATTATTTAAGAACACAGGAAGGTATATTTTTATATATATATAGGTACGTATGTATGTCTAAAATGATCAAAATCAGTGATAGGTAAAAACGACCGGCGTTCACCGCTTCCTACAACCGACTAGAATGGAAAGAATGAGCTCACTTTTCCCAACATTAACAAGATTCCGTGCGCCCTGAAGTAGGGGTAGGCTCATCTTGGGATCGAAATCTTTGAAATTTCTCCTTTTTGGTTATAAAATCCCATTTCAAATTTATACAGTTATTTACTAGTGCTTTTGTGTTTTGCGTTAGTATTGGTGCCACGATGGAACTCATGGTCGTAAATAATGCGATATTTCAAGTTTTCCATTTTTTTTTTTGTTAACTCATTGATCAAATGAAAAAAACCAATAGAAAAGAATATACCTAACCTTGCAAATTTAACTTTTTTTGTTGAGGGGAAAATGCCTTTACCTTCCATCGTGAAGGCACGCCAGGTGTGTCGGACTCGACACCATGTCTCTTTTGTCTTTATCTAAAATTGTCATATTGAGTCATTTGATTGACTTAGAATTGCTTTTATGGATGAAGAACCCATCTACCGCTTTATCTACCGCTGGTATAGCGAGTTCAAACGCGGCCGTTTTACTTTGGGGGATGAACAAAAGAGTGGTCGTCCTACGACGGCTGTATCCGAAGAAAGTGTGCTGGCAGTAAAAAAAAATTCAAGAAAACAGGTGCATTACGTACGAAGAGTTTAAGCATACGAATAGGTCTAATACCCAAAATCCAGGCGTGAACTCACCTAGTTTGGGAAATTAGTAATGTAAGTGAATAATGTACCAATTTTATTGAATAAACATTTTTATTATCTATACTTATAATAAAACTGTAACGGGTCGAATTCTGTACATTGAAGATATTTTGAATATTTTTTTTTGGGGCACTCCATAGTCGATACTGATGGCGAAACTGCATTTTTTTTCTTTCATGTCTGTCTGTCTGTCTGTCTTTCTGTATAGGGATCACGCATCACGCCGAAACTACTGATTCAATTCAGCTGAAACTTGGCATGATTTTAGTTTATACTAAGGTCATTGCTGTAGGCTACTTTTGACCCCCAAATTCTGATCGGTTTTCTTGCGGGAGGGGGTGAAAGTCAGAATGTGTATTTGGTTGTAACTCATGTTTGCGTTGTTTAATTTCATTAATTCTTTTTTTGTTAGAAAGAACACATTTTTTATGTTGTCCCGTCAAAATTTGAACAATATCGGTTTGTTGGTTCGGAAATTACACAAACATTAAATAATAACGTCACGCGCGGCGCGTTCGGTACACACTAACTTCTAAGTATTCTGTGTATCACAGACGATCCACAGAATATCTAGATTCTTGATTCTAGAAAGTGCCCACGTGATCGCGTCGCGTCGTCTTGGATGACAAAATAATTGTCAAAAATATATTTTTGTTTGGAAAAACAAACATCATTCGGTTATAATCGACTTCAAACAAGGAGGATGTTCTCAATCGGGTTGCATGTTTTTTTATTTGGTTTTATTTTACGCGATAACTCCGCTAATTGTTAGTTGATTTTGATAATTCCTTTTTTGTTTGGTAGAAAATACTTCAGAGGTGATCTTAGATATCGAAAACAGGGAGGTAGTTTTTCAAATATCAACAAAAACTAAAATCAGCTTAGATTTATCTGTACGACATAGTTATACCTTCTTATAAAATTTTGTCGAATAACAGAATTAAATTACCTGTCATTGAAGTAGATTTTTGTATTTTGGAGAAAACATATCAGCATAATAAGTAGCAGCATAAACAACCTATTAAATGTTCCCACTGCTGGGCGTCGGGGCCTTCTCTCGCAAGGAGAGAGACAAGGTTATAATCCACCACGCTGGCCCAGTGTCGGTTGGTGAATGACATATGACTTAGAACTTAGATTATAAGTACATTTCGGTTTCTTCACGGTGTTTTCCTTCACCGTTTTAATTACCGGCATTACGAACATGACTCTGAAAAGATAGTGATGCGCGTGGTTTTGAACCCTGGGTCTCCGGATCGACAGTCGGCGACCAGCCGTAACTTATTAGAAAACGTATTATTTCAATCCAAATACTGTTTAAAATTTAAAGGTAGTGTTCAACAAGCTTCAGTGACCGAAGCAGACCGTTGTTAGGGTTCCGTACACAAAGGGTAAAAACGGGACCTTATTACTGAGACTTCGCTATCCGTCCGTCCGTCTGTCACCAGGCTGTATCTCAAGAACGGTGATAGCTAGACAGTTGAAATTTTCGCAGATGATGTATTTCTATTGCCGCTTTAACAAAAAATACCAAAAATAAAATCAATATTTAAGAGGTGCACCCATACAGCAAACTTGATTTTTTACCGTTTCTTGCTCGATACTAATAACGTACCCGTCACAGGTAGACGCTTTAACTATTCACTTACGTTGGAACGGCTGAATGTATCGAGTTAAAATTAAAGACACATTCTTGGTTTAGCTTAAGTAATACATAGAGTACTTATACATAGGCAATGTTTAGCCTATGACTCTTCCAGACTGTAATCTAACTCAATTTCAAATTTCAACCCGATCACTTGATACGTTCCGCCATGATTAGGTAAGTAACAAACATCCAAACAGTGACATTAATAATATTTACAGGACAACGTTGGAACGGCTGAACATATTTGGATGGAATTCGAAACACAATCAATCGAATACACATGTAGTTTGAACTCAGAAATAGCAAATCGATTAGTACTTATAGGTTACTGTGACGTAGGAAAGACTAAGCAAATTTGGTAGAAAATTGAAACAGAGATAACTCATAGTCTGAAATACCACATTTATGTATTTATTACCTATCAACCTGAAAAGAACCATGGGCCCTAAAGAAACAAATATTAACTATCACGTCAAAACGGCACAACGATATGGGTTGACATACGAAACACATATAGTTTAGAGTCTAAAATTTCACATGGGCTAATAAGTCTATATTTTCATTTAACTTCATATTAATATAAGCATATATTTTCGTAAGGAACTTGATGTGATGGTAAGGTAAAAGCCAAAAATGAATAAACTATTTTTTACAAAAAATTAAACCGACTTCAACACCACAAATAGGCACTCAAAAGCGAAAAAATAATTTAATATAGGTAATTATTATAACCTCTACTCACTCATCCATATGAAGTCGGTGCCAGGCTAGTTAAAAAGTTAGTATGTATGTTAGTAGTATGTAGGCATAGGTAAGTAGTATCTATCTACTACCTGTTAGATTTGGCTGGCACCGACTTCATATAGATGAGTGAGTAGAGGTTATAATAATTACCTATATTAAATTATTTTTCGCTTTTGAGTGCCTATTTGTGGTGTTGAAGTCGGTTTAATTTTTTGTAAAAAATAGTTTATTTTACCCTTTTTAGTGCTAAACAAGTTTTCACTAATGCATTTACACGATTTCGTGTTGAGATCTCAATACATGAATTAAACCCAAACACTGGGTAGTTCCTGTAAACCGTTAAGAAATTCCCTTGACTGTCCTTTATCTTCATCATCAAACCACTAATGACAGTCACAACCCATCTATGTAAAAAGTTCTCATCAATACAAATTCATCGAGCCCAAACACAAGGTAACTACTATGTACCGTCGAGGAGTTCCCTCGACCGTCTTCCCGTTCCCTCATCAGATCGACTCCAGACCATCTTTAAACTATACTGCTTTAAAATGCTCAAGCAAAATTTAACTAACGCACTAGTCATCTTTACAATTTTCGAAAGTTATCCTCGATTTCTCTAGGATACCATCATCAGATCCTGGTTTCCTTATCATGGTACCACCCTTGGAATATCTCCTTTACAACAAAAAAAGAATCATCAAAATCGGTTCATAAACGACGAAGTTATCCGAACACACAAAAAAAAAAAAAAAAAAAAAAAAGGTACATACATACGGTCGAATTGAGAAACCTCCTTTTTTGAAGTCGGTTAAAAATATATGCACCCGTTTTGCCGTAGATAATATAGGTGATGTGCGTTCACAATCAAAATAACAAGCAACATTATATTCTCATTAGATGGCGCTAATGCCAGTTTAAATCTAAAAGCACTAAAGGCCATTTAAATCGATGTTTTGCTATTGTGGTATGTATTTTTTCTTTTATCACTAGGTGGCGTTACTGGTATTCTAAATTGTACTAATAAGTTTTTGCTGCTAAAAGGATTATGATGCCGAATTTGAATTCCTTCTTTCTTGATTTTTTTTTCAATGTTACCTACAATTAAATTCATACATTAACATTTCACTAAGACTTGGCTTAGATTTACGGGTTCAACTTGCTTGAATATCATTAAAACTCAAAATTTTTATTATTTTGATTCCACACAGGCTTCGTTCAAAATTTTACGCGGGCGAAGTCGCGGGTAACAGCTAGAAAACAGCTTACGAATAAAAAGAGATAGGTAAGTAGGTATCAGATCATGCACATTAGCTTCAGACTTTTCATAATGTATCCTATAAAAATCCTACAAACTTAACACTTGCGGCTATGTTCGATACTACGAAACCTTACTAAGTATGTTTGATTTTGTTTAAAAAAAGAAAAATAAAGATGATAAAATTAAATAATTGTTTGTGTGGAAAAACAAATTCACTCAAACTCAAAGGTTTTTCAATGACTACTTATCCAAATATTTGACGTACGATACTTCCAACTAATGTACCTATAAGTCAGTAACATCTGCTTACGCGAACGAAGTAGCGGGTTCAGCTAGTTATTAATATAAATGTAACGAAAGGAGGGCTTTGGCGTATTGTTACATACTATACAAAATTAAAGGTAAATTAGCAATAAGTTAATACTCGTATGATATTTTATAACTCGTCATTTAGTTGGTAGTAAGTCTACTTGCGAAGCCTAGAGTCGTGGACTCGATTCCCACCCGTCCAAATATTTGTGCGATGAATAGAAATATTTGTTTTATGTCTGGGGTGTTTAAAGTAAGTATAATAAGTAAGTATGTATTATATAAATAATATTTATTGATAAGTATTACATCAAGAGCTATCTGGCTCCCACAGTAGGTACAAGCTTTGCTTAGTTTGTGATGGGTGAAATGTCCGCCAAAATGTATTTATTATTATTATAACATTTTTACATACTTTCTAGCAGCATGAGCAGCCCAATAAGTGTTCCTACTGCCAGGACTCGGTGTCGTCTCTCACAAGGAGGTACTTAAGCCCATAATCCATCACACTGGCCCAGTGCAGGTTGTGGATGACACATGACCTCGAAAGATTCTAGGTACTTCTCGGTTTCCTCACGATGTTTTCGTTCACCATTTTAAGTTAGCAGCATTACGCACATGACTTCAAAAATATAGTGGAGCGCGTGTGATTTGAACCCGGGGTCTTCGGATCGACAGGCACCATTCTACCGAATAGAAAAGAACCTTACATTTTCTAGTAAATTTTACTACATCAACAAATACCTTTTATGTGCCGAGTGCCGTTACAATCAATAGAATCGATCCAAATTGACTACTTATCTCAAGTATGCTATTTGTTTTTAGTATTGTTTATAATTAACATTGTTACTAATAAGAATTATATTAGGTATCTACTATAATTATCAAAGAGAGATTTGTTGATTTTGGGCGAGTTTAAGTTTAAATGGTGTGATTTATACGTTTCCCTCGCGCCCTGCAAAAAATGTGATAAAGTTTTTTGTGGTGTTAATTTGGCTAACATGGCAACTCAGAATTCCTTCACACATTAAAAAGCCGCCGCCATTTTGGGATTTTTGGGCACCTCAGTTCTGTCTTTGAATGGGTTCTGTCCGTGTTTTTCATACGTCCATGGGTATGAGTTTGTATTTAAAGACCAGTAGTTGGGGAATAGCTGCGAAATATAAAATAAAATTCTACTTGATCGTGTCGATGTTTGTAGTCGGTATGTGCTGTTAGTTCGAGTGCTCCAGTTATGTGATATATGATACTGCATCTCCTGCAGCTGTCATTGATATCAGAATGTTTAATATACTCGTAGGTATTTTCAGTATACCTCAATTTATAATATACCTTGATATACTTTTGGTACTTCCTTATACTATAACCTGATCTTGGAATACCAACATGAAGGCATGATCTCAACATGGTCTCAGGTAAAATCTCACCACTCACACGCAGTCACGTGTTTTACGCTTCTTTGTCAGTTGCATTCGTTACTGTCCTATTGAAACAGTGTTCACTCGAATATACTTAGCGGTAACGGTGAAACGTGAACGGGATAGCGCTCTGCTTTATCTGTATCTGTTGGTTATGCGATATTCTACTGGACGATTATTACATACGGTATACCAAAATTACATACACAGATAGGTATCAGACTACAAACCGATACGCCTAGCGTCAGTAGCACGAACGTTAATAGAGCGTTGAGACTATGTGATTCAGAATACCTAGACACTGAGTTAGATAATTTTAAAAGCGTGCTCAAACGCAACGGGTATAGCTAGTACCTAACAGGGATGGTGAATGGCAAATCATTGAGGACGTGTCCGCCATCTTTGGAGACTGCTGCTTATCTACCACATAATAAAGTTGTAACGAATTATACTGGAATCTTGTTACGACGACAATATTGCATCAAGACAATTTTTCGACCACTCAGGCATTGGTATGCTCTTCAAAGGACAAAAACCCTTTAGTTGTGCCTGGGGTGTACATGGTTCCCTGTGATTGCAGCAGAGCTTATGTAGGTGAACACATACGCGCGATGAGGAATTTGGGCGACAATAGGTCTGCGGTGGTGGAACATGCTTTCTGTTCGGACTCAACACTTCATTCGTGTTGATAAGGCGGAAGTACTGGGAGGGGAGTAGTTTTTTATACCCCGTAAGGTCAGGAGTAAACGTCCGACGTTTTAATAAACATGGGGGAAGCAAGTGTCACCCGCTGGCTATCTTGCCTCTATAGGGCCCAACAGTCTGTCTGTGATAGCAGCATCATTCCCGACACGCAGCTATTAATTTCAAATGTGTAATAATTATAGTCAGTTCGCGTTAAGAAAATAGTGAGTCATCGTTGTCCGCCGGCCTGGCCACGCCCCCCAGCCAATTAGAATGCTAGAAATTAAAAAGTCGAGTTCACAG
This sequence comes from Ectropis grisescens, assembly GCA_017562165.1. NCBI lineage: Eukaryota > Metazoa > Arthropoda > Insecta > Lepidoptera > Geometridae > Ectropis > Ectropis grisescens. The sequence continues at coordinate 13,261,426 of CM029786.1, forward strand.
TGACCAGTTGAAGTTAAAGAACAAAAGGATACTATAACACATTAAAATCACCCGTGAAAAAAAGAGCTCGTCTATCCACAGTCGATAAATTAGATGAACTAGACAAATGTGCAATAAGAAGAAAAGTTCACTCAATATATTTAAATAACGACTACCCGACATTGGACAAAATTATGAGAATTTACGAAGCTGACGAAGATATTCCTGTTTTCAAACGTACTACACTTAAAAAAATATTGCACGAGCTTTTTTTCGATATCAATAAACTGGATAATAGAACATTGTTAGTCAAAAGGGAAGATATTGTTTTGTGGAGACGTAAATATCTTAGGCAAATAAAAGAATACAGAGACGCTAATAAAACCATTTACTATCTTGACGAAACGTGGGTAAACGCCGGACACGTAAAGACAAAAACATGGTTGGATACAACGGTAAAAAATAAAAGACAAGCCTTTCTACATAGATGGGTTATCAAGCGGTCCAAAGGCTGCGACAGGATAAGGTTCATTGTATTGCACATTGGCAGCGACAAAGGATTCGTGGAAGATGGTCTACTAGTATTTGAATCTAAGTCTACAAAAGACTATCATGAAGAGATCGATGGTGAAAGATTCCTTCATTGGTTCATTAATATAATGCCTAAGCTAGAACCAGAAAGTGTGGTTGTCATAGATAACGCTCCCTACCATTCGGTAAGAGTCAAAAAAATACCAACAACCAGCTGGAACAAACAGCAAATAATAGATTGGCTTCAAAGCAAAGGCAAATCCATGGACATGACTTATTTAAAAAAAGAATTATTAATGAAAGTTGCCGAAATCGCCCCACAATATAATAAATATTTAATAGATGAGACTGCCAAAAGTAATGGAATTACAATTCTTCGCCTGCCGCCTTACCATTGCAAACTTAACCCAATTGAATTAGTGTGGGCCCAAATAAAAAAATACGTTGGTGCCAATAACTCCACGTTCAAAATGAGTGACGTAAAAAAAATATTATATGACGCAATAGCATTGATAGACGCTAATCGTTGGAAGAAGTGCTGCGACCACGTGATACGAGAAGAAAATACCATGTGGCATTTGGAAGACGTCATGGAACACATAGAACAAAATTCTTTCATAATAAATGTAACTGAAGAATCTAGCGATACTAATTAGTGGTTTAAGTAATTTTAAGACAATTATTTAAAAATAATTAAATGTTTAAAAAAAATGTTTGTACTTTTACTTCACTGTGAATACACCCTTATCCTGTAGTTGCACAGATGACTCACTATTTTCTTAGCGCGAACGGACTATACGTTCATTCCAAAAGCTTGGTAGCTTATGATCTCTCTTGGGGTCGCGTAAGCCTTGAGTAAAAGTTTGGAAAACAGTGGTTACAGTTATCAACATCGACTTCAATTAAACGTTGTGCACTTACTCACGCTGTCACCAAGGAATAAGAGTCCGTGACCCAACAAGGGCAGCTTCCCTGCCCACACAGGAGGTTGGCTTGGATCTTGCCTCTGGAACCATCTCCAAGCCGCCGCCAGAACGCAGAATCCCATTAAAAGATAAAACATTTTCTGGTTTCTGTCTATAGAAAGAGTATTCCATGAGTTTATTATCGATTATTATCAACATTTTTATGTTTGACCTAAAATGTATCATCTTATTTATAAAATTCTCGTGTTTGTGGTTAAACTCCTCCGATACGGCTTGACCGATTCTAATGAAATTTTGTGAGCATATCGAGTAGGTCTGAGAATCGGCCAACATCTATTTTTCACACCCCCTTAGTGATAAGGGTTGTTCACCCCTAATTATTTTTTTAAACATTTTTTTTTGTTTTTATTTTTTATAATGTGGCATAAAAAATACATACATCCCTAAATTTTTACCCTTTTATCACCAACCCCTATTTTGTAATAGTCATTTATACGGCATTACCGATTCTCTTGAAATTTTGTGTGCATATTGGGTAGGTCTGAGAATCGGACATCTATTTTTCATCCCCCTAAATGTTAAGGGTACACCTATTTTTTTTTCTTTCATTTTTACATTAAAAAAAATATTTTTTATGATACAGCATAAAAAAATTCATACAACTCTAAATTTTTTACCCTTTTATCACCAACCCCTATTTTTTAATAGCGATTTTAATAATTTAATCATTTTTCATCCCATGCGATAACTAATCAATTGCCGTCTTTTTTTAAGTGTATTTTGGACAAATAGTTAATCAAGCGATTTATATGGCAAAACAACGTTTGCCGGGTCAGCTAGTCTTATACAACGTGTGGCGGAAAGGTCCAACAATATTTGAATAGGTCATTCCAACACCGATGTGGACTTCATCTCCGAAGGTCTCTTTCCCCTCAGCACTTTAGATCGAGAGATAATATTCAGTCAAAGTTTGATGTAAAATTGACCAGCTTCAACCCTAATGCGCGGCGGCCGGCAGTCAGGGGTCAGGGACCGTGCCGCGCGGCCGGTGATTAGAGTTGTCAAATAAAATAATAAACAACGAATTTTTAACTTTGTTTGGAAAAAAAATATTGTGCTTTGTGTCTAATATTCACATATTTATGTGATTCGATACCTAGTATAGATGAACTACAATAAATATAATGACCGCTGAAATTGTTTATCAGAACTACAGCCTATGTTCACAGTAGGTTTGAGGGTCATCTGAAAAAATTTACAGACTGCGCAGCTCCTATCAACAGAAATCTTAATAAATGCGTTCCGTTAATTTATCAAAAACTTATTTACTACTTTTAACACATAGGCTACTTTTCGGTCCGGGTAAATATGATTGTGGCTCTGTAATGAACTCAAATGAAATTAAATACGTAGCAGGTAATACACCTGGATTACCACAAGACATTATCTCTATTTTTATCCCGTTAAAGGTAGTAAACCAAGAGAACGAGGCGCAGTTAGTTTAAGATATCTAACATTTAAAACTTACATAAAATATTGTGCTGAATACTTCAAGAACGTCCAAAACGACTGACAACTTGACTGTTAAACATGTAATAATTGAAGTACTATATATATGAATTCAAAAATTACTCTACGGGTCATTTGTGTGAACTAGAAGACAATTATAAATGAGGTTAAGCATGTCACAGCCATTTCATCCATAACTAGCTGTTACCCGCGACTTAGCCTCTCTCTCTGTGTCGTTTTAATGTTTGCTTTGTTAGGGGCCATACTTTTGCTATTGCCCATGCGGAATGATATTATGTATTTTAACAGACTGCAAACTATATGTGTTTCAAATTACAACCAAATTTGCTTAGTGTTTCCGAACAGTGAATAGGTATATTAATTATATTAACATTCATACATAGTTCCCAGGATCTATGTATTTTTCGGGATAATAAGTAGGTAACCGATTTGCTATTTCTGAGTATAAATTACGTGTGATGTCCCGACGCGACGTTTCTGTGATATAAATATTACGAATGTCAATATTTGTATAGGTATTTGTTGCTCAACCGTGTCCGTGAGGGAAATAGATTTACGTCTGCTCATCATGCAGGTACATGGTGGGGTATATGGAGCTCGACGCCATGGGAGCGGACATGGTGCCTCTACAGACTAAAACCCCCACAGGTTTCTTCGGCATGGCCAAGGGTCCCTTCTCGCACTCCTATGAACTACCTTGACCCACTTGCCACCGCCCTTGCCGGCATGTATATTATCTATTCTATGTTGCAGGTTCACCTCACGGGGGTTGTCTACACCCCCGCATTTGGATCCTGAGATGCGCCGGAAACCAGCAGCACGTCCTCTATTCGGGAAGACCCATCCCTAGGTAGTAAGACTCTAAACACTCCGACACCCCAGACCCTCCAGTGGAGACGGGGTGTGGGCCTGAGTAGCGTTCCAGCTCGCCCCCGTGTGCGATTCCACCTCAGTGAAAGATCGACAAGTTTCCAACTTTCACTCCTCTAACTCACAAACCTCTCACTGTCGAGCATCACGGCGAAGATGGTTGGCAGCGTGAAGTCCGCCCTCACCACCGTAGCTAGGGATATACACAGTTCCGCTTGGGTCTTTATTTAGTAGCATAACAATGTTTGTAGTACTAATTTTTAACATTTTTAGGACTAATGACAATTTACCAGAATAACTAAACGCATAACTGTTTTTGTACACTTTTTACTAGCAAAACCATAAATATATACTCGTAGCATAAATATAAATTAGCATATTGTGAGAAGCATAAAATAAATATAATTTAAAAACTCCAAAAACCCGACTGCATAAAAAGTGAACCAAACTACATACTTACATACTATAAAACTGAAAAGAATAAAACAAACAGTCGGGATCCATTGAACAACTATATTGGCTATAGAATAATAATGGATCCCGACTATTCAATTGTTATATTCCTTTACTAGAACATATTTTATTTTCTGCAATAGTATTTAGACAATAACATATTATAGAATTCTAGACCACCAGAAATCTAAGTGTTTGTTTTATTCTTTTCAGTTTTATAGTATGTAAGTATGTATTTTGGTTCTTTTTTTATGTAGTCGGGTTTTTGAGTTTTTAAATTATATTTATTTTATTTTATTTTATACTTTTTAGTTATGAACAATGTTATGACTGTTACTTACTATAATCAACAAAATATGCGCAGCTTTTGGTTTTTGACGAAATGTCTGCGTTTCTACTGATAATGTGATATTTATGTAGGTTTTTCGACTGTATGTAATGTTTTATAGTTTTGTGGAAGTACCTATATAATCGTGGATTTTCGACCAAAGTTGAGTACTAAATCGTTTGGATATGGGAGCCGAGATGGAGTAATCCGAGAAAATTCCATGTTCCCACCATCAGCGTCAGAGTTGAAACCCCATGGAGGTTTTAGTAGATAGAGGCACCATATCCATACGTAGTATAGAGTGCAACATAACCCGGCCGTGTCCCCCGGGCGGTAGGGTATGCGTAAATGGTTTATTCGGTTTAAGTCAGATTCTGTTTAGGACAGATTCTGTACCTATGCATTTCTTCCACGTACGAAAACAGGTAGTCAAATATACCTACTAGATACTTTTGTATATATGTCCATCCACATTCACACGTACCTACAGCAAGTTTTTTTTTAAACAGATTGACGAGACAAGCAGGTCTTGTGCCCGATGGTAAGCATGCCTGCCACATAACACCACAGTGACACGCAGCTATTGGAACATGAAGAGTCCAAACCATTACCTAGCACTGCACTGCGCTCGTCACCCAGAGGTCTAAGATGGTATGCCTCTAAGCCCTGTAATTTATCTGGAAACATTGCCCTTCAAACCGGAGTACAGTACTGTTTGCACATTACTGCTTGGCGGTAGAATAACTGGTAAAGGTGTGGTACTTCCCCAGGAGAGCTCTGCCAAGAGTCCTACCTATACAATTATACGAAGTTTTCTGCTACCTATAAACCTATAAATGTGTATAAGTGGGAGCGTAAGCAGAATTCAAAGTTACAAAGCCGCGGCTTCCGCTTAACCACATATTTCTACGTGGCTGTTTGATTCATGCGAGAAGATCATTGCAAACAGCAAAGCCTACGCCCACGCCATACTCCCGATTAGCACACCGGTGTCTGCCCATCCAGAAAAATGTGCAACTAACCTCCTTGAAAGTGCCCGTAAAAGTCTAGTTTCATGGAAAACGCAAACGACAATGTTTAGCCTAGTTAGCTCGGCAACAATTATACATGTTTCGCGCAAGTGCCATTCAAATTTAAAACGCATAATTTTTTTCCTATTTTACGTTGTCATAATGAATGTAGCATAATATATAGTGTCATAATGTAACTTTTCCATAATCGTTTTTTTGCGTAATGTGTTTTAAGCATAACAATATATTGTACTACTTTCAATTCGACTATTGACAAGATGCATAATAGTCTTAGCCATTTTTTATTTATTTGCTGTGCTACTAAATATAGACCCAGGTTAGATACGAGTAGGATCCAGATCCGAATCGGAGCACCCCGACTCCACCTAGTCTTGTCGCTACTACCCCTAGAGTGTATTTAAAAAATGCGCGAGCCAAAAGCTCAAGAGAGGTCTTGAGTGGAACGAGCCATGCGAGTCCAAGCTAAACGAAGAGGGAGGTGGTGAGCTAAGCGAGTTGGCGACCTCCGTAGTGGAATTCAGGCCGAGTATGGAGACGCTGACCGCAATGCTTCTGGCGGGAGCCCCGGGTGGGCAAAAAGTGCAGCATATTTCTTAGGTGTACCGTCACAAGTGTAGGTACCGTGCTTTTCTCAATATGTGTCTTTAATTATTATGCTTATTTATCTTTATGCTAGCAAAAAATATGCGAAAACAGTTATGCGTTTAGTTGTTATGGCAAATTATCATATAGTCCTAAAAACGTTGTGCCTACTTAAATTAGTACGTTATTAGTTGTTATATTGCCACATATCCATGCATCATCCATTCACATACCCATCCATCCACATACCAATTTTGCGCAGAACTTGTGCGCAACCTGAGTCTCAGCAGGTATCCAAAAGGCCCGCCCTCATAGTGCAGATATCCCACCTACGCCAAGCGCATGTGTAAGTGATTTCCAGAACTTTTTGAGTTTTTATTTTATGCACGGGTATGGGTGCTTACAGCACCAGTCGTCTGGGTTTTGTCCAGTGTTTCCTACACCCTAAAGAAACAAACCGATGCGGAGGCAGTTCAGTCCCTTATTGGCCGGGGGCTGCGCTGCTAAAGCGGAAGGTGACTAATCAATGAGTCTACAGTGGACCCTCCTACTATCAACAATGATCCCTGGTGCCCACGCTAACCCTCAAACGCGCAGACTTATAACTGGAACTGCTGCTCCCCGTAGTATCTACGTAGTGAAAACACAACAAAATGTATTCAATATTTAATACATATTTTATTCAAGGTTTCGGATTTGATTTCGTGGTAATTTGTATGTAATAATAATAACACAGAACAGAACACAACTTTTCTTTTAAGTACAGTGTTTCTGCATAATTCTCTATTTTTTAGCGTCCGCACATTGTCGTATTCGCTTTGACCTCACCAAAAAACTACGGCGGTCAAAGGTTAACCAACTGTCTAGACGGCAGAGGTGACCAAGGTTGGTTCTAACAAGCTGATCTCTGTAGAGATTAGAAGATCGTATGGATGTTTAAAGTATTTGTTGTTATCATACATATATTCGAATAGTTCTAACTAAATTGTATCGCATCGTCCACAACTCGATGGATTTTTTGCCACAACTTTTAGCTAGTAGTGACAGTGAGAAGTCGTGTGAGGAACGAGAGGTAGAAACCTCTCGCTTCTTTATCGAGGCGGTAGCATACACGGGAGCAAGCCTTAAGTAAGGTACGCTCAGGCTCGCACGCCGGCTCCACCGGCGGGCCTGAGACGTCGGAGGTTTAGGGCCATCTGATTCCCTACCTACAGATAGGCTTCCGGAATAAGAACTTTTCAAATCTTCCAGCCAAAATCAACAATTTACAAATATTAAGAAAGTATGGTAAAAAGAACAAATCAAAAACAAGTGAAAATCGTAACAGTGCCAGAGATAAGTGTAACTAAACTAACCTAACCCATCCTTATTCGCCAGCCTGTGAAAGGAGACGGCCCATTTTCCATGGGCATTTGCCCCACAGCAAAAGTGCATGAGACTCCATTGGATAGGATTTTTAATATCTATTGAGGAACCGTTAATGTTTTTATTCTGCATAGCGGGGTTAAAAGATATCAACTAAAACGTTGAAAAAATATCGCCCCAAGTAGGTAATCAAGTACGTGATTATTTGCATACTACTAAAAGAAGGTGTAGTAAATTCATTAATTTGCGACTTACCTACTATCCTCAAAATAATGTCGACTCGACGCAGGACAAGAAAAATCACAAGAACATTGCGAAACCTTTGAAAAAATAACGAAATTCCTTGTGTTGTGTAAGTTTAGTGATCGAATCGGTATACGTAGTAATTTACATTCTCTTTGCGAATCGGATGTGTGTCAATTTTATTCACTTCTTTTTTAACTGAAAGGATTTTGGCGTCACACGTCTTTTGTGTTTTCCCATATTACGTATTTAAATATTTTCGAGTTTTACTAAAATTCGTCAAAGAAACACATGAACATCAAATATTTTTTAATAATCCACCATTTATATTACATACTCGAAAATACACAAGTTAAAGAAAATAATACAATGAGGCGACATGTTTTTTTCACGTTGGCGCCAAAACTCCAATTTCGCAATCCTGGCAAAATGACACAAGCACGTTCACTTTACGTAAACTTCAAAAGAAGAAAAAAAAGAGGAAAAACATGGCTGACTTTAAGTACAATCATCAATGACCTATTATTAATAGACGAGTTCCTCGAGCAAAACTTTGGCAAGACGAAACCGAGGTAATTACCTTAGCCGGGCTCAGTCATGCACTCTCCAGTGTCGAGAGCAGTCCGTATCGCTTGCAGGTATTTTCGGGTAACATTGTGATGTGAAGAGAAGGAAAAATGCCATCCTGTGTTTATAGACATTGTAAAAATTATACTGCAACTGTTAAAGAGAAAAATGTTTCATTTCATGCGTAAGTAACACTGTAATTATTTTTCAAATTATTTGTTGTTTAATTTGGTTGTTTATTCCTACGAATGGATAGAGCGAGATGGATATAGTCAGATTAGAACGAGAGTGTAAGAGAGAATCGGCCTTCTAACTAAATCGACTTTCGCTTTGCCATTGTATTGCGATCTCTATCATTTCAACCGGAAAGAAAAGAGAGAGAAATATCAAAGCTAAGACATGTTTCGTTCGGCGGTAAACCTCCCGATTAGTAGCATGGCAGCAGATTGTGTTGTGGTATGATGCTGTTTGCTAAACCTATATCTTTTCCTTTCCAACTACCGATATTCTGGATATGTTGTCTCTTTCTTCCGCGTCTTATTTATTAATACAAATGGAAGTGTAGGTATATGTGTATGTGTGCAAGTTCCGCTGTGATTTATTGCATGATTGTTAGACTATAACGCTTCTATTTGTAATACTTCGTTGACAATCATAGTATTTTTTAATAACACCAATTTGCAATCCCCGCTTCGCACGTTAGTATGAAACGTACAGTTGTCATTATTTAATTATATGTTATTTTAAGTAAATAACTTTTTTAGGTCTCCGGGGCTAATTACGTACCTAAACTTGAAACGACTTGGTGCAGAAATGAGCCGTCTCCTTTCGTAATTTCGTAAATCGTCATTTCGTAGTCTTTTTGAGAGCGAATACTTTTGGATTTTGGATTCAATTTATAACCACTATTATAGGACAGATTCGCTGTTCAAACGAAAACTTTAATCTTAGCATTAAAACTTCAATTTACAGCCTTCGTAATCATAGAATTCAAATCTAGATCCACGGCAGTGTGGCCAGCCAAGTTCATTCAAGTAACTGGAGAGTACCATATGTAATATTACACGAACCATTTGGAGCTACTTTTGTCCTCGTCATAACTTAAAAATTATTGCACATTAACTTGTCAAATTGCTCACAAATTGAGACTTGTAGGATATGAATATGTTTCATAAAGATTTCACCAAATTTCATAAAGATACCTCAAACGGTTAAATAGATATTAACGTCCTAAAATCGTCATTATAATCACTGATTTAGTCATAGACATAAAAGATTTTATCCAGTTCCAGATGATATAGAAAGTTCTAATTTGACATAAAGATAGGTATTAGATCAACACAATGGAATAAATCAGAAACTAGTAATTTTTAATAATTGAACGGCTGCAGTGGCTGGAGCATCGAATCCAATTTCTTTTCTTTATGTGTCCTCACGCGTGGAAATATTAACACTTGTATTAACTATCAATCCTACCGGCTGCGCCATGCGAAGTTATTTTCAATGAGGAGCAAACAATATAACGACCTGCGTAGCCATTATCCATTATATTCATTAATACATATTCACACATCTATACTAATATTATAAAGCTGAAGAGTTTGTTTGTTTGTTTGTTTGTTGAACGTTAGGATCTCGGGAAGTACTGGTCCGAATTGAAAGATTATTTTTCTATTGGATAGTCCATTTATCGAGGAAGGCTTTAGGCTATAGAAAATAACTCTACTATTAATTGAAGCGGAGCATGAAACAAGAATGTAACAAAATCGGGAAAAAATATTCCCCTTTTGAGAGTGTTCGTACGTTCCGTGCTTTGACATGACACATGACAGCATGTGTCAAAGATTGCGTCATTGAATTTCAGTAATCTGTGCATTGAATATAAACCTTTGCTACATTTTTTTTCCTAAATCTGAGTTGGTACGACCAATTTCCGACAGGTGGCGTAGCAGGTAGCTGAAGAGGTTTTTTGTTTGAAATCGATATTCTCAGGAACGAGTGAACCGATTTCAGTCATTCTTTCACCATTGGATATGTACGGGATCCCGATGAGTGCTATATAATATACCACGGGCGAAGCCGGGGCGGGCATCTAGTAAAATATAAAATGCTAGATTGTTAAATAGTTATTTAGATCTACCCACAAATGTTACCAATTTCATCATCATCAGTCTATATATGTATATATATAAATATAAAATAAATAAGTATATATATGTATATATGTGCTGGACATAGACTTCTCCCGTGACACGCCACTCAGCCCGATCCTCGGTCTTGCGTCTCCAACCACCACCAGCTGCCTTTCGAATGTCGTCACTCCATCTCTTCTCAGGGCGTTCTACACTACATTTACCGATTCGCGGTCGCCACTCCACTCGAGCCGAGCTACTAACAAATTTTATGTACACGCATGGCAATTATATGAGGCAAGCTTTTTTTTTTTTAACTATAATAGGTTCGCACTTGACCACCATCTCGCCTGATGTTAAGCGATGATGAGATCTACGATGGAGCTGAAAGCTTGTCACAAAGTTGTCCTATGATGAGGATCCCATTCAAATCACATACAATCCAAATCTTCCACACGGAGGTGCCCATTTGGCTGGTGAATAGTGGGCAAAATGAATAATACCTCAATTTAGATTGCCTGGCAGGCTCACAGTGTGTCCCGTAGAACAAGCCAGGTGGACAAAATTCATTATCAGTTTCCCGGAAATTGATAAAAGATTATCGTAAACAACACCCCTAAACCTCGGAATCCAGTAATTGTCTACATTTCTTACCTCAAATTGATGACTCATCTGCTGTGGAAGGTAGGTAATGTGTTAAATGCATTTTGCCTGCATTTTTCGCCTAGGCGGGGCAAAATCTGCCGCCCGGGAGGGGTGCTACCGTGTCTACTCATGACCATCATGCCCAGGAGGGACATGACTGACACATCTGAGTTTTCTTTTCCCCTCGAGTGTCCAACTCCCCAAGAATTCATGATGATAATATTGGATCGGATAATAGGATAATCGCCAACGCCGATGACTTAAAAATACGTGATGAGTCGCTCAATCCGACCCCCCCCCCCCTCTAATCCCAGCTCTCAATATACCTAAACAATATTTCTAAAAGTTAAGCTAACAATCATGATTAACAATTCTAACAGGTAGGTACAACCCTGTGTCTCAAAATTTTATTTATACGTTGTGTCACTGAAAACATTTTGTCTATTAAATTTGCAATAAAAAGTAAAATAAAGAAGTTCGTTAGTGAAAACTTAGGACATCGTTAGCAGATAGATCGTTTATAATAATTTCTTATTATAATCTCTGTTTTTGAGCGCAATGTGAAATCCTTCCACAGGTCTGATCATGGTGTCCATTTTGACGACCATTTGGCTAATATCTGACGTGATAGTGAACCTTCTTATCACGTGAGCTATTAATATCTTCATTGATATCATTGCGTAAGTTTTACCTGAAAAAATATGAACTTAAAGAAAAATAATGAGGGCAAATTAAATAAATATTTATATCTTAATTTAATTAATATTAAATTTATTTATTTACGTATTCTTATAAAATTATTAATGTAAAAGGATATGTTAGTTACAGTCTATACGAGTCTCGTATAAATATACAGAGACTAACAATTCATTATGTACACCATTAAACCATTATACCAACAGCAGACAGACAACTGCTATCTTTCTCGCTCTGGTACACTCGGCGGTCCCGAGTTCACTAGAACATTAATTTAATTTTCGACCGTGAGGCTGAGCTTCATTCAAGCCCACGAAAAATCTGCGTGCTGTGCGTCAAAAGGAGTTTTTATTTCAGTAGGTAAATCTAATAGTATAGTTTGACTTCCGGAAGGCGTTTGATAGGGTTAACAATGATTTACTGTTGGAGAAGCTTAGTAGATTGGGTCTCACTCCAAATTATCTTCATTTCATCGCAGACTACCTCCGGAATCGCCAACAATTTGTTAGACTAGGCATTTACGACTCCCTGCCTTATCATACGCGTTCTGGAGTAAGTCAGGGATCGATACTTGGGCCCCTGTTCTTCACGGTTATGGTCAACGACCTTCCAGCAATGTTTCAGGATTCGAAGTGTTTACTGTATGCCGATGACCTGAAACTCTATAAAGTCATAAAAACTGAAGAAGATTGTCTGAAACTACAGAAAGACATAACTAGAATGCTAAAATGGAGCTCGAACAATGGTATGTATGGTAATAGTAATAATTTAGCTAAATGCTATGTGATGACCTTTGGGCGAGTGCGGCGTCCAATTGACTTTCAATACAAGTTGGGACAGAACGTGATTTCACGTGTGATGTCGATTAAGGATTTGGGCGTCGCATTTGATCAGGGGCTCACGTTTCATGAGCATATTATCATGGTGGCAAAGGAGTCATACCAACGGCTGGGATTCGTGCTGCGAAACTCTCGTGAATTCGAAAATATCGAGGTTATTAGGTTATTCAGTGCCTTGGTCCGAAGTAAGTTAGAGGCTAGTGCATGTGTCTGGCACCCGCACGAGGACAAGTATACCTTAATGTTGGAAAAAGTTCAAAAGGCTTTCCTCAGATTTCTGTACAAGCGTAGGTTTGGGTACTACCCATACATGTACCCTACAGATTTCCTGCATGGTACACTGGGATATAATTCCTTGGAGGTGAGGAGGGCTCACGACCAGATAGGCACAATGTGCAAGATCCTTCGTGGTAGCATTGATGCACCTGGTGTCGGTCAGCAGCTGTGTCGCCTTTATGTGCCCAACAGTTACCTTCGGGTCAGGAAACATAAGCTGTTTGCTGAGCCGAGGTGTAGGACCGTAGCGCGCCAGGCCTCCCCGATACCGCGGTCCCTCGCTGCATTAAACTCTCTGCTCGATGCCGCACCAGACTTGGATGTGTTGGCGGGTCAGTGGAGAGATATTATGATAGAATGCTTAATTTACTGAGGAAAGACCTTAGTTAGGCAATCAAGTATTTTTAGATGAGATGTGATCTTGCAACTTATGACATAATATTATATAATTGACGTGACTTGAAATTTGGTCCAATAACGTAGAATGTACTACTATTATTACTTATTTTTGACATTTTATTTCATTTCTAGGGTATAATTATTTTGAGTATTGTTTAAATGTGTTTTTTTTTTATAGTGCGAATTTACGTATTGTTTTCAGCAGTAATTTTTTCATTTTTATTTTTTGACGATTAGGTATGTATCATAAGATTATGTAATATTAATATCTTAACATGGCTATAATGTTCCATGTTTAATTCAAATTTTTAAATGTCATTAGTGTAATTCGTTATGTTAAACGTTACTAATTGAAATAAATAAATAAAAAAAAAAAATAGTTTAAAACCAAAAAAACACGTTTTTCGCACGCACTAAAAATTACAAAAGTATTGTAATGAAAAGCAGTGCGGATGGACAACGACTGACTTTATTGTTCTAGAAAGAAGAAACTTCAAAGAGTTCATAGTTAGCGCCACTGGTTACATTTTGTTACTCATTCTTACAACAGATGACGCTACTAGTCTACTAGCTACATTTTGTTATACATTCTAACACCCCCACTTAACAAAATAATAGATACATACATTCACCATATTATATTATTATGTTTAAGCATATAAACCAAACATTCCTAAATAATTATAATGTTTTACTTTATATAAACCCTTGGTTAATAAATCTGCGGGCATCTCTGATGTGGGCAAGTATTTAATCTTTACAATGTCGCTAGCAACTTTCTCCTACTAAAAATGATACCGCACGTCTATGTGTTTGGTCCTTTTATGGTGAATAGGATTCGCTGACAACTTATGGGCCGATTGGTTATCATTAAAAATTGGTATCGGATAAGTTTCAGTAGTTAACTCAAATAACAAATTCTGCAAGTAGGTAGCTTCTTTGCAACTCTCCGAAATGCCCATATATTCAGCCTCCGTACTGGATAACGCTACAGTAGACTGCTTCTTGGTTTCCCAAGAGATAGCACAACCTGACAACCTAAAGAAATATCCAGTATAGGATCTTCGATCTATTACATTACTGGCCCAGTCTGCATCTACAAAAGCTTCTAACTGACTATTGCCATCAGCTGAAAACTTTAAACAAAACTCTTTAGTTTTCTTTAAGTATTTTAGAACTCTCATTGCATAAGCCCAATGCCTCTCATCGTAACAGTTATTAAACTGGCTTAAGAAATTCACAGAAAAAACAATATCAGGACGTGTGAGCACAGCTACATACATAAGTGAACCAGTCAATTTCTGATAACTTTGTTTCCCATTACTCACGATGATCTCATCATCGCTTAACATCAGGCGAGATGGTGGTCAAGTGCAAACCTATTATAGTTAAAAAAAAAAAAAAAAAAAAAAAAACTCACTTTTAGTTAAATTCAATGCTTCGTCTAGCGATATTTCATTTGCATTTTTTTTCATTTTATATTTATTTTGACCAACGCAAACTCTACCAACACCGTACCAATCAGGCTGCTTGCGGATACGCTTACTAGCCTTTTCTATTGGAAACTCCGTGGGTAGCCCTGTCTGCGACATGTGATCTCGCACAAGCTCTGCAGGTTCTGCCTCTATCATATCTGTAGAGTCCTCAAATACCTCTTTTTCAGTACTAGTGCTTTCTCTTTTGAAGTTCAGTGCTTTCTTCTTCTCCTGATCTTCTAATATACTTACGTCGCTCATGTCCCCCACTTCTTGGGTACATACTGGTCTTTCTTCCTTTACTGGAAAAATGTCATCACTGCTCTCACTAATGTCAAAGTGTAATACATCTTGCTTCTGTTCAATCCCCTCCTCAATCACAACAATATCTCTAGCTATAGTAATACTGTTATTGTTGGGATTGTAAACTCGGTAACCTTTGACATTGTTTGAGTAGCCAACAAGTATACATTGAGTCGCTTTTCTGTCCAATTTCAACCTTTTTTCTTTTGGTATGTGTACCATGGCTTTACTTCCAAAAATACGTAGATGGCTGACATCTGGCTTAGCTCCGGTCCAAATCTCCATAGGCGTTTTGTTATTGAGTCCTGTTGCAATTGACCTGTTTCGCAGATAAACTGCAGTGTTCACTGCTTCTGCCCAAAAACGCTTCGGCAATCCTGCATCAAATAACAAACATCTCGCTTTCTCTATGACTGTACGGTTCAACCTTTCGCAAAGACCGTTCTGTTCCGGTGTGTATGGACAAGTTTTTTGATGAACAATTCCAGCAGAATCCAAGTATGTTTCAAATTCCTTACTGCAGAATTCTGATCCATTATCTGTCCTAAACACTTTCAGCTTCCTGCCTGTCTGATTCTCCACTAACGTTTTGAATGCCTTGAAATGTGAGAATACTTCATCTTTTGTCTTTAAGAAATATACGAACGCCATTCGACTGAAGTCATCGACGAATAACAAAAAATATTTCTTTCCTCCAATAGATCTAGCTTCCATAGGCCCACAAACATTCACACAAGAAGTTCCTTGCCTCTGTTGCCCACATGACTGAACGGCAACCTGGCCTGCTTACCTTCGCAGCACACAACGCAGTTTGACTTACTGACCTGAGCCTTATCCGAGTATGACATTCCATTAACGGCACCATCTCTCATCACATTGAGATCTTTGGTGTTTAAATGGCCAAATCTTCTATGCCACACATTTCCAGATACTGAAGTAAACAAACAATCCACTTGTTTGATTCTCAACTTATACACTCCTCCTACCAAATCCGCAGTTGCTACAAGCTTACTATTTTGGTTATAAATATAACAGTGCTTCGTATCAAATGTCACTCTGTTTCCCTTGCTAATTAACTGGCTGACAGATAGTAAATTCGTAGCCAAGTTCGGCACATGTAATGCTCCCATCACTGTGTTTTTATGCTCGGTATCTCCAACAACTGTAGTTAATGACACATCTCCACAGCCTTCAACAGAAATTTTCGTTTTATCAGCTATGACAATCTCTTGAACTTGGTGTTGATTTGTTGTGTTCAACAACCAGTCACTTCTACATGTTAAATGGCTACTGGCACCGCTATCAACGTACCAATCCCATTGATTGAAGTTACCGCTAAGAAACACTGCACTGAATGCATTAGATTCCTTGCTATTTGGAATATTATTACATTTATTCATGAAATGCCCAAGTTGCTTGCATTTGAAACATCTGACATTTGCCTTCACGTTTTTTGATGACGTTTGTTTATGAGCGGTCGTTTGTTTTTTGAGGTTTTTATCGTTGTGATGCCAACCTTTCGTCACGAATGCATTCTGTGTAGAACTAGAACCTGCTTCACTTCCTTCCTCCATATCAAGCAACTTTGACTTGATGGCATCCGCTGTCAACTCGATACCTGAATGCTCCACCGCCATAATCATGAGTTCAAATTTTTCAGGTAATCCTGCTAACAACAAGGAGCCAACCCATTCATCACTAATCTTGAATCCTGTGTTGTTCAATCGCTGACTTATTTCTAACAGCGAAGTTACATACTGAGACATAGATTCGCAATTTTCTCGACGAACTGATATGAGGTTCCGAAGCAATCCGATGTGCCGCGTATAGCCATTATCATCGAATAACTTTTTTAACTTCTGCCACAATCCCATTGCTGTTGCTTCACTCTTAATGTGTACGAATAAACTGGGATCTATAGTTAAAACTATCTTCGCTTTTGCTTTTGCATCATTAGGATTGCCGCCGGTCGTGATACACCGTTCCATGCCTTCTAATATGAGGTAGTTCTCCACGGCAAACGCCCAATCTTCATAATTCTCTCTGCCTCTAAGCTTTGCTATACTTGCAATTAGATTTGTCGACATTTTTGCACTATATTTTAACCAAAATTGCTTTTATTCACTTTATTTGCCCATAACCTGTAATGAAAAGCAGTGCGGATGGACAACGACTGACTTTATTGTTCTAGAAAGAAGAAACTTCAACGAGTTCATAGTTAGCGCCACTGGTTACATTTTGTTACTCATTCTTACAACAGATGACGCTACTAGTCTACTAGCTACATTTTGTTATACATTCTAACAAGTATCCCATTCAGCAAACCCTTTCACTTAATACCCATATCATGAGGGTGCATTTCAAATAGCCAGTCCGCCATCTTGGACGTCCGGGATATTGGATTTAAGTCACGTGACTAGTTTTTTCGTATTTTAGTAATCTTATTATTTTATACCCTTTCTATACATGTCTCCTGGTGGTTCAAATGACCCATGTTTTTTGGTACGGGCATGTAGCCCATAACCCTTGACAGACCAAACTTGAGCCTCTCAAGTTTGGTTGGTTTGCTTGTTTTCTTTCAGAGTCAATCAAATAAAAGTCTTGGGCTAGTCTTGGTATATTACACTTAGGTATAAACAACGCCTCGCGGTTTTAACCACGTAGTTTTCGTTCCCATTATTACTTCGGGATAAAAGTAGCCTATGTGCTCTGCCAGACAATAATCTAAGTGTTTCAAATCCAAACATCCAAACATTGACATTTATCTCAATGGAATTTATATAACACCAACAAAACAAAAATATAATTTAAAAACTCAAAAACCCGACTGCATAAAAAGTAAACCAAACTACGTACTTACATACTAAAAAAAACTGAAAAGAATAAAACAAGTAACATAGAAAGAGCTATGCTTGGGGTTTCTCTGAGGGATTGCATCCGCAATGAAGAGAACAATTCGTCAGAGAACTAAACGTCACCGACATAGCTCAGCGTATGAGCAAACTGAAGTGGCAATGGGCCGGTCACATCTGTCGCAGACCCGATTGTTGAACCGTTGTGGTAGACGAGTTCTGGAGTGGAGACCGCGAATCGGTAAACGTAGTGTAGGACGCCCTGAGACTAGATGGAGTGACGATATACGAAAGACAGTTGGTGGCGGTTGGAAGCGTAAGACCGAGGATCGGGCTGAGTGGCGTATTATGGGAGAGGCCTATTTCCAGTAGTGGACGAACACGGGCTGATGATGATGATGATGATTAAAATTATTTAGTTATCTTAAAATAAGTATATAAGATTTCACTTTTGCCGTGCGGTCTTAAGCGCACACATTTTTTTCTTTGCTCTGTGACTCTGTGTGGTCTTTTAATAAAGAGCTGTTTATTATTTTTTTATTCCCTTTGTTCGATTTGATTTTGAGATTGTTTTGGATAAGTAATGTAAATAAGTTATATTTTGTGCTAAACCGTTTTGTATAACTTTAACCTTCATGTAAAGAAATAGTATTTTGTATCTAATCTTTTGTAGAACTTTTTACCTCAACGTAAAGAAATGTTATTTTGTATTTAATCTTATTGTATACTTAATTGTAACTTTAAAAAAATGTGTTACTTTGTCTTGTGTTCAGTCACTTAGTAAACTCGTATGATTCGTTATATTTTATTTATAGTTTAAGATCCCGCAATACAACGCCTTCGCCGAGCTGTTTATTGGATGAAAAGGGTTTTATATGTAATTTAATATGTCAACAAATATATTGCAAATGGGTTGCCTAAAAAAATTCAGTCCAGAATATGATTAAATAACAATTAAAAAATTATTTTTTTTAATATTTCACATAAATTGATTGAATTTTAGAAAAAACTGTATTACAGTCCGCGAGGTATAAGCTGAGATTTGCATTTGTGTGAGTGTACATGGATAGTGTAGGTGTGACAACCGGCCTTATCGAATCTTATCGAAATCGGTCAAGTAGTTTTTGAAATATGAATCAATAACTGAAAATTTTCGTACAATTATCTGGATGACGTAGTTGTAGATTTCACAAAAGTTATGAATCTCGACCCTGTCAATACAAAATTGTGTAAATGCTTTCATAAAAACTTGTTTTTAGCCCCCGACAAAAAAAGTGGTGTTATAAGTGACGTCGATGTCTGTCTGTGTGTCTGTCTGTCTGCTGTGGCACCGTAGTAGAACTCAAACAGATGGGCCGATTTCGATGCGGTTTTTTTTTATTTCAAGGTTAATACCTTAGCAAATGTTCTTAGCTATGTCTGGTTAATGTCGATTCAAGATGGCCGCCTCCACAAAATGGCGGACAAAATATTTCTTCACAACCTACCTCAATTTGGGTATCAAATGTAAGGGCTTGACTAGTAGAATACTATATACTATAACAAATTTTAAATCCAAAATGGCCGCCACTACAAAATGGCGAATTACATTATATTTTTCATTACTACCTCAATTTGGGTATCAAACGAAAGAGCTTGACTAGTAGAATACTTTGCACTATGAAAAAATTCAAATCCAAGATGGCCGCTTCCACAAAATGCCGAAATACATTTCTTTTACAACAACTCCCTTTATATGGGTATCAAATGAAAGGGCTTGACTAGTAGAATGTTGTACAGATAACAAATCCAAGGTAGTCGGGGGTTAATCAAAATTTTTTATTTTGTTCTTATACACTAAAAAAAACTATTTTCGTACAAAAAATTAAACCGACTTCAAAACCACAAATAGGCACTCAAAAGCGAAAAATAAACTAAAATCATTATTACAAGCGCTACTCACTCATCTATTAGAAGTAGGTGCCAGCCAAATCTAACAGGTAGTGGATAGATACTACTTACCTGTGCCTATTTACCATGTGCCTACATAGCATCAATCTACTAACTTTTCGACCTCACTGGCACCGACTTCAAATAGATGAGTGAGTATCGCTTATAATAATGATTTTAGTTTATTTTTCGCTTTTGAGTGCCTATTTGTGGTTTTGAAGTCGGTTTAATTTTTTGTACGAAAATAGTTTATTGTGTCTCGATCTCGCGATAGTCCGACGCCATTTTGCCCGACGAAGTGATCGGTGACCGAAACCCGATAGAGTGACGATACACAAAAACAAGCGGTGGTGGTAAAAAAAACTCAATCAGGGTACGTTGTAGTGGTAAGTTATTAGTCTATCAGTGGACTGGCAATACTGGAATTTGATTGCAAATGATATAACAGAACTCATACCATCAGCATTGAAGAGCCCGTTTTCTATGTAAGGTTAAACGAAGTTATAGATGTAATGCTTCTGAATGCACGCTGCAACTTTCAGGCTATCTTCGGGGTCAGCTACAACTGGAATATTAGAAGCGATCGCTTTATATAACATATTTTTAATAACTATAGAACCAGCTTTAATTTAACTGATTTATCTGATACTTAATAAGTGAAGAGAATGTGGAAATAATACTCGTAACTAATTAATAATTTAAAATGATGTTCTCTGTCTTGAAATTCACTATGCGATTAGCAAGCCATTAAAACTTTATGTGCAATCCGTTTCATCACTAAATGTATGGTGCTCTTAGACAAGGGTTTACCATTGAGATTTGATTCCGGGTGAGCTCCCGCCGTAAACTCAAGGTCCTAGCTCGAGCTAGACGTCCTGAGTGGTGCGAACCAGCGAGCAAGCAAGTGAGCGAGCCGGCGACCTCCGTAGTGGAGAGTGGAGCGCAGGCTGAGTATGGAGAAGCGACACTCAGGACCTCCCTTGAGCTTCTAGCTCCCGTATTTTTTATATACACTCTAGGGGTAGTAGCGACAAGACTATGTGGAGTCGGGGTTCTCCGAGTCGGATATGGGTTCTATGTAACCTACTCGGTCCGACTTAGTCTTAATGAGATGGAGAGTGGAAACTAAATAATTTCCAAGTAACACCAAGGTGGACAAAGGTGAGCCGTCTCTAGAGGTGGACGGTGGTAAACCATTGTGTAGGATTCCGCCGAACACCAGAATCCGCAGTCACCCTATCAATTTAGCAACACACTTACTGCATTCAACGCCATAGTTGTTATTATGACAGGCAGCGACATGAGTGTTAAGAATCGGAACTAAAAATTGTCAAAGAGCCGGCTATTCTCTCGCTTTATTAAATTACGGCTAGCCGTATTGAATGACGTATAGCCACACCCCGGACACTCCACTAAAACTCCATACAACCGCCGCTGTGGAGCTACCTACTCTTCACACAACTACGCAGATGTCGTTCGTACACACGCGTGAATGTGTGCGTTAGTGCTAGGGCTACTGAATTGTTTTATTGAATAGTTGTGCCCCTTGAGTTCACCTGGTAACTTGCTATAATGTTGAGTTACATAAATAGAATGGAGCCAAATTATCCTATTCTAATTAAAAGGGTATTTGCACAGATTTCTAAATTGTTTCAGAAATCTGTGGGTGTATTGCCGCGTAAAATGAAACGAAACCGATGATAGATTAGATCAGGTACCTAGATATCTATTTCTGTTAGTAGGTACACATTCGCATTTTATTTTACACTTACCCATGAAGGAAACTTTATTCTGTAACTATAATAATTCCTCCAGGCATTATCAATCCGTGCTTGGGCACTAAGTTACTGGCTGTGTAAGTTACGAACTTTGAGTTAAAAATGACTTCGTTATTATAAATAAATATTGGTAGACAATTCACACACAACACCATCTGGCCCCAAACTAAGCAAAGCTTGTAATAAAGCAACGTTATTGAAAAGTTTCTAATCTTACGTTATTTTATCATTAGGAAATTAAATAAAGCTTTTAATCTTGTCCCGTTTAGTTGACGGACAGCCGTAAACAGCACAACATCCCACCATGATGATATTTCGTTAGGAATTAGATGTTCGATACCAGCCCTTCGTTGAGTGCTCCCTAGCGTATCCGAAACGGCCTGAGGGGTGAGGAAGCTTGAAATTGGCGGGGGGTGGGGAGTGTCCGTCCTATCTATATTATCTATTCTATGGTATGGCGTCGAATACATTCCGGCCGTTTTTTAATCAGCCACATTCAATCTGGCTAATCGTTAAACCACCACTTTACAAAACGGCCCTGTTTTTCAAAAAAGGCTAGCCGTAATGTAATACGGCAAAATATACAATCCGGCTGCGGCAAATGCATTCTAACAAATAATAATACGAACGAGTTACTTGTGTGGATTACAAGACAAATACATATTACAAATATTAGATATCTATTACAGGAACAGTCTTTGACACAATGAATTGATCTTGCGTAAGACTTCATGATAGAAAATAATAATTGTAGATTATTACAATCTCGATTTTCATATCTCCGAGTGACGAGCACAGTATTTGGTATGCGATTTGGATTCTTCTGTCGTATGTGTGGTGTGGTTTTGAGCAGGCATGTTGTTTATTATCAGGTACATATCTTTCTTGCCACATCACTACATACCTACTTAGTATAAAAAATAGTTCATGAGGTTCGTTTGCCGTACCTAAACATTAAAAATAATTTGTTTGTTAAAAAAAACGCTTTTACAAAAGACCATGACACCGACTTTTAATTGTATAAAATCCAAAATCTGCTTTTTTTTCTAAGGCGGAACAGAGTTCGTTGAGTCAGCTATTTTTTATAAAATTCTCAAGAAAGCTGTCAACCGTTTTCTCATTGATTTGGGCGTGGATCCAACGAAGCTAATTAAGATAAATAGCTACTTAATGACATACAAAAGCACGTTGGGGACACGTTTTTTAGGGTTCCGTTACCAAATGGCAAAATACGGGGCCCTTATAGATTCGTCATGTCTGTCTGTCCGTCCATGTGTCACAGCCACTTTTCTCCGAAACTATAAGAACTATACTATTGAAACTTGGTAAGTAGATGTATTCTATGAACCGCATTAAGATTTTCATCCATAAAATAGAATAAAACAATACATTTTGGGGGTGTAAATACTTAGAACTGAAACTCAATTTTTTTTCCATCAAAACTATACGCATGAGTTATCTATGGATAGATCTTTAAAAACGGTATTGAGGTTTCTGACATTTTTTTTTCTGAATAGTTTGCGCCAGAGATTCTTCCAAAGTGGTAAAATGTGTGTGTGTATGGGTGTGTGCGAGTGTCCCTGTAACTTCTAAAATAAGAGAATGACAAAAATAAAAAAATATGATGTACATTACCATGTAAACTATCAACGAAAATTGGTTTGAATGAGCACGACACGACAAAGCACACACAAAAATTCAGCTCTGGCAATCTGGCAAAGCAATGGGTTAAAATAACTAATATCTGGGGTTCACGGGCTCTTGCTCTACAAGAACAAAATTAAAAATTTTGATTCAACCCCGACTACCTTGGATTTGTAATCTGTACAACATTCTACTAATCAAGCCTTTTCATTTGATACACATATTGAGGTAGGTTGTGAAGAAATATTTTGCCCACCATTTTGTGGAGGCGGCCATCTTGAATCGATATTAACCAATCATAGCTAAGAACATCCGCACCAAAGAGGATACATGTACTTTATCTAAGATCCGCACAGGCTTTAATAAACCTTCAAATGAAAAACCTCATCGAAATCGGCCCATCCGTTTGAACTCTACGGTGCCACAGACACACGTACACAGACAGACAGATAGACATCGACGTCAAACCTATAACACCCTTTTTTGGTTGGGGGTTAAAAAGGGACGAACACAGATACGAAGACATTTTCATGCACTACACTGTTCGCAGAGTTAAAAACTTTTGACTATTTTTCTACTAGACTGCAGGCCCATGAACAAAATTTATGGGTCACAAATGAACCACCACAAGACCTATGTAGGATGATAGAAGGGTATAAAATAATAAGATTCAGATAATGCCGTCCCTTGTAAGCTGTCCAACTGAATGCAGTTGAAGAGAGGGGGTTGTAACTCTCGATCATTTCTCCTTCTCTCATGATTCTTGTACGGCATTGGGCGGACCGCTAGTATATAATTAATACTTATTTTACCCTGGCTTTGCCCTTGGAATATAACATATATTCTACAGCACTTAGGGATCACGCACACATCCAACGGTGAAAGTAGTTTAGAAAATCGATCCGGTAATTCCTGAGATTAGCGGGTACAAACAAAAAACCACTTCAGCTTTAATACTATTAGTCTAGACAAGTACCTATAGGTGCCAAATCAGGCTAAGAAGTCATGGAGCGGTATCCAACTGCGCCCGCGCGCGAACTCCAGCCCGCAGCTTCTGTAGAATGCAGGTTTAAATATGAAGAATTGAAATCAAAGCTCACGTGGTGGTTTACCCACGGCTGCCACGCGGCTCCCGCGTGGTCGCCGCCGCGCCGCCCGTCACCCGCCACGTTCGCGGGCGAAAATCTCACCCGCGACGGCTGCGAAACCGCGAAAAACCGCGGTCTCGTGAGTTTTTAAATAAAACCGTCGCCCGTCGCGGTTCGCGTCCGCGCGCGGGCGCGGTTGGAAACCGCTCCACGAGTTCTTAGCGAGAGTTCTTAGTTCGTAGAGAGCTTAGACATTATGAATAGTTTCACGTTTATTTTCTATAAATATACTTATCTAACGAAAACGATTCCCGACGCGCTTTTGTACCTCGATAAGTAGTTATTTATTTTGATTAGCTTCTTAGGGTCGACGCCCGAATGAATCAAGAAACGGTTGACAATTTATTCTCTAAAATTTATTGTATGTGACGATATTCTAATAAGAATATTAGGTACATTACAATGGAATGAGTGATTTTCTTGTGACTTAGTTTGCAAAATAATATTAAGTATTAAAACGTGTCCATAAGCACTTTCTTATTATCTCTATGAAGGGAAAGTCACTTCGTTCAAGTGTACTTTGAACTTAATTATGACAATCAAATCGCAGACTCCCACTGCACCGCACTCGTCACCCTGCGATAAGAAGTATTTGTTATTACGCACAAACATTTTTTTTATCAGGAACCCTAACAATGTAAGATTAAGACGACGCCTTGAACTAAGAAACATGAAAACGAGTACTTTTGATTGCATAGTATGATAGCAACGAATGATATAATTCAAATTTTAAAAATATTGTAGATAAGGAGAACCCCTGTATAATTTTCTGAACCGGACAAAATTTTTGAAAATAGTCAGAATTATTAAAAAAAATATGTATGTAAACTTTTCACCAAAAAAGTTCAAATGCTTGGAATTATCAGCGACAACACCCTACTATTTTTTACGAATAAAATAGACAGACTGCTATTCTATTTCATAGGCCGAGCAGTTATTTTATGTCATGTTTACATTACGAGTAATTAAATAAAAACTAGTGTCCGACCGAAACTTTTTTTCCGGCCGAAACCGAAACCGAATGTTCGGCCGTGGCTTCAGTTTCGGCCGAAACCGAAACCGAAACTCACGTGGTCAAGTATATAATTTATTAAAATACTGAAATTTGGTGCATTTTACCTATTATTTTGCCTTAATTAGGGCATGAAATGGAAACACAATATATTAAGATTGTTGTAATCATTTATTGAATATAAAATAAAAACATATTAATAACATTTTTAATAATTTTTCAAATTAAGTTCTCTGTCAAATCAGTCGTCTACCTAAATCAAGATCAGAAAGTAAGTAGAATGAAAGCGAAAAATTAAATGTTTTATTAGTCGGGGATTTCCTTGTTAACCGGATAGATAAGAAATCAGTAAGAAGTCTTGTAAGTCCTTATAAGTTCTGATAGATGGCTCTAGTTTTCACTATTTTTTTAATAGCAATATTATAATCTCGTACTTATTTGTACGAGGTTAATTAATAGTGTCCTCGTACCTCGTACGAAAGACTACAAATCTCGTATTTGTACGAGGAACCTCGTACGGTTGGCATCGCTGGTTGCTACAGAACTATCCGAACGGCGCACGATAATTCCCGAAAAGCGCCGACAGCGTCCGTCAAAGCGTTGCCACGGAAAACAAAGTTAGGCGATCGCGAACGTGTTTGAACTTGTTAAGTTTCGGTTTCGGCAAAACCGAAACCGAAACCGAAACTGTGGCCGAAACTTGATTTTTGGCCGAAACTCGGCCGAAACCGAAACCGAAACCGAACTTTCGGTCGGACACTAATTAAAAAGATAAAAACCCAGTCAAAAATTAGTAAAATTACGCTCACTGTTTTCAACATCATCCGCTGTGCCAGGCGATTATCAACTTTTAACCGATCCGCTAAGATCTAAAATAAATGCGATGCGTACAGGTTTCGCCGGGCACCGTCCGTAGCGCCACGTACGATAGACCAGCCATGCCGTCCGCCGCTGGTACAGCCGGTCAAGTTTATCAATGCGTCACCGTTGCCCTTAAATTGAAGAGTCAAAGACCATGTTTGGGTTTAATTTCTAGCATAGATAATGTTTGTGATATAAGTACATAACTGGTCTTATATTTGTCATGTTATGAACACGAAAAACACGTATTGTAATTAGTTAATTATATAGATTTTATTACATAGTACTTTAAAAATAATGATTTCAATTTGTGACAGTCAAGTTGTCAGTCGTATTGGGTAGGCTCGTCGTAAGTTTTTTCTGTGAAGTGTATTTTGTGTGAGATAGGAATTTCATTTTAAATTACTTATGTCTCGCGGCTTACTTGTATCAAACAGCAGATCTCAAATCAAATTATCTTGCAGATGCAAAATAACAAATTTTCTATTAATAAGTGTTAGAAACATGAAAGTTTGTAAGAATGTATAGATGTATGTTTTTTACTCTTTCACGCAAAAACTACTAAGAGGATTTGGATAAAATCTGGGTACATAGATAGATAATGGTCCGGTTTAATACATAGATTATTTTTTCCCAGAAAAATAACGGGATCGGGTAGATAATCCAAAATAGAATATAAAATAAAAAAATAAAGATATAAAAATAGAAATCGCGCGGCGATGCTAGTTTGATAACAATTTTAATGAAAACTTTTTGTACAGAAAGAAACCACAAAATGTTATATCTTCTAATTGGATTGTGCGTCCTGCTGGCGGCTTGGAGATGGTTCCAGATGTCAGATCCAACCCAACCTCCTGTGTGGCCGGGGAAGCTGCCTTTGTTGGGCCACGGACTCATGTTTCTTGGCGATAGCGTGAGTAAGTGCACCTTACAACGTTTTACTGAAGTCTAGGAAGTGTTCAAGTATTACATTATGCAATTTTTTTAAGATTTTATGGCCTCCTTCGTAACGCAACTTAGCATTTTTAACACCCTTCTTCTCACTCTTTTTATTTCAAAGACACCACAAAAGTTGCCAAAGACGGAGATTTGAATTTCCTGATTGTTTTTAAATTAAAACAATACCTCCATGACGCACCGTAACGTCTCACAAGACACCCCCTCCTCCCCCCCAAATTGTGTTACGTAAAACTAGAACGACCCCCTATGTTGGTAGCTGTAATCTGTACTCCAAACCTGAATGTACTTACACAAGTCTCGCGCGGGCCTAACTGAAGTATTAGTATTTTTACTATCTATAGTATAGCGTGATGGACCGAGCAGGTATGTGCCTGATGGTAAGCAACACGCCTGCCCATTACAGCACAACTATTAGCTATTAGAACCTGAAGAGTATACATCATTACCTAGCACTGCATTAAGCTCGTCATTCAGAGATATAAGCTGGTTTATCTTTATGCCCGGTAATTTATCTGCAAATATTTCCTTTAAAACTGGAGCATAGTGATGTTTGCACATTGCGGCTTAGTGATGGAATAACTGAAAAGATGTGGTAATAATATGAAGGTAATTAGCTAAAAAGCTTATTTAATTATGCTACTATCTTTTATCTAAAACTTGATAACAAAATTCCAAATATGTAACATTATTATTGATCATTAGTTTTTTACCATTATCAATCAACAGCTCACTAAATGTTCCCGCTGCTGGGACTCGGGCCTTCTCTCTCAAGGAGAGAGTTAAAGTCATAAACCATTGTAAACGATAATTTCTATTATTAATTGTTAACCATATTAGTTGTTTGAAATTCGATAGTCAAATTAAAGTTGAAATAATGTCACATTTTTTTGGAAAAACAACGTTAAATAAATAAATGATATAGGTGGACAATTCACAAACTATTACTATCAGACCCCAAAGCCCCAAACCACGGTAATAATATTACCGTGCCCAAACGCAAGCTTAATAATAATACCTAAGCAAAGCTGGTACTTACTATGGCGGCCAAATAGCTGATATAATACTTATATTGTTGTGAATTCATAATTATCATACATAGACTTACAACTTTACAACACACACACAGCAAAGAATAGATAGTATGATGATAAATAAAAATGCCGACATACTTCACGTTCATAATTCATTCATTACGTTTCTAAGACTCGGAAGGTTCGACTCCAGTTTTGTGATAAGAAAGAACGTTTAGGCTGTCAGGCTGGCACGTCCAGATCTATATTCCGTCTATCTAATATCTACGCCATTAAGCAGCCCCCACCGCTATCTGGTGAAATCTGTAGATATAAATGAAATAAATAAAATGTAGGTATCAATCTACAATCCGCCAGATCCCAACCCCCTGAAGCCACCGGCGGTTGTAGCGATATAAATCGGCAGACTGGGACGAGATGCGATCTTTCCTTGCATCTTACATGAGGCAACCGTTGTGCTTTTCTCTCAATCTGCGCTGATGCTGTCAGTAATATGGACTATGGAGTATGTTATACGTCGTACCATTATCCAGTAAAGATCGTCCTTGGTTTGTTTCTCAATCTAAAACTGCTGAAGCATTTAAATATGAGACCTACCTAACAAGACCCTACCCTTGTGTTTAACAAGACTGGTAAGTTATGCAAAATTATTCTTCAGAAGGCATTTGCTCATTTTTTCGTTTTGTTTCGTCGCTAGCTACTCGCGAGAGCGTTGTTTGATCCCTAGCTGAATCGGCGAAATCAAAATGTATCGCTCCTCATTAATACAATGCTGAAACCTGATAGGAAGCTGGATTATACTACAATGGAGAAAGAAAACTTATTTAAAGCACAGGAAACACTTACAGTCTCCCTGGATATCTCCAACGCTTTCGACAGAGTCTGGCATGACAGTATTAATATAAGCTAGCTTTCCGCATACGGTTTATCTACTGGTTTTTTGAGAATTGATATCAGACCATTTGAGGAATTGATTCAAACGATGGATCATTGGCAACTGGTCTGATCAAACAGGTATTAATATCAATGCTGGAGCCCCTCAAGGGTCGGTGCCCTCTGTGACGTTCTTTCTGCTGTATATCAACGATCTGTAGAAGCGTGGTATATTTAGATACGCAGATGATAGCATCGTTGTAGAGTTCGTTTTTCTCAATTATTATAATATTGGTGTGTTCAAGTTAAGAGTGAATTTTTGAATTGGTTTCTCCTGGGTGAGCACGCTTCATCGTACACCGCATCTTCGTTTAACATCATGAAAAATGATGGAAAAGTGTAATCCTATGAAAGTTAAAAAAGGCTGTGGAATGTGTTAGCAGAGTGGGTTTTCCCAATGATTAGAATCTTGGAATCTTCAAGTCTAGAGTGAACAATGTTCTAGGTAAGCACGTTTCATCGTAGACCGCATTCGCCGAGCTGGTGACCAAGTGTGAAATAATAATATTTATAACAAGAACAAAATTAAAAATGTTGATTAACCCCGACTACTTCAGATTTGTTATCTGTACAATATTCTACTAGTCAAGCCCTTTCATTTGATACCCATATTAAGGGAGTTGTGAAAAAAGAAATGTATTTCGCCATTTTGTACTAGCGGCCATCTTGGATTTGAAATTTGTCATAGTGCAAAGTATTCTACTAGTTAAGCATTTTCGTTTGATACCCATATTGAGGCAGTAGTGAAAAAAAAATGTAATTCGCCATTTTGCGGTGGCGGCCATCTTGGATTAGAAATTTGTTATAGTGTATAGTATTCTACTAGTCAAGCCCTTTCATTTGATACCCATATTGAGGTAGGTTGTGAAGAAATATTTTGTCCGCCATTTTGTGGAGGCGGCCATCTTGAACCGATATTAACCAAACATAGCTAAGAACATCCGCACGGATATTTACCTTTACATAAAAAAACCGCATTGAAATCGGTCCATCCGTTTGAGCTCTACGCTGCCACAGACAGACACACAGACAGACAGACAGACAGACATCGACGTCAAACTTATAACACCCCTTTTTTTGGTCGGGGGTTAAAAATACTAGCGGCCCCTCCCGGCTTCGCTCGGATAGTAACCAAAATATCAAGTGCAGTGTCATCAACCGGGCTGATTTGTGAATCTAAACCTTCCAGGGCCCTGCAAAACCCAAGCGTATACAAAAAAAAATCATTCAAATCGGTCGAGCCGTTTAGAAGGAGTTCACATTGATTTTTATATAATTATATAGATTAAAAAATAGGGGTTGGTGATAAAAGGGTACAAATATAGGGTTGTATGTATTTTTCAATTTACACATTATAAAAAAATACAAACAAAAAAAATTGACCATTAATTAAAAAAATATATTTAGGGGTGAACAACCCTTATCACTTAGGGGTGTGAAAAATAGATGTTGGCCGATTCTCAGACCTACTCAATATGCTCACAAAATTTCATGAGAATCGGTCGAGCCGTTTCGGAGGAGTTCGATTACGCACCCCGTGACAGAAGAATTTTATATATTAGATACGCATTACCATCTAGGACCAGCCTTGTTTTATGTAAGCAAGATATTTGGTAGACCGGTTAATAAATGTATCGCTCGGTTATGCTGAGATACAGATAGTGAACCATTACGAGGCTCATTAGTGGCCGCTCATGTTTTATTTATATTTCAAATTTAATTAGAAGTTACCATACTATGACAACGTGATATAGTTTCGCTCCGCTTCCGCTTTGAAAGAGTGACGTAGTATGAGTACCTAAGTTTCCTTTGTGGTAGGACTTTTTGATGCTGTAGGATTTTTGTGCAGAGTCAGATTTAAGAACTATAACATCTTTGCCAGTTATTGTAGCTAGGTACTGGTACAAATATTACTGTATACGGTCACGCAAACGCTTAAACCGGTCATGGACGATAGAAGAGAACGTTGCGAGGGCTCTTAATGGCATAGCTTTGCAGGTGATCAATATTAACTAGAACTAGTTTACACTCAGATTTCACCACTATGGTTGGAAACATATTAATGGCAAAGAAGTAGGTACAAACTCACACAATAATAATTTGTTACATAATAGTTTTGTAAGTTTACTATAAATAAATAAATAAATATTGGTGGACAATTCACACACCACCATCTGACCCCAAACTAAGCAAAGCTTGTACTATGGCGGCCAGATAGCTGATATAATACATATATAATTTTAAATACATACTTATTATAAATAGAACTATGCCTCGCAACATCGTTAAGTGGTGAGGTCCAAGCACTGAAAAGAAATATAGCTGCTAAGAAGTGACGTATCCGACGCACAGCAATGATAACTGTGCTATGGTGTGGCAGGGAATTTTAGGTGCAGCTACTTAGCTGTACAAGGCAGTAATTTTAAAATTTCAAAATACCTATACATTACGGTTTGGTTGTGTGGTGTTATGAGCAAGCCTAAAAGTGCTCCCTGCATAATTTTAATCTAAAATAACTTGTTCCAGAAATGTTCGACAACGTTAAAGAAATTTCTATGGTTGGAAATAAAACGAGTGGATCAATAAGGATCTATTTTGGTCCGCGTTTGTTTTATTGTAAGTACCTAAATGCTTCTCTACTTACGTGTATCAAAACCTTTTATTGCTACCTGTATTGTATCCTGGGACTCAAAGGTTTTATACGATGGTTTGTGTTAGCAGATAACCATTTCCTTAAATATCCCCTGGAAACTACCAACTACGTATTTAGCAGAAGCACTAAACGTTCCCACTACCTGGACTGGGGGCCTTCTCTTAGAGAGTCAAAGCCATAATCCACCACGCTGGTCCAGTGTGAGTTGGTGGATGATACATGACCTTGAAACATTCTAGGTACATGTCGGTTTTCTCATGATGTTTTCCTTCGCCGTTTTAAGTTTGTGGCATTACGTACATAACTTTGAAAAAAAGTGGTGCGCGTGAGATTTGAACCCGGGGGCTCCGGATCGGCTGTCGCCGTTCTCCCTACTAGACACTACATATTCAATTTCATAAAATTCATTCAGCCGCTAGTTTGCCGGAATTTGCTCCACCTGACGGCAATATTACTCTACTCGTATCCTTGACGAAACGCGGTCTGTATTTACTTGGACAAAAAAATAATCCCTACTTAATTTGGTTCTAAACTCGTGAACAAAGTGTATTTTCGTTATTTTAACATTCCTTATAATATTCCAGGTGTAATGGACCCCGAAGACAGCCTCAAAGTGTCCACAGCGTGCATTCACAAGCATTACATCTACAATTTTGGAAGACCTTTTTTAGGCAACGGGATCCTCAACGCCGACGGTAAGAATTTTTGGTTTCATAATTGCTACGATAATACCTGTATCTATTAGCCTCGGAATAGAGTCTAGGAATGTCGTCTCTCTCTAATTTTTATTGTAAGCAATGCCATATTCATTTAGCCAGTGAGGACTGCAGCTCTGTGTTGGGGTTTGAGTAGTTAGTGGTAGGACTCCTTGCAGAGTCCGCCTGACCCCTAAAGAAGTACAACACATTTGGCAGTTATTCTACCACCAATCAGTAATACTATGTTCCGGTTTGACGGGTAATGTTTCCAGTTATAGGGCATAGAGACAAAAAATCTTATTTCTCTGGGTGACGAGCGCGGTGCAGTGCCAGGTAATGGTTTGTACTTATCGTGAAATCTCTTTACGAAATTCAACCCCTAAGGGTGTAAAAACGGGATGGAAGTTTGTATGAAACATTTTATTCCTTAAACGTATTCGCATAAAATTTCGCACGAATTGAGCATGATCAAAATAATGAATTATGTATTACAGTATTTTTCAAAACTCAACCTCTAAAGGGGTGAAATAAGGGATGAAAGTTTGTTTGAAACTTTTTATTGTTTGAAAATATTTGCATGAGATGTCGTAAGCACTGAGTAAAGCCAAAATAATAAGTTATGTTATATAGTTTTTTCTAAAATTCAATCAATTTAAGTGAAATATTAAAAAAAAAAAAAAAAATCATATTCTGGACTGAAATTTTTTAGGCAACCCATTTGCATTATATTTGTTGACATATTAAATTACATATAAACACTTTACATCCAATAAACAGCTCGGTGAAGGTCGTTGTATAGCCTATAGTTGTTGTATATCGTTGTATATCGTTGTATAGACTATATAGATTACAACGCTTTACAATGAGTAGGTTGTTACAATTGGTGTGACAATGCGATACACATTATACCCTGTAGGTACATAGGGTGTTGCGTATAGTAAAAATTGCTTATAAGTAACTAACTTATGAATATAATTAAGTGTAATTAAAGGTACAGAGGTTGTTAGATTGGCGACCTTGAAACATTTTGTTATACAGGAAGTCTATTTTGTAATAGCACTTTTTTAATAAAATGTATTTCAGTAATTTTTTGAATTTGTTTCTTCTCGTAGATTTTTCGGCAGGTGGTTATAAATTTTGTACATCATGTAATGAGGACCTTTGCGGACTATTTTTATTAGCTTTGGCTCAGGTGCAACTATTTGATGTTTTCTGCGAGTGTTTGTATTGAAAGATAACGAGATCAGTGTCAGTGTCAACGATAGTGATGCCATTAAATCTATGGTAAATAGGTTCCTTTTAGGTAGACGTGCTCTGTCCAAGGCCACTGAACTGAACTATATACGTACAAAAATGAATCTCTGTATGCCCTTTATAGAATCGTTTTGAATGTTGTTTTGTTTTATGTTTCTGATTATGTGATGGATGATCTTTACAAAGTTGTTGTGCCAAAGAAGGTTTCTGAGTTGGTAGAAAAGTTTTTGACTGGTAGCGTAGCAACGCGAGTACAGTTAGTTGTAAAAAATAAGCGACCGAAAAAAAATATATTTGTTCGAGATAATTATGGCTGACTTCATATCAAAAACACCCGAAATGCAAGAAAATGTAGTTACGATGCACTCTTCAGAAAGTTGATACAGCCCAAAATAAATCGGGCAATGAGACAAATGGACAGAGTTTTAGCTACATCCTTGTTCTACTAAACCTTCATACACACAGCAGCTGCACTTCACACTTACATACTTCGGAGAGTGTGCGACTCATCTGCATAATTTAATACCACGTTGCTATCCATACTAATATTATAAATGCGAAAGTAACTCTGTCTGTCTGTCTGTCTGTCTGTCCGTCTTTACCGCCTAAGCCAACCAACAGATTTTGATGAAATTTGATACATAGATAGAATAGATCCCGAGAAAGGACATAGGCTACTTTTTGTTCCGAAAAAAGGGTTAAAACGGTTAAAATAAGGGATGAAAGTTTATATGGAAAACTTCGTCATTGTTGAAGAACTATGAAACTTTACGTCTAGATATTTAACACGAAACCATAAAATGTATATTTAAGCAGTTTTGTAGTTTCGAACTGTACCTACGGGGGTGGAATTGGGGGTGAAAGTCTGGAAGTTCAATATTATTGAAGATAAAACCATGAAACTTTGTATCTAGACACTTGAAATGGAGTCGATAAACGTTTGTTCCAGCAATTTTATAATTTCTAACTATACGGGTATATTTATATAACCGCTTGATACACTGGCCGCTTTTCGCGTTTTACAAATTTGGCGGGAAAACGGGTGTCAGGTTACATAAGTGCGGTGTTTATGTTTCGGCATATGAAGTGCCACCTTACTTTTACCCGTTTGAGCCATTTACTCTCAAAAGCGTTTCAAGACGCTTCTAGCGGTATCATTTATTTATTATTAATGTACTTAAATAAATTCAAGATGGCCGCCGCTACAAAATGGCGGATAATTTATGTTTTATTAATCCCATCAATATGGGTATTAAATGAAAGGGTTCAACAAGCAGAATACAATATATACTATAAAAAATTGAAATCCAAGAAGGCGGCCGCTACAAAATGGCGGATAACGTAGGTTTTATCAATCCCATCAATATGGGTATTAAATGAAAGTGCTCAACCAGTAGAATACAACGTACTATATAAAATTAAAATCCAAGATGGCGGCACAATGGCGGATAACTTAGGTTTTATCAATCCCATCGACATGGGTATCAAATAAAAGGGCTTGACAAGAAGAATACAGTGCACTATACAACCTCAATATTTAAGATGGGCGCAGCCACTAAATGGCGTATCAGACAGAATTTTTGATAGTCGACGAGATTCCATGGTGTCTTATCAAATGTTATGCATGATGGACGCTCGATTAAGGCAAATTAAGAACTGCGAAAATGAGTTTTTTGGAGGAGTAAACGTATTACTTTTCGGTAATCTTTTACAACTGCCTCCTATAAAATGATCAGGAACACCTGTTTTCAATTCTAATACGAAATTATATATATGAAAGTAGCTCTCTCTGTCCGTTGCTGTCTAACGCCTAAGCCACTTAAAGAGTTTGTTACAATTTGGTGCACAGATAGACTAGACTTAGGAAAGGACAACGGCGACTTTTTATCACAGAAAAAGAGTTGAAAAGACTGGAAATGAGGAGTAAAAGTGTGTATGGAAGGATCTTTGCACACTTTGTATGCTATTTTTAACCGACTTCAAAAAAGGAGGAGGTTATCAATCCAGTTGTATTTCCATTTTATATGGTTATTTATATGGTTATTTTTTTGGTTGGTAGATTATAGTTCAGAGGTGGTCATATAAATTTTATCGAAATCAGTGGGGCGGTTTTTGAAATATGAACAACAAACTAAAATTTGCGTTCACGTAATCAGACGATATATCTACTAATATCTACTAATAGACTCTAATAAAATTTGGTGGACCGTCCCAATATGAATTTAAATTAAAGTCTGTTTTTGATTATTTTTTTGAGAACATAGTTTTTTTTGTAATTTGTCGTGTAAATTGTACATTTATTAATAAATATAAAACTTTGACTTAGACCGATTTTGATTAGGAAACGTGAATTTGTATGGTAGTAGACATACGAGTAGGTACTGCCTCAATTACTTTAATAAATATGTGGCGCGGACGAAGTCGCGGGTAAAAACTAGTTTTTTATATATGACTTCTCGTACCTCAAGAAAGCGAAATCGTTTGAAGGTTGATGTTCCAAAGACACGAACTAAGAAATTTGACTCCACGCTTGTGATAAAAACGTCTAGGTTGTGGAATGCTTTACCTGAGTGGGTTTTCCCCGATGGTTACATTCTTGGTGTCTTCAAATGGGGAGTGAATCGATTTCTTCTAGGTACCTAAGCACGCTCCATCGTAAAGCGCATCGTCACTTAGCATTAGGCGACATGGCAGCCAAGAGCGAACCTAAAATAATTAATTTAAAAAAATATGGCTGTCTTGGGAACTGCCAATAGAAGTGAAAACTTATAACTCAGAATTTGATACCTTACTTTGTAAACTAGGCGGGTGAAACCGGAGGGCGTGGCCATGAGCATTGTCATCTAGAAATGCGTCAGCAATTCTAGATGGCCATGGTCCCGAGTTTACGCGAAGATTTCTTATCATTTCCGAGCGTGACACTAGAATTCAATTCACAGCCCACGAAAAAGTTTTCACTTCAAAAATAATGAATCCGACAATTTTCAGTGCCGACATGGAAGAAACACCGAAAACTGCTGAACCCTGCCTTCAGCCAGCAAGTCCTTGACGGGTTCATCGAGACATTCAATTATCAGGGTTTGAGCTTGGTTGAGCGGTTCAAGGGCGAAGTGGGGAAGCCGTTCGACCACGAGAAGCACTTGAGGATAAACAATTTGGAAACTATATGTGGTTAGTATTAAGTACAAACTTTTGAATGAACAAGATCGTAAAAAGCGCCGAAGCAATGGTGGACAATTGCCGGCACAAGCGTTATACACGTGGACGAATGCTGCTTGCGAAAGTTGGACTGATCGCATCAAAAACACGATATTTAAGTAGGTAGAATTAACAATTAAGAATAGATGACGAGAAGACACAACATAGTTTGCCAAATGCTGCCCAGCCCAGCTGAATCCTTCTCATGGCCTCACTTTCGAGGCGAGCCATGGGAGAGGCCTATGTCCAGCAGTGGACTAAGATAGGCTGATGATGATGATGAACAATTAAGAATGTTTACATCTGTTTCATGTGTAATATGTGAACAAAATATCCGAAAACGCAGTACCGAACCAGCGAGAACGGTAAAACTAATAATGTTCATCGCACCGCCGTCACTACAATATGTCTGGTTTTTTTAAAATGTAATAACATTTTCAGTTTTTATATTTTTATACGCTTCCGATTGGTAGTGGGCTTGAACATCTTGATTGTCAGTGACAGTTGACAGTGGTCTATGGATAATTCAGGTGTGCTTAGTGTAAGTAGTTAGTTAGGTAGGTTTGTAGTGTAGTGTAGTTCTCATTGTATTTTAGTTCTGTTAATAAAGGCTCTGCCCATTACAAAAAATATGTAGATAAGTAGATAGAATTCCTTCAATACCGCTAATCTGATTTCGGTGGAGTTTATATGAGCCTACCTCTAAAGTATGATATACCAAACAAGAAAAGAATCATCGAAATCGATACAAAATTGGAGGAGTTATTGTGTAAGATACATACCTACAAAAAACATGCAATCAAATGTGAGAACCTTATTTTGAAATCAGGTAATAAAAATATTGAGTGATATTTA
Organism: Ectropis grisescens; assembly: GCA_017562165.1. NCBI lineage: Eukaryota > Metazoa > Arthropoda > Insecta > Lepidoptera > Geometridae > Ectropis > Ectropis grisescens. The sequence continues at coordinate 13,299,402 of CM029786.1, forward strand.
TCAATATCACTCAATATTTGTGTTTTGTTAATTGCATTCGGTTCTATGTACCATTAAACTAATTAAATAGTTTTATTATTTTCAGCAACATCGTTTGGCGTAACACCAGCAGAGTTCGGAAACCTGAAGCAGGAATACCTGCCTTTATTAGAAGAAGCACTCCATATCATCAACGTACGAATACAGACGTTCTGGTTCCATGATGAATTTCTTTTCAACTTGTCTTCATTGAAGAAACGACAAGACGACGTTGTAAGTCGCTTGAATGAAATTACCACCGAGGTAAGTAAATAAAAAAGTATGGGGCCATCAACAGCCCACTAAAAGTTCCCACTGCTGGGACACGGATCTTCTCTCGCAAGGAGAGAGTTAAGGCCATAATCCACCACGCTGGCCCAGTGCGTGCGTGCAGACACATGACTTCGAAAGGTTCTAGGTACAAGTCGGTTTCCTTACGATGTTTTCCTTCACCGTTTTAAGTTAGCGGCATTACGCACATGACTTCGAAAAGACAGTGGTGCGTGTGGGGCTTGAACCCGGGGTCTCCGGATCGGCAGGCGCCGTTCTCCCGACTAGACCAGCCGTAACTTACTAGACCAGCCGTAACAGTACCTATAGGGTAGTGTAATACAATGTAACGATATACAATGCAATCCCATAGTCGTACTATATCATGATAGTTTCACCGACGTTATCACAAAAGAATGACCCTTGACCATGATACATAAAAAGTTTGATATGGAAGTGGAAAGACATTGAATCGTTTTGTAAGTTCAACTTTGACCTCGAATAATTTTTAAAGTAATATAAGTATCTGGTTGACAAAAGTTCTGATAAGACCTTTTTAACCGACTTCATTAGACGTTTTACTTATAGAATAAGAAGAAAACATACCGGCCGAATTGATAATCTCGTCCCGTTGAACTCTTGGTCAAGATTTTTTTGGGTACATTCGTAAATTGCAAGTGTAAGTTTTTTTTCGGATACCGTACATTTTGGGATAAGAACGTATATTTTGAATGTATGCTGTGGAACGAGCTGCCTGAGTGGATTTTCCCCGATGGTTGCAATCTTGATGTCTTCAAATCGAGAATGAATCAGTTTCTTCTAGGTAAGCACGCTTCATCGTAACAGGCGAGATGGCGGTCAAGTGTAAACCTACCTAAGTGTAAATTAAAAAAAACTCAATTTGTATTTTTCTAGAAGTTTAGAGGCATAAAAACGTCTCAAACTTACATATTGTGCACAGACGTGCAATATACCGGCAGCATTATTACGGCTTTCTTAATGTGAATAAATACTTATTTTCAGATAATTCGAAAGTATAAAGCTGAGAAGAATGATTCCACCAACTGCGATGATAACTTGGGTAAGCAATAATTTAAACAAATAATTATAGGAATGATTACTTGTTCGAAAATGTACCATTCTACTCGTAATTAGTCCGACAGGTACCTACTTACCTATCTAGATTATGGAAATATTTCATTCATTCATAATTTAAGAGCGACGCTCTTGTCGGTGGAGTTCCTTCCATGTACTTCTACACTCCGCCTTCTCTTTGACTTCCTGATACGACACTACATTTATCTTCTCCTTCACTTGGTTCATGTAACTTCTCCTAGGTCTACCTCTCTTCCTCCTCCCTTCTAATTTACCTTCCATTATTGTTCTAATGAAGTTGTCGTGTCGTATCAGATGTCCCAACATCTTCCCTCTATGGAAATATAAGATATACGATTTTTTTGTTTTATCAAATTATTAATAATCGATGAGTTAAAGATCATCAAATTTCTAGAGGGGGAAGTTGTGATGACTCGTCTAGGTACATAAAAATCATATACCTATACGTGACGTCACTCAAAACTTCTAAGCACTATATCTTCGAATTTTTTTTTTATCGCGTATAGTTCCGCGTTTGACCACCAACTCGCCTGATGGTAAGCGACGGTGTGGTTGAAGATAACGAACTTTGACCTAGTAGGTACCTATTCACTCTGACCTTGAAAAGTTCTAGATTGTATCTCTCAGGGAACAAGGAGGCCGGCAACTTATTCCACTCCAAAGCTGTACGTACGAGAAAAGTGAAACAAAAGAAAATGTTATACACTAACTGGCGTACTACTTAAGTGTTCTTTTAAGGGCATGTTAAGTACTTTAAACATGTAAACTTTTAACCGCAGCTTTTAAAATTCGTGTAGGTACTTTTATTCCATACAAAATAAAAATAAATGTATTTGTCCGGTCTAAAAACATCGAACTCTTCGTAACAAGAGCGCGCGCACCCTTTAACGCTCGATAAATGAAGTGCCGACGCGCATAGAGCTAAACAGTGCCAGAGAGGAACACAAAATCTAAAAATATTTTTTCTCGGATAAGTTTTGAGTTTTAGTAAGAAAACTAAAGTGGTTATTTGCACATTTAAACCAACAAAACATTATCACATGATAATTAGGTAAATTAGGTATATATAAATTTTCGAAACCGTTAGCACTCGATTTTGTCATTTGTTTGCCGTCTAAACATTTTTTGGTGTTTCTATTTATATGTACATGTTTTAAATAGAGTGCTAAACGAAAGGCGAACACGCGCGCGCACTCTCCTTGAAAAAGATCACCGGACGCGGTCAAAACTATAACTACTATAACTATAACTAACTTACCCGTGTATTTATTTAGAAAGTCTTGAGTTTTAACAAAAGTTGTAGAACAAAATATGTTTAATTAAATACTTTACTCAAAATATTCAAAGTACTGCAAAATTTACAAATTATTACAAATTCACATACTTACTGCAAAAACCATGTTTTTGCAGTATGTAAATAAATAAATGTCTAGTATAATAATAACTGTAATAATAGCAAGAAACTGATTTCATTAAATTATAAATGAATCAACAAACATAAATTCAAAAACATCTGTACCTATCTATACCTGAATAGGATGACCGACTAAACTTAAACATCGCACTGAAAATTACGGTGTGTTTACTCTATTAACGTAGAATGTTGAACAATCACTTTTTAGGAAAATTCAGGCCATTTATAGACCTGATAATTGAGCTGGCCAAGGACAATCCCAGCCTAACTGAACAGCAGATCCTAGGAGAGTCTAGCACCATCATAGCGGGTGGCCACGACACCACCGCTTCTGCCCTGACTTTTGCCCTAACCCTGCTTGGGTCCCATCCCGAGGTGCAGGAGAAAGCTTACAAAGAGTAAGTTAAAATATTAATTTATTTCTTTATTCATATCAATATATCTGCAAAACTATTATAAAGAGGCCACGGTTAATTTGTATGTATGAGGTAGTCTCTGTACCAAATGTCGTTTATATAGCTTTGGTAGTTTTGAAACGAAAGCCTAAGAGCTACTTTTGCATGTGTAATATTTTACAAATTTATAGCTACTTTTTAATGCGACAAAAAGGGATTTAAAGGATTGAAATAGGGTCATTTCGTCATTTTCTAAGCTTAACGCTTTCGAACCCTTCTGAAATACTTATTCGAACAATTCCAGGATACTTGAAATCGTCGGAGATTCAGAAAGGATCATAGACAAGGAAGACTTGTCTAAACTCGTATATATCGAGGCTATTGTGAAAGAAACGATTCGTCTTTACCCCAGCGTGCCTATAGTTGCCAGGGCACTTGACCAGGACATCAAAATCAGTAAGTAGTTTGTAATTTGCTACTGAACTTTCTCCAGTGATTAGCGGACGAAATCTGACTCTAGCGTAGAAATTCACAATCCAGCCGATTCGGTCTTACCCATGATATCTACCCGCTACCGATCGGTAGCGCCAATTTGCGATTCACAACCTATCTCGTGTCAAATTTTACCGCCACCACCACCGGAAAACGGCGTGTTTCAAAGAATATAATCATATTTCGAGGCTATTTGTTATTGGCCACCCTCCCAGCCCACACTTGGCCAGTGTGGTGGATTATAGCCTTGACTCTCTCATTGTCAGAAATGACTCCGAGTCGTAGCACTGAGAATTACCTATGTGGGTTGTTTTGGCTTAATCTCAATTTTGTCTTTTTAATGTCTCAAACGCCGAAATTGTCGAGACTGATTTGAGAGTAGGTACCTACATACAAATGTTGGCTCATTTGAAGCCTTGGCAATGTTTGAATTACAGCAATCGTTTCTATTGTATAGTAGGTAAACAGGATTTTCTAGAAACATTGACATATAAACTTGTATTATTTCAGAGAATTACATTCTGAAGGCTGGCGCAAGCTGCGTAGTATCCTTGTATGGAGTAAACCGTCACCCTATATGGGGTCCCGACGCAGATAAGTTCCGGCCCGAGAGATGGTTCGAGAAGGATTCGCTGCCTGACTCGAAATACTTTGCCTCGTTCGGTCTAGCTCGACGTACGTGTATTGGTAAGTATTGGTGCACAGCCACAATCACTATGAATATGACTTTACGCGTGGCCATAACCATAAATTGGTATGGCCGCTTTGGCCATGATTTTTTTTATTGTTTTAAGTGACGAGACGAGCAGCATGTGCAGAAACAAAAGAAACATGTGTTAAAACATGTGCCTAATGGTAAGCAACATGCCTGCCCATAACAGCACAGTGACACAACTTGAACATGACATAAACTATGACATGCGTCGAATCGAGGCCAAAAGGCGGGTTTTCGCCATGCACTCACAACTCGAAAATAACAGCTAATAATATTGGCTGAATACAAAGATTGTTTGAGCTTCACTACCCTTATAGACTACAAGCCCGTGAACAAAATGTATGTATGAACTACCAGGAGACCTATGTAGGATGATAGAAGGGCATGAAATAGTAAGATTCAGCACTATGCCGGAATTAGTAAGGTGTCCAAAAGAGTGTAGGGGGGGTTGCAACCCCTTTTCTTTTCAACTTTTACTCAGTTGGACAGTGTACAAATGCCGGCATAGTGCTGAATCTTATTATTTTATACCTTCTTTCATTCTACATACCTAAGTCTTCTGGTGATTCATATGACCCATAGAATTTGTTCACGGGCCTGTAATCTATTACTTATATTGGAGGTGTTGTAGTACCTCTTCGTGTGTGGATTAAAAATGTTGGCCATATATTTGATAAGACTAATAAAACAGGCGTCTTGAGACCCTCAAGTATAAGTCTATCATGGATTAGTAGATTTTTCAGCAACGTCTTTTAGGAGCTTCAGATAATGTTTACCGACTGTTACTAGCAAATTCTCTCCAGCTCCCAATTTTAACTACCTGATGATGGCGACTGTTATCTCGATTTCAATCAGATGCAATTTGAAAAGCTTGTGTGTAGGTACATAAATCTTTAATGACGATTATTTTTGGTCTTAGAACGTACAACCATGTTGCACTGTTTCGTAATAACCTCAAATGGCTCCCCATTAGGCTTAGCAACTTAATAATTTCAACCGTGCTCTCCCCGACTTATCATAGCTCCACCATTCCATGTACATATCTTTGTGACACTCACTGTTGTAATCTTAGGTCATCCTATCTTTTTTTCTTTGTTTTTCATTACTTCCTTCATTGATTTGTTCCGCTATAGTTTATTATTATTAATAAAACTAGCTGAACCCGCTACTTCGATCGCGTAAGCAGATGTTACTGACTTATACATTAATTGGAAGTATCGTACGTCAAATATTTGAATAAGTAGTCATTGACCTATGAGTTTGAGTGAATTTGTTTTTCCACACAAAAATTTATTTAATTTTATCATCTTTATTTTTCTTTTTTTAAACAAAATCAAACATACTTAGTAAGGTTTCGTAGTAGTCTCGAACATAGCCGCAAGTGTTAAGTTTGTAGGATTTTTATAGGATACATTATGAAAAGTCTGAAGCTAATGTGCATGATCTGATACCTACTTACCTATTTCTTTTTATCCGCAAGCTGTTTTCTAGCTGTTACCCGCGACTTAACCGGCGTAAAATTCTGAACGAAGCCTGTGTGGAATCAAAATAGTTAAAATTTTGAGTTTTAATGATATTCAAGCAAGTTGAACCCGTAAATCTAAGCCAAGTCCTAGTGAAATGTTAATGTATGAATTTAATTGTAGGTAACACAGAAAAATCAAGAACGAAAAGAATCCAAATTCGGCATCATAATCCTTTTAGCAGCAAAAACTTATTAGTACAATTTAGAATACCAGTAACGCCACCTAGAGATGAAAGAAAAAATACATACCACAATAGCAAAACATCGATTTAAATGGCCTTTGGTGCTTTTAGATTTAAACTGGCATTAGCGCCGTCTAATGAGAATATTATGTTGCTTGTTATTTTGATTGTGAACGCAAATCACCTATATTATCTACGCCAAAACGGGTGCATATATTTTCATTTTGGCTTTTACCTTACCATCACATCAAGTTCCTTACGAAAATATATGCTTATATTAATATGGAGTTAAATGAAAATGTAGACTTATTAGCCCATGTTAAATTTTAGACTCTAAACTATATTATGTGTTTCGTATGTCAACCCATATCGTTGTGCCGTTTTGACGTGATAGTTAAAATTTGTTTCCTTAGGGGCCATGCTTCTTTTCAGGTTGATAGGTAATAAATACATAAATGTGGTATTTCAGACTATGAGTTATCTCTGTTTCAATTTTCTACCAAATTTGCTTAGTCTTTCCTACGTCACAGTAACCTATAAGTAACCGATTTGCTATTTCTGAGTTCAAACTACGTGTGTTTCGAATTCCATCCAAATATGTTCAGCCGTTCCAACGTTGTCCTGTAAATATTATGAATGTCACTGTTTGGATGTTTGTTACTTAATCATGGTGGAACGTATCAAGTGATCGGGTTGAAATTTGAAATATATTTAGATTACAGTCTGGAAGAACACATAGGATAATCATTGCCTATGTATAAGTACTCTATGTATTACTTAAGCTAAACCTAGAATGTGTCTTTAATTTTAACTCGATACATTCAGCCGTTCCAACGTAAGTGAATAGTTAAAGCGTCTACCTGTGACGGGTACGTTATTATTAGTATCGAGCAAGAAACGGTTAAAAATCAAGTTTGTTGTATGGGTGCACCTCTTAAATATTTATTTTATTTTTAGTATTTTTTGTTAAAGCGGCAATAGAAATACATCATCTGCGAAAATTTCAACTGTCTAGCTATCACCGTTCTTGAGATACAGCCTGGTGACAGACGGACGGATAGCGAAGTCTCAGTAATTGGGTCCCGTTTTTACCCTTTGTGTACGGAACCCTAACAACAGTCTGCTTCGGTCACCGAAGCTTGTTGAACACTACCTTTAATTTTTAAACAGTATTTGGATTTAAATAATACGTTTTCTAATAAGTTACGGCTAGTCTAGTACCTAAGTTACAGCTGACCTAGTCGGGAGAACGCCGACTGTCGATCCGGAGACCCAGGGTTCAAAACCACGCGCACCACTATCTTTTCAGAGTCATGTTCGTAATGCCGGTAATTAAAACTGTGAAGGAAAACACCATGAAGAAACCGAAATCTACCTATAATCTAAGTTCTAAGTCATATGTCATCCACCAACCGACACTGGGCCAGCGTAGTGGATTATAGCCTTGTCTCTCTCCTTGCGAGAGAAGGCGCCGACGCCCATCAGTGGGAACATTTAATGGGTTGTTTATGCTGCTACTTATTATGCTGATATATTTTCTCCAAAATAACAAAATTCTACTTCATTGACAGGTAATTTTATTCTGTCATTCGGCTAAATTTTATAAGAAGGTATAATAACTATGTCGTACAGATATATCTAAGCTGATTTTAGTTTTTTGTTGATCATTGAAAAACTACCTCCCTGTTTTCAATATCTAAGATCCCCTCTGAAGTATTTTCTACCAAACAAAAAAGGAACTATCAAAATCAACTAACAATTAGCGGAGTTATCGCGTAAAATAAAACCAAATAAAAAAACATGCAACCCGATTGAGAACATCCTCCTTGTTTGAAGTCGATTATAACCGAATGATGTTTGTTTTTCCACACAAAAATATATTATTGACAATTATTTTGTCATCCAAGACGACGCGACGCGATCACGTGGGCACTTTCTAGAATCTAGATATTCTGTGGATCGTCTGTGATACACAGAATACTTAGAAGTTAGTATGTACCGAACGCGCCGCGCGTGTCGTTATTATTTAATGTTTGTGTAATTTCCAAACCAACAGACCGATATTGTTCAAATTTTGACGGGACAATATAAAAAATGTGTTCTTTCTAACAAAAAAATAATTAATGAAATTAAACAACGCAAACATGAGTTACAACCAAATACACATTCTGACTTTCACCCCCTCCCGCAAGAAAACCAATCAGAATTTGGGGATCAAAAGTAGCCTACAGCAATGTCCTTAGTATAAACTAAAATCATGCCAAGTTTCAGCTGAATTGAATCAGTAGTTTCGGCGTGATGCGTGATCCCTATACAGAAAGAAAGACAGACAGACAGACAGACAGACAGACAGACAGACAGACAGACAGACAGACAGACAGACATGAAAAAAAAATGCAGTTTCGCCATCAGTATCGACTATGGAGTGCCCCAAAAAAAAAAATTTCAAAATATCTTCAATGTACAGAATTCGACCCGTTACAGTTTTATTATAAGTATAGATATGTTCATTGTCATTATTTCAGTATTTTTATTGAACCTATCAGTTGTTATATTATGTGCATGTTATATATATTTAGATATTACCTACTTTATAACGTCGTCACTTGTTCTTACGCAGTAAGAATACGCTTTGAGGATTTACCATTAAACGTAACGACTCTACAGTTATTGTGCACTCTATACAAAGTATAGCAAAGGCGCATCCAAAGAGGGGTCCCAGGTAGACCACTAATTAAAACTGTGACATAACCATTTTTTAACCCCCGACCAAAAAAGGGGTGTTATAAGTTTGACGTCGATGTCTGTCTGTCTGTCTGTGTGTGTGTCTGTCTGTGGCACCGTAGAGCTCAAACGGAGGGGCCGATTTCGATGGCGTTTTTTTATTTGAAAGTTAAGTTCTTAGCGGGTGTTCTTAGCTATGTTTGGTTAATATCGATTCAAAATGGTCGCCTCCACAAAATGGCGGACAAAATATTTCTTCACAACCTACCTCAATATGGGTATCAAATGAAAGGGCTTGACTAGTAAGTAGAGTATACGCTATAACAAATTTCAAATCCAAGAAGGCCGCCACCACCCTAAATGGCGAATTATATAATATTTTTCACTACTACTTCAATATGGGTATCAAACAAAAGGGATTGATTAGTAGAATACTTTGCACTATGACAAATTTCAAATCCAAGATGGCCGCTACCACAAAATGGCGAATTACATTTCTTTTTCACAATTCCCTTAATATGGATATCAAATGAAACTTGACTGGTAGAATGTTGTACAGATAACAAATCTAAGGTAGTCGAGGGTTAATCAAATTTTTTAATTTTGTTCTTGTATAACTCAAAGTTAATAGGTTTTTTTTTCTCAGGTAAAACGTACGCAATGATCTCAATGAAGATATTACTGGCTCACGTGCTGAGAAGGTTCACTATTACGTCAGACATTAGCAAGCTCGTCGTCAAAATGGACACCATGATCAGACCTGAAGAAGGACATCACATTGCGCTCCAAAATAGAGATTAGATAAAGATTATATATTATCTAGAATATATTTTGTAGAGATATATACTTAGGTATCTGTTGTTATTAGGTACCAACAACTTCACTAGTTTTCCCTAACAAGCTCTGTATTTTACTTTTTATTGCAAAAACACACGTTTTCTGTAACCCAACGCTCACGGGGCACTATTAGGAATAAGGACCCATGATGTGTTTTAGTTAATCATTTATTTAGTTTAATTACATCAAGTAGTAGTTAATTATTTAACTTTTAATAAATCCAATTTTGTACAAAACAGGTTCTTTTTTCCCCTTAAACATTGTTGTATGGGAATACAACAGAGATGATTTTTTGCCGTTTTATTGATTAGTACGTGGTAGTACGGAGCCCTTCGTGTGCGAGTATTTACTATAGATTTAAACTTTCGTTGTTGAGTAATGATTTTTTTGTGTGACGTCACGACGCCGACGGCGTCGACTTGGCTTGATAGGTTAAGGTAGCGGTTCGCCCGGAGACCGCGACAGGCACTTGACACTATGGAATTGTATGGGCGCCGAGACCGCGACAGGAGTCCGAGACACGTGTCGCGAGACATGTGTCGCGGTCTCGGCGCGAACTGGCGCCCATACAATTCCATAGTGTCAAGTGCCTGTCGCGGTCTCAGCGCGAACTTGTACCTTTAGCATAGAATAGATAATATAGATAGAACGGACACTCCCCAACCCCCGCCAATTTCAAGCTTCCTCACCCCTCAGGCCGTTTCGGATACGTTAGAAGCACTCAACGAAGGGCTGGTATCGAACATCTAATTCCTAACGAAATATCATCATGGTGGGTTGCTGTACTGTTTACGGCTGTCCGTCAAATAAACGGGACAAGAATTAAAGCTTTTTTTAATTTCCTAAGGATAAAATAACGTAAGATTAGAAACTTTTAAATAACGTTGCTTTATAATAACGTAGTAATTTTTAACTCAAAGTTCGTAACTTACACACATTGAGATAATATTATTTACGTAGTAATAATTTCTCAAAGCTTACACAGCCAGTTTTGGGCACGGATTGATAACGCCTGGAGGAATAATTATAGTGACAGAATAAAGTTCCCTTCTTGGGTAAGTGTAAAATAATATACGAATGTGTACCTACTAACAAAAATAGATATCTAGGTACCTATCGATCATCGGTTTCGTTTGATTTTACGCGGCAATACAATACACACTTTTAATTAGAATAGTATAATTTGGCGCCATTCTATTTATGTAACTCAACATTACAGCAAGTTTATGAACTACTTTACGTCCCCAGGTGAACTCAGGGGGCACAACTATTCAATAAAATAATTCAGTAGCCCTAGCGCTAACGCACACATTCACGCGTGTGTACGAACAACATCTGCGTAGTTGTGTGAAGAGTAGGTAGCTCCACAGCGGAGCTTGTATGGAGTTTTAGTACAGTGTCCGGGGTGTGCCTTTAGTGTGACAATACTTAGATATAAAAAAAAATGTTTTAAAAATGTAACGTCGCAAAATATGGAACTCCACCACCTCTTGTCACACAATGACACACTCCATCAAACCCCTCCCTCCCCGTCAACGTGTGAAGTAATTTATGGAAGCACCCTTGCGGGAAACTTGTCAAAATAAAATTACAAGTTTTCAATAAATGTTTAATTCATTCAACTTACAACAAAGTACCTAAAAACTAAAATGCGAAAATTTTACTAGCTATTAAAAATGTAAATTAATACACGTCAAATCGTGTGACAATTCGTGATAACGCGAAGACCGAATGAAGGTGGCACGCCACTATAGAGAAACATAAAAATTAAAATAAATAGGAAAAGGTTTGTTGCAATTCAGTCTCAGAACCATACATACAGGGTAATACTAAGCCCCTGCACTGAGCTAAAATAATAGCATTCATATGTAGCCCACATCGTGAAATTTGTTGTATTGTCCAAGGACTGCTTTTAGGCGCCATTTTTTCCAATATCCGCCATATTGATGAGCGATGTCGATATTCGAAAACAGCACATGAAAATCTATCAAATTACCAATTTTCAAAACTCCCGGAACACAATCTATGTTGGGCATTCATTTGGTAAATACCAAATTTTATAGTAATTAAATCATTAATTAAAAAACAATGGGTTAAATTAATACTTAACATCGCTCGTAATTGACATTTTACATTAGAAATTGAATTGGCTATGAAATCTGCATTCTCTCTCGGTGTAAAATCTTATTATTTATTTTAATCTAATATTTTCTATACTCTTATAGTAATTTGATACTCGAAGTCAAATATTCTGTAGTAGAAATCAGCGAACATAACAAGAATAGGCACGGTGACTGAAAATACGAATTAGTCCGTAGGTAGTACTATGAAAAAAAATTGTACATGTATTTTTTTCTTTTGCTTCACAAACAAAAAATGATTAAGATATTTTCGCTGACGTGACGACATACGAATTTTATGAAGACGTGACGTCATAACAATCCCAATCCTGAAGTGTGATGATCCAAGTCTTTTACGATATTTTATAATTTACTAAAACAAAAAGTTATATTCCATATCTTTCCATAGTCTAGCTGACGGATTAATTAGAATGGTAAATTTTTGACCCAGTCAGCCAATTTTACAAACGTTTTATTTAATTTCATAGGCCAATAATTTTTTTTTTTATTCGCAAGTATTTTTTTTATAATTTTATGGTCTATGATTACAATACAGTACTTGCTGTATTGTATATGCCGAAATCTTGCGATTTATTTCATTCAACGAAAAGTACGTTTTTTTCCTATAGGCAATTGCAAACAATCGGTAGCACAGAAACAATAATTCGCTAAAATGTTTTTTTTATAATTCAAAATACATATTTGTATCCACAATATACATATAATCATATATATATATATGTCGATATCGATAAGAAACTAATAAAAGCAATGTTTCCCCCTATACATAGATACTAGTTTCGTTTTTCACATTTTGAATTAGTTGGCACTAAGGGAGCGTCCATAAATTACGTGAGGTGTTTAAAGGGGTCTCGGCAAATATCAAGCATTTTTTTTTTAATTGTTACAACAAATAATATGTTGGTTCCAATAGTCTCTCTTGAGACCGCGCTTGATTCTCCATGAACTGAATTGAAATAGGTAGATTTTTTTTTAATCACAGTAGTTACGACTTAAGTATTCTATTGTTAATTTTTTGTTACACTTATATAATTAAACTCTCAGCAATATTGATTACTAGTCTAACTAGTCGTAAATAAAAGCATGAAGCAATTTTTTTTCTCACGACATCTCACAATGAGCGACATAAAATTAAAAAAAACACTTCACGTAATTTAAGGACGCCCCCTAATTGCCAGAAAAAGTTGCAAGAGAACAATATGATAAATAATAAAAACTATCTTAATTAAAGTAAAAAAACCGTTACAGAATAATCATAGTTACTTTTATCTCACAATAGCTCTCCGTTAGAGACCATTAGGAAGAAAGAGTCCTTTGCTCAACAAAGGGACAAATAATCCTACATTTATATTTTTTATAGTATAGAGTATAGACTATAGAGTGATGAGACAAACAAGACGTGCCTGATGGTGAGTAATATGACTGCCACATAACAGCACAGTGACACGCAGCTATTGGAACATAAAGAGACCAAATCATTATATCTAGCACCGCACTGCGCTCGTATATTATCTATATTAATAATTTCGTCAAGGGGTACGGTAGACTTGATCGAAACCTTATATGAATAACAAAACATACAAAAATATTGATTTTGAGTCGACAACATGTGTCCACAAAATTCGGATCATGGAGAACTTCGTTAAATTCTGATGGTACTGACAAACAAACCGCTGTCGCCATCTTTGGTGTCAATCAACACATTGCGTGCGTCCATCGCGCCAATAAAGTATCCATCACAAAAAACTGTGACTTATGTCACTACGTAAAACGAAACGTCTTGCCGCCGGACCGGAATTGTATTAGAAGGTACTTATATTTAGTATCAGCATTGCACCCGTGCGTGCAAGCCGGGGCAGATCGCTAGTATAATAATAATACCTAACTATTATCATCATCATTCGTTGCTTTTCTGTCTACTGCTGAGTATAGGCCTAGCATGCCATCTTTCTCGGTCCTGAGCCAAACGATTCCAGGTTAGCGATCAAACCTCTAGCCTAGCGATCGAAATCAAACCTCTCGGTCTTTGTCTTATTCATTTAGAATGACTGGGACTGGGATTTTCATTTCGAATTTGAGTCGTTCGGATTCGGATGCGTTCAGAATAAGTACGCTGGTTCGACCCGCGACAATGACTATCGACCCATATTATTGCTATAAACACTATTATATAACACTAACAAATTTCTATAACTGTAGTGAATTAGTTCAGTACGCACAAACGGCGTACCGTTCGCACAAACGGCGTTTAGTTCGCACAAACAGCGTTTAGCTTGCACAAACAGCGTACCGTTCGCACAAACGGTGTCTAGTTCGCACAAACGGCGTTTAGTTCGCACAAACAGCGTCCCGCTCGCACAAACAGCGTCCCGCTCGCACAAACAGCGTCCCGTTCGCACTAACAGCGCCCCGGCTAGGGGTAGACCACGTCTCATACGCCGGGTAACAGCTTCCGTCCCGGCCACGCCTCCTTGGCGTACTTCTTGCGTCGTGGCTCCGATGACGACGGTTCTTCTGGGGCTGCTGAAAAAAAAATCAATTATATAGTTTTGTAAATAATGTCTAGTCTTACTAAAATTATAAATGTCAAAGTTTGGATCTCTGTAGCTCAATTACGAACGGCTGAAGGGATCGGGCTAAAATATTCAATTCTAAGTACAATTTTGTAAATATATCCAATATATTAGTAATGCGAGAAATTTGATGTTTATTGTTTATTCAATCGCTTCGGAACTGCTAAACGGATCGGGTTTAAATTTAGATAGTGATTTGGACGCTTCGTGTACAATGGCATTGTAGTTTTTTTTTATATAGACGAGCAGGGCATGTGCCTCATGGTAAGCAACAAGCCTGCCCATAACAGCGCAGTGACACTTCCTCGTTCCACACTGTATTGTAAAAAGAAATAAACACTATAATTATATTTTTTTTTACTATTGACATTTAGTGCAACAACGTCGTGCATTTCTAACGGTCTATTGACGTAATTTCCCAAGAAATTACGTCAATAGACCGATTTTTTGCCTATGTATTAAAACTGCGGCGGGCCTCGTTAATAAATAGATGGAAATAATAGTCGTGACAAACCTGAAGCCGGCAGAGGAGGTTGCACATGCAGATGGGGCTCTGGGCCCCTCCAACTCTACGTCTGGAGCGGGGTTGGGCAGCGACAACCCTAGCCTAGAACAATTCAAACCACTTCATAATATATTATGTACGCCAATAGGGATGTGAACACTAATCACAAATTAATGTTTAATGTTAATTTTATGATAGTTTGTATTAATAGATTATCGAAAATCACATTATTATAATTTAATATTACATAGTAAATTTATTATAAATGATTGTTACATTTTTAATCTGTTGTCACGTGACTGGAAACACCAATAAGACTTATTACGTCACTAGTCGCAAAACAAGCTGTCGAAAACTGACTAAACTGTTTACTTTTCTGCATTTTTATTATAGTTTGCGATCTTAGCGACGACGATTTTGATTATTTGTATTCAAGTATTGATTAAAAAACACATAAACTGGACATACAGTCATGAATCGCGACCAATGTTTGGCGACTAGTGACGTCATGTCAGTCGTTAGTGTTTTAGCGGGAAAATTAAAAAATAGTCTAATATTGTATATTTACTCATCGAAAATACTAATATTTTGAAATATTTTTTATGGTAAACATGCGTAAATCTTCAAAAGAAAAGCAATTCCGAAAAATTGTTAACATCCCTATTAAGTCAATTGGGGTGCTGACTGGATCAAGAATATACCATTCCAATTAGTCTGTCAACTAGATTAATGAAAAAACATGGGACGCGTATTTTTTTGTTTTACCAAATCATAAAAAGTCGACAAAGTTATAGATCGTGTAACTTCTGGAGTTTGGGGTAGTGACGTCACTTCTACGAAAAATCATACAATGAAGTGACGACACCCGAACCTTCTAAGCACTGTATCTTCATCAGTTTTCGTTTGAGAAACGAAAGAAAAATACGTGTACAAGATTTTTTTCTTCTAGAATTCTTTCACGCAAAAAATTATGTCATATAAAAACTAATCAGCTGTAAAGGGGCCTTGTCAATTAGATGCAGTTGTAAAAAGGCTTTGCTATGACTTTTGCTTTTAGCTTTGTAATGCAATAAAAACGCCTAGAAAGCGCGTCCGCGCAAGAAAAGTGAGGCGAATCATAGTGAGCGATATGAGTCATGGTGGTGCCAATAAAGTGTTGTGTATTGTGTTGACTCAGTCGTATTGAAATTACCATCAGTTGTCAAGGTTCGGCGCTAGTGCATGCGTCACCAACAATTAAAGACGTTATGATGGTTTGTGTCAGTGCCGGATTAAGCCAGCGCGGGGCCTGTAGCAATTTCTGTCAAGGGGCCCTTGGTTTGCTAAGGTTTAGTTATGCAAGATATTTTCGCTACATATTTACAGTCAGACAGACGTCGGAGCGCGGGGCCCCCAGTTTGCGCGAGGCCCGTAGCATTTGCTACTCTTGCTATATGACTAATCCGCCACTGGTTTGTGTGGTCCTTCACTGTACCTACTCTACGACATCAAAGTAATGTTTGGAGAATTTCAGTACATACTGCTTACACCGAAATCAATCTACTTTTTGCCTCATCTAAAGTGAAGCGTTTGTTTGAAGATTATCGATCTAGGCGTTATTAATCTATGCAAAAAAAGGTTAAAAAGATTACCTCGCTCCTATGAGGCTGAGATGCGAACTGGGCGCGGGCAGGTCTGAGTAGAGGTTCCCGCCGCGAGATATCTCCTGCAGCCGGAGCGAATGGTGGTTGTGGCCTGGAAAAACACACGATTTTGAACCATATTTACTTTCTAATACAGCCTTTAATCATATTTCAAACCAAACCTGCATTAACCAAAATAATTTTATTGACAATATGAATAAAATAATAAATCAATAGAAAATAATCGGCACTATTCGAGAAATCAATTGAATCAGTCAGTTGAGTTCAAGCTTTGTATTTATAAATATATAACAAATATTGGTGGACAATTCACACACAACACCATCTGACCCCAAACTAAGCAAAGCTTGTAAGATGGCGGCCAGATAGCTGATATAATACTTACTTAGTTCTAAATACATAGTTATTATAGATAGAAACACCCAGACACAGTACAAATACTTGAATTCAACACACAAATATTTGCACTGGGTGGGAATCGAACCCACGACCTTCGGCTTCGCAGGCAGAGTTACTACCCACTAAGCCACGAGGCCAGTCAACTTCAAAAGTCAACGTCAAATTTGACTAGGAAGCCTAGTAACCGTAGCTCCTTTCTGAATTGTCAGTTTTCGATACGATAATAGATCTTGTGCCGACAAAAATAAAGACATTACTAAGATTTACTGTCATAAAGAGTATATCTCTTTAGTTCACTGTGGCGTGTCACTAGACACTATCGTCGACTTGACCAGGAAGCATTGTAATCGTAGCACCTATCTGAATTGAGTTTCGGTACGAAAATAAATCTTATGCCGCCGACAATAAGGACTTTTACAAAGATTTCTTATGGACAGTCTGTAGCTTCAGCTTCCTCTACACCTCTACAGCATGTTACCATTAGACTGAGTTAACCAAGTACCAAAGCGTTGTAATCCTAGCACCTACAAAAATAGATTTTATCCCAGTGAAAACAAGGACGTTAACAAAGACGTACTTTCGTCTGGAGTCAGTAGCTTCAGTTTCCTTTGCGGCGTATTAGCGTTCGGCACTATCGTGGAATTGACCAGGTAATAAAACGTAGTGGCAATGTTTTAATCTATAAAAATAGATCTTATGTGAATGAAAATAAGGGCGTTAACAAAGACTTACTTTCATCAGGAGTCTGTACTGTATCTTCAGTTTCCTCTACAGCATGTTACGTTTAGACGAAGTTAACCAGGTACCAAAGCGTAATCCTAGCACCTTCAAAAATAGATCGTATGCCAATGAAAATAAGGAGGTCAACAAAGTTTTACTTTCGTCAGGAGTCTGTAGCTTTACTTTCTTCTACAGCATACCAAAACGTTGTAATCCTATCACCTACAAAAATTAGATCTTATGCCCAATGATAATAAGAACGTTAACAAAGACGTACTGTCATCAGGAGTCTGTAGCTTCAGTTTCTTTTGCGGCGTATTAGCGTTCGGCACTATCGTAGACTTGACCAGGTTCCGGAACCTCCCGATAGTGGGGTCAATGTCTTCAGGGTTTATGATGTCCACTTCTTCGTTGAACGATACGTTTCGTTTCTGCTTCTTCGGGATCCCGCCTGGCATCGTGGCCGAGCGTTTTGTTCCGGTTGGCTGCTGCAAATGTTTAAATTAAATAAATATTGGTGGACATTTCACAACACCATCTGTCCCCAAACCAAACAAAGCTTGTGCTATCGAAGCCAGATAGCTGATATAACACATACATATTTTTAAATACATACTTATTATAAATAGAAATCACCCAGGCACTGTACAAATATTTGCATTCATCACACAAATATTTGTACTGGGTCGGGATCGAACCCACGACCCAGGGCTTCGCAGGCAGACTTTCTACCAACTACCTACTACTACTACCAGGCCAGACACGATTTAATTTTTTTGGTGCACATATTGTCATCTTTTGGTGTGTATCAGATTGTAATCTTTTGGTGTTAGGGAAACATTATGAGAGTACATTTTTATGATACACGCGCACCGTCATGAAAATCCGATATCCTGAACTTGGCTAGTCTACATTTTAGTAAACATTGTAAGTATAGGCCGACCGTTTATCTGAGTCCTCGCCTACGCGGTACAGGGGCGCGGGGGTATGACGACAAAGGGGACTGAGACAGGTGCGGGCGGCGGGGGCGCTTAGTGAGATTGTTTTTCGCCCGCCGCCCGCACCTGTCTCAGTCCCCTTTGTCATCATGCCCCCGCGCCCCTGTACCGCGCAGGCGAGAACTCAGATAAACCGTCGGCCTATAACTTCAGGCTAATACTACTTGCGTTGAAGATATTTTCTGTTTTACGAAGTTGTTGAAGTTAATCTTGTTAGCACGAGATAAAGAACAAAAGTATTAAGTTGCTGCGTGCGTACTTTTGAACATAATTGTATTAATTTTACTATTAAACTGATATTGATGTCTTCCTAGCCGATTACGGTTAGGGCGACTGCTTTTCAAGTAAACGTAAATCACTTTATCACAAATATAGGGCGGCTGCGCCAGTGTAGCAGCGGTGAAGGAAAACATCGTGAGAACACCTACATGTACCTAGAATCTTTCTAGGTCATGTCATCCACCAACCCGAACTGGGCCAGCGTGGTGGATTATCGCCTTAACTTTTTTATTACGAGAGAAGGCCCCGAGTCTCAGCAGTAGGAACATTAAGAGGGATGCTTATGCTGATACATACTAAAATTCTAAGTTATAAGTTTTAACTTATATTGGCAGTCCCAATGACTGCAATTGTTTTTACATTCAAAGTAAAAATGTGTCATACCAAAATAATAATTGATCCTTGTAGTTGCTGCATGAGTAAAGAAAAAAGGTATGTATCAGTGGTGGAGGCATTTTCTTATAAATTAGATTGACAAGGGCGTATCCAGGCCCCAGGGTGAGGTCTCATAGTTGTGACAAATCACAAAACCGGGCAATACCTAAGGGGCCATACATAAATTACGTCGCACGAGGGCCCTATTACAGGGCAAAGATTTATAACACCTTAGATCTCTGGGTGACGAGCGGAGTGCAGTGCTAGGTGATGATTTTGACTATTCATGTGTTCATATCATTACAATGTTCCAGTTACAAGGTGTCACTGTGGGGCTATGTGGCAGGCATGTTGCTTACCATCAGGCACATGTCCTGCTCGTCTCATCAAAAAATATATAAACAAGCCATGCCTACAAAGTTTCGGGATAATAATAGAAGGAATTAGAATTTACTAAAAACTTAGCTAGTATTCATATAATTTAACAGTTATATTGTCCTACAAATTGCATGGTACATTATCCCGGTCCTACGCCAAGAAATTTTTTATCCTAGCTATCTCTGTTAGTTACCACGACTGAGAGTTTTTAACAGAAAATTATTGGGCGTCTCATCAAAATGAAGCTATTCACGCAAACTTTGCTTGATTGCAATCAATTGCAAAAATTGTACCAGAGATCGTGGACTACTAACGCAGCGCGCTAATTCCAGTTTGCCACACCAAGAAGCATCACTACAATATAGTGGTCTATAGTTGGAAAACTGTCACAGCATACCTTCATAACATCGGAGCCGTCATCAGTTGATATCCCCAACATGGAAATTCTTCTATTGTGTGCAGTATTGAATTCTGTGAGGTTCTGAAATAAAATAAGTAAAATTAAAGTGTATTTTCTTTTTAATTCAAATTATGGCTGATTCAAACTCTGGTACTGCCTATCAAAGTTTGAGGCGCTCAGGAGTGAAAAGGGGCCAGCCCTACAAACCTACACTTACAAATTACACATACAATTAGAAGTATGTGAAATGAGTAGTCTGGTTTCTACATTGTAATAAACAAAGTAAAGGTATATGATCATATCTGCACTACTAGTGCTGAGATAGCACTTTAACAGGCGTGACGACAGGTCCTGAAATTATATTAAATTATTTGATTTGATATAATGACAGTATTTAAATAGAATAAAATAAGTACTCTAATTTTAATTTTGATATTTTTAAGCTATTGCATAGCTTTTATCGCGGGCCTGGGGACCGAATTTGAGTGATCGTGCATCTCTTTCTTATGTTCACAAGAAAGAGGGATGGAAGACCGTAACGCTGTCCTCCCCACTCGGTCATTCGACTTTGAATCTTATTTGTATTAGCTTTACAGACTAAATGCTCTTAGCAGTGTTGCCAACTTAACGGATTTCCCGTGATATTTTTTATGGTAAACAAATGTCACCCTTCAAAATAAAAGCAATTCCGAAAAATTGTTAACATCCCTATAGCTTATGTTGATAAAAATGCGTGCAACATGCAATAGCTTTACCGCGGCAGTCTCCGGGTGCCACACTTCTTTTTTAGTTTAACTTACTTTATCAAAGCTGGATGGGCCAGTCCATTTTAAAAGTACGAAATTATTAGAAAATGTATTTACCATTGGATAACCCATTCAATTTCAAGTTACTTTTGTTATGAAACCAGTTTCGTAAACGCAATATTTAATATAGCTACAATACAAACTTTACGCATAGAAAATACGACAGTGTGACGTCACGTTTCTGTAGTGATTTGTATGAAGAGTTTTTGGGAGAGTCCAAAATTGTGATTTTAAAATCGTGATATCACAGGAAGTTTTAAAGATAACAAAGTAATTCTTTCGTATGTATCAGTTATTGAGTAGCCCTTTGATGGCAAATTAAATCAAAAATTAGTCGTCCTGCCTATTGGGATGACTACTTGACTACTGAGTAAAATTTAAACTCATACCATTTTAATTAGTCCCTCAGGTAGATTATGGATAAATATAGGACACATATTTATATTCTATACATCTATATATATAAAAGCGAAAGGTCACGCATCACGAAACCTCAGAAACTACAAATGCTAGAGTCTGAAATTTTAACCACGTAGGCGCTCGCTAAGACGTGATTTTGCGAAATTCAACCCCTAATAGGGTAAAATAGGCGATGAAAGTTTTACATAAATGCACATGAAACCCTTAAAGCTAGAAACTTAAAATTCTGCACACTAAGGAGGGATTTTATCAAAATTCTAACTCCATGGTGGTTAGGGGATAAAAGTTTCGTGTAGAAAACAAAGGTAGGCCTTTCGCTAATGGCTTGCAAAACGCGAGCGAAACAGTGGGCAAAAGCTAGTATGGATATAATAGGTAGTCACAGTAATACCCCCTACCTGTAGTATATAGCTTTTTATTAATTTTGGGATTTTTCTATGTCCAATGTTGTTCCAATCTAATATTATTTTAGAAATGATGAGATATACCAATTATGTTAAACAATTGGTATCTAATGTATTTTGTTACTGATTGTGTGTGAAATGTCCACAAATATTTATAATCAATGCCACTTTTCGTTGTAAGTAAACTCCTTCTAAACGGCTCGGCCGATTTAAATGTTTTTTTTTTGTATACATTTGGGTAGGGCCCTGACGGCCCTGGATGGTTTAGATTCACAAATCACCCCGCAGATGCAGATGGCGCTGCAGTTAGTATCTAGGGTATTATCCGAGCGAAGCCGGAATGGGCCGCTAGTAATGTTTAATGTCAATAAATGTTATCTTATCACTACCTATGTACTCATTCTATACATACATCTAATTCTGTCTGTGTTTCCGGCAGCCCCAGCAAGGCACCCTCAGTCTCTGAGTTAGGCAAATCTTCCATGATGCCTCTAGAGTTCCCTGTTGGACGTTCTCTGGAAAACAAATGCCTAGTTTTAGAAAAAAATAAGGACAGCTTTCCTCAATTTACTTAGTTATGTCATAAAAAATTGTGAAATATGCATTGAATTTACTCAATTTCTTTATAAATTAAAGAAAATAAAGTTCTTGCCAATTGTTCCAAAAAACATAGAATTTTTATTAACTTTACACATGCTCCATCATAGTTTGCATCGTCGCTTGATATCAAGCGAGATGAAGGTCAAGTGAAAATCTAAGTAAGTTTAAAATAATATTTCATGCAGCAAAATTTCTCAAATACATAAAATTTCCTCAGAAAATGATCAAAATTAATCAAAAACACATCATCAAATATCAAATATTGAAATCTTCGGTCAAAGGCCACCAGGGGCTTTGACCCTGGTGGCCTGAACTTTGACTGTGAGGTAATTATTATTTAAAAGCTTTTTTATCTTTAATATGCAATCAAGATTAAACCTATTATACAATAATATTTTTGCTCAACAAAAATAGGTTAATAGATTTAAATGTATATTATAATTTTATACTTATCTGGTTCCCAAAGTTCAAGGTTTACTTAGTTTAGAGTTAGATAGTATTGTATGAGAAATATATCTATCTATTTATGCTAGCAGCACCTTGCGGTTTCCCCTGTGTAGTTTCAGATCCCTTTAGCAATTTTTTGAGAATGAGTAACAAACATTTGTATGTATCACAAACTATTATTACATGAAAAACAAAAACATTTATTAGCCGCTTGATACACTGGCCGCTTTTCGCGTTTTACAAATTTGGCGGGAAAACGGGTGTCAGGTTACATAAGTGCGGTGTTTATGTTTCGGCATATGAAGTGGCGCCTTACTTTTACCCGTTTGAGCCATTTACTCTCAAGAGCGTTTCAAGACGCTTCTAGCGGTATCATTTATTTATAATTAATGTACTTAAAATGTAAACTAACATTTTTTACACGATAGTAAAAAAAATTACGATTTCTCAAATCAAATCAAATCATTTATTTCCTTGTGGGCCTAGGTTATACAGATTTTAATTAGGGTTAGTAACGTTCTCCAGGTCCTGCTATGTTAGCGTACAAGTCATCATTCATAATTAATAGTTCTGTTACAATTACTAGGTGCATCATAGTTACATTGTTAAAAGTATATAATTTTTTTTATTAAGGAATCAATTACAATGTGAATGCATTAACAAATAAATATAAATTCGTATACAAACAGATATCAAATTAGGTGGGTAATTTAATGAATGTCAAAGCAATATAAATAATGAATATAAAAAAATATAATATAATAAAAAAATGTCATCCTGATTTCAATGAAACTTACATGTCATTGTCAATAAAAAACACATTGGTGTCAAAAGTTGAAGTACATGTCATTGAAAGAAAAAGGAGAAAAAAATATAATTATCAAACACTTTTGTCATTGAGAAACTCTTCAAGGGAATAATATGCCTTTGCGAGGAGCAAGTCATTAAGCCTATTTTTAAAACTGACAAAGTCATTCCAATCTCGAATAGACAATGGTTTCTCAAGTAGTCTAACAACTATAACTTTAATAATTTATAATAGAGACAGTGGTTTTATGGGTTAAATGTGTTGTATACGAAATAACAAACTCGAAACACCAAAAAACTGTATTCGATTGCACAAATTATTTTTTTTTTATTTTTTCAATACTTCGGGACCATTTTCCCGCCAAAAATTTTGATTTTGTTGAAACGGCTATGTAGTTAGTTTATACGCTGTAGAAGTGGGAGCGAGAGGTATACCAGCAAAATCTCTCTATAACCTACTGAAAGACCTTGGCTTATCCAGAAGTGCAGTAAGTTCTATACTAGAACGAGTATCTAAAGCTGCACTAGTAGGCTCATATCAGATTTGGCTAGGCAGGGAGAGAGAAAAACGAGTGGTGAAGGTGAGTGTTGATGTACGTCAGAAAGGGGCCCCTTAAACCTACGCCCGAGTCACAAGTCTCGGGAACTACTCAAGTTTTTCTCTCTCTGCCACACGATGGACCCGGCACCCGCACGGTGAATCCATGGAATGCTAAGAAGATCGTCTCTTTTTTAATTTTACGATTTTTCTATGTAAATGAACTTTAATTTTAATGTGGGTTATATTATAATAAAGACCGGTTCAAGTAGACGCCATTAAACACAAATTTATCGGTATACTTACCCAAATAAAAACACGAACATTTTTTTTCCCCCCAAAAACCCAAACCGCATCTATAAGTTTGTTTGTTGTCGTCATCAACCAAGTTTTTGGGTACTATATTACACGCCAGTGTATCAAGCGGGTTAGATAGGTAGGATATTTACCAAAATGTGTATTTATTTATTTATTGAATAATAGGCGAGCAGCAATCGCTGATATGCCTATTTTTCAGTGTTGAAATAACAAATTATAAGTAATTATATTGTCTTTAGCTATCCATTTGTCCAGTTTGTTCTAGAATGAGTTCAATGACTTTGCTGAAATAACATCCTTAGGCAACCTGTTCCAGTTGTAAACCACTCTGTTGGTGAGGATGTGATGTGCAGTTTGTCAGTGACGGTGCATGCAATGTTAGTGTGCTTTACTCACCATTTATAGTTTTAGTAACATTGCTTATTTTAAACCTTGGTTAATTTAGTTACTTTTAATGAGTAGCATAACATTTTACCTTATAATATAATTTCTTGTGGAAGCACCAAAGTGGAACGTGGAGTCTATTGGCAGTTGAGTTGGTTTGTTAGACTCCAGCCTCATCTGACCAATATAAGTACCATGCGCTGAAATCATGCAATATTATTTAATAACTCTTATAATTTCATTTTTGAGAACAACAAAGTACATTTTATAAGGGGATTTTTCTAATTGGTCTAATTGGTTAATATCTCTTGGTTGGTAAAGCATCTTCGAGTTTACTTTTTAAAACTAAAGTGGTTGTTACAAATTTGTACTTAATTTATTGGTGACTTTCATGTTATATGGTCAGTCTAGTTCAACTTAAGTATCAGCCACATTTAGTAGCCTTTCTCAAAGACTTAATCATTTTTTTAGAGCCAATTAGAAGAGGTAACTTGTCCTATTGAGAAAGGTGAGGCTGAAATTCAAGTTGGGCTGGACTGACCTTACAACATTGAGGAACATGTTAATTATTTAAAAACAGCTTTGGTGTTTAGGTGTCCCTAAACACTATCACACAGCGCCACTATGTGAGCTGTATACCAATTTTTTGCTCTTTTTTTTTAACCTTTGATATAAGGCATTTTTAAAACAAGAAATATGATTAAACAAAGGATAGGTGATGAAATATGTAGATATGTCAAATTAATAAAGTTAATATTTGCGAACTGATTTATTCTAACAAAATAACAGTGACACTGCCTGCTAAGTACTAATATTTTGGACTGGTTTTTTGAATTATTAAACATTCTTCTGTAAACACTACATTGTAATGATTACCTCATGATTTCAGCACAATCAATGTGCTTGCAGTTGACTAATTGTATCATTGTATCTAACAAAATGAAACATTGATAGGCTCTACTACGGTCTACCATCTAGTCTGATGTTAATGAATATACTTATAATAACACTGTAATAAAGTCGCTGTCTGTTTTTAGAGGATAAAGTAGAATTTTGGAGTATTCGAAATTGGAACTCAAAGTTCCTAAAACTTTTTTCGCGTTTGTCTGTCTATAGTTATCATGTTTGCTATATACGTAAGTTGTTAGAAACATATATTTCAAATAAATAGTTATTCACCTCCATTGTGTGTTCTCAATACTTACTACTCCCGAGATCGACAAGAAACGCCCGATTCAAGTCTTTGTGATAAACAAACGCAGCATGAACCCTAGAACAACTTGCATGGTCAATGCAAAAGTCATTCATTTGAGGGTTGCGACCAAAGAGGTAACATTTCTTTTCGTCCAGCATTAGCTTTTGTATAAGCTTGTCACCTTTAAGGACGTCTAAATGGAGGCCAGTTGGTGGCTTTCCGGCCCTAAAAAAAATAGTATCGTTATAATTGATATAAAAATATATCAACACTGATAATAGCGTCTAGATAGGGGTTATGTAGTAATTTGTATATATGTAACTAACCAGTTGGGCACTTCGTAATGATTAGCCATTCTATAGAATTAGCCGGGGAACGTATATTTTAGCAAATAATCACAAATTCCATCACAAAATCATTAAATAAGCGTAATATGTTAGCGAGTATAGCCTATAGCAACCAAGCAACTTTTAACATTTTTGACTTTGACAACGAATTACGAATTAGACATTGAAAATTGAAAATTAAAAACATGCAATTATTGACCATCAATTGACAGTTTTTTTTCGTAACAGATAACACAGATTACACTGATAAAATAACGATATTATGTTTTTCCAACGGACGGATTTCTGGTGATTTTTAAAATAGAAAAAAAAATTATAGTCCTTTAGGTATTTTAACTACACAGAAGCACAGAAGATTGGCTGGCAGCACTGGCGAACTTGCGGCAAAGTTGCATAAAGAAGCCATAGATAAGTGTTGAAATTGAAGTTCAACGAGTTATAGATGTTTCGGACCAAATTATATGTTTTATGACGACTAAATTGTTCACATTAAAAATTCGTGAAGAGAAAGACGATTCATTTAATAGATTTATCAACGTATCGTTAATCTTTTATAACTGCGTCATCGTGTAGATGTACACCGGATGTCAACACCTAATAAAAAAAGTTTATCTACAGCTGACAGCTGTTAATGTCAATGTCAACAATCAACAACTAACAACTACGTTTGCGTGTTATTTTGATATTTTGTTTGGGTTGTTTAGGTTTATTGTGGATTTTGGTGTTCATATTTCGCATCTTACATAAAAACAAACCAAAAATGGTATCTAGCGAAGAAGAATCAGATTCGAAACCGTATGAACCAGTACAATGGGATGTAGAAATGGAAGTTCAGCTGTTTTATGCGATGGCTTACCACAAACCGGTAGGGATAAATAAACACTTCCACATGGCTTGTATTTGGGAAAAACTATCAGATTCTATCACAAAACCCATTACCACGCATGATATTTGGAAGCATCTAGAAACTTTATACGATTTGAACATGTTAGAAGACACAGAACCAATCCCATTTCCTAATGAGGAAGTACCATTTAGTCTACCGGAAAACGAATTTGGCGCGCTAATAAAACAGAAATGCAAAGATGCAATACTGGCCGAAGATAGTGGCGAAGGTAATTATTTATACCGATTTTAAAACTTATTACATGACTAAATTATCATTTCTTACCATAGTGAGAACCATTTTCTTCGAAGTTAGAAATGTAGCGGCCAATTCTTACAAAAATAAAATAAAAAGCTTAATCATGCAATAAACCTTCTGTAATCTAAGTACACTGGTCTTCTGCTGAAATGCAGTGAATCTCAAGGGTTGACAGTAAGTTTGCAAGTACTTGATATGAATAAAATCCATAAACACAGATTTTATTTATTAAGAGACCCTAAAAAAAGAGTACCTTACGTTGTCTAGCTTAGACTTTTTTTAAATATAGATTGACTAGACAAGCAAGATGGGCTATGATAGAAATACTTGTTCATAACAGCATAGGACCATTCAATAATTCGAATATGATGGATATCTTGTTTTTTATGTATAAAAATGTTATGTTGGTTTGTGTACGCTTCAAAAACTCAAAAAGTTCTGCACTGATCAAACTGAAATTTTACAATGATATATAATCCGCATCAAGGATTGTTTTTGTCTAATATTTTTTGCTTCACAATGTGCCACAGCGAAGCGTGGCAGGGTACAGCTAGTTTTGCATAAATAAATACATAATGCTATAACTGATAAAATTGATATCAGTATCACAAACTTACTATGTACCAGAAATTTATTTCCTTTGATGGGATTGGATTCTACAGGAGATTTTGGTGAAATCATACAGTATTACATAATTATAATACAATGAATATCTAGCATATCTTGCAATATCTACTTCAGACTTTAAAAAGTAATTAATGGATTCGTAAGATAGGTAAAACAACATGCCTTCCCATAACAGCATAGGATGGTTAGGTATAAAAATGATTGTGTACACATTTTTAGTTATTTCATGGGTAGCTCACATGTGATTAAATGGGGAACTTAAGTCTGACTGGACTGATCATATCGTCGCTTGAAAGGCAGCAATGGCTAAGCAACATATTGGGAGATTCTGAGTCATACGCGTTAATGGGTCTTACCTGATTTTGCTAAGATGAGTTTGTAACCTGACAAAACAAAATAACATAGTTTTTGGTGACAAAATGACTAGAATTTTACCCATTAATGAATAACTTTTATTTAGCAGGTCCCAATTTAGTTTGGCACTAAATATTGGTGAATAATTCACACACAACACCATCAGACCCCAAACTAAGCAAAACTTGTACTATGGTGGCTAGATAGCTGATATAATACTTATATAGTTCTAAATACATACTCATTATACATAGAAACACCCAGACACAGTACAAATTTTTTGGATTCATCATACAAATATTTGCACTGGGTGGGAATCGAACCCACAACCCTCGGCTGTGCAGGCAGAGGCTACTGAGCCACTGAGCCAGTCAAATTAAAATCAAAAAGAATGAAGTAGTTATGACTAATGGGCTGTTTTTTTTTCTCTAAAGATGTATCAAATTATAACTGCTCTACAGTAAAGTTGTCAAAATATTGCTTGGGAATATCTGCCTTTCAAGTGTCAATATTAGGTTTAAGTTACCTGTGAATTACTAAAAACTATTTAATATTTTGATTATGGGTGGTTTATTAGCACTGCATTCTACTCATCAGCTGGAGTTAGAAGAGGATTTATTGAATTTATTAATCTTTAATAATAATACTGTAATTATTTAGATGGCCGGAGTCCATCACCAAAACCTTCAACGCCAAATAGAAGTGGTTCTAGAGGCACAGCGTCTAAAGATAATACTCCTAAAGGTAGAAAGAACTTTTTTTTGTGGTTTGTAGTTACCATTGGGAGCTGGATTCACGCATTTCTATGGTTTTTTTTTGGTTGAAGTAGATATTTGGTTGTGGTATTTTGTTGTAGATAGAATAGTATATTTGGTGGTAGTAGATCCATATTATTTTTTATATGTATGTACTAATCAAAGTCTAAAGACTTAGACTGGTACATTCCAGGTGTATTTATGTTCCATAAGCATATCTTAGGAAAATAAGTTCCATCACTTTTATGTATAACAAGAACAAAATTAAAAATGTTGATTAACCCCTGACTACATTGGATCTGTAATTTGTACAAAATTCTACTTGTCAAGCCCTTTCATTTGATACCCATATTGAGGGAGTTGTGAAAAAAGAAATGTATTTTGCCATTTTGTGGTAGCGGCCATCTTGAATCGACATTCACCAAACATAGCTAAGAACATCCGCATGGAAATTAACCTTCAAATAAACAAAACTGCATCAAAATCAGCCCATCGGTTTGAGCTCTACGGTGCCACAGACAAACACGCACACAGACAGAGACACAGACATCGACGTCAAACTTATAACACCCTTTTTTTGGTTCGGGGGTTAAAAATTGCGTCTGTTTTTTTCTGCAGGTCTACTTATAGGTCATAAATACACGCAGGTTAATTAGTGTGAATCATTTACGGTGTCCAACTAAAAAATAACTTTTTTAAGATCCATCTGCAAAAAGGCTTTTTTTTTACTGTTGCTGTATCTTGTATCTATTTCTTGAGTAGTGTAATAGAATTTTATAGCAAATATTTACATAGTAAATACGAGTATTATAAGTTTTAATGAGAATCAAATATGGGAGATGCTTATACAATAGTATAGTTCGCGAGATTCGCGAAGAGAGTTCGGGGGATGCTTTCAATGTGGCGTCTGTTAGAGTCCGAGTCTGAGTCTTTCAATCATCGCCGTGTTAACGCTTCCGTTATGCTAACCTACATTTTAAAGTTGTATACATAGAAGCTGTGCTGAAATAAAGTAAAGTTAAAGTAGGTAGGCCCAAGCCTAACAATAACTGCTTGTTATTTAGTTCGTATAAACATAATCTAGATGGCGCTACACGTAACTAAAACTCGCAAAAGTTTTGTTTACGTAATCTTTTTTTAAATAAAATTGCCGTTTTGCATAAGTATGTGAGTATTATGTCATAAATCTGTTTTATATTTATTCGTTTTAAATTATTTTATGGGCGCATTAATTTTTTTTTCCTCTGTTTTTCATAACTATCGTATTTACTGCCCTAAAAAACGAGACTGAAATGGTTTTTCTTTTTTTCACTTGCGTAGTAAGTAGATATAACTGGGGTAAAAAAAACCAAATGAATCGCATATTTTATAATAATGTACTGTGTCATATTTAACAGCACTGGTCAATCATCTATACATTACAATACATACAATACATAGGAAAATAATGTTATATAAGTAGAACTTACCACATTTCCTATATTACCTATGTATGTATTATTAATAGTGGGTATTTGCATGTGACTTTAACAAACTATGTAGTGATACATTTACTGGGTTTTTTTTTTGTGTACAAGGCGAGGGAACGAGCAGGACATGTACCTGATGGTAAGCAACGCGTCTGCCCATTACAGAACAGTGGCAAGCAGCTATTTGCCGTGTAACTTCTCTGGAAACATTGCCTTTCAAACGGGCACACAGTAGTATTTGCATATTACTGCTTGACAATAGAAACACTGGCGAAGATATCTATGATCCTTTAATTAGTAATACTTCTATATATATTATATTTACTTAGTTACGAAAAGTAAACTATTACGATAACTGTCAATCATTATATCTATAGGTTCGTCTTATTTTTATCAGAGCACGCCATTTGAAAGAATGACGTAGAGTGTCAATTTTTATAAATGTGAACGAGATGTGAACGTTTTTAAATTGACAATAAAATTTTACCTTTATACCAATCGAAATAATATTGACAATTTTGTCCATTCTTGACGAATTTCACTTTTAGAGGTAGATGGGGTAACTTGAGGTCTTCAACGAAATTTAATATACCTACTTATAAAAGTTTGACATGGGCATGCAAGAATACAATGGTGAATTGTGAAAATATACCGCCAAAATATGAGACCTTTTCAGAATGCAAATAGATCTGACAAAAATAGTTTTTTTTTACGAATGTGCTGTCATTGTTTCCAATTTTACAAAAAAATCGTACAAAATGAAACATTGGCGCCAATGGGTAGTGGCCGGGCCACATATGTCGCAGAGCCGATGGACGTTGGTGGAGAAGGGTTCTGGAGTGGAGACCACGTTCAAAACGTCCCGTGGGACGGCCTCCCAGCTCGGTGGACCGATGACCTGAAGAGAGTGGCGGGAAGCGGATGGATGCGGAGAGCCGAGGACCGGATTTGGTGGCACAATATTGGAAAGGCTTATGTCCAGCAGTGGACGAACATGGGCTGACGATGATGATGATGATGACGCCAATGGCCTATGGCGAATTGGGAAACTATCCTTGATATTTCTATTTGCATCTTTGAAAGTGCCTTGTTGCGTTGTTTAAGAGATCGGCCCAATAAAATCTTGTCGAGTATGGAAGATTTCACCGTTGCTGCCTATTTTTCTCGCTCATTGTGTCTTTAGTGTGCTAGAGAGAAGCAATGTTAAAATAATATAATCGATATTGACTCGCAGGCACTATTAACCTTCTATAATATAGAAGATATAGAAATACGAAAGATATAGAATCTATATCTTTCGTCACTCTGGGTACTGATTCTGAACGCATTCCGAACGACTCAAAATAGGAATAATAATCATTGTCTGTCATTCTAAATGGATAAGACAAAGACCGAGAAATTGATTCCGTGCCGAGATTAATAATTATTATGGGTGCAGAATCGCTGCACTGATATTTTTAACGAAATCGCTTTTTTGGGATTATTCTTCAACTTCAACTTTTGGTTTATGGCTTTTGGGATTATTCTTAATAGAGCGTTCTCAAGAGGCAAAAATATCTGTCAAAGACAGTTCCCAATTTCGTCGTAGGTGGCGCCACTGTTTTATTTTGTTAGAGAAATTTCACAAAAACCAGCAGCGGTGCCACACTTGGCAATATTTAGAATTATCTTTGACAAGTCTTTTTGCGTCTGGAAAACGCCTCATTAACCGCGTAATTTTACAATATCTTTAATTGTTTTTATTGCTTTATGATAACTAGCAAAGTAGGTACCTTCTATCTAGTTTGCTTTGAAATTAACGAATTCTCCAAACAGGAAGAAATACAAGGATGGGTGATTAATTGTGTCTTAGTATTATTTTTTTATAGCGAGCGTTTAGTAACAACTCTACAGTTTACATAGTATTATAGTGGTATTGTAAATATTAAAACTTTTGCTATTTCGAATTTGACTTGCATGTCAACATTGATAATAATCATTATATTGTTAATTTACAAAATTCTATTTATTTTTCTAATTCAATAAAATTTAAAATGTGGTTGTCTAAGTTTATATAGTCGGAGGAAGGCCTTGGTATCCCATCGCACAGGATAATCCTAGTTTGGGTGCCAAGTTCGTCTAACTAAGTTTATATATACTTATGTACGAACGATTTATATGTATTCTTTGATTTTACCAATGTTTGTTGATGAAATAAATGATTTGATTTTATTTGTTGAACTGTTTTTGTCACCAAGAGAATGGCTTTGTGTGATACTGAAGCTGCATTGTTTGACCAGGTGGTAGGAAAGACAGCATCAGTGCTCTAGCAACCAAGTCTAGGAAAGAGAGTGGGAGCTCGCATGCTTCGACGGATACTCCTAGTGTAAAATCGGAGAAAGATTACGGTGAGTGAATTTAAATTTTACCAGACTTGCTAGTCGCTTTCAATAGTGTTGTGGAGACATTACGTAAGCTCTAAGGCTTAGAGTCTAAGCGATATGGCCGCCAATTAAAATGCTAAGTTAATAGTATGTTTTTATTATATGTTTTCTGTTTTTGACGCTTTTAATAAAGAGTGGTTATATTGTATTGTAAACTACTCTAATTTTTAACTGACTTAAAAAAAGAGTGAGGGTTTCATTTCCGTTGTATGTTCGGTTTCGGTTTTTTTGTATATTACGCGATAGTTCCGGCAATTGTGAATTGATTTTGATGGTTCTTTGTTAGTTTGGTAGATCATACTTTAGTAGTGGTCCCATATAAATATCATCGAAATCGGCTTTAAGAAATAATAACAAAAAAAAAATATTTGCTAACCTTTATCTGGACGACGTATTCGTAGAAATATCAAAAATGATAAAAGTTTGCAGAGTTGTAGTAAAATGTTGATAACTAAAGTTGTTAATTTTAAATTGGAGTCGGTTTCCGTTTTTGCAAAGTATTTAATTAGACTCTGTTCTGAATTTCCGCCTGTTCCGTTCAGACGATACAACGTGATTGAACATACATCCAAACTATATATGGCATTTATAATATTAGGAGGATTCAGGATCCTGAATGTTGATGATTTAAACTATTAAGATTTAATCATCAATATAAATGATATTCAAGGGCGGATCCAGAGAGGTCGTGGGGGCATGATCTCCCCTGGGCTGGGTGCAAAATTATAACTTTATCGCTGTTTAAAGGATAATTTAGTAATAATTCCTCGGTTTCAGATCGAAGAAGAGACTCCAGAGATTCAAATGCTTCGGGCCCGAGAGATAGTCAATCTAGTAGTAAAAAATCAACTTCAAACAAATCCTCTAAATCTAAAGGTATGATGAACTTGTCTATTCAAAATTATAAGTGTGCTTTCAAAATTTTGTTGATACCTGATGGAAGATTTACTGTTTTCAATGTTTAATAATAATTCAAAAATTTATTTAAAATTGGCAACCATAAGAAATGTTGATAGAAGTGAAAACTTACAACTTAGAATTTTAGTACATATAAATTAAAAACACTTATACATACATCACTATGTTAACTGAATATTATGTGTAATGAACAGTGTAGCAGTACTTATTACCAGTCAATAAATACTGGTGGACATTTCACACACAAGACCCAACTGACCCCAAACTAAGCAAATCTTATACTATTGAAGCCACTTTCGGTGTGAAGGGTTCGTTCTGACTTTATACGTAGTACATATATGTAAACGCTTCGCGCCCCGCCGAGCATCGCGCCGCCTCGATAGCTCAGCGATGGTGGCGTTGGGAGAAAACCCTGTTTCTGCGTGTTATATTATTATCATCTATTATTAATAAATAATAATAATAATAAATATTGGTGGACAATTCACACACAACACCATCTGACCCCAAACTAAGCAAAGCTTGTGTGATGGCAGCCAGATAGCTGATTTAATACTTATATAGTTCTAAATACATAATATACTCGTACATAGAAACACCCAGACTCAAGTACAAATATTTGTATTCATCACACAAATAATTGCACTGTATAATTGTAAAAAAATAATAATAAGTAAAGATACCCATCTTTACTTCATCATTTGATGACTAAATGTTATGGTATGTCTGCGGCAGTAGATTCGCCACTGGTGGAAGACGAGAGCGCGCGTCGTGGCCGCAGGCGGCCCAATACGTCCACACCACCTGCCACGGGCCCAGCTAAACGACGGCGCGTCTGACCCGACAACGACACACTCTTAAACTCAAAACAATATGGTGTTTGACCCCTCAAGAACACTAATTTATACTCAACGATGTGTTGATTCACATTGTTATGGATAATAAAAGCCCCAGTTATAACGCGTCCAAAACTTTATGAGCCTTCGACAAGTAAGGTCTTTGCCCTCTGCCGTGTGTACTTTTGTGATAACATCTAGGCGGCGGAATGCGTTGCCTGAGTGGATTTTTCCGAATGGTTACAATATAATTCTGTTGTCATCTAAGTTGAAAGTCAATCGATTTCTTCTAGATAAGTAGGCTTCGTCGTAGAACGCAGCGTCGCTTAATATCAGGCGAGATGACGGTCAAGTATAAAGGTATATTTTATATATTTATGTATAAAAATAACCAAAAACAAGAGAAATGCACTCAGGAGGGAAGGAGCTAGCTCGTCATTAAAACCAAATGTTAAGACAAATTCTATGCATTTATTTCACTAGTTTATAGTTCTTTTTTATCTTCTGCCGCGAAAAAAATGTGTGGTTCACTTATGATTTTTAATAGCAAAACTAACCTCAAAATTTTTGAAGGTAGATTCTTTTTTTTTACTTGATGAGTCATCCGGCTCCTATCCCGTATGGGTTCCGCTTGACGGGCTAGAAGATGCCTTTGCCGTGTTCTTCTCAAATGATCAAAGTAAGGTACACTGCAGCAGCTAACCCTAAATTTCGTGGGCTCATATTGTTTAACGCGTATTGTATAAATAATTACGCTCAACTGACATGAATAGTTGTCTAATATAGTGTGTTCATAAAATTTATTGGGCATCTTCAAGATGCAAATGTCATTTTCGCCAAATTGCGCTAAGTATAATGGAATGGATAATGTTTCATTTTGTAAAAAATATAACATTGGCGCCACCTATGGCGAAAATGAGAACTTTATTTGTTAGGTCTATTTGCATTTTCAAAACGCCTCATTGTCACAGCCGAGTAGATTCTTAACAATTATGGTTATTTTTGTACAATAAATGATTTCAGAAATTACACTAACTATTTTATTTCTTATCCTTGATTTTTTAACCCCCGACCAAAAAAGGGGTGTTATAAGTTTGACGTCGATGTCTGTCTGTCTGTCTGTCTGTCGGTCTGTCTGTCTGTCTGTCTGTCTGTCTGTCTGTCTGTCTGTCTGTGTGTGTGTCTGTCTGTGGCACCGTAGAGCTCAAACGGATGGACCGATTTCAATGCGGTTTTTTTTATTCGAAGGTTGATATCCGTGCGGATGTTCTTAGCTATGTTTGGTTAATATCGATTCAAGATGGCCGCCTCCACAAAATGGCGGACAAAATATTTCTTCACAACTTATCTCAATATGGGTATCAAATGAAAGGGCTTGACTAGTAGAATACAATACATAATAACAAATCTCAAATCCAAGATGGCCGCCACCACAAAATGGCGAATTACATTATTTTTTTCACTACTACCACAATATGGGTATCAAATGAAAGGGCTTGACTAGCAGAATGTTGTACAGATTACAAATCCGAGATCCGAGGTAGTCGGGGGTTAATCAAAATTTTTTAATTTTGTTCTTGTAACTAAGGCTCAAGCCTGTTAATGCTGCTAATGCAGTTTGTAAATGTATTTTACAAGAAACAAGACTCCCATTGAAATTTAAAAGCGATCTGCAAGTTTATAATCTGTTATTTCTAAATAGATAATATCTTAAAGAAATGTTTGATTCAACTTCAACTTTTATCTTTGGCTTCTGTATGCGGCGTGACCGCAACTTCGCCAGTTTCTTGTAGGTGGTTGCTGATTTAATCTTTTCCAGTTTGATAAAATGTTTGATTCCGTGTAGAAGTCAATCCGATTGCATTGTGAATCAGTACACAACACCCACAGATTACTGAAACAAAAGGCAGATGGAACGTGCGGAACACAGATCCTGAGCTCCTTAGAGCAAATATCAAACTCCAAAGCAAATACAAACTCCAGTCAGTTCGAAACGGACTTCCGTCTCGTACGGGAGTCCCGTGTGATTTTAAGTTTTGTTTAAGATTATGCCGTTTTGTGTCTTCAAACATTGCTAACATTGTTCCCAAAAATAAGAAAAGGAATGAGGAATATCATTTCATAGGAATGTTTAAATATTTTTACTGCTGTTTATATAATTTAGGCGATTTCAGTTCGATTGATGAATGGAAACACAACACCTCAACGAAAATTGGTTAGTGTGGTTATACTAAATTGAAATTATTTTCCCTAACGTTAAGGTAAAATATAGATGTTTTTTTTTGAAGATACTCGCAGACCAAATTATTTATGTAGATTGTATTAGTCTATTTTAAACCCTCTTTTATAAGAAAATCAAAATTCTTAACTTTATAGAAATAGTAATAACAAGAAATCCTTGCATAACATATAATCGGTGTAATAGTAAATTATTTTAACATTATAATATAAGTGTTTATTATACGCGAAGATTTCCGAAGCTAAGACAACAATAGTGTGATTTTTTTCATAAGACTGGCAACATTACACGTCCGCCAACGTGAGTAATTGTACAACATGACAACGTCGCCGTCGGTGAGAGCTGTCACGTATACATCTGGGGGCACGGCGGTGCCCCGCCAAGTCGAGCGCGAAGCAAACACTGCCGTACCATCCTTTACTGGAACCATTTCGCTGCATTTTCAGGCCCCTATTTGAGACCCTCTGGATAAGACCAGAACGCTGAAATTTTCGTTATCTAGTAAACTATACTCACATATTTAAAATCCAAAATTTGAAGTCTGTACGTCATTTAGTTCCGAAGTTAAGCGAAGGCAAAGTTTCGCATTTACGACATTCACTCATGATCATAAAAATAGAACTAGTACTTCCCATAAACTCAGAGAGCTGAAATTTAGTACAGACTTAGGGTTTAATGGCCACATAAAAGGAAAACTATAAAAACTAGGAATATCGAAAATCTGGAGTACCTGGTGCCCCTTATTTGAAAACACAAGAGCCCAACTAAACTACTAAAGATTGACATACCGCCATTACAAAAAAATATTCAACTTTGTTTGTCCTCTTATCTCTTCCTCATTTGATGTGAAAAACCGAAGGTCTGAAGTATCTTGATGAAGTACCCTCAGCTTGTCTCAGCTGTATTAGAGATACAGTAATCCCAAAAATCCAGCATAGTTGGGCACATCTCAATATTGCTTCCCACTACTGGACGAATGCCTCTCCCCTTCTGCAAAGAGAATGTAATATAGCCCTTCTGCTTTTAATACGCATACAAATAAAATTAAAGGAAAACTTTTTATTTCGTGTTATGACGCTGTCAGTCAATTTTCTCAGTCGCTGTCGTCGTAGAGTTTATTTGTGTATGATTTCGCACAAAGAAGTTGGAAAATTAAATTTCGCAAGATAATATCATTAAAAATGTCGATAATATCAAAAGACGACGCTGAACTTAGTGGCTACCAGACTCTGCAATCTTCATACAAATGTTTTGGTAATTCGACATAACCACGTGACTTTTACTCTACTAATTTTGGTTGAACAGAAACTCTGTTGAACCAACACACAAATATACGTATATTTGATTTGGAAGCATTGTAATATAGTATTTCTATATCGCGCGTAAAGATGTCGCTACTTGAGAGAATATTATGCTAAATTTGGTAGGTCCTTCATGTCCATATAACACCAATGTGGTGGTGGCCTCCTTAAAATTGTTGATTGATATTTATGACGTAAGACGTCAAAATTCAAAAATTTCAAATCAAAAGGTTCAAATTTTCTGTAAATTCAGTTTGTGCAGTATTTGCAATATTTAATTTATCATACTAGTTCGTTGAGTAGAGTGTATCCTCCGATAAGTGAGTTGAGGTTCTCCTCCGAGTAGTGTGGTGATTATAATTCATTAATTCTGTGTGGTGAGATAAAAGACTCGAAGTTTGGCGATAGGACTCTTACCAATTACTATGTCGTTATCTAGAAAAAAGTGTTGTGTTCCTGGGTGTATAGAGTGTATAGAGATATATTTTTATGTACTTAGCTGTGGCTACCTTGCCTATATTAAATAAAGAGTTAAATGTACATAATTGTTTATCATTTTTGTACCTACCTAAGATATAGGATAGTAAATAGAAATAGCTAGGTATTATAGGCAGCCGTTATATAACTATATATGTAGCTATTTGTATCATTATTATAGTTATAGGTAGGTATATAGTAAGTCCAAAGCACGAATACAGGTGGCGCTTGCACGTGTTGCCTGTTTCGGGGCTTGAGTTTGACCTCTATTTCCGTATATAACAAAGTACTCTGTGGTGGCTACCAAGTAGTTGGTATGCCCAAA
The DNA here is from genome assembly GCA_017562165.1 of Ectropis grisescens. Lineage (NCBI taxonomy): Eukaryota > Metazoa > Arthropoda > Insecta > Lepidoptera > Geometridae > Ectropis > Ectropis grisescens. Next base: position 13,338,635 of record CM029786.1, read on the forward strand.
GACGGGTCTTGTCTCTCCCATTCAATATATTTCTTGGTGTATGGTAGAACTGACTCAACTTGCAGTATAGTTGCATACGTTGGTGAACATCAGCTCACAACACGCGCGTCCGCCATAACGTTTCTACGAAGTGTTTAGTTAGGATTACAATATATGGTCAAAGTTAAAATTTTAATACGCATATATGTATGTAAATAAAATTAAAGGAAAACTCTGGATAAGGCTACACTAGCTTTTATTTATTTGCAGTCTTCTTCCAATCTTCTAAAGCTCTTTGCCTATTGTAAATAGGCATTACAAAAAACTGTTGCTACTGTACAAGAATCAGAACCGGAAAAAAAGAAGAGAAAGATTTGTAATAAAAAAAGTACCTACTCCTAAAGAGAAATGTGTCAAATAATACAACTGATATAATAAATCAATAAGTCCACGTTCCTACAAAAAGAAGTGAAATCCCAACAAAAACATTCTGTAAAAAATTAGCCAAGTGTTGATGAAGCTGTATATTTATCTCTAAAAATTAATGAAATCTAGACAAAGCCGTGCCAAGTCTAAGGTTCCTTACTGCGATTTCTTTATTATTACAGTTAATGTTGTGTGACTTGGCCGTTGGAGGGTACACAAGGGTATAAAACTAGGTGCTCCATGACACCATTGCCACACCCCGGACACTCCACTAAAATTCCATACAAACGCCGCACAAAAAAATAATGTGAAGAGTAGGTAGCTCCACAGCTACCTACTCTTCACACAATTACGCAGATGTCGTTCGTACACACGCGTGAATGTGTGCGTTAGAACTAGGGCTACTGAATTTTTATTGAATAGTTGTGCCCCTTGAGTTCACCTGGTGACGTAAAGTAGTCTATTATAAACTTGCTATAATGTTAAGTTACATAAATAGAATGGAGCCAAATTATACTATTCTAATTAAAAGGGTGTTTGCACAGATTTCTTAATTGTTTCCGAAATCTGTGGGTGTTTGTATTGCCGCGTAAAATGAAACGAAACCGAAGATAGATTAGATCAGGTACTTAGATATCTATTTTTGTTAGTAGGTAAACATTCGCATTTTATTTTACACTTACCTACCCATGAAGGAAACTTTATTCTGTCACTATAATTATTCCTCCAGGCATTATCAATCCGTGCTTGGGCACGTAAGTTACTGGTCGTGTAAGTTACGAACTTTGAGTTAAAAATGACTTCGTTATTATAAATAAATAAATATTGGTAGACAATTCACACACACCACCATCTGACCCCAAACTAAGCAAAGCTTGGAATATTATAAAGCAACGTTATTGAAAAGTTTATAATCTTACGTTATTTTATCATTTGGAAATTAAATAAAGCTTTTAATCTTGTCCCGTTTAGTTGACGGACAGCCGTAAACAGCACAACAACCTACCATGATGATATTTCATTAGGAATTAGATGTTCGATACCAGCCCTTCGTTGAGTGCTCCTAGCGTATCCGAAACGGCCTGAGGGGTGAGGAAGCTTGAAATTGGCGGGGGGTTGGGAGTGTCCGTTCTATTTATATTATCTATTCTATGCCATTGCACCAATTTGTCGCCAGAACCGCTTAGTTGAAGGGAATCAGGCGGCTCGCCTACACATACATAAGTAAGTATTATTGATTTTTTTTTATTGTTTACACCATATAGGATACACACAATTTAGGGAAAACAGTAAGACAAAAACAATTGACTGGTTATTGAATCAACGTTTTCCAAGTGGCCATTTTCCATAGTCTAAGGTAACGGTTCTGGCGACAGATTGGTGCAATGGTGTCATGGAGCACCTGGTTTTATACCCTTGTGTACCCTTCAACGGCCAAGTCACACAACATTAACTGTAATAATAAAGAAATCGCAGCAAGGAACCTTAGACTTGGCACGGCTTTGTCTAGATTTCATTACTTTTTAGAGATAATTATACAGCTCCATCGAGACTTAGCTAGTTTTTTACAGAATGTTTTTGGTGGGATAACTAATTACTGGCCTCACAGTGTCGTTCACGAAGGTTTCATCTGCGTTTTGTTTTAGAAATCTGTGACAACACCGTAATATTTAGGAATAAGTAGAAATAATGATAAAGAGAAGTCATTTCAAAATTAAAAAAATTAATTTGTCTTTGACAGTTTTAACATTAGCAATGCTTAGTAGGGATGTCGGAAGTGAAAGAAAATCGATTTGAAAAAAGTTGGAATGATGAAACACGGCATGTGGTTATTCATGGACTAAACCAAGTAGTATGTAAGTAGTACGTTAACTAGACTAAACTTTTTATTCCGCTAAAATTCATAGATTACAGAGTGACTATAACCAGGTAGAGTCATTCGGGGTAAGAGTACGCGTCGGGTAAGAGAAAGCACTGCTAAGATCTGCTGAGGGAGGGGTGGGAGCGGGGAGGCGTGTATGGCGAAATCATCTGCGAGCGAGTCGCCATTTTGAAGCCAAACGATACGTTTTGGTGTGACGCGAGTACGGGAAATAAAACAAAAAAGAATGAAATTCTTTATTAATCACTTAGTTTTCTGTTTCACGGAAAAGTTTGTAACATTTGTGAATACTGGATAAACGCAGTAAGTATTTTTTAGTGTTCTAAGACTATTAATGTGCTATTATTTCCTAGTAAAGTTTTTAGGTTATTTCTAAAGTACGGATGAGAGCGGGAGTTATACTCTAGAAATAAACTCATGGGGTAAGAGAACGGGGTCAAAAGAACGCATGCGAACTATTACCCCACATGCGTTCTCTTACCCACATCCATAACAAATTTTTGTTTTGTTTTGTTTCAGCTCGTGTGGTAATAAAACAGTTTTCTTGCATCTGATGTTCTACCTAGACAAAAAATAAAAGATAAATATTTTAAGCAGGTATGACACAGCTGGTGTCAATTTTGCTACGAACAGTTTATATACATTTTTTAATTTGGCGATTTGCTCGGACTAAAACTGTTTTTTTCTGTTTTAGAACCATACCACGAAATTACGTCAGAAAGCAACCGGATAGAAAATTGGTGACAGAGGAACAAATCGCAAGAGCAAAAAAACTTATTTCAGAAGGGATGAGTCAAAGGCGTGCTGCGGAACTACAACAGCGCACAAATTACAAAAAAAACTCCTTGCGGTAGTTACGGGTTTAATGATTGATTATTTGGGCATAGTTGTATTGATCTCATTGAAAAAGTTATTAATTTAGTTAAGTTTATTTCAAAGTGCATCGATAACATACTTTTTAATAAATAAATAAAACTATTTTTTGTTTCATTTTATCTTATTCTCAAAGTTTACACGTGCGTCTCTTTACCCCACACGCGAACTTTTGCCCCCTTCGTTGCGTACCTTTACCCCGACTCGGGGTCAAGAGATCGCATTCTGAACGGACCTAATTATTGCGTCATAAAGAAAAAACTATATATGTGGCTAGCATATACGCTGAAGGTTTTAGTAAAGGATTAAATACTCGATATAATAAACGTCTAAATATTCCTGATATTCAATTATTTTTGATCTGGCGTGGTCGAGACACACTAAGTGCGTGCTTTTGACCCGAATGACTCTACAGTAGAAAAAGTCAGAGGGCATGCATAAGCAGTCCACTAAGTGTTCCCACTGCTGGCACACGGGGCCTTCTCTAGCAAGGAGAGAGTTAAGGCCTTAATCCACCACGCTGGCCAAGTGCGGGTTGGTGGATGACACATGACATTAGTAGTGGTAGGACTCTTGGTAGAGTCCGCCTGGGGAAGTACCACACCTTTGCCAGCTATTCTACCGCCAAGCAGAAATGTGCAAACAATACTATGTTCCGCTTTGAAGGCCAATATTTCCAGAAAAATTACAGAGCTTAGGTTAAATATACAAACAATGCAGAGAAGTATATTTTACTTAACTTATCCTAATTATATACTTGTTAAAGAATTTTAAGTCAGGTAGGTATTTTATGACGCAGGTACCTTATTAATAAACAGTACAGTTTTTTGTTATATTTCGGATCTATTGAAAAAAGTCATAGGAACTGCCGACAAGTGATAAATTATAACTCAGTATATATAAATAAAGTATAGTATAAATTATAAACTAACTAAATTATAAATAAATTTAACAAATAATAAATTTAACATAGCAATATATGTATCTACTACCATCATAATATATTTATGACATATATGGATTTATAGTTATATTATATGTATGTAAATATAATCATTAGCTGTAGGTTTTCATTATATTTTTTGTAGTTATTATTATTAGTATTAATTAGTTTCTTTAAGTAATACTTAGATCTACTTGTGTGATTTGTATTAAATACACCTCTTTTCTCTTTTCATATACCTATAGTCAGATTTGTTTTTCTCATACTTTTATTAGTTTTTGTATTTCTGTAATGGATATGCCTGGTACCCACGACACAGGTTGCCCTAGCGTGGGTATTAATTAGTGTACACATGTCATGATTAGATACATTTTCTGAACATATTATGTGAGTACCTAAGCTATATTGTTTTAAGTTGTTAAATGTTTTTAAACTGAATAAATAAATTTCATTCATTTCAAAATAAATTTCATTCGTTTCAAAATAAAATTTCAATTTCATTTCAATTTGATAGCTTACTCTGGAAACTACGCGGGTGAAACCGGAGGTCGTGGCCCCGAGCATGGCCATTTCTGGGAAATCCTCCAGCATTTCTAGATAGTCAATGGGAAATGCTGATGCATTTCTAGCCATGGTCCCGAGTTTACCCGAATATATCATTCCCGAGCGTGAGCAAGAATGCAATTCACAGCCCATGAAAAATATGTCGTGGCGCGCCAAAATAAGTTTTAATTTGGTATGATTTCTGAAATTCAAAATAATGTATCAGTTAAAAATATCGATATTTCAAGGGAAAACATCGATTTTATATCGATATTTTTCAACAAACCTCATGCTTACTGTCCTAGCACCAAAACAACAAAAAAACACCAAATCTGAATCAAAACAAAGTCCAATTAAGCAGATAAGACTACAAATATCAATTAAATGACGTATTTTAAAACGTGCAGTTGATAAATAACATCTTGAACAATGGCTCTGCCAGTTGCCCAACCAGCCGAAGTGTTACGTGCATGGCAAAAGGACGACCTTTATGAGAAACAACTCGCAGAGTCCCTTGCGAAGCTATTGCCTTCTCGTCACTTTTCCAAGGCTGTTCCATCATCATCCTTACTTTACAAATCTTTCACGACTTTACGAGACCTCCAAACCCTCGGCGAAGAGTATTCAGGAATAGTACAAGTCGACGAAACGTACCACAAACTCCCAACGAAAATCAACAGGTTATTAAGTATTTTACTGTCTGCTTTCGGTGAAAATTTCACAAGAAAACTCCTACGTCATCTAGAACACAAAGTTGAAAAGAACGGGTCCCTAACTCCCGAGGCACAAAATATATCGTTGATATTTCTGAAGACATTAGGTAGCATTATTCCACAACTACAGAACATCCATCGTGCTATGTCGTACATGAAAGGTGGCCCACTTCAAATAGGAAAGAGTATTGCAGGCATAGACTATGTGCATGTTCGGCCTGCTGCCACTTCGTATTATGCCCATCTTAGGTTATTAGGCGTAGTTACATTACTCCATGCATTTATTTCATGTGGGCAAAGTTTATACACTGCCAAGAAATATATGGACCAAATGAAGGAGTTTCCTAATGAAGTAGATAGCTCAAAGGCCTGTGTGGCATGTTTGGAAGAGATGATACAGCCCTGCGTACTGCCATGTGGGCATATATTCTGCATGCAATGTAGTTATGGTGCCTTGGAAAGCTGTGCTCTGTGTCGATCACCATTTACGAAGAATGTTGTTGTACCACTGATGAATTATTATCCTGGAGATTTATAGTATTGAATACTTTATTAACAGTAACTACAAACTTTTTTTACCTCATGTAAATATAATGAAGGTTTCTGAAATATTTGTTTGCAAAATGAATAAAGAAAACACCTTGCTTTTATTGTAAAAAAAGTGTGTTAATTAAGATTCATCTGAATGTTTTAATGCTTTACTAAATGTTTAGAACTTTAACAGGGATGGTGTAAGGAATAAGATTCTGTGAATGTCTTAAATTAATTAATATGGAAACACCATGTATAGATATAAAATATCAAAAACGGTGAACCAACAACCAATCCCAAATGTTTCACAGAGGTTGTGTTTATATTTCTTCCAATAAAAAAACCCTATTTGTAAGATTTTTGATACAAATAAAAACTATTTTGGCTTTTCATTTCAATTTAAAAATGCAACTTTTTGATGTGTGACCACTACAGGTAAGATTTTTTTTTACTAAGGAATCTATTGCAGTTGGCCTGTCACTGTCATGGCTCTTCTATCCAAGTACTATCCCGTACAGAAGGCCTAGGGTAAGGGTGTTTACCACGATGTTTACCCTAGGTGGCTCTAACAAGAGCATTTTATTATTTATGGGGAAAATAAAAACCAAAGAAATAAACATGTACAATTAAACCCGCTTTTTATTTTCATAGGACAAGAATAACAATCAAAGCAGCATTTGCTGTTGTGACCCAATACTGGGCCACAAAGAGAAATTCCACAGAACGCTTTATACTAAGCCAAAAGGTTTGCTGGCATTTTAGTCATCATTATACACTTTTACTCACACCAATAAAATAAATGAGAGATTTTCATACATTGGAGTTTAAAAAAAAAACACAGGTGATGTTCTCGGCTATTTTGTTGTTGGCCCAACACAAAACTTGCCCAAAATTATGGAAGAAAGCATTCCCTTTGGCTTCGCAAAGGTGTTTTGTACAACCCAATACTTATAACAGGTCCATAGCATTCCTACAGCACAATACACAACCAAACACACGTGACCCTGAGGGTCTACCGTCCAACAGTCTACTTTGATATGGCTCCCTTTTATTTTCCCTTGAAATTATAGACAGCAATAGAAGCCGATTTAGTTAAGCTGTAGAAGGCTCGGTAGCTTATACCTATTTAAAAATAATATTGGGAACGTAACATGCGCCCGCGCATGCGTCTGACAACGTGTTGTTGGTACGGCACACAGTTACTCAGTTGTCCGGCGACATTTGATCTGGATTAAAGTACTTACTAGCGTATTTTTGCAACATCTCAAGCCGTCTACATAGTTTTCCGACTTGAAAAGAGAAGTTGCCAACTAGCTAAAAGTTGACAAAATTTCCCCAAAAGGACAGTTAGGAATCTATCATGGTCAAACGGTGATCGCTGTGGAAATTGCGGTGATATAATCGAATGGGAGCCATAAATGAATAAAATAAATGAGAAAGTCCCCGTTATACGTTGGCGGGTCGGCGGTTTTATGTATTGCGCTTACCATTGTAATGACAATACAAACAAGCTACACTTTTAATTCTCTCTGATGATGTTTAAGCTATGCTGCTATTATATGATAAATCTAATCTAGCACATTAGCAAAATGAGTATAACTTTGTACTTTTTAGGAGTTTTACAAGTCTATTAATATAAGAAAGCTTAAATAGCTAATGTTATGTGTTTGTAATAGATAACACAAATATTAAGTTTAAATGAGTATAAATGCTAGTAACATGGTAATCATTGTTTTTATGTATAAATATATAGAACTAATACATGTGTAACAGAATACAAACCACATACAAGTTTCAACATTTTTGGTTTTAATTATAATTGTTTCAAAGTGATCTGGTGTCCACAACTTCGCTTTTTTTAAATATAAAATATGTTGCAGACCAATAGTCAAATTAGCCACATCAACTTTTATCTTTGGCTTCTGTATGCAGCATAACCAGAACTTCGCCAGTGTCTTGTGTGTTGTTGATGGGTCAAAAGCCACTGTTCTCAGGATTGTTTGGTTTAGATGCAGCATTATGTTGATCAGCATTGTGAGCCGTACATCAGTAGGACTCTTGCAGTTTCATTCGTATTTAACTACTGTACGGCCAATCCAACAATTGGTGCACCAGCATACCCTTAATAATAATTATATAGCATATTAAAATATATAACAATAATAAAATATAAGTCCTCCCCATAAGAATATGCAACATAAATTATACAATGAATAAGATTTTCTCCTCCTCAAAACACCAATACTATTTGGTAAATAATAACCATTAGTTATTATTAATAATATTCACAAAAACATTGTCCTTGAGTCAGGTATTTAAAATTAATTGTGTATTGAATGCAAACCACTATAGCAGTGATGTACTATGTAAACCAATGTGGTTGTTATATAATTTTAAGCAGTAATTTCTAATATAGGATGCTGTTGATACCTAGGATACATTTTTTAGCGACAAGCATTTTTGAAAATATTATGGTACTGTAATTTAATGTTGATAATGCTAGTAAATGGTGTATGACTAATTAAACCTACAAATTATCATATACAAAGGTTGGTTTAGTTTTATAAAAGTGTAATATAACTGATGAAAACTATACTGTTTTACTTGATAAAATATTATAGAAGATTCCAACTCCCACAACCAACAACACCCTTTTTGCCACCAAAATATGTTTGTGCAAATTGTACCATCTGTTCACAACATTCAGCATTTACACGGCAAAATATGGCTTTGTAACAATTAGGTGGTGTTTAATGTGTCAATAAAATAAAAACATTTATAACCACTTTAACACTCTCCCTAGCAATGTTTATACTTTTTGTGTAGACACTATAGCAAATCCTCCAACAACCAAACACTAAACTTGAGTCAGTGTATTGAGAGAAACCATCAAATAATATTCTTTGAGATGTAAAAACCTGTCTACTCATTGAGAAATGTTAGTGACTTGATTGTTTTCTGGGAGTGAGTGTTAAAATGTATTGATACAAAGAAGGACTCCAAAGTAGTGTTATTCTACTTTGAGGAGTTCAACATCAAATATCAGAGTGGCATTAGGTGGAATGACTCCTGGGTGTCCTCTGGAACCATAAGCGAAGTCAGGAGAACAGGTGAGTGTAGCTCTTTCACCCACTGACATCTGAAACAAGAAAGCAAATAATAAATATTGATGGATATTAGCAAAGCTTGAACTATGGTAATTAGATAGGCTATTTAATACCTTTATGATTGTAAGTAAATAATTATTATTTTAGTTATAAGGCCACCAGTTGTAACACTTTTTATTGTAATGTTTTGTTTTGGTGTGTACAATAAAGAATATCTATCATACATATAAATACCCAGGCATAGAAGAAATATTTGTATTCATAACACAAATATTTGTACTGGGTGGGAGTCAGACGCACAACCTACGGCTTCACAGGCAAACTTACTGCTATTAGACCTACATTTACAGATATATTTTGGGCCCACCCAAAGACAAAGCATAATATGCTCTCTGTATTTTATTACAAAGTTATGAACCAGTACACAGTGCTTCGTATAGTACTAAGATGTCATACAGTACCTGTTTTCTGGTACTGCAAAAGTATATGTTTGCAGGTGACAGTGTACTTACCATGTGACTCACCATTGTTTGCTGTCTTTTATCACAAAAAATAAACTAACAGTCGGACTACCTATAAGTAAATTGTTAATGTCTTAATTCATGGAGAAATTGTGGGTTACATACACTATTGTCTAAACTCTAAATAGATCGAGTAAACAACCTCATTTACTCAGCTACTGCAGAATATCATTACCTTGGCCAACCCTTGATCCCAGCCCTTTATAACGTCACCTTTTCCTAGAGTGAACTTGAACGGTTGACCTCTATCTCTCGACGAATCAAACTTTTTGCCATTTTGCAACGTTCCTGTGTAATGAACCACGACAGTTTGTCCAGCTTTAGGGTAAGTGGAACCTGAAAACGCAGGCAAATGAAAACTTAAAATGAAGATGAGGTTAGGAAATTATTACTCATTTGACCATTATACTCAGCGAGAGCTCACCGTTGCCGGGAGAAATAGTTTCAACATCGACACCCATTGCTAATAAAATGTGATAAATCCTCAATCAATTCAATCTATGCTGAATAGTCGTGAACGGCGAAAAATCGAGAAAACAAGTGAATTAGTGAAGTGAAAAACAAACGAAAATAATATGTCAATGTCAGGCACTGATGTCACTTTTTTATTTGTTTTGGCACAGATTACACACCTCGTTTTTGGCATATCGTACGCTGAGCCCTTGGCCAGCTCGCGGTGCCGAGAGACCCTCAAGCCCAAGCACAGTGCTGTCAGAAGTCCGTCTCAATTTTTCCCCAAAATGTTCTCGAAATCTCCCCAAATAGCGGGGTTTCTTGAAAAAACCCCCGAAGTAAATTATATATTCGTTTACCCCTAAAACATAATTTTACGCTGGTGACCACTTCAATTTCTCTTCAAAATGTTCCTGAAATCCCCCCAAAATACCGGTTTTCAAGAAGAAAAAAAACCAAAATTGATAAACTTTTCCTAACTCTTAAAACACAATGTAACGCTATTTTAGAAATAGCTTCTATTACTCCATTAAGTGTTTCGGTAAGTTCCCATAAGAAAAGCCGATTCAATTTATGTACCAAATTCACTTGGATAAGTGCCATATTCGCTAAAAAAACTGCAAAACTCGGCAATGAAAAATCCCCAATTTCCCCACAAGCAATTTCCCCCCTCCCCCCATTAATCTCCCCAAACATTTTGTCTCCCCAAATTTCCCTCCATGGCTATTAAAACCACCGAAATTAGGGGGGAATCCCCCCAATCTGGCAACAGTGAGGAGCTTGGGCCAAGCATAAGGCATGAGATCCTCACACGACCACAGACTAAGTAGAGACACACGACGAAGTTATGAAAACAACTCTGTTATTCGGTTATTCCGTCAAAGATCAGATTTCACCGTCCAGTGGAAAAACAACTAGCAAAAAATATGGAATTCTATAACCTGTGTTAGTTTGTATCTATTCGATTGAATAGTCCAATCAGAGACAGGCATTTTGTAAACATCAAACATGGCTGAAAAATTTAATTTGACAGCAGAAAACAGTTGAAATCAAATTTTTACACGAGAATTTTACAATATTGCAATCTTGAATTGAAAACTAGTTTAGGCAGGGATATTTAAATGTGTCGTGGTACCTTATAATATTTAATAATATAGGCCTTTTCCCCACAGAAAACTTAAATCTTGTTTCAAATTTATTTTCTGTAAATATTTTGATAATGGAAGTAGACGGGATAGAAAGTAGCAGTAATTGTACCGAAGGAGGAAAGTTTGCTAATTTGAAGTCATTTGTGACTGCTGCTCGTGAATTTGAGGCTACACACAGTGATGCGGCTGTAAATTTGATGACCAGATACCTCGGAGTAAGTGTTTGGTGTGTGGCAATTTTTGGCTCTAGGGAGTATCTACTATGCTTTTCGCTTTTTGATACGTTGTGCCTTGATTGATGATGCCATATATGTTGCTACTTATTAAAGGTATCAGGTAAATTTCAACTACATTCTTTGATTTCATCTACACTAAAGAAATCAAACAGTGCTTGTTGCCCTTCTAGCTATATAACCAACATAGCTCATCAAATGAGCCAAATACACTCGTATAAAATAAGTTGTATACTAACAATAACAGTGTAACAAATGAATTCAACATAGGTAATATCATTTTTTTTAAGTGTACATATTCATGCTACCTGCTACTTACAAAATTTTAAAAGAAACAATACCATACAACACACTAAGTCAAATAGAAATTCCTATAATGACTAAAACATAATATTATCAAGTTATCAAACTTGGTAATATTATATGGCTCAATCCTGATTAATAATATGCAGCACATTTTGTCAAAGGTGCATTTATACAGTGTAGGACATATTATTTGAATTAAATGCATCTACAGACCTACATTATTATAGAAAATACTTGACATTTTTTAATTTACAATGAAACAACAAATAGCATAAAATAAAATCAATGACTCAAAGTAGTAGTTCTTGTACAAAATTTAATGTTTCAGCTCATAATATCAACATGCAAAAAATATAATTTCAGCTCATAGCATTGTTATGCAAGAATGACCATTAAGACAGGACCAATTATCATTTCAGCTCATAGCATCATCATGCGACCTGACAATCATCTTTCTTCCCTGTGATGAGTAATGTGCAATGGCTGAGTGCCATACATTAAGACATAGTAATAATAACCGTTTCAGCTTATAGCTAAAAATTACTATAAAAATAATATACCAATGATCGTTTCAGCTCATAACATCATCATGCTAAAATCACCTTTCACCTCAATAATATCATCAATAAAAAATGACCACTAAGACACATTAACAATGTCCATTTCAGTTAATAGCATCATCATGCGACCTGACAATCTTCTCTCCGGGCCGGTCGGAGGTGTGCGCGTTCTTCAGTTCCCTGTGGCGAGTGATGTGCGACGGGCGCGGGCCACACTGGGCCGGCGTGGCGGTTCTGGCGCGGGCCGCTATAGAACCCAGTGCGAGGCACGCACTTGCACACCTATAAGTACGTAGCACTTTTGATGAATTGAAAACTCCTTGCGTGTTGAAAGCTTGAACACTTTGTGATAGGGGGAAATTTATGAGATCACGTCATGTATAATACGTATCGTTGGATATATAATGGATATATATATATATGGATATATAAGCAGAATGGGTCGCTTTAGATGCTTTATATGATATAGTTACATAGTAACATGTCATTGGTTTCTTTGCTCATTTGAATGGGTCATCGACATACGTAAAATTTCTTTTGAGTTCGCGTCGACAACATGCATAACCACAGTATATCTTTAGCTGTATCCGGTATGAAGGGCAATGTTTTGGGCAAGAGATGAAACACCGTATATATCAGGGTGACAAATGCAGTGCACACCTAGGTAATGATTCACTTCATGTTCCAATAGCTGTGTGTCACTGTGCTGTTATTGGCATGTTGCTACTATAAAGGACAAAAATATGTATTATAGTTGAAGTATTGTGCGATTTGACTGTCTGTAAAATATTAATTTGACCTCTAACTCGTCTGATGGCATGGTTGAATGGGAGACACATCAGCTTATATCTACCTCTATATAAGAGACGAAACAATCTTCTTAGCATTCCATGGATTCACTGTGCAGGTGACAGGTTCATCATAGTTAGTTAGTTAGTTAGTTTAGCGGGGCCTTTTCCGCACCTAGCCTCTTTATTGGGCCATTGTACGTGACTCATACTTCCCCTTTCTACTCCAACCAGCCTAGGCCGTCCCAGAAGGCGAGCATCCTATTAAGGTTGCGATAGGCATCCGGAACAGACGACGGAGATTGGAGGAATTCTGCCCGTTGATTCGCCACACTGCTGCATTCCATGAGTACATGCTGTGGCGTTTCTTCTTCCTCCATGCATCCTCTGCATAGAGGACTGTCTGTTACACCTATGGTAAATAGGTGCTTATTTAAGGGACAGTGACCAGTTATTATACCTATGACTTTACGAATTTTGTCCCTGTTTAATCTCATGAGGTTGCGGGCAAGTTTTTTCGATGCTTCCGGAGGCTTCAGGTTCATCATGTGGCGAAGAGAGAAATTCTGAGTAGACCCTGAGACTTGAGACACGGGTGTAGGTTTAAGGAGCCCCTTTCCGATGTACATCAACACTCACCTTCACTACTCGTGTTTCTCTCCCCTGCCCAGCCGAATCCGATATGAGCCTACCAGTGCAGCTTTAGACGCTCGTTCTGGTATAGAACTTACTGCACTTCTGGACAAACCAAGGTCTTTCAGCAGGTTATAGAGAACTAACTCACGGTTTCAGCTGTGTTTTAAGGGTTTCCTTTTTTCCACGAAACCCTAATTATTTTCCTCAATTAGAATCACCTGCTATGTTTTAGAAGATCAGATATCTGGTCGTGAAAGTTCGTCATAATTAGTCCAGCCGTTTAGAGATTAGCCAAAACAAACAGACAGAAAAAATTAAAGGTTTTCGATATAAACCATATATACTATTTTTTATCTAAACTTAGTAAAAAACTGTTAATCTGATTTTACATACAGACACTCCATTTTTTTTATATTTGTGTAGATGATAGTTATGTCATAGAATAGATAATATAGATAGAACGGACACTCCCCACCCCCCGCCAATTTCAAACTTCCTCACCCCTCAGGCCGTTTCGGATACCCTAAGAGCACTCAACGAAGGGCTGGTATCGAACATCTAATTCCTAACGAAATATCGTCATGGTGGGTTGTTGTGCTGTTTACGGCTGTCCGTCAACTAAACGGGACAAGATTAAAAGCTTTATTTAATTTCCTAGTGATAAAATAACGTAAGATTAGAAACTTTTCAATAATGTTGCTTTATAATATTACAAGCTTTGCTTAGTTTGGGGTCGGATGGTGTTGTGTGTGAATTGTCTACCAATATTTATTTATTTATATTAACGAAGTCATTTTCAACTCAAAGTTCGTAACTTACACAGCCAGTAACTTACGTGCCCAAACACGGATTGATAATGCCTGGAGGAATAATTATAGTGACAGAATAAAGTTTCCTTCATGGGTAAGTGTAAAATAAAATGCGAATGTGTACCTACTAACAGAAATAGATATCTAGGTACCTGATCTAATCTATCATCGGTTTCGTTTCATTTTACGCGGCAATACAAACACCCACAGATTTCTGAAACAATTAAGAAATCTGTGCAAACACCCTTTTAATTAGAATAGTATAATTTAGCTCCATTCTATTAATGTACCTCAACATTATAGCAACTTTATAGACTACTTTACGTCACCAGGTGAACCACTATTCAATAAAACAATTCAGTAGCCCTAGCTCTAACGCACACATTCACGCGTGTGTACGAACGACATCTGCATAGTTGTGTGAAGAGTAGGTATCTCCATAGCGGCGTTTGTATGGAATTTTAGTGGAGTGTCCGGGGTGTGGTTATGTAAGAGTTTTAAAATCAGTATTATTTTTTAAATGTTTCAGGTTCATGCCAATACTAGCGAGACTGCTGTCCGATGCGATATCAAATGACAAGAAAATCAAGCTCCTATCTGTTATGCAGGTATAGCTTTCTTTTAACAAAAGCTTTTTTTTTAAATCGCGTATAGGTCCGCGTTTGACCACTAACTCGGCTGATGGTAAGCGATGGTGGGGCCGAAGATGACGCACGTTGACCTAGAAGGTACCTATTCACTCTGACCTTGAAAAGTTCTAGATTGTATTTCTCAGGGAACAAGGAGGCCGGCAACTTATTCCACTCCAAAGCTGTACGTACGAGAAAAGTGGATTCAAACAGTTTAGTACGGAATTTGGGAATTTCCACAGTGTATGGGTGTTAGTGAGCCGACTTACGACTTGTTCTGTAGTGGAAAGGGGAAGGCAACATTGTCGTGTAACTCCGCTGCACACTCTCCAAAATGTATCCTGTAAAACACTGTCAGTCTAGCCACTTTTCGACGATGTTCTAGGCTTAGCAATTTTTTAGCTACTAAGTCCTATCGCCGATTAGCCTAACAGCGCGCCGTTCAACCGAGTCAAGAGCTTCGAGCTGGTACTTTGCCGATCCATCCCATAGGTGGCAGCAGTATTCCACACAAGAATGAACTTGGGCTTGATATAGAGCTAGTAGTTGATTCAAAACAAAGTAACAAAAGCTTTTTGTAGTGGTAGGACTCTTTGCAGAGACTGCCTGGGGTAGTACACCTTTGCTAGTCATTCTACTGCCAAGCAGTAATGTGCAAATGTGCAGTCATTACTGTGTTCCAGTTTGAAGAGATTACAGGGCATAGACATAAATCGTTTTACATATCTGGGTGATAAGCACAGGGCTAGGCAGTACTTTGGACTCTTTTTGTCCAAATAAGCCATACAGCACTGTGTTGCTATGGGCAAAAGTGTTGCTTTTTGTTTCTTGTGCGGTTACCGAAGTTAAGTAACCTCGGACGCGGTTAGTACTTGGATGGGTGACCGCTTGGGAACACCGCGTTATGTTGGCTTTTTGCAGTTGGTATTTTTGTGTAACTTTACATAGGCAGCTTACAATAAAATTACCGAAGTTAAGCAACCTCAGGCGTAGTCAGTACTTGGATGGGTGACCGCCTGGGAACACCACGTAATAAATTATAATATTTTGTTTAGTGCTATGACGTCACTCTTTGGACCAAATAGTTAATTTTGAAGCTTCTATCGTCAACGTTCATACTACGTTGAAAACACCGGTTCTCGTCCGATCACCGAAGTTAAGCAACGTCGGGCGTGGTCAGTACTTGGATGGGTGACCGCCTGGGAACACCACGTAATGTTGGCTTTTGCTGTTTAGTTTTTTGTGTAGCAAAACTATAAACAGACACCTTGCAATAAATTATATTATTTTGTTTAGTGCTATGACGTCACTCTTTGGACCAAATAGTTAATTTTGAAGCTGTTCTCGCCAACGTTCATACCACGTTGAAAACACCGGTTCTCGTCCGATCACCGAAGTTAAGCAACGTCGGGCGTGGTCAGTACTTGGATGGGTGACCGCCTGGGAACACCACGTAATGTTGGCTTTTTGCTGTTTAGTTTTTATTGTGTATAATAAAGGTACTAAAGGTAGCATATAATTTCGTGTAGTAGTACATATTCTGATCCTCGTATTTAGATTTTGAGTGCCTATTGTACAATACCCTTCAATATTAGCTTAGTATTCGATTTAGAGACAGCCCTACTAACCTAATCTTACGGTACTCACCGATTGCTACATCTCGTATCTCGTACGACGACTTAGTTACGGCTGGTCTAGTCGGGAAAGTTCGGCTGGTCTAGTCGGGAAAGTAACGGTTGGTCTAGTCGGGAAAGTTACGGCTGGTCTAGTCGGGAAAGTTACGGTTGGTCTAGTCGGGAAAGTTACGGCTGGTCTAGTCGGGAAAGTTACGGCTGGTCTAGTCGGGAAAGTTACGGCTGGTCTAGTCGGGAAAGTTACGGTTGGTCTAGTCGGTAAAGTTACGGCTGGTCTAGTCGGGAAAGTTACGGCTGGTCTAGTCGGGAAAGTTACGGCTGGTCTAGTCGGGAAAGTTACGGCTGGTCTAGTCGGGAAAGTTACGGCTGGTCTAGTCGGGAAAGTTACGGCTGGTCTAGTCGGGAAAGTTGCGGCTGGTCTAGTCGGGAAAGTTACGGCTGGCCTAGTCGGGAAAGTTACGGCTGGTCTAGTCGGGAAAGTTACGGCTGGTCTAGTCGGAAGAACTTGCGACTGCCGATCCGGAGACCCCGGGTTCATAACCACGCGCACCACTGTCTTTTCGAAGTCATGTGCGAAATGCTGCTAGCTTAAAACGGTGAAATAAAAAATCATGAGGAAACCAACATGTGGTTACATGTTGGTCTTTGGAATCTTTGGAAATTATGTGTCATCCACCAACCCGCACTGGGTCAGGGTTTGACTCTCTCCTTGCGAGTCCCAGTCCCAGCGGTGGGAACATTTAGTGGGCTGTTTATGTACGACGACTAAGCGCAAGGCACCTCAGAAGGTAAAACCTCGGAAAATCTTTATTTATCCGCTAGAAGCCCGTTCCGGTTATGCTCGGATAATAAAAACCTATCTCTCAAAGTTCGTCCAAATTACAACTCAATGCAATCTTTCGTGAATGTCGATTGAGTGTTGACTTCACAGAGAACGAACATCATGCCACTGGATTTGTAACCGACTTCAATAAAAGAGGAGGATCTCTTTTTTGTATGTACCTATGGTACGCGATAGCATCGCCAATTGTGAATCGATTTTGAAGGTTTTTTTTTGTTTTGTAGATCATAGTTCAGAGGTGGTCCCATAAATTTTTTATCGAAATCAGGTCGGCGGTTCTGGAAATATGAACAAAAAACTTAAATTTGCTTTCATGCGACGAGATAGTGATAGATTCTTACGTAATTCGGTCGAGTTCTGAATTTAAGTTTAAATCAAAGAGTTTGCACATACTACGTATAGAGTGGGAACAAACGTTTTTCACCGAATGCACGGGTCTGATCGCTCTTTCCTTGTCGCTCTTGTGAATGTGTCATACTTTTGTCGCGGTACATCATCCTGTTGCCATAGCAAGTATGCACAACTGTCTGTCTGCTTACAATTGGTACAAAGGAACCGTGCGGAAAAACCGGATCTATTTACTTATTCTCTGTGCAAGGTTTAAATTGAAGTCGGTTTTTGGCGAAAATAGATTATTGTATTACATATCAATTTAATTGTGTTTTCCAGGAAATATCGTACGGAATGAAGATTAGCTGGCAAGAGTCTTACCTGTCCAGTCTGATGAAGCAGCTGACTGAGTGGATAACCGCCCCGTTGCAGACCACCGATCCTCAACACAGGACCATTGGCCACAAGTCGCTAACTGTGCTCGTCAATGTGTGCTACGGGAACCTGCCAGCTATATACTCACTGATGAGGACCGTCGATACTAAGGAGTTTGTCGTGCATTTGATTAGCTTGAAGGTGAGGCCCATTTATGAGTTTTTTTTTAAATTACGATCGACGATACGAGCATTTAGTGTAAGTTAGGAGCTTTAGGACTTAATCTCGATATGACTAGATAGCGGGTCTGACTAAATAGATATAAGACTAAATCGCGATATGACTAGAACGCGTTAGGGTTAAGTAGCTGTCTGACCACATATCACTACGATTTATTATCAGATTGACTTAATATCGATATGACGTACAATGATATTTAAAAGTGGTACATTAGGTCAACCTCACATTTCAGTACTACAGAGGTATATAATGTTACCTTGTTACCGGAAATGTAGGAATGGTATCCAACTCCTAGGAAATGTATACATTTTCGACGCTATTTAGAAAAAGTATAAAATATGGTTTTCAAAATTATTTAAGGCATACTCGTACATATCCAGGGAAATGTTGGAATGGGAAATGGGAAACTTTTCCTACGAATTGTATATAATTCCAATATCGCATCAGGAAATGAATCAAAACAATGTTTTTTGTAACAAAACACGTTATCAAAATGTCCAATTAGGATCTATCACTGAGATTTGACTCCAGGTGGGCTCCCGCCAGAAGCTCTGCGGTCAGCCCTGAGTATCGCTTCACCATACTCGCTCCACTCAGGACCTCTCTAGAGCTTCTGGCTCCCGGATTTTTTTAATACTCTCTTGGGGTAGTAGCTACAAGACTAGGTGGAGTCAGGGTGCTCCGAGTCGGGCTATCTTGAATATTTCACTACGTTTCAGATTGCCATTTAGGAGATGTGTCTAATATAGTTTGTTTTTATTCTTTTGAGAAACACAGGACAAATGACTGTTGAAGAGGCATGGCAGAGGCATCGTCGTCTCAACATGCGCATGCTCCACAAATATACGACGCTGTTATTTTTGTTTAATTTAAAAAAGGAGACTCAGATTCACGGCATAATAAGCCAAAATGCGTAATTTGTAGTTAACCGAAAAAGGAACCCCATAATATCTTCTATATAAATTCGCAATTATAAAACGGAATTAACTAAGCTCGGGACACAAGACTTTACACCTTTCGTGTTTTAAAAAAATGTCAGTGATTTAAAACTTAAATATAAGAAATAATATTATTTAGCTATAAGTAATACAAGCAACTATTTAGAAAAAACTGCATTGTTCTTATTTATCGACGTAACTGTACTTTAGAC
This sequence comes from Ectropis grisescens, assembly GCA_017562165.1. Lineage (NCBI taxonomy): Eukaryota > Metazoa > Arthropoda > Insecta > Lepidoptera > Geometridae > Ectropis > Ectropis grisescens. The sequence goes on from CM029786.1 coordinate 13,358,285, forward strand.
AACAAACGACAACTTAGTCGTTACACTATCTGGTCATTTCGCGATCTAGTTCAAAAGCGATGTAGATGGGTCTACATCGCTTTTGAACTAGATCGCGATGTAGTCATATTGAGATTTAGTCTCAAATCTATTTGGTCAAACCCGCTATCTAGTCATATCGAGATTTAGTCCTAAAGCTCCTAACCCTGTAGTGTGCCTGATGGTAAGCAACATCCCTGCCACATAACAGTACAGTGACACGCAGCTATTGAAGAGTACAAATCATAACCTAGCACTGCACAGCGCTCGTCACCCAGAGGTGAAGAATAAGATTTCTTTAGGCGCTTTGTATTTTTCAAGTGAAAACTTCTTTGGGGCGCCGCAGACAGATTTTTCGTGGGCTGTGAATTCAATTCTAGCATCACGCTCGGGAATGATAGAAAATCTTCGGGTAAATACGGGACCATGGCCATCCTCATAGCCACGCCCTCCGGTTTCACCCGCGTAGTTTCCAAAGTGAGCCACAAATTCTGAGTTATAAGTTTTCATTTCTATCGGCAGTCCCTAGGACTGCCAATTCTTTTTTGTTTGGTAGATTATATAGACTAATTCACTTGTATTAAGCAACAATATTATGGGAACACCTGCCAGCTCATTACTCGCTGTTGAGAACTTTCTATACCAAGGAGTTTGTCATGTATTTAGTTAGCTTGAAGGTAACTAAATTTACTAATCAACAATAGTCTCTAAAACGTCTGAACCGATTTTAACAGGACTATTATGCCAGTGAAATGTATTTTAACTAAAGCTACTAGCGGCCACTTTGTTTGATACCTTGGCAAAATAAAATCCCAGAGATAATAATTTGTACGCAAAAATAGATTTTGATAACATACTCGGATTCACGCAATCTTGCAGCCAGAACCAGATAGATTAAAAAATGTTAGGCACCTTACAATAAATTATTTCGTTTAGTGTTATGACGTCACTCTATGAACCAACCAGGTAGTTTATTTTGGAGACTCTTTCCCCAACGTTCATACCACGTTGAAAACACCGGTTCTCGTCCGATCACCGAAGTTAAGCAACGTCGGGCGCGGTCAGTACTTGGATGGGTGACCGCCTGGGAACACCGCGTAATGTTGGCTTTTTGCTGTTTTGATTATTTTTGTGTAGCACTTTATACAGACAGCTCACGAGTTTGTTTAGTGTTATGACGTCACTCTATGAACCTGATAGTATATTTTAAAATTCTTTTCGCCAACGTTCATACCACGTTGAAAACACCGGTTCTCGTCCGATCACCGAAGTTAAGCAACGTCGGGCGCGGTCAGTACTTGGATGGGTGACCGCCTGGGAACACCGCGTAATGTTGGCTTTTTGCTTTTTTGAGTATTTTTGTGTAGCACTTTATACAGACAGCTCACAAGTTTGTTTAGTGTTATGACGTCACTCTATGAACCTGATAGTATATTTTACAATTCTTTTCGCCAACGTTCATACCACGTTGAAAACACCGGTTCTCGTCCGATCACCGAAGTTAAGCAACGTCGGGCGCGGTCAGTACTTGGATGGGTGACCGCCTGGGAACACCGCGTAATGTTGGCTTTTTGCTGTTTTTGATTATTTTTGTGTAGTAGAGTAAGATCCCAGGGCCGTCAGACGTCACGTATTTTCTGATGAACGAAATATGGACGATTGAGTAGAGTTAGTATGTACTAAGAACACATGCTTACCCGCTAACTTGCTTAGACGGCCAATTTTGAGATATGGGGCCCAGAATATATATATCTTATTTCACGTATTTTCTAATAACTGATTTTCACGTATCTAATAGGCAATATCTTTAAAAATAAGGCCCCAATACTCCCAGAAGCTTTCCGTCGGCCGTTTTGCTTAACAGGCGCTTTAAAATAGTTTTGGGAGTTTTAAAGCGTCTGCTAAGCAAAACGGCCGACGGAAAGTGTCTGGGAGTATTGGGGCCTTATTTTTAAAGAAATTCCCCATTACATACGTAAAAATCAGTTATCAGAAAATACGTGAGTAAGTAATGTATCTTCGGGACCCATAGCATGGACTATAGGTCTTTATCATAGAATAGATAATATAGATAGAACGGACACTCCCCACCTCCCGCCAAAATCAAGCTTCAGGGGTTTTGTCAGGACGGCGGCTACGGCGGCGTTGAGATCTGCCGTCTACTGCTCTGCCTATCGGCGCGTAGGGAGCCATTTGGCACGTCGTCTAAGTGCTAGAGTCTCCTATTCTAGAGCCTCTAGTTGATACTTTTTACCTGATTCATCCCAAACGTGCGAATAGTTCTACATACAAGAGCGAATCTGTGCTTGATATAACGTGAGCAATTGTTCAGATTTGAAGTACTTTCGCACTTTTGAGAGGACGCCTAGTTAAACCGGTGACGATGATGTGATAAAAGGTATGTATTTTGAATAGGAATGTATTGATAAAAGGTATGTCTTTTGTCAGGACGGCGGTTACGGCGGCGTGGAGGTCTGCCGCTTGCTTCTCTGTCTATCGGGGGCGACGCGCGGCGCGGCGGCGACGCGGCCGCCCGACGTTCACAGCTACCTCTGCTGCACCATGCGCACATTCAACATGGCGGTCATGTGTGTATACACTATTTTTAAATCTATACTAATATTATAAAGCTGAAGAGTTTGTTTGTTTGAATGCTAGGATCTCGGGAAGTACTGGTCCGGATTGAAATATTCTTTTTCTATTGGATAGTCCATTTATCGAGGAAGGCTATAGGCTATAGAAAATAAAGCTACCATTAATAGAAGCGGAGCATCAATCAAGAATGTAACAAAATCGGGAAAAATATTCCTTTTTGAGAGATTTCGTACGTTTCGTGCTTTGACATGACACATGACAGCATGTGTCTAAGATTGCGTCATTGAATATTACAGATTACATACCTCTTGAATATAAAAAAAAGCCTTTGCTTTTTTCTCAGGGATGACTGAACCGATTTCAGTCATTCTTTCACCGTCGTATATGTACGGGATCCTGATGAGTATTATATAATGTACCACGGGCAACGCCGGGGCGGGCATCTAGTAGTTGATAACTGTTAGCGTTTCCTAGAATCTAATTGGATTTAAGAATTAGTTCGATCACATTTAAGTCGAAAACAAATTGAAAATAATAATAAATAAATAATAATAAATATTGGTGGACAATTCACACAACACCATCTGACCCCAAACTAAGCAAAGCTTGTGGTATGGCGGGCAGATAGCTGATATAATACTTATATAGTTTTAAATACATACTTATCATAAATAGAAACACCCAGACACAGTGCAAACATTTGAATTCATCACAAATAGAAAAAAATATGTACATAATCAAAATGTACGTGTTTGTTTTATTAATAGGCTACGTTAATGCAGATACATAAATGCAAAGACATTCAGACATGAATACTGACCTAGGTTTTTTTACAAGGCATATCCTTTATTAACAAAACTAAAATACAATGAGAACTGCACTACGCTACATACCTAACTAACTACTTACACTAAGCACACCTGAATTATCTATAGATCAATCAAGGTCTAAAGATAATCAAAATGTTCAAGGTCACTACCAGTCGGAAGCTTACCCAGCAAGCCGGCGGCATTTCCACGCTGAATGGCAGTGCTTATGTGTTGGGCCAAATAAACGTCAGAATTTTGGTCACGTTGCGTCGCGTTGTTGCTAAATTGGCAATAAGTCTGCCTGTAGAGCCGAATATCGGGGTTTCGATTCGTACTGTGGGATTTGTTTGATTTTCTTTTTAATAAAGAGTGACGAGGCGAGCAAGACATGTGCCTGATAATAAGCAATATGCCTGCCACATAACAGCACAGTGACACGCAGCTAATGGAACATGAAGAGTCCAAATCATTACCTAGCACTGCACTGCGCTCGTCACCCAGAGATCTAAGATGTTACATCCCTAAGCCCTGTAATTTCTCTGGCAACATTGCCCTTCAAACCGGAACACAGTAATGTTTGCACATTACTGCTTGGCGGACTCTGCTAAGAGTCCTACCACTACAAAATGTCTGTGTGTTTATATGTATTATGAGCAGCCGCTGCATTTTGCATACCATTGCTTACCATCAGGCACACGCCTTTCTCATCCTATCACTTTATACTACAAAAAAAAATAAGTTGATAAATTAAATTTGTTCCAGAGAGCGAGATTCGGTCCGTCTTCTCCACGCGTATACGTTCATAAACGATCTGTGTAACGACAGCAATCTACGCGGGTTCGTGCTCACGTATCCGCACTTCGGGACTGCGCTTCAAGAGGGACTAACGGTAATACTAGTCATCGTGTTCAATACATTCATTCGAACCATTCAGCCTTCAGGACTTGGTCAAAAATAAACCATTTTAATTAGACCATCAGGTAGATCATAGAAAAAATGGGATAAGTATTTTTTGTTTTGACAAATTATAAAAAAACTCAGTGCTAAACGAGATGCGATCACGCGCGCGCACTCTCCTTGAAAAAGATCGCCGGACGCGACCGAAACTTGAGTCGGACTTGACTTACTATATCAAACGTGAGTTTCCTGTATTAATTTAAAATGAGTAAAAAACACGTTAGTTTCCGTAGTAAAATGATTAAATATTGACAAAATATAGTAGATCACCCAATTTCTTTGGGGTTGGGGGGTTGTGACGTCACTTGTGGGTAAAAATCGTCCCTGGCTTTGGGTAAAAGTCGTCGGCTGGCCGGACGAACTTCTTACCGCCATCCTTTGTTTTCGTTAGGTAATATTTTTTTGTATACAAACCTTTTCCTGACAATTACGAAGCCATAAAACAAAGAAGAATCATCTAATTTGGAGCAATCATTCAAAAGTTATGAGCGTACATACATTTAGAAGTGCCATTTTGTATATATAGATTTTATTAAAACTATTCAATAGTTATTTCTTATTTTAGTTTTCAATTTTTCCGTGCGGTCTTAAGCACACGTTTTTGACGTGAGAACGTCTTAATAAATCGATGAACGCCTGCTGCACGCACGAAAAAGTGTCCTGTTATGTCCCGTTACGCTCATTGTCCCGATATGCTCATTGTACGCTTGCGCCGCATCTTATCTATGTTTTAATATCACGTTTTCACGTTAAAACCGTAAACCAACCGACTTTACAGACAACCAATTTTTTTTTCGTAGGATGTGTATGAGCTGTGTAAGTCCGCGCCCGACGGTTGCGTCGAGCCGGAGAACGTTACGGCGTGTCTGCAGAGCATACTCAAGTTTCTCACCGTGCTCGTCAGCTTGGGTACGTTGTACTGTCTTTATTTGTATGATTAATTCTAATGTTTCTTCTGTGTTTGAGTGTATATTATGTATTTACGATTATCCGAATCAGCCCTAACGGCCAGATCTGGTCACGTATTTTAGTACGGCGTCGCTGCGCGCGCGGCCCTCGCAGCGCACGGGGTTGGAATAGATATGAATACTAGCTGTACCCTGCGTACAACGCTCACATCCGAACAACAAATAAACATCTATCGCATGAACATCTAAACATCTGAACGTCTAAACATGAAAACATTTAAACAACTAAAGAAATGGCTAAATGTTCCTACGTCCAAACGTCTAAACATCTGAAATGTTACCTCCAGGAAAATATCGGCAACGGTAATTATGCGGATAAAATCGCGAGGCGCTGCTAGTGGTTTATAACCTCTACGTAGAAACGGACTGTTGTTTGTTTAGATGTATATAATTGTGTGTGTACATCTAAATAAATGGCTTCATAGCTCTTAGACGCCTGGACCAACTTTAATGCTCTCGATTTTGTTTGTATCAAAAGACAATATACCCATTTGACTGATCGTACGACTGCCTCCTTAGCGTTTTATTAGCATAAATGCACTAAACCTGTTGCGAGTTCGGTCAGTCAGTCTTTTGATTTCGGCGAATGAGTGCTGGCAAAAAAACTATAAAAAAATATAAAATATGGGTTTCTACTCAGTGAAATGATTCGGAAAGAATAACAGTATACATCCAGTTTTACAAAGGACGACATATCATTTCACAAGTAAGTAATTTAATGCAATAATTAGAGAAACATAACATAATCGATATACAAAATTAAAACAAACATTAAAAAACAAAACAAAAGGGAACGTGTTCTCTGTCTTTCTTTTCATCCTGCTTTGTCATTTGAAGTTTGCATAACTCTATCTCGTTTTGTCCGAACATTCATGGAAAGTAGTGCACGTCACAGGGATATTCGGGCAATCACAACGCGGCATTTTACCTCGCCCGGCGCCCCCTCTGGTGAGTTGTGAATGTAGACGAGATTCGTTTCATCACCGATCAAATCTGTGTTTGTATCCTACTAATAAAATAATTGCGACAGTTTGGCTGTTTAGATGTTTGGATGCGTAATCACGTTGGATCGGCTAAACGGATCGAGAAGAAACTTGAAACTGTTCGAATTTAAGTTAGAATAGCACATGGGCTACTTTTTATCCCTGGAAAATAATGGGAACGAGATATGCGCAGGTAAAACCACGAGGCGCTGGTAGTATGTCAAAGTAGTCTGTTATTATTTTCAGATTTGTACGCGTTACGAGATCACCACTCGCAGCTGGTGTGCCTCTGTATGAAGGCGAGTCGCGCTTGCTTGCCCGAAGCATTAGAACTGTTTGCGGCTATCGTACTGCAGTACAAAGGTAAAACTCCGTGATTACACCATCACAAGGCTTATTTCACTTGGCTAAATTTAGCCTTTTTATGTTTGGTCAGTTGAACACATTTAAGGCCAACTGTTATAGGTTCGCTCGAAAACCTATAAAAAAGTATTTATAAATGAAAATTGGCAAATAGATAGATAAACTTTTTATTGCACTTAAATAATAAAACAAAATACAGAAACACCTTAAAACAAAATAACAATGGGCGACCTTATCGCTAAGAGCGATTTCTTCCAGGCAACCGTAAGATGGTGAAGAAGATATGAATAATGGAAGACGAGGGTACAATTTGGAGTACATAGAAGCTTACACTTCTGTATAGTATATAGTTATAGTAACACACCAATAATTACTAACATACATAATTTAAATAGAGGTTGCCGATAGAAGTAAACATAGTAAACTTATAAAAACATAGAATTTTATTAACTTTAAGAATTATATAAACTTAGAAAAAACTTTTTAGGTAATAGCGATGCAATTTTGGACTACTGAATGAATGTTACCACTAATATTTCTTTTTTATTATTTAAATTTATCTTTACTATTACCTTATTTTTTATTATTATTAATCTATTTTTATTTGTTTCTCAACAGTTTGACCAATGAGAGGCTACAGAAACTACAACTGGCTTTGCTTTGGACATGTCGGTCAATATTCAAGTCTGAAATGGCACTAATGTTGTACAATACTTCACCCGTAAAGCTACTTATGTACTGCTATTACGAATGTCAGTGACGCGAACCCATGAGATTTACCTCTACCAAAAAAATATTCAACGCGACCAAAAATGTTTTCACTTCAAATAAATATTTGTAAAATGGTTATAACTCCATCTTTTCCAGATGAGGGCCGGCTACCTCAGGAGTTGATATCTGTGATCAGCGATGGCCTGCCCGGACTGTTAGTGCCGCCGTCTCTGGAGCCGGGGAAGGCTGGTCTGCAGTGGGTGAGTCGAATTTACTTTATGTACTGAAAATAACGTGGTCAATAGTTTGCGTAAGGAGTCCACTAAATGTTCCCACTGCTGGGACTCGGGCCCTTCTCTCGCAAGGAAGGTGGATTACGTAGTCGAACAGTGAAATTTTTGTATGCTTATTTTTTTGTTTATTATTTCATTATAATTTGACGTGTAAATTGTACATTTATGAATAAAGAACTTCGACGTTGACTTTACGGGCTTGTCTCTCAAGCCGATAATCCACGCCACATGTGGGTTGGTGGATGACACATGACCTCGAAAGATTCTAGGAACATATCGATTACCTCAAGATGTTTTCCTTCAACGTTCAAACCAGTGATGATGAAAAACTTGTACATCTGGGAAAATGCTCAAAAGTGTTAGCGTGATTAGAACCTATGACCTCATTGTGAATCGCACGTTCTAACCATGAGGCCACCACAGCTTCATTCAACATCAAATCCCACCTTATAGAAATTCTTTCTAAGCTTCTTTAGCTTCATTTACTTACTAAATCCAGAGCATAGCTATATAGTACATATTATTATATTATTTTTTATCCTAAGGATGCTTGTTTCGGTACCTTTATTCAATTGTCGCAGTACCTAGTTACAGGTTGATTGTTTTTCTTTCTATGTCCTTTTCTTGGTGTGTCAATAAAGATGCTGTAATATGTTTGTTTTTGAAAGTAATTCAATCTCATTTTGTATTTTTCAGTTACAAGTGGTGGGAGCGCTGTGTGAGTCTCAAGAAACGCAAGAGAAGGTCCTACAAGACGTTACACCAGACGCCTTCGAAGATACCCTCTACAGCATGCTGCAATATACGTCGCAAGTATGTTCTACAATCTGTTCAGTCTTATATGAATATATATCTTATATGACTGGGATTTTAGCTTAGTTTGTGATACAATTTAACTTAAAAAAATACCTATACTAATATTATAAAGCTGAAAAGTTTGTTTGTTTGTACCTTAGAGGATAAAAAACTAAAGTATAGAGCGCTAGCACCACACTAGACGCCCAGTGCGCGGCGTAGGCAGATGATGTATAGCTACATAGATTTGTACGTTGACTATTACTAGGGAGGGGCACGTCGTGGGCAACGCAAACTCATTTTGTTGTCTATAGATGCAGGTTCAGCGCGGTACAAACAACGACAACTACAAACTATTTACTTTTATAGAGTTAGTGCCTGTGCAGGTTTAAGTTTTTCTACATGCATCTTACGACATTTGTACATGATTGGATATGTATGTTAATAAAAAGCTAAAAAGTTTTTGTTTAAAATATAAGGGCTAAGGCTATAAACTGACAAACCATTAATTGGATTATAGTATTCCATTCTTCTTTCACTTTCTTACCTACTAAAATCTTCAAAATGAATGCTCTGTCCTTTGAAGTTTGTATAACGCCATCTCGTTTTGTCTGATCATTCGTGGAAAGTGCACGTCACACGGATGTACCTCGTCCTGCGCCCCCGCTGGTGAGTTGTGATAGTAGGCGAAATTCGTATCATCGCTGATCAACAGGGTATCTAATCTGTGCCATCAACCGACTTTCTCTCTCTATACTTTCTCCCAAACACCGTGGAAAAGTTTCATGTAATATTTGTATTAACCCCCGACCAAAAAAGGGGTGTTATAAGTTTGACGTCGAAGTCTGTCAGTCTGTGGTACCGTAGAGCTCAAACGGATGGGCCAATTTCGATGCGGGTTTTTTATTTGAGGGTTAATTTCCGTGCGGATGTTCTTAAACAAGATGACCGCCTCCACAAAATGGCGGACCAAATATTTCTTCACAACCCACCTCAATATGGGTATCAAATGAAAGGGCTTGACTAGTAGAATACTATGCACTATGACAAATTTCAAATGCAAGATGGCCGCTACCACAAAATGGCGAAATACATTTATTTTTTCCCAACTTTCTCAATACGGGTATCAAATGAAAGGGCTTGACTAGAAAAATGTTTAATATTTATAATGTACGGGGCTTAATAATGATATAATTCATAAATGTAGAATAGAACGTTGTACAAATTACAAATCCGGGGTAGACGAGGGTAAATATTTTTTTTTAATTTAGTTCTTGTCGTGTTTTCAGACGGGTCCAGTGGGCGTGGAGTCATCTCAGCAAGCGGTGGTGGTGTGCTGTCGCGCCGCGCTGGCGCTCGCGCCCGTGGCCAGGGAGTGGGAAGCTGCGCTGGCCAGGATGCTGGCCCACCACCAAGTGAGCATACCATCAATAATATCGGGAGACGAGCCCAGGGGGCGAGGAGTCACCACTTTACCACTAAACGCAGCTGCACCAAGCGTCCGTGGTCTTAACGCATTTCAAAAACAATACCCAGAATGTGATGTATTTTGTGATAAATGGCCACAAGTTGACACACGCTGAAATCATTTTTGTGGGAATTATACTGTTTAATTTTCAATCTCGTTTAATGACTAATTAATTAAATTTTTCTTTATTATTTAGTTAATGGATCCCAGTATATAATCTATCAATAGCTACCGAGATCTTCCCGCCAGCGTTTCTTTGGCCTGCGGCATCGTCGTTTGCACTTGGGCTTTATTATAAAACAGCATCCTTAACATTATATCTACCAAACCCGATTGTCCGATCCAAAGACACTTAGTGAGTCTAACGATTGGGCTCATAAGTTAAGTTATATTTGCTGTGTTTAAAATTTGTTTTTTCTTGTTTTTAAATTTTCTGTGTAAAATTTTATTTTTATGTACATGTGCATTATGGACTGATGTCTGAAATAAAGATTATATTATTATTATTATTTATTAGAGACATTCCGGGAGGCATTAACTCAAGACAGAAGTAAATGGAGGGAGGGTAGCGAGGCCTTTGCCCAGCTTTGGGACAGTATAGGCTCCAAACGTAGATAGTGAATGAGTAAATAGATCAGGGTTTTCCGCACTGTTCCTTTGTACCAATCGTAAGTAGATGACGTGCATACTTTCTATGGCAACAGAGTGATATGCCGCGATAAAAGTATGACACTTCCACAAGGACGACAAGGCAAGAGCGATCAGACTCGTGCTTTCGTTGCAAAGCGTTTGTTCTGACTCTATCTCTTTTTGACTCCAAATAATAAATGTCAATTATTATTTAGTGACAGTCATAATAACTTGACATTTTAATTTCTTTTTTTTTTGATATTCTTCCTTATGTTCTATGTTTAAATGAATTTTAAATGTAATGGGCATTTTAGCCGTACTTAATAATCTCTACAAATAAAAATGTTATGTTGGTTTGTGTACGCTTCAAAAACTCAATAAGTTCTGCACCGATCGAGCTGAAATTTTAGAATGGTATAGAAATCAATCATTATTATGTTAATATATCATCAATATTATAATGGGCAAATCCTTGATGCGGCATCAAGGATTGTTTTTATCTAATTTTTGCATGACAATGTGCCACAACGAAGCGTGGCAGGGTACAGCTAGTAGACAATAAATGAGTAAATAATTTGTCTACCTTGGGGAAATATAGTGAGTTTGCGTAAGCGACATTCGTAATGGCAGCATGTCGGTAACTGTACAGGTAACTTATTGTGCCACATTGCTATTTAGTAATACAAAAATTCTAAGCTGTAAGTTTTCACTTCTATCGGCATTCCGTTTTTCTTTAACCAATGACAGACTTGCGCTTGACCACCATTTATTCTGATGTTAGGCGATGTTGCGGTCTACGATGAAGCGTGCTTACTCAGAAGTGTAGAAAGTAAATCTTCCGTCGCTAGAACCCATCGCACTGAAAACGGAGCCATAATCGTATTGCGTTAGGCATCAACTCTTAAAAACGCAGAAGCGGCAAACGCGCTTCTACTATGGCGATGTAAAATCAGGTTTGTCAACGTTCTCTGACGTCAACGTCAACTGACAATTGTGTACGTTCGCTGACAATTCATTTTTCAAATTTTTCAAACAAATTTTCACCACGTTATTTTGTCTTTAGATTATGGCATACCTCATCTTCGTTTCTTTAATTATATCGATGGCGTTAGGGTTTAAAATTAAATGTAATCTTATCTACAGGTGAGGAAATTCCTATGTACCGGTCTGACGGGCAACAACGCGCAGAGGAGGAGACAAATACTGCAGCTAGTCAAACATCATTACTTTCCCTCCGACCAAATGAACCAGGTAAACTTATAATAATATAACGTGCTAGCAGTACTTCGCGGTTTCCGTTCTGCTAGTTCCCGACCACGTTATTTTCTCGGGATAAAATGTAGCCTATGTGTTATTCCAGACCATTATCTATCTATGTACCAAATTTCGTCCAAATCCTTTCAGTAAATGTTGCGTGAAAAAGTAACAAACATAATGTCAATAAATTCTTACAAACTTTCTAAAAAACTCATTTCTGTATCGTTATGTTCATTGTTCATTACTGCATTGCTCATATTGTATTAAAAGTCAAAGTTCGTTCGAAGATAATGTTTTAGTAATGTTTTTTTTAAATAGACTGTGACCACACGGAAGACATGTCCCTGATGGTAAGCAACACGCTTGCCTATGACAGTATAAATTATAACGACCGCGTGGGGCTCGTGGCGGTCTCGTGCAGTTTCAAGGTGGTACGTCCCCGAGGCGAATACTACAAAGAATAGGCATGGCGCCTAAAAAAAATTGGCAGTCATAGGAACTGCTGATAGAAGTGAAAACTTATAACTCAGAATTTGATAGCTCACTTTTGAAACTACGCGGGTGAAACCGGAGGGAGTGGCCATGAACATGGCCACCTAGAAATGACGAAGCATTTCTAAAGCATGCTCTCGAGTTCACGTGAAGATTTCTTATCATTTCCGAGCGTGATGCTAGAATTCGATTCACAACTCACGAAAAATCTGTCTCTGGCGCGCCAAAAGAAGTTTTCACTTCAAAAAACTAATTAATCTGTCAGTTAATCAGTTAATTATTGAAAAATATTGTTCGCATATTCAAAAACAAAAAATGACGATGATAAATTTTTTCGTTATTCGTAGTTTCGACTGACGTCACGTCTATAATATATTACGGTTTTTATGTAATCTTGACATCACCATCCCCCACTCCGGAAATTTGATGGTCTATATCTTCGGCGATTTTTGATAATTTGACAAAACAGAAAATATGTCCCATATTTTCAAAATGAACCTGACGGACTAATTACAATGGTATATGTTTGACTCGATCATCTATTGTACCAGTAGTAAAATGATGTTGTATGTGGTCACCAGGTGTTCGGCGAGACCCCGCACGCGTCCCCGGACACGTACACGCCGCCGGCGGCGGGCGACGGCGCGGGCGCGCTCGCCGGCGCGTGCTGCCGCCTGCCGCCGGCGCAGGAGCACGCCGTCGACGAGCTCGTCGCTAGGCTCGCCGCCGCGCTCAACGACGGGAAAGTATGTAGTCGTCAAAAAATTAAAGCTCGTGAACACAAAGAACAGGAAGGTACAGTCTTTTAAAACCGTTAAGAAAAGGAAGGTTTAGTTTAGTCTTGCAAACATGAAAGCTCAGAAAAAGGAAAAAAGGTATAGTCAAAGTATCTATGTATTATGTATGATATTGCCTATTTATTACTATTAAGTGGCGACACAGTCTACTATGGAGCGTGCTTACCTAGAAGAAACCGATCCACTCTTGGTTTGATAGTCGTGTCATCATCATGGATATTTAACTATGGATACGTCAATTTTCTCGTTATCTGTCGTCAGGTGTCGGACATCGCGACGTCGAGCGTGATGGAGCTGTACGGGTACAAGATGACCTGTCTGGAGCAGAGGCTGCACTCGCACACGGTCGCGTTGCAGGTAACACAGTTTTGAAGTGAAAACTTCTTTTGGCGCACCACAGACAGAAGTTTCGTGGGCTGTGAATTGAATTCTAGCGTCACGCTCGGGAATGATATGAAATCTTCGGGTAAACTTGGGACCATTGGCTGTTTAAAAAATGCGTCAGCATTTCCCATTGGTCACGCTCATGCGAGCGCGCATCGTTACGGAAAACCGACACCCTGAAGTTATCCCAGGCAACATTTTAGTAAACACCGTAACTAAATTCAAGTTAAATAAATAAATAATAATAATAATAAATATTGGTGGACAATTCACACACAACACCATCTGACCCCAAACTAAGCAAAGCTTGTGTGATGGCAGCCAGATAGTTGATATAATACTTATATAGTTTTAAATACATACTTATTATACATAGAAACACCCAGACACAGTGCAAACATTTGAATTCATCACACAAATATTTGCACTGGGTGGGGATCGAACCCACGACCCACGGCTTCGCAGGCAGAGCTACTACCAACTAAGCCACTAGGGCAGTCAAATCTTCTTGCGTTGAAGATTTTGACTAAGTTTTACCATTTTCTTTGTTCTTAGAAGGACCACGACGAATCGGCAGCGTTATCACCCATTAAACACTGCCGACACGTCGAAGTAATTAAACAAAAAATTTAGATCTCGATTTAACCCTGTGTAATATCTTATATCTTCAATAAAGTGGTCTGCTTAAGGCTAAATCACAAAATGGTTTTATAACAGGTTCAAATTGTTGTCTGCATTTATTTCAGGGTGCAAGCGAGCACATGGCGTCCTTACAACACGCTCTAGCGATGTTACAAGCCACAAATTCGTCGCAGCAAGACGTTCTATACACCACACAGATGCACAACGAACGGTATAGTGTAAACATTGACAACACTTGAAAATTAAAAACTTTATTTTTATTACTGGTTTATATGTAGGTGGAATGCTTTCTGTGATATTCGTCAAGTACTTATGATGTAGGTATGTATATTGTGTAGTGCAGGTTAGCGAGGCATTGTACTGCGTTATATGGTATTGGTAAACATTTTGGTGGTGGTGGTGGTATGACAAAGTTTCGTCATAATCTTTTCAGGTCTGAAAGACAAGGACTAACAAACATTAAATCCGTTCGCATAAAATGTTAAATGTATATTAGTATGAAGTATTAATATTATTTTTTGGAGCTCGGCAATAATACTATCTGTCTGAATTTATCTATGCGATATCAGAAAGTATATTATTTTTATTAGGTAATTATAACAGTGCGTCTAGATAACATTGTAACAAACATTGGTACAATACAACGTTCATTATTATTTAGGTCAAAATTGTAAAAGGTAGCGTAACTTCGACGCTTCTATTGTAAGCATCGGTGGTTCAGTGGTAGAATGCTCGCCTGCCACGCGGGCGGCCCGGGTTCGATTTCCCGGCCGATGCAAGTCTTTTTTCACTTCAGAATTTTTAAGGCAATAAAATAATGTCTCTACTTTTTGTTTTTAAAACAAAATCTGTTTTTAACCGACTTCCAAAAAAAGGAGGAGGTTATCAATTCGACCCCTATGTTTTTTTTTATTTTTTTTTTTTTATGTATGTTACCTGATTTCTCGAGAACCTCTGAACCGATTTTAAAATTTCTTTTTGTGTTCGGATGGGTATGCTTCCCGAATGGACCCATATAAATCTTTTTGAAATCGGTCAAGTAGTTTTTGAAATATGAACCAAAAACTGAAAAATTGCGTATCTGGATGACGTTGTAGATTTCACAAAAGTTATGAATCTCGACCCTGTCAATACAAAATTGTGTAAATTCTTTAATAAAAACTTGTTTTTAACCCCCGACCAAAAAAAGAAGGGGTGTTATAAGTGACGTCGATGTCTGTCTGTGTGTCTGTCTGTCTGCTGTGGCACCGTAGTACACCTCAAACAGATGGGCCGATTTCGATGCGGTTTCTTTTATTTCAAGGTTAATACCATAGCAGATGTTCTTAGCTATGTCTGGTTAATGTCGATTCAAGATGGCCGCCTCCACAAAATGGCGGACAAAATATTTTCACAACCTACCTCAATTTGGGTATCAAATGAAAGGGCTTGACTAGTAGAGTACTATGTACTATAACAAATTTCAAATCCAAAATGACCACCACGACAAAATGGCGAATTATATTATATTTTCATTACTACCTCAATTTGGGTATCAAACGAAAGAGCTTGACTAGTAGAATACTTTTCACTATGAAAAATTCAAATCCAAGATGGCCGCTTCCACAAAATGCCGAAATACATTTCTTTTTCACAACTCCCTTTATATGGGTATCAAATGAAAGGGCTTGACTAGTAGAATGTTGTACAGATAACAAATCCAAGGTAGTCGGGGTTAATCAAAATTTTTAATTTTGTTCTTGTACACTAAAAGAGTAAAATAAACTATTTTCGTACAAAAAATTAAACCGACTTCAAAACCACAAATAGGCACTCAAAAGCGAAAAATAAACTAAAATCATTATTATAAGCGCTACTCACTCATCTATTTGAAGTCGGTGCCAGTCAGGTCAAAAAGTTAGTAGATTGATGCTATGTAGGCACAGGTAAGTAGTATCTATCCTATACCTGTTAGATTTAGCTGGCACCGACTTCAAATAGATGAGTGAGTAGCGCTTATAATAATGATTTTAGTTTATTTTTCGCTTTTGAGTGCCTATTTGTGGTTTTGAAGTCGGTTTAATTTTTTGTACGAAAATAGTTTATTTGGGTATTTATTTCCAAAAAATGGATCATAAAAATCGAACTTTGTTCATTGAAATTTCTTATCTATGTACCCATTTTATATTAATTTGAAGGCATAAAAAGACTATAGACGATCTCCACAAGCAGTTAGAAGACGCCGAGACAACGTTACGGGGATTTAGAGCGAAACTGGCTGCAGAGAGGCTAGACAAGGAAAACCAACGGGAGAACCTTTATAAGGATTTTAGAGCTCAATTAGCGGTAAGAAATATTCGTACAGGTTGAAGTTCAGCTTCAATTAGTATTTGTTGTAAAATTAAAAGTATAAGTTAGTTTTTGCTGCGTCCAATAGATGGCGTTAAAGTTAATTGTTAGTATAAAAAAAATATAGCATCATATTGCATACGCTGTATACAGACATGTTTCGATGCAGAAAGTAGAATCGTTTACTTTTTGTGGGCATGCAAAAATAGGGTTAATTGCTAAGTTCTAATTACTAGTTGAGATAACTAAAGTCAAACCATGTTTGTAGATTTTCAAACTGGTATTTTTGTACTGTGATCTTGTATTATTATTTAGTTCTAATTTATATAATTATCTCTAATGACAATACTTGAATTATTTTATTTCATTACAAAAATCCATTATAACCTCCAATGTACGACACACTAAAAATATAAGAGACAATAATTGAGGTAATGTGTTACGTAGTACAGCTACTAGTCGCTAGATGGCGCTGTTTGAAACGTGTGAGCCCTTAGATAAAAGAATAAGTAAATACCTAGATCAGGTTTTTCCGCACGATTCCTTTGTACCACTCGTATGCAGATGAGGTGTATGTTAGCTATGGCGACGTAGTGATGTGCCGCGACAAAAGTATGGCACTTCCACAAGAGCCAAAAGACAAGAGTGATCATACCCATGCTTTCGGTGTAAAGCGTTGGTTTTAAATATATACTTAGTAAATATAAACTTTTTGTGTCAGCCTAGTTACATCACGAAATATAGACGAATTTCGTGTGTCTCGTTGAATCATTGTTATGTATTTGACATAATACACAAGTAACGTTAAATATTTTTTTGTCATATTGTTGAATTTCAGAGTATTGAAAACGAGATGAAGGCTCGTGAGAAAGAGGCAGAAGATAAACTGAAGACGGCTGAAGCGGAAAACAAGAGTCTAATGAAGAAATTAGATCAGCAGGTGAACAAAATAATACACTTTTCAGATATTTTTTTAGTATAGAGTGACAAAACGAGACATTTGGCTTATGGTAAGCAACACACCTGCCCATAACAAGCTAAGCAGCAATGTCACGCAGTTATTGGAACATGAAAAGCCCAAACTGTAAGATGATTTATCTCTACGACCTTTAATATCACTAGAGACATTGCTATTCTAACCGGAACATAGTAATATTTGCACTATACTGGTTGGCGGTACAATACCCGGCAAAGAGTCCTATCACTACAATACGAGTAATACTATCTATCCTAGTATCTCATCTATACTAATAATATTATAAAGCTGAAGAGTTTGTTTGTTTGAACGCTAGGATCTCGGGAAGTACTGGTCCGAATTGAATGATCCGTTTTCTATTAGATAGTCAATTTATCGAGGAAGGCTATAGGCTATAGAACATAACGCTACTATCAATAGAAGCGGAGCATGAATCAAGAATGTAACAAAAACGGGGCAAAATATTCCTTTTTGAGAGTTTTCGTAGCGTGCTTTGAAATGACAGCATGTGTTTAAGATTATGTCAACTTTAAGCATAGAATAGATAATATAGATAGAACGGACACTCCCCACCCCCCGCCAATTTCAAGCTTCCTCACCCCTCAGGCCGTTTCGGATACGCTAGGAGCACTCAACGAAGGGCTGGTATCAAACATTTAATTCCTAACGAAATATCATCATGGTGGGTTGTTGTGCTGTTGACGGCTGTCCGTCAACTAAATGGGACAAGATTAAAAGCTTTATTTAATTTCCTAATGATAAAATAACGTAAGATTAGAAACTTTTCAATAACGTTGCTTTATAATATTACAAGCTTTGCTTAGTTTGGGGTCAGATGGTGTTGTGTGTGAATTGTCTACCAATATATATTTATTTATAATAACGAAGTCGTTTTTAACTCAAAGTTCGTAACTCACACAGCCAGTAACTTATGTGCCCAAGCACGGATTGATAATGTCTGGAGGAATAATTGTAGTGACAGAATAAATTTCCTTCATGGATAAGTGTAAAATAAAATGCGAATGTGTACCTACTAACAGAAATAGATATCTAGGTATCTGATCTAAGGTTTCGTTTCATTTTACGCAGCAATACAAACACCCTCAGATTTCTGAAACAATTTAGAAATCTGCGCAAACACCCCCCATTTAATTAGAATAGTAGGTATAATTTGGCTCCATTCTATTTATGTAACTCAACATTATAGCAAGTTTATAGACTACGTCACCAGGTGAACTCAAGGGGCACAACTATTCAATAAAACAATTCAGTAGCCCTAGCGCTAACGCACACATTCACGCGTGTGTACGAACGACATCTGCGTAGTTGTGTGAAGAGTAGGCAACTCCACAGCGGCGCTTGTATGGAGTTTTAGTGGAGTGTCCGGGGTGTGCTTTAAATTAAAAAAATTATTTTAGCTTCCATTCGGTAATGTCACCGTAATTTCGCCAATGTCCAAGATTGCGTCTTTGAAAATAAACCTTTGCTAATCAAATTTGTTGCTAAATCTGAGTTGGTACGACCAATTTCCGACAGGTGGGGTAGCAGGTAGCTGAAGAGGTTTTTTTGTTTGAAAGCGATATTATCAGGAATGACTGAACCGATTTCAGTCATTCTTTCACCGTTGGATATGTACGAGATCCCGGTGAGTGCTATATAATGTACCACGGGCGAAGCCGGGGCGGACATCTAGTACTATATAATTTGAAATACAATTCTAGCAATAACCTAAATTGAAATAATGTTTACTACGAGTACATTGCCTAATTACTGTCGGATTAAGAGAGTCATAAGATGTTTCTGGTACAACCTTCTTCTGTTTCTGATGCCTCGGTACCAGGGAATCAGAATGCCTCTACCAACGAAACCAATCCTGCCACTACGAACAGATGACGACATAGTTATGAATGTTGCAGGCGAACAAGAACAGCGAGCTGGCCGGTGTGTTGATCAAGTTCGAGGAGCGAGTGAAGCAGCGGGACAAACGGCTCGAGGACGCGGCCGCCGGCGAGAGCGCGCTGCGCCGAGACCTCGAAAACAGGGACACGGTGAGACTGCACTGTTTTAATCTCAATAATCAGTCGGCTGAAGTCAATAAAACTGGTATAATTAGTAGGAAATATAGAAAGTCTTTAACCAGTGCGTGTTGCCAGTGTTGTCTTATAGAACTGAGATGTGGTCCTTCACTGTGGGCCTCATAACGAAGCTCAAAGTCACACAGCGAGCTATGGAGAGAGCTATGCTCGGAGTCTCTTTGCGCGACAGAATCCGTAATGAGGATATTCGCAAAAGAACGAAAGTGGCCGACATAGCTCAAAGAGTAAGCAAGCTGAAGTGGCAATGGGCAGGCCACATCGCTCGCAGAACTGACAACCGATGGGGAAGAAAGGTTCTCGAGTGCGACCACGAACCGGAAGACGCAGTGTTGGACGGCCTCCCACTAGATGGACAGATGACCTCACAAAGGTCGCTGGAAACCGCTGGTTGCAGGTTGCGCAGGACCGTTCGTTGTGGAAATCTAGGGAGGAGGCCTATGTTCAGCAGTGGACGTCTTGCGGCTGATGATGATGATAGAAATTTTGCCGCTTTTATTGACCTAAATGGCTCAGTACTCAGTAGTCGGTAGTTAGATTCATTAGGAAAATTGTAAGGCTGGTCTAGTCGGGAGAACGGCGCCTGCCGATCCGGAGACCCCGGGTTCAAACCCCACACGCACCACTGTCTTTACGAAATCATGTGCGTAATGCCGCCAACTTAAAACGGGGAAGGAAAACATTGTGAGGAAACCGACATGTACCTAGAACCTTTCGAAGTCATGTGCCATCCCCCAACCCGCACTGGGCCAGCGTGGTGGATTATGGCCTTGAACTTTCTTCTTGCGAGAGAAGGCCCGAGTCCCAGTAGTGGGAACATTTAGTGAGCTGTTTATGAGTGACGAATCAATCGGCTGACAACTGGGTAACCCCTTACAAATAAATCAGTCAGCCGACAATAGAACAGGACGTCAACTCTCTTTCTACTAAAAACGTAATTTCGAAATAAATTCGCGACTTTCCTAATCCGGCCCTTCTACCGCCCAACTAAATCAGCTTTCGTTTGCTATTGCGGTCTCTATCATTTCAAGCGGAAAGAAAAGAGAGAGAGAAATATCAAAGCTAAGACATTTTTCGTTCGGCGGTAGACCCCTGTACTTACTGTTCCCTGTACTTCGTTTCGTCCGATCGAACATTTAAACGGACGAAACGACGGATCGAAGTAGAAACGGAGGAGGAAAGTCGCGAGATTTTTCGAAATTATGCTTTTCGTAGAAAGAGAGAGTAGACGTCCAGGTATCCATCCTCTTATGTCTTTAACTTTTATAAATCACAATACAAACAACTTGGTTTTATATTACTATACTAGATGCCCGCCCCGGCTTCGCCCGTGGTATATTATATAGCACTCATCGGGATCCCGTACATATCCAACGGTGAAAGAATGACTGAAATCGGTTCACTCATTCCTGAGAATATCGATTTCAAACAAAAAACCTCTTCAGCAACCTGCTACGCCACCTGTCGGAAATTGGTCGTACCAACTCAGATTTAGAAAAAAAAATTAGCAAAGGTTTATATTCGAGGCACAGATTACTGAAATTCAATGACGCAATCTTTGACACATGCTGTCATGTGTCATGTCAAAGCACGAAACGTACGAAAACTCTCAAAAGGGGAATATTTTTTCCCGATTTTTGTTACATTATTGTTTCATGCTCCGCTTCAATTAATAGTAGAGTTATTTTCTATAGCCTAAAGCCTTCCTCGATAAATGGACTATCCAATAGAAAAATAATCTTTCAATTCGGACCAGTACTTCCCGAGATCCTAGCGTTCAAGCAAACAAACAAACAAACAAACAAACTCTTCAGCTTTATAATATTAGTATAGATTGAACTGTTTTCATCTACATCACAAACCGACGTCCGAATAGAGAATCCGGAGTCTCGCTTCTTTGTCTCGTACCATAGACAAATGCCGTGTTGCCAGTCGTATTCGACACAAAGTTACCACAGATATTGTCAGAAGCACGAATACTTTATCCTTTACTATAATATCTTTCAGACAATAAAACAATTGGAGAAGACGGTTCTGGAGCGTGAGAACCGTCTGTATCAGCTCACCACGCAGCTGGACGAGATGAAGCGGGTGCAGGAGATGGTCGCCAAGCTGATGACCAAGAGCGCGTCCAACGCGGCCAGCTAACCTACGCCTAGTGAGTATACTCCAGTTGATGATCAAGAGCGCGTCCAACGCGGCCAGCTAACCTACGCCTAGTGAGTATTCTCCAGCTGATTACCAAGAGAGCGTCCAACGCGGCCAGATAACCTACGCCTAGTGAGTATTCTCCAGCTGATTACCAAGAGAGCGTCCGACGCGGCCAGCTAACCTACGCCTAGTGAGTATTCTCCAGCTGATTACCAAGAGAGCGTCCAACGCGGCCAGATAACCTACGCCTAGTGAGTATTCTCCAGCTGATTACCAAGAGAGCGTCCAACGCGGCCAGATAACCTACGCCTAGTGAGTATTCTCCAGCTGATTACCAAGAGAGCGTCCAACGCGGCCAGCTAACCTACGCCTAGTGAGTATTCTCCAGCTGATTACCAAGAGAGCGTCCAACGCGGCCAGCTAACCTACGCCTGGTGAGTATTCTCCAGCTGATTACCAAGAGAGCGTCCAACGCGGCCAGATAACCTACGCCTAGTGAGTATTCTCCAGCTGATTACCAAGAGAGCGTCCAACGCGGCCAGCTAACCTACGCCTGGTGAGTATTCTCCAGCTGATTACCAAGAGAGCGTCCAACGCGGCCAGCTAACCTACGCCTGGTGAGTATTCTCCAGCTGATTACCAAGAGAGCGTCCAACGCGGCCAGATAACCTACGCCTAGTGAGTATTCTCCAGCTGATTACCAAGAGAGCGTCCAACGCGGCCAGATAACCTACGCCAGTGAGTATTCTCCAGCTGATTACCAAGAGAGCGTCCAACGCGGCCAGCTAACCTACGCCTGGTGAGTATTCTCCAGCTGATTACCAAGAGAGCGTCCAACGCGGCCAGATAACCTATGCCTAGTGAGTATTCTCCAGCTGATTACCAAGAGAGCGTCCAACGCGGCCAGATAACCTACGCCTAGTGAGTATTCTCCAGCTGATTACCAAGAGAGCGTCCAACGCGGCCAGCTAACCTACGCCTAGTGAGTATTCTCCAGCTGATTACCAAGAGAGCGTCCAACGCGGCCAGCTAACCTAAGCCTAGTGAGTATTCTCCAGCTGATGACTGAGAGCACGTCCAACGCGGCTAGCTAACCTACTGGAGTAACCTACTACCTAAAACATATATATATGGAGTGACGCGTAAAAACTGCCTGTGACCAGTGTTGCCAACATTATTTTTGCAGATGATCTTACCATTAAAAAAATATAACACCATTTGATCCCAAACTAAGCTAAGCTTGTAATATGGCGGCCAGATAGCTGATATACTACTTGTTTTATTTTTAAACTTACATAATTTTAATATTATTATAACAAAAAATATTCATGTCTAACGTAAAGTTAACATTAATTATGTGTTTATTTACATAAAATTTGCGAATTGTGTTCCTTCTGAATGAATAAATACGAATGAACTTCGTTCGTACCTCCCGTGACACCTTTTTTATTTACGTTTTTAAATTAGTAGATATTGAAAAGTTTTTTTTTCATTTTCAGGTAGCCAGAGAAGGCGAATAGACTTGAAAAACTGATCTGAAAAGACTCAATCGTGCTATTTTTGTATGAAATATTTTTCCTATCAACAATTATGATTATTATGTATTGAATATTTTTGTATGTTTCATACTGTTATATGAATGATGAAGATAATAATGAATACTGTACTAATAGATTATATAAAGTAATTGGACAAATGTATCTGTTTTTCATTTATGTATTTGTTGTAATGAGCAAAATAATTAAACATTGTGTGTTCCGATTTGAAGGGCAACGTTTCCAGAGATATAATATTTTGGATCTCTGGGTGACGAGCGCAGTGCACTGCTAGGTAATGATTTCGACTCTTCGTGTTCCAATAGCTGCGTGTCACTGTACTGTTATTTGGCATTGGCAGGCATGTTGCTTACTATCAGGGGCATATCCTGCTCGTCTCGTCAATCTAAGAAAAAAAACTATAAAAGAAATACCGTTCCTGGTGTATTATGGTATGTGGTCCCTGGGTCGAAGGGTAATGTTTTCAATTACAGTGCAAATAAATTCTATTTCCATAAGCAACGTGCGCAGTGCAGTGCTAGGAAGTGATTTTGATCAAATGCAAGTATTGCTCGTTCCGTCACACTAGGTATAGGTATATATAAATGATTGTTTGTCTGTATGTCCTTTTTAGAATCGTAAACTATTCATTTGATCATGTGAATCTAAAAAAATATTTTTTTCTAATATTTTAAAGATTCTGGACAGACGTCTGTCCACTCTCTTTCTGCGAAAAACGTAATTTCGAAATTAACTCGCGACTTTCCTACTCCGGTTCTACTTCGTTTCGTCCAATCGAACCACGGATATTCTGAATACCTTGTAGTATCACAAAAGTTTTCGAACAAATGTTTAGAAAAAATATCTTAAATGCGACTAATATCGATAACAAGAACAAAATTAAAATTTTTGACTAACCCTACCTCAGATTTGTAATCTGTACAACATTCTACTAGTCTAGCCCTTTCATTTGATACCCATATTAAGGGAGTTGTGAAAAAAGACGTGTGAATAAGTATTTCGCCATTTTGTGGAAACGACCTTCTTGGATTTGATTTTTTTATAGTGTATAGTATCCTACTAGTCAAGCCCTTTCATTTGATACCCATATTGAGATAGGTTGTGAACAAATATTTTGTCCGCCATTTTGTGGTGGCAGCCATCTTGAATCGATATTAAAGAAACATATCTAAGAACACCCGCACTAATATTAACTTTCAAATAAAAAAACCGCATCGAAATCGACCTATCCGTTTGAGCTCTACCGTGCCACAGACAGACACACACAGATACAGACAGACAGACAGACATCGACGTCAAACTTATAACACCCCTTTTTTGGTCGGGGGCTAAAAAGCTAGCTAACGAATAATTATACACCTAATTGCACATAAGTACATACTTATTATACAAAACAACACCCATATTCAACAAATATTAGTGTTCTTTGGCAGGTGTGAATAACTAGTCTACTTTTGACATCAACAGATTCAGCCCTGACCTATGCTCAGTCTGAAAGGAAAGACTTGCCCTTGACACCTACAAGTAAGACACGTAGCTAAACCGGCCCCTAGCGAAATCATTTGATGGGCCCATTTTCGTAGAAAAGAATTACAACATAAATATATTTATACATATTAGTTTGTGTGAGTAGGTAGATACTTTTGTATAGTTATTTTATTAGTAGGTCTGTATGGGGATCCAACCCATACAGAACAAAAAAGAAGGTGTACTTTGGTATCTACACACGCCATCTACAACTTATCTTCTTTCCTCATGCTAAGAAGCCTTAGCTTCAACCATAGAATAGATAACATCTCTCAACGCAAGTAACCAACAGCTCATCCATTTTTAGCCAAAGCGCCAAAAGAAGTATTTATCTTCAAAAAAGAACAAAACAATAAAAAGTAATGTTTTCGCGCCAAGCAAATTAAAAAAAAAGCAAGTACACCAAGGAGGTTCCGAGTCTGAGTTTTTAACACATAAAAAAAAAATGTATGATGCATTCGGCACCAAGGAGGTAGAAATAAATAGGCTGAATTATGTTTTGAATTCAAAACCTCAGTACACACGATGTTCTAAATTCAAATTTACTTTAACCTCTACAGGGTAACGACAACTTTTGCGCCTATTTTTCATCCCACCAGCTCGAAAACTTTTAAAAGTACTTTTGCTCCTCGATATCAGGGCGCAAAAGTCGTTTTTACCCTCTAGAGGTTAAAGTAAATTTGAATTTAGAACATCGTGTGTACTGAGGTTTTGAATTCAAAACATAATTCAGCCTATTTATTTCTACCTCCTACTCCCACTCTTGTATAACAAATAACTACCTATTGTTGGCCATTTTGTGGAGGCGGCCATCATGAATCGAGTTGCATCAAACATAGCTAAGAACCACCACAATGAAACTGGCTTTCAAATGAAAAAAACACATCGGAATCGGTCCGTCTGTCTGAGAGCTACTATGTTACAGACTAATATCGACGGCACACTTAACTATAACACCCCTCTTTTTGCGTCGGGGGTTAAAAGTTGTGAGAAATAATGGTAACACACTTTACAGACCTTATTCACGACCAAAACTATCATTTAATTACCTCGACGTTTCGGAGTCTTCTCGTGACCACGCAAGCACGCTCGGAAGGGGGGGGGGGAGGTCACAGGGGACGCACCCCTTCAAACTCGGTATAAGTTAAATTAAAAGTCCAAAAAAGAAAAGTGTAATAGTACTTACGTAGACTAATTTTTTAACACGGTAAAACAACAGGAACGGCAACAACGCGGTAAAATCGTGGGGCGCTACTAGTAGAGTCTTTTTTACTCGATTTACTGTACATATTTCTACTGGTGACCCCCCTCCAAAATTCGAGGCTGAGACTGCGCCTGTGATCACGGCGGTTGTAACGCTGCTGAAACGTCGAGGTTTTGATAATTATTCAAGTCCTGTAAAGTGTTTACATTATAAAATCGCGAAAGTTTAAAAAGTAGTGAACATAAAGTGGACTGGTTGTGCTACGTCTGAGTTAAAACATCTCGGGCCACCTCGGGCGAGGGTCTGTGACAATTTAGCACCACTGCAACATAGTTACGCTACTGCTACTGGTGTACGGTGTACCTACATATCAACGCTCACAGGTGGTGGAGGCCGCGCGCCCAGTACGACCATAGAGGCTTTATATAGGCTTGTCAGAACGCTGAAATGTATGGACAGCAAAATATTTTACATTCATTTGACTAGATTTTTTGTAAATTGTAAAATTTTGCGAAAATTTATTCACACAATGAGTAACACTTACCTACACGGTGGAACATGGATAGTTTATGTACTAAATATTGTTGGATATTCTTCACACAATAAAGTGCATAAATGCTTGAACCTGAAAAGAGATGCTCGAGCGTCCTCGAAAATACCCTGGAATCTCCGGGCGGCATTTATGTACTTTATGCTAATAAGGTATTTTTTTAAAGTTTATTTTCAAGTGCGTTAATAAAATCTCTGAAATCTCCGCTGCGCTCCGTTCTGTATCTGCGCTGACTCTAAGGAAATCTTCACATTGCCACGCACACGGAACAATATCTATTCTGTGGCCACGCATCACGCAGCGTCGTGCATGAATGCGTGTTCCATCGTTGTATGTATCTCCGTTTGTACCTATAGAAAACATGCACTGGCCAACACCGAAAATGCATCCACGCGCGTTCATACATACCTTCAAAAACCCGCACGATGATGCAGATCTGCACTACCGCAAGCACGCGCGTAGATGCATCGACATGTAATATGCAGTGTGGTGAGTGACAGTGCGTGGATTACCTAACTAGCTCGAAACTGACCGAAAAATTGCCGAGGAGAGCGATGACTGCTACATGCATCAAACTCGTGATCATCTGCTGGGTGGAGGACCCTAGACCACTCGCGGCACACTGTATTGTATTGTACTTTGTGTAGGTAATAGAGGTAATATGAAAAACCATAATTGATGAAAATTAATTTCAGGATTTATTTTGCTGTGTGTACTTCCCGTATTCTTTTCTGAAGCACCTGTCAAAGTTCAAGGCTAGTGACTGATATGGATGCTGTTTTCATTCCGCATACTGTTAGGGTGTCTGTTGACTCTTGCTCGATTGCTTTTTTTTTTTCAGTTACTCTTTGGTAAGTCTGCCACACATTTGTCTGTTATTCTGTCGCAAAGTACTAATGAGCAAACATTATTATGCTGGGGTTTGAAGGTCAATGATTCCAGAGAAATTACAACGCCAATAACAGGGACTAGGGCAGTGCAATTGTAGGGAGATATTTGCACTCTTCATGTATAGTACAAATAGCTGTGTTCTGCGAAAAAAATCTGTTCCTACCGAAAATGTTCTGCTGGTTTCGTCACTCTTTATTAGTAAGTAGGTTGCTAGGTAGTGATAGAAGTAAACTGTGTTTATTTGCACTCTTGTCTGGTTTGATAAAGTATCCGTAAAGTAGCATCATCATCAACAGCATAAATAGCCCGCTACTGGTGGGATACGAAGCTTTCTCTCGCAAAGTCCACCACACTGGCCCAGTTCGGCTTGGTAGATGAAGCATGACGTCGAAATATTCTACGTACATGTCGGTTTTCTCACGATGTTTTCCTTTATAGTTTTTAATTTAGCGGTATTATGTACATGACTGACACACACATACGCACATGACATACAGTGGTGTGCGTCGGATTTGTACCAGAGTGTACACGACCGAAGTAAGTACCTACCTACCACCCTTTTGTCATTTGTTCTATCGCCAAGTCAAACATCACTGTGTTGGGATTTGAACGGTAATATTTCCAAAGAAATTACAGGGCCAAGGGACAAATAATTGTATATCTCTGGTTGACGAGCGCAGTGCAGTTCTAGGAATTTGTACTCGTCATGTAGGAAAATAGGGTGGCAGACGTATGTTTTGGTTGTCCTCCGGTAGCCTGGGCCCTGCCCCGAACTTTATAACGTCATATTTTTATACTTTACTAGTAACAGCTCGCGGCTTCACCCGCGTAGTTCCTGATTCAGTTTTTTTACAGATTCCTTGTCCTACAATGACGTACCTACTTTAAAAAAATAATTAGGTTTACAATTTGGTGCCGTCGTTCAGAAACTAGGCCCCACACATATTTTGGTGTTTTTTATTGGTATAAAGCGCCGTAATTTGTAATTATATGTACTGCCATTTTACAATTTAGCGACGTTAAGTCATAATATAATTGTCCACCAATATTTATTATATTCAGTCAATGAGTATTTTTGTGTCCAATCACGGACACAAAAAATGTTTACGTTTGCGCAGGGAGTGGATGATTTCATACTGGCTCTATAAAAAAACAGTATTCATCTCTAGTTTGCATGTGACACAGGACACAAGTGTCCACGTTTGCGTCTTGCCTAAACCAACCTAACCTATCGTGAGTTTACAATTTCACGCGGTTTTATGATAAACGGACGCACCTATATTAAAATTATCGGTGACTTAATAGGTAGATACATTTACTCGTAGATAAGTAAAGTTTGCGCTCAATTAGAACTGTTGCAACCTACAAGGTCAGAGAGGCGAAGGTCAACAAGAATAGAGACGCCGGGTGCTCCCGAAATATACAGACTTGACCTCACGACGGTTTTACCGGCGACCTTTGAAACTAAGCTTTTGTGGGACTACATTTCTTAATAACCTGAAGGCACAACTCACAAAATGTTATAATAGAATATACTATTAGTAGAAACCCTGGAAAGTTTTACTTTCAAAAGTTACGACTGATCTAAAAGTTACGGCTGGTCTAGTCGGGAGGACGGTGACTGCCGATCCGGAGACCCCGGGTTCAAACTTCACCACTGTCTTTTCAAAGTAATGAGTGTAATGCCGCTAACTCAAAACGGCGACGGAAATCATCGTGAGGAGACCGAGATGTGGGTAAAACCTTTCGAAGTAGTGTGTCATCCACCAACCAGTACAGGGTGGTGGATTATGGCCTTGACCTTTTCCTGGCCAGAGATGGCCCGAGTCTCAGCAGTGGGTACATTTAGTGGGCTGCTTATACCTGTAAAGATTGAAGCCTGGAAATGTTTCAGGAGTTTTGAAAATTATATTTTAATAGATTTAGGTATGCTTGTTTAAAATTTCAACTTTGCCACTTCGTTTCTTTGCCGCTCACGCCAGTATATTGGAAAAATAGCGTCTGTTAGAAGTGTCAAATTGAACGCGGGATTAAAAAATACGACCTTCGGTTTATTATGCGCGAGTTTTAGCCGTCACGGCTATACGAGTAATAACGATATTTCTGTTATCAATTAACTGCTGGAAAGATGTTTGTTTTAGGAGCTCAAAGGCAAAACATATTCCATCAATATTTGGGAAGATCCTTTTGTTAAATTATTGAGTAGTAATTATACAATAACACTAGACTTTACATAAGCAATCTACTTTATATTCTCACTGCAGCTGGGCTTCGGAGAATTCTGGCCCAAGGAGAGAGCCATTGTCATAACTAACCATAATTTGTGGAGATAGGACTCTTCGAATAGTCTGCCTGGGGAAGTACTACTCCATTACTACATTCTATCGTCAAGCAGTAATGTGCAAACATCACTGTGTTCAGGTTTGAATGCCAATATTTCAGAGAAATTACTGGGGATACAGATAAATCTATCATACTTTTATTCATATACTAGCTGAACCCGCTACTTCGTTCGCGTAAGCAGATGTTACTGACTTATACATTAGTTGTAAGTATCGTACGTCAAAATATTTAGATAAGTAGTCATTGAAAAACCTAGTGAATTTGTTTTTCCATACAAAAAAATATTTAATTTTATCATCTTTATTTTTCTTTTTTTAAACAAAATTAAACATACTTAGTTAGGTTACCTATATAGGATACCTACTACATAAATAGTATCGAGCATAGCCGCAAGTGTTAAGTTTGTAGGATTTTTATAGGATACATTATGAGAAGTCTGAAGCTAATGTGCATGATCTGATACCTACTTATCTCTTTTTATCCGCGACTTCGCTCGCGTAAAATTTTGAATGAAGCCTCTGTGGAATCAAAATGATAAAAATTTTGAGTTTTAATGTTACTCAAACAAGTTGAACCCGTAAACCTAAGCCAAGTCTTAGTGAAATGTTAATCTATAAATTTAATTGTAACACAGAAAAAGAATCAAAGAACGAAAGAATCGAAATTCGGCATCAAAATCCTTTTG
The DNA here is from genome assembly GCA_017562165.1 of Ectropis grisescens. Lineage (NCBI taxonomy): Eukaryota > Metazoa > Arthropoda > Insecta > Lepidoptera > Geometridae > Ectropis > Ectropis grisescens. The sequence continues at coordinate 13,388,751 of CM029786.1, forward strand.
GCAGCAAAAAAACTGATTAGTAAAATTTAGAATACCGGTAACGCCACCTAGTGATGAAAGAAAAAATACATGCCACAACAGCAAAACATCGATTTAAATGGCCTTTTTAATATAATGTTGCTTGTAATTTTGATTGTGAACGCAAAGCACCTGTATTATCTACGCCAAAACGGGTGTATTTATTTTTAATTTTGGCTTTTACCTTATCATCACATCAGCATGAACAACCTTTATAATGGGGTCGAATTCGATATTTAAAGCAACTTAGTTAGCGAATTAGTTAACTCTTGTATTCCATAGAAACTGTGTATTTTCCCGAGACAATAAGTAGCCTGTAGGTAAGTTATTTCAAACTATAAACTATCCGCTTCGCAAACAACTCAATCCAAGTTTCTTACGAAAATATATACTTATTAGCCCATGTGAAACTTTAGGCTATAAACTATCTGTGTTTCGTATGTCAGTCAAACCAGTTCGTTGTGCCGTTTTGACGTGATAGTTAATATTTGTTTCCTTAGGGCCCATGCTTCTTTTCGGGTTGATAGGTAGTCCATATATGTGGTATTTCAGACTATAAGTTATCTCTGTTTCAATTTTCTACAAAATTTGCTTAGTCTTTCCGACGTCACAGTAACCTATAAGTAACCGATTTGCTATTTCTGAGTACAAACTACGTGTGTTTCGAATTCCTTCCAAATATGTTCAGCCGTTCCAACGTTGTCCTGTAACTGTAAATATTATGAATGTCAATGTTTGGATGTTTGTTACTTAATCATGGCGGAACGTATCAAGTGATCGGGCTGAAATTTGAAATACAATTAGATTATAGTCTGGAAGAACACATAGGCTAAACATTGCCTATGCATAGTACCATTTGTGTTACTTAAAGCTAAGCCAAGAATGTGTTTCAAATTTTAACTCGATACATTCAGCCGTTCTAACGTGATTGAGCAGCAAAAATTTAAACATTGACATATTTTTATAATATTAGGAAAGGATAGGATTTTACTAAATTTTAGAAAAAAATAAAACCGGTCAATTGCAAGTGACTCGCGCGCGAAGGGTTCCGATACAATAAAAGCCGTTTATTTGCTAATGGCGCGCGAGTCCCATGGCTCCCTTAATAATTTATTTTATTTTAATTAATTACATTTAAAGATAACATAAAAATAAATATTATGTGAATAGTTAAAGCGTCTAAGTACCTGTGACAGGTACGTTATTAGTATCGAGCAAGAAACGGTAAAAAAAATCAAATTTGTTGTATGGAAATAAGCCCCTCTTAAATATTTATTTTAGTTTTAGTATTTTTTGTTAAAGCGGCAATAGAAATACATCGTCTGTGAAAATGTCTACTGTCTAGCTATCACCGTTCTTGAGATACAGCCTGGTGACAGACGGACAGACGGACGGACAGCGAAGTCTCAGTAATAGGGTCCTGTTTTTACCCTTTGGGTACAATCTCGGTGTCTTCAAATCGAGAGTGAATCGGTTTTTTCTAGGTAAGCACGCTCCATCGTAGATCTCATCATCGCTTAACATCAGGCGAGATGGTGGTCAAGTGCGAACCTATTATAGTTAAAAAAAAAAAAAAAAACTGAGCCCTAACAACGGTCTGCTTCGGCTGCAACGTTTAAATTTTAAACAGTATTTGGATTGAAATAATACGTTTTCTAATAAGTTACGGCTGGTCTAATAAGTTACAGCTGACCTAGTCGAGAGGACGCCGACTGTCAATCTGGAGACCCAGGGTGCAAAACCACGCGCACCACTATCTTTTCAGACTCATGTTCGTAATGCTGGTAATTAAAACGGCGAATGAAAACATCGTAAGGAAACCGAAATGTACCTAGAATCTAAGTTCTAAGTCATGTTTCATCCACCAACTGACACTAGGCTAGCATGGTAGATTATAGCCTTGACTATCTCCTTGCGAGAGAAGACCCCGACGTCCAGCAGTGGGAACATTTAATGGGTTGTTTATGCTGCTACTTATTATGCTAATATGTTTTCTCCTAAAGAACAAACATCTACTTCAATGCCCGGTAATTTAATTCTGTCATTCGACTAAATTTTATAAGAAGCTATGACTATGTCGTACAGATAAATCTAAGCTGATTTTAGTTTTTTGTTGATATTTGTAAAACGACCTCCCTTTTTTCGATTTATTAGATCACCTCTGAAGTATTTTCTACCAAACAAAAAGGAATTATCACAATCTATACACAATTAGCGGAGTTATCGCGTAAAATAAAACCAAATAAAAAAATACGCAACCCGATTGAGAACATCCTCCTTGTTTGAAGTCGGTTATAGCTGAATGATGTTTGTTTTTCCACACAAAAATATATTTTTAATAATTGTTTTTTCATTCAAGTCGACGCGCGACGCAACTTGATCACGTGGTCACGTTCTAGAATCTAGAATCTAGATATTCTGTGGATCGTCTGTGATACGCAGAATACTTAGAAGTTAGTATGTACCGAACGCGCCGCGTGTGGGGTTATAGGCGATTCGCCACAAAGTAAATTCGTCACAATTTGTATACTCCATACATTCAAAGTAAACTCGCCACAAGTTATAAAAAAACAAATGAACAATGTCACAGGTGAATAAAGTTGTTGTAAATTCGTCACAGATTTTTGTTTTATGTCATTTTTGCATAAAGTAGGGTTAGCAAGTAATATTTAGGGTTATAGGCATTTCGCCACAATTTATTGGGTTAGGTAAGTACTCGAAATGATACAAAGATTTTAAACTATGACAACAAATAACTATGGCTCATCCCATGACAAACGCTATAATCTTTGTAGTTAAATACTAGGAAAACCTGTCTTTAGGACATTTATCATATAAATTTCAAAGACGATAATTATTGTATGTGGTGTCCATTTCGGTAAATTTTACATCTGTTACATAAACAGTTGTTTTTTCACTAGTGTAGGTACCGCGGAATAGCGAAATACTTGACTGCTATCTCCCCTGATGCTAAGCAATGATGTGGTCTACGCTATACCATCCCCAGAAATACAAATACAGCTGATAAAAACTGAACAAAAACTTGAAAATATGCCTTCCAAAACAAACGTTTGTAGATTTGATACCTTTTTTGTAGTGGTAGGAATCTCTTTGCAGAATCCTCCTGGGATTCACTGCCGATACCTTTGCTGTAATGGGCAAACATGTTTTTTAACATCAGTAACATGTCCTTCTAATCTCGTCACTCTATACTATAAAAAACCTATGACTTCATGACCTCCTCAAAAAATTGATTTTATTTTTCTCGAATTATAACATCTTCGCATCTTGTAAAATACCGTTTAGACGCTTACTACAACAAACATTACATGGTAACTCTACTTTATGCAATAAATCAATAGTTTAAAAACTAAAGAAACACGCTTATACAAAAGATCCAACTAAAAGTTTTCTTGCTTTTCTAAAAACTTTGTGTAGTAAACAAAGTTCTTAATACTTATGATCTTGGTAAGGTGATCGTGGTGAGGTGATCGATAAGAATGGTTGGTGGGACAAACTCTACAAACCATTGCATTCTCATCGGTCCTTGATAAGAATGCAAAGTTTCAAACTAATCGTGTTGTTTAGAAATTGGTGAAAATCACATTCAAAGATTCCGTTAAATAGATACATTGATTCATAGATTCATACATACCAAGTTAATAAAATCGTGTTAAATATTATGTGAAATGAGAGATTACTTAAAAAGGCTAGGTACTAAAAATATCTGCCTGAGTAGACTTTTCCAGATAGTTATAATTTTGGTATCTTCAAATCGAGTTGAATCAGTTTCTACTAGGTAAGCTTAATCGAAAACCGCATCGTCGTCAAGGCGGTCAAGTGTAAACCTATGAAAGTAAAAAATAAAATCTGATTTTTACTGTGTATGTTGTATATTATGTTGTCTGTTTATATTCCTTTAATTTTGTGCCTCTTAGTTTTAAGCTTAAGGAAAATAATTATATATAAAATACTACACATTTATTCCTTTCTGCTGTCTATACATAAAAAACACTGTGGCGAATTTACAATTGATAAATGAGGATTTATCAAAAAAATAGAATTGTGGCGAATTTACACACATTTGTTTTTGTGGCGAATTAACTTTGTGGCGAATCGCCTATAACCCCGCGTGTGTTGTTATTTTTTAATTTCCGAACCACCAGACCGACAATGTGCAAATTTTGACGGGACAATATAAAAAATGTGTTCTTTCTAACAAAAAACAATTAATGAAATTAAACAATGCAAACATGAGTTACAACCAAATACACATTCTGACTTTCACCCCCTCCCGCAAGAAAACCGATCAGAATTTGGGGATCAAAAGTAGCCTATAGCAATCTCCTTAGTATAAACTAAAGTCACGCCAAGTTTCAGCTGAATTGAATCAGTAGTTTCGGCGTGATGCGTGATCCGTATACAGAAAGACATACAGACATGAAAGAAGTGACTATGGAGTGCTCCAAAAAATGTTCACTGTACAGAAACAAAATCTTCGATGTACAGAATTCGACCCGTTACAGTTTTATTGTAAGTAGGTATAGATGAAACTATGTTTTTACAAAATTGTGTTGTTGTGTCAGAGGTTAGAGAAACGTTCGCTAGTTTCCACCACAGTTTGGTATATAGACATTTCTTGTTAAACATAATTATGTGCGCAATAAGTATACAGATAAGTGTTACCTTTTCGTATCATCTCACACATTCACAGCAAATGATCACGACAAATGTCTTCGGAAAATGTTATTTTTTTCTTATTTTTATTGTAGAGTGACGAGACGAGCAGGACATACCTGCCACATAACAGCACAGTGACACGCAGTTATTGGATCATGAAGAGTTCAAATCATTACCTAGCACTGCACTGCGCCCGTGTCCCAGAGATCTAAGATATTATATCTCTAAGACCTGTAATTTCACTGGAAACATTTCCCTTCAAACTGGAACACAGTGATGTTTACACATTCCTGCTTGGCGGTAGAATAACTGGCAAAGGTGTGGTACTTCCCCAGGCGGACTCGGCCAAGAGTCATATCCCTACAAAACTGGGGTTTCTTGGAACACGTATTTTTCGGTATTCTGTTAAAACCAGTGGTGCTGAGAAATTCTTACACATTATGCACTTGGAAAAATACCTACTCAAGAGTGTAGTTAGCAGTCAGACCTATGAACTCACATGATAGTGAAATTGGCCGTTCAGAGCAATAGGATATCCAGCTTTGTGTAAGGATAAATAAAAACACATAATTCAAGATAGTAACCTATTTATTGATTCCATAATACTTTTTTTAAGATCTCGATGAGCGAATGAGATACAGTACAGTTATTAACAAGTTTTAATTAAACTTTAAAAACTAACGTGGTTGGAACACATTTATAATTATTTAATTGGTTGCCTACTCACATGTTTATGACATGTTTGGTCCAGCTCGACTTAAGTTTTAATGCCTAACAGTACTCGGTCCGCACGTGCACGTTAAAAATGCCGCCGAATACGGCCGTAATGTGGCCGTACTTAAGTTTGGCTGGACCGAACATATTATTCATCTTTTAAAAATACCGCCGATTCCAGAAGTAACTTAAGTGAGGCTGGACGAACATATCAGCGCATCCTTTAAAAATACTGCCGATTGCAGCCGTAACTTAAGTGGGTCTGGATCGACCATGCCATTAGTGAGTAACCAGTCAATTAATTTAAACATTTTAAATTAGTAAATAAATAAAATTTGCAGCAGTTTTTAAGAGATATTCAACTAGCCAACATTGTCTTAACCTATCACGGTAGTTTGTAACACTAGTACTGTTAATTGAGGGATACTAACATTTGTTTTATGGTGGGGAGGTCCCCAGTTTTTCGTTTTTTTTTATCGTTGGTGGTAATAATACACTGACAGCCATCTCGCCTCATATACGAAACAACCAGAAGTTTATAGTAACCAGTAGTACATATAGTTCTTAAACTTCTTCTATATATATATAAATGTATAAATATAGAAGAAGTTTCAAGAGTGAAGCGAATATACTCGTACGTACAATTGTACATAGGTACATAAATGCCATCGTCTTCAGATTATAATCTAAAGGTAGCGGTTCGCGCGGAGACCGCGACACAAGACCGAGACAGGAGACCGCGACAGGCACTTGACATTATGGAATTTTATGAGCTCCAGTTCGCGCCGAGACCGCGACAGGAGACCGAGATACACGTGTCGTGGTCTCGGCACGAACTGGCGCCCACCCAATAAAATTCCATGCCTGTCGCGGTCTCAGCGCGAACTTGTACACGCGTGAGAGAATTTTGAAACCGTCGCCCAACAGTACAATAGTTGGGATATACCACATATTTAAGTGGTACCTCATCATTAAGTGTCACCTACTAGACGTTTTTAACAGACCTATGGCGGATGACCAAGTCGTACTACCAAGTAGTTGTAGAGTAGTAATATTGCTAACATTTTACAGTAAGTAACTGCAAAATTAAAGCAAAGCGGAAACCATACAAGCATTCCAAGCGTACCACGTAGTGTAGGTACGAAATGACGACCAACTCTTCATTTATTTAGCGAATAGAAACGGCTCTCGTATTTTGTTTTTCCATAACAGCGAGTGAACACCGAACTTCGGTAGTCCGTCACGTTGCCCGATAATTGTCAATCAGAACTGCGGATTGATAGATTTAGACAAACATATCTATGCAAAGGTAGGTCAGCGTTTCAGTTACGTTTTTTTTTACTTGGGATGTGAAATTCTTGATGGCAAAGTTGACTATAATAACATCGAATACGTTGTATGTATCATGAGAGCTATTATGTAAAATCATTTTTTTTATTAGCCGCTCCACGGATTGAGTCCATGACCTTTGTCTTTTCAGTTCTTTTTTTACATTAATGTATGGAATATACAATTTTAAACTAGCGTCTAGTTCCTTGGCTAGTTTCTTAATGTCACCTTTCTTGTGTATAAGTGTTGTGCCAGGCATTCGGTACTTGGGTTTCCATGGTACCTACATCTGGTAAACAGCTGTGTGTAAACAGGGTGGCTAGTGTTGCCAACACAAATGATTATTGGTTCTAAGCATTTCAGGTAAGGTCTCGTTTTCCCCTGGTGCATGTAGATTCCTCAGTTGACAGATAGATACCTAACAAGTTCTGTATCGTCCATGACAACAATAACAACAGAAGTCTGGCTATTGTTATAATACAGAGTTAGACATCGACATAAACCATTAGATGTGCCCTGATCACCTTGAAATTGGTAACAAACTTCATCTATGTGATTTTTTTTTTATAAGCCTTTATTGCCAAACTAAACAAATTTGAAACTTAACCTAATTACAATCTATCACATCGGAATTGTCGGGTTTAGTGATCGGCGTATCTTGCGACACATAGGCCTCTTCCAGCTTTTTCCATGTTGTTTTGTTGTTAGCCTTTCTAATCCAAAATGCTCCACCAGTTTTTCTAATGTCGTCCATCCATCTTTTTATTTGTCTTCCTCTTCTTCTTTTACCCTCTCGAGGTTGCCACTCCGTAATGATCTTTGTCCATTTCATTTTACTGTCCCTTGTTATATGTCCTATCCATTGCCATTTCAATTTTCGTATTTTCAACAGCACATCTTCAACTTTTGTTGAAGCTCTAATATCTTCAGCTCTTTTACGGTCTTTTAACGTGATCCCTAACATACTTCTTTCCACTCCTCTTTGGCATGTTCTCAGTTTTCGAACACTTTTTTGAGTCAATGCCCAAGTTTGACATCCATATGCAATATGAGTAGGGGCTTACACACCACTAATCTACTAGCTAGAATCGCTAGCGGCGAGGTATGCTGTGGTTCTACTTATTTTTGTTGTTGACAACGAATAAGTGATAGGTAAAAACGTTTGACGTTCACCGCTTCCTACAACCGACTAAAACAAAAAGAGCGAGCTCACTCTTCCCAACGACGACATAATTCCGTGGTTTATATCGATGGAGTTAGACCACCTTCTAGTACAGGTTAGCCGTAAAGGTTGTCCTTAACACTTTAGTGAACAACCAATCGAAAAATATACCAAGAAGCTCGTATGGAACGATTGATTAGTTTGGCAATAATTGCAATATCTCGAACATCGTCGTAAAGCAGTTACCTCATCGGCCCTATATCGGATACATTTCGGAGAGTGTGCATGTGCATGATCTTCATAGTCTACCAGCGACCCCTTTTCCTATCGAGTATTCAGAGACTCGAAAAAGAGGCAGTGGTAAAAAGTTTGGTGCTTTAAAAAATCGAACAAAGATTTTTTTAGAGGATAGAAAATGTCTTGAAATCGAGAGTGAATAAGTTTCTTCTAGATAAGCATTCTACATCTTAGAATACATCGCTGCTTTACATCACGTGAGATGGAGGTCAAACGCATTCTTTGTTTAACATAAAATCATGCAGAGATTGCAAAAAATATTTTATCACATAATTTATATATTCCCGCTCTATGTCTATACCTGACGGACTAATTAGAATGGTATATGTTTGATCCAGGCGTCATTTCCATTATTACCTACTTATTACACGGTTTTTTTAATTTAGCAATTAACAAATACTCTGTTTACAAACAATATAACAACACGCAGAACATCGATAAGGCATAAATCACAATCTGTGCGTTTTATCATCATATGTTTATGTATTTTAATATTCTTGTTGTTTTCTCAAAGAAAACCTCGCGAGCGGTCAACAAATGACATAAGTGTTATGATTATGACATATGAATATTAGCATGTGTTGCCGACTCGTTTGAGTACATTTTGGCACTTAGGTTTACATTTTATTGAAAGTTGAGCTATTCGCATTTGATTTGGGAAAATTTGAAATTTTTAAAGAAAAAACTTGGTTTCTGTGTTAGACGGCGCCATAAATGTAAATTGCAGATATACGTCAAGTGTCAAGTAGGTATAATGTTGAAAAATGTTGTGAAAAGCGATGTTGGGAGGTGTTTTTAGATTGACAGATATGAATGTCAAATGGGTGAAAAAATATGTCAAATTATTAACATTGACATATCCTTACCAAACTTCTCTAAGAAAACATTGACGCTATGCTTTTTTTTGCATTCATCTGACGTTCTGATTAAAACCTCAGTATACGTATCATTTTTCAACACAAAAATTGATTCAGCGCTATCCATGGTTCATAATAGACGCATGACCGCTTAACGTCAACGCTGACTGTCAAGCGTATAACTATCAAAGTTAAAAAAAAACTACTGTCAACTATTGAAACTTTTTTAAAGCCATAACAAGCTTTTGTTTATTATAGATCACTCGTTAATCTCAAAGATTATATAAATATATTTATTTAATTCTAGATACATGCGTTGAATTTCAATAACCGAAGCTCATAAATACTGACAAAAAAGAACGCAAAATTCTGTACAAAAACGTTCGTTATGAAGTTACAAGAAAAGCATAATATTCTAGCTATTAATACCTACTTCTGTTGCAACATTGAATGTGTTAAAGTAGTAAAACTGTAAATCTCAAAGATTTTAATGTATATCTTTAATACCTGTGCATTGGAAGAGTGCTTATGATTAGCTTTATTCATAATAATATAATAACTATTTTGAATCGAACTATTTTTATGAATTTCAAATGCTATCCCAACTTTATAGCTCTAACTAGAACTTACGAAATTTATTTTTTTTACTATTTATTAAGTTAAAATTTTAGTAAAATATTTCAACAACGCTATTGGTCTTTAAATTATTTATAATGACTATTTATGAAATGACTAGGAAGAACAGTCGAAAGTTTAATAATGTGAATGAGCAATTTTATTTTAATACTGATTTTATCAATAATCACGAACTAGCTATACTAATATGAATTTCATACTAGATTGTACTTAGATTTAGGATTTATTGTGTCAAATTGCAAAACGAATTTTGCAATTTTAATTTTTTCCCCTCTTAATCGTAATGGGTTGAATATTTTTTTAAGTTATTCACCCACAACTTAAGCCACTAGTAATGAAGCATATGTATTTAAACAAAAACTACAGTTTGATAAAACAATGGATTTTGAGGACAAAATTTTACCGACTTTCGAAAAAATGTTTCTTATTAAATTTACTAATTACCAATTACTAAAAATATACCACTAAAGTTACATGTTGTTCAAAAACTCCAGCACTCATATAACATAGAACACATTATGCTTTACAAAACAACAAAACACGAATCAAATATTATACAGATCTAATTAAGGCTTTGAAATTCTTATTTTATACCATCATCGTCCACCAACCATAGGCGCATCACCATGCCTAACACTTATTATTACTATTTACAGAAAATTTATTAACTATAATTAATTAATTTAAAACTAGATTGAAATGAATAGAATTTACCCTAAACTGTACAATTATTTGTCATTTAGAAGTTACACTTTACCGTTTTATATAAAAAATATTTATAATAATAATACATTATAAATCAAAGACAATATTATGTTTATAAATATCGTGTCATTGACGAATGTCTCATGCGCTTCGTTGAATTTGTTTTAGATACATAGTTGAAAAGAGAACTTTAACTTCACAATCATAAAAGTAGTATACAGGATAACTTAATAAGTACCTAAGCTGAATAATATGTTTTACTAAGACGAAGTAGAGGCGAAGGTCTCACCGTTATCTTGAAAACACTCTTACTATGGGATAAAAACGAAACTAGTAAACCCCTTTCATTTGATACTCATATTGAGAGAGTTGTGTAAAAATATGCAATCCGCCATTTTGTAGTGGCAGCCATCTTAGACCAATGTTCATCAAAAAAGGTAAAAACACTATCGACGACTACATCAGTGTTAGAATGGACAGTTAAGATATTGTTGGGGTAAATCTACAACGTTGTATAAATATGATCCCATAGTAAATGTGATTCCTAATGGCAAATCCGCACTCTCCACGAGGCGACACGAGGGAACGCGAAGCCGAGAGTGTGGACGGCTCGTTCGCCTCGCCTCGTCATCCCTCGCCTCGCCTCGAGTTCGGTCCGTTTTGCGTCGATTTTTCGGACGCGAATGAAAGGACACGAAGGGCGACCACAAGAGTGAGGCAGTGTAGATAGTACTCCTGCCGCCTCCACTCGCCAAGCCTCGTGCGAGAGCCTTCAGGAGGCCGCCTCGCGAGAGTGTGGATGGGCCGTAACAGTGAGAGCAAGTAAGCTTATCACTTTCGATATCTCCGTTTGGTGTAATCTAATGTGTTGACATTGTACTACTTTCAATTAAAATCAATATAGTGAGTATGTATTCGTGATAAAGTAAGTCATCTACCATAGAGTAAGAAAACGATTTACTAAAAAGAATATCATATTATAACTCTCTTATTCTATTTTAAAATCTCTCAAAGATTTCGTTCTAACGCTATAAATTTTAATTATTACTGCCTAGTCATGATTCTCTATTAGCTAAGATCACAAACCCATTGACTAGAACTAGGTTTCAATTCCTTAATCCATCGCTATTCGAAGGTTTATTTAATTGTTCAATTTTTATTATTAAAATTATGTAACTTATTTATCTACTAATTAATTATTATTAATGAACTTGGTGTTGGTGCACAGTAATCTGTACAAAATTTTCATTTATTGTTTAGAAATGCCTTATTATGCAAGAATCTGGGCCTTTTGCATATAACGAACATACTCGTTAAATATCAGGAGAATAGTACTTTACGATATACTATGAGAACATAATCTTACTTGCACAGATGTGCTATCACTTTGCATATTTTGCAAACCACATTATAGAAAACGCATTTTGCAAACTGCTTTTTACGAACTGCATTTTGTAAACTACCTTTTGTAAAATTGCATTTTGAGAACTCCATTTAGTGAACTGCATTTTGCAAACTGCAGCTGGTGAACTGCATCATGTGAATCTTATTATGCGGTCTACATTTTGCGAAATGAATTATGTGGACTATCATGGGAACTGCATCGCGCTGTTAGTTTATTTGCTCAGTCAGTGCTCATATTTAATGGTATTAAGGGACTTAACATCAGGCACTGGATATTCGTTAGTACTTTAAACGTTGTTGTCTCAGAACAGAATATTACTCAGTGCTTCAACAATATATTTTCATACTCGGCACTACACTGAACTCGTTATAACAACAAAAAAATACATATAATATGGCAAATGACTTCAGTCCTTAATTTGCCACGCATACAAACACTCGCAAAGGTCCCAGATGGCTTAACAAAACAGAACAACAATATCAGTTAAGCGAATATTTTACATGCAGATAGAAGTTGAAAACAAGTGTAATTTCTACGGGTAATATTAAAACATTGTCGCAGGTGCACAGGAAAATAGAAAGGACGCAAAAGTTGTTGAGTTTTATCGAACTTTTCGCAACATTCCACACGTTTTACGATTCCAAATTCAAGCACCTATAGACCTATACGTCCTAATCCTGATATGAAATATCGACAAATGACATTGCCCGCTTGTGGGTTAGCGGATGTTTTATGTTCCAAAGGATTTCTTTTATGGCATATATTGGTTTCTTCACGATATCTCTTTTACCGTAAAAGCCAAACTTTAACATATGCACCCTGAAAATACTCAAATGTGCAGCCTGTTCGAAACAATGATCTCGCGAATAAACCGAACAATCGCCTTTACCCACAACAGCTTTTTATTATCATTTATGACGTCAAACAACTAATAACATAAACTATTATCCATTTTGACGTCATTTAACGTTACCTGATACGATCGCGTTTATACTAAAGAGTTTACATATATTACGTATAGATCATGTATAGAGTTAGATTTTCCGCACGGTTCCTTTGTGTCAATCGTAAGTAGATGACGTGCATATTTTTTATGGCAACAGAGTAATGTGCCGCAATAAAAGTATGACACTTCCACAAGAGCGACAATTTTCCAACTTCTTTGATGCTACCCGTGCTTTCGGTGTAAAGCGTTTGTGCCAACTCTATACGTAGTATATATAAACTCTTTGGTTTATACCGTTTCATTTAGACTTTAAATGCGTTGTACGCTTTGCCGCTACTATTCTTCACTTTAATATTGATGCAAGACCATAAACAACTTTATCAATTTAATCCAATGACCATCGCTTCGCTAGGAAATACATTTTTTAAAGTTCTTATAGCCCTTTGACAGTTTTACACTTATTTACTTTTTCAAACTTAAGGTTTAAACTTTAAAATTACATTTTCTAAAATGAAAGAAAGCATAAAGTGATTTTGTATGTATTACTTACGACCATGTCTTGCAAAATAGTGGTCATTTACACTGTGGTGTTTGCATCTACAACAAAAAAAAATACATTGTCTCGTGTACTCTAATGGAGGGGTTAGCCGGTAGCCATCAACCGTCAACCGATCATTCTGACGTTAGACACGGTTCTTAATAGATGACCTGCGACTGCGTTTGAAGCTGCGTGTTACCTTTTCAGTGTAGACCAACGCAGTGAATGATGATCTTTATTGTGATACCAAACATTAGATAAACAAACGTAATAACGTTATCTAATTAACATGTTGAGCCCAATAAAGAAAATGAGCCTATTTGAAAAAATTGTTTTACTTAGAAGTATTTTTTTTTATTTAATTGATAATTACACTTTGAACAAATTGTTACCAATTCATTACATTAATTTCAAAATGTGTCAATAAATCATTTCAAACATCTAAATTTGAAGTATTTAATTTTGTTCAGTGTTCTTAACAACCTGTGATCGTAAGTAACGTTTAGAAATTAAACTTGCTCTGTTGAAAGCATTATACAACAACCTAAAATCGCGATCAAATTTACACAACATTAACGCAACCGTAACATTCTTCGTACAATAACCAGATATTAGAATAAACTTCCCACATTATTATTTTTGAGAGACAAAATATAGAGCTTTTCAAGGTCAAAGTGAGTATTTTAGCTTAGCGAACATAACCCTGGCCTTCACGGCTTCTTATTATAAGGGGTGCTGGTTGTCAAAAGTAGAGCTTTGTACGAAAAAATGCTTAAATAGATCGCGATTAAAGCCGTATTTCAAACATTTACTCGAGGCTAGTTAAAATTTTACGACGTTTGTGTCGTACAGCAAGTCAAATATAGAAATATGGCGGTCTGTATAGTGCCTTCAAAATGAGTTCACATCGCGAAAATTGTAAAATTAAATAATGCAATAATAGTTTATGTTAGCATACATAGATTCGATTAAAATCACAAGACTTCTATCACTGTTAGACGTTGCGTCAATCACTCAAATGATTACGCAATAGACGAGGAATCTCTAAAAGTTTTATCAAAACCAATCCATCGTGTATGGCAGTATAACGATGTAGATATGAATCACTTGTACTAAAGGTTCAGCTAATGCCTCTCGGAACAGAGTCATTTACTACCTGGAACAAAGACATTTTACAAAGTAGAAGATGATTAGACACACTGTTAGGTTATGTTCACTGCGTATTCAGTGAATTTACAGCCAGATTACAATATAGCAAATGAAAAGATAAACTGTTAGCTTGCATTAACGTTCACTAAGTATTTAGTGAATTAAGAGACAGTTTATAAGATAGCAGATGATAACACGGAACTGAGATGCTAGCTAGCATTGACGTAGTATTTAATGAATCCAGTGTCACTTTACAAAATAGCAGAAAAAGACAAATCGTTAGTTTTTATTCACGTACGTGGGAAATAAATTCACAGTTATACATTTCAGATGAAAAGACAAACTGTGGGCTAAGTTGTTTACTAAGTCTTCTACCTGACAAACCAAACCTAATCAGGCAGTTAGGTTAGATTTGTTGCAAGGTTTGCGAAAGTATTCTATTTTATCTGATTACTAAACATCTTTAGTAAGAAGACGCATTAAACAAGAATATTTGACATCTACCTTGATTTCGTTATATCTCTAGGGATTTCACCCTAACCCCTGATATCTTCATTTCCCTGTGAACATATTTATAATGTAAGTTAATTACCAGCCGCAGAGCTCCTCGTCTCGCCACGTGTCTCAGTCGAGGTTCCCTCCGTTCCGCAGCCCCGCCTTGGTTTCGGGGGGAACTTGCTTGCGGAAGCACTCGTCCAGAAACGACGACATCGTCCGGTACATGTGCCGGCGGACGCCTGACAGCGAGTGGTCTTCGTCGGGATAGATCTAAATAAATAAAAGATGGTGAATGTTTTCGTGAACTATCTAGCCAGAACCAAATCAACCATGTACTATGGGAACCAGATAGCTAATTAGATCCTTTTAAAATATAAACGTAAAAGGTTGGATGATTGCATACTTTGCCTTATTAGGCACCTTAGGCCTTATTAGGTTACCTATTGGTAACGTCTGAATGGATCGGATTGAAATTCGGAACATACATAGATTATGGTCTGGAATATCACACAATTTACAAGAAAATAATGAGAACGGGAACTGCGCATGTAAAACCACGGGGCGCTGTCAGTAATGAGCTATGTACCAAGTTTCAACCCAGTCTGAACAACGTAAAGTCACAGAAGGTTGTACAAGCATATTGTAGCAAGAAAATCATAAGATTTTGAAGTTCTATGGCAACTATCTGATTCCCTGGTACTTTGCCTATCACAGCTATTTCCATACTACTGACCTGTTGTCTAAACATGCTCCCCTGGTCGGCCAGAGACTTGGCCAGTGCCATCGTCTGCTGTACGTGGACGTTGTCATCCGCAGTCCCGTGGACCAGGAGTAACATCTTGTCGTGAAGCGCCGCTGCTTGCTTCGTGACATCAGCGTCGGCGTAGCCTCGGTAGTTTCCGGTGGCGTTCGGAAAGCCCATGTAGCGTTCTGCGTAAGCTGACGCTGTTGAAAAAAGGCAATGATTAAACTCAAAAACATAGGGGTCGAATTGATAACCTCCTCCTTTTTTTGGAAGTCGGTTAAAAACAATTAGCAGTACCTAGAGTCTGATGCCAAATATAATATTAGTATAAATATATTACTAGTTCAGGTAGATCTTATAGGTAGGTAGCTAGGTTTAGGTTTTTGTTACTGATAAACGACTATAAAGAAACGTTTACATGCCGTAAAAGAAAGAGGCGTAGAAGAAACGAGACGCAATAAAGTTGTGGTATTTTTCTATGGAATTTTAAGACAAAAGTAGCTAGCAAAGTTTTAGTATTTTGCATGTTATGTTTAATTTTATTTTAGCAGCATTAAATATTAGCCTACGGTCTAGTGGTCCTGGTCTAGTGTACTAGTATGGTATACTGTCTAGTACGGTGGTATTGGTATAGTGGATGTCAACTGCCGATCCGAAGTTGGATCCGATCTGGTTGAATACCATCCGTTTTACTGTTCTTTTTTGAAGATATGTGCGTAATGCCGTTAAACCTAAAAAACGGTGAAAGAAATAAGAAGAAACCTGTTTGCCGTAGAAGATTCCACTTTTCAAATACAAGTGAAGTCTGCTAACCTCGCACCTTGATCAGCATAAGAGGCTATGGGCTAAGCCTATTTGATTAAGAAGAGACCCGGGCCCCATCAGTAGAGATACGAAACATTTTAAACTTACAATTTAATTTTATAAATAATTTTAATTTAAACAGTCCTTAGCCGGCAAGTCAGCTAGGCTACGTTAACTTACCTTTCAAGTGTTCAGACTTGAAATACCAAGTAGGGGTCTGAACTACCTTCGTTTGAATCAAACCCTCGCATTTCAGAAGTTTCAGGTTACTTACCGTAGTATCGCCAGCGCACGATGGGCGTGATGGCGATCCCGCAGTGAAATACGTTGACCGAGCTAGCCAGCGCCAACGCAGCCAGGAAGCCGCCGTGCGCTCGACCCACCACCGCAACGCGCCGCGCGTCGATGAAGTGCAGGGATTCGCGAAGGTACCTGATGGGACAACGTCAGTTGCTGCTATACTTCGAGGTTGACAAATAGTTAAACTAGATGGCGCGACAATCGATTTCACTCGCGCTGATGAGTTGATTGCGATTGTTTGTTAGGTCGAAGAATATGTTTTTGACCCATTCATCATCCCATTCATTCTACAACCTTATAAACAATACCATTGATCTCATCAACGCGAGCCAAAGCGATCCTAAATAGTCCGTCAGATAGATTATTAAAAAATATGGAACACGTCCTATTTTCATTTTATTTTAATCGACCACGACATAGAAAATCAAACTTCCGGAGGGATTGAGAAAACGCGTCTTCGTAAAAATTTTAAAATGAAATAACGTCAGCTGAAACTTTAAAGCACTGTATCTTCGTTTTTTTTTTGTGTAAAATAGATAAGCTTGGTTCTCAATAAGATAAGGTTGCTCTTGGGTACCAGTGTATTTTTGTTTTAAATGCTTTTGTGTTTTGTAAATTTCAGTGGATCATAACTTGTTTTCTTAAATAATGTTTCTTCTAAACCAAATAAACAAATTTCATATCAACTTACTCAGCGACTTCAAGCTGGTCAGCCAGTTCGACGGTCCCCAGCCTCCTGTGCAGCGTGTGGTGCGCGCCGAGCCCCCTGCCGCCCGCACCCCGCGCGTCCACCGCGGCCAGCACCGCCCCGGCACCCGCCGCTAGAGACTCCCAGTTCAGCGACCACTGCTCCGTCACTAGCTGCGTTCCTGGTGCTCCATGCCTGTTGGTGGAGGGAAATGAGCAATTGAGCAATGGATAGTAACTTATATTCTTTTTTTTGCTTTTCTTTCTTCTTTGGGTGCCACTCCAACCAGGGAGGTCTTTTTTAGAGCTGTTTTTTCTTTGGGTACTTGTTCAAGTAGTGGAGGTTAGCAATTAGTTCAGAATACTTGATGCAGTCTCTGTAGACTGGTTTCGGAAAAACCCGTATTGCCGGTCACTGAGGAGGTTGTTCGAGTTAGATACGTCAGGGCCCTGTGGTTTAAGACACGTTCCATAGTCTTGTAAGGTCTACATAGACGTGTCCGCGATTAGCCTGTAGTTACCAGGATGATTCAGCACAACTATCTTATTTGGCAGTGACCACATTTGCAGGCTTCGGTACTTGCCCAGTTTGGAGAGAGAGTCTTAAATATACTCGTCAGTATAAGAGACAACGCAGGCGGACAAGCCTCCAACACTAAGGCAGGAATACCGTCCGGGCCACTGGCTTTATTCACATACCTCTGAAGTATAATCCATTTACAATTCGCGGAGCTATCCCGTAATATATGAACATACTTAAAATCATACAACCCAATTGATAACCTACTTAATGTAGAACTACGAGCAATTTCATGAGAATACAGTCATGATTCTACTGACGTACTGGATTGCAACTCTTTTCATGTGGGGTATTTAGAGGCGTATCTCATACAAGAAATAAATGACTCACACTTTGAGCACAAGTGGGTACTTGGTGACCTCATCCTCCCGTAGTCCAGGAGGCAGCAGAAGCCTCACTCGCGCCGTGTGCCCGCTAGACAGCTGCACGGAGAAGGTCCGAGGAGTCGGCAGAGCTATCGAAGACAAACGCTCCTGGGGACGATAATATTCTACTAATATTACGAGTATAAATGCGAAAGTTTAAAAGAAAGATGTTTGAATGTATGGATGTTTGTTGTTCAATTATGTCGGGACATTTGAACAGATCGGGTTGAAAATTGGAACATTGGAAGAGGTTTAGGTATAGTCTGCAATAACACATGGCTACTTTTTGTCACGGGAAAATAAAGGGAACGTGATGTGCGGGAGTAAAGCCGCTAGACGCTGCTAGTACTTAAATAGTCCTCTCCAACACGCTAATGTAGAGACGTAGCGTCTGAGCAGCAGTATGTCTACCACCTAACTCCTGTACGTCTGCTTGTAGTTGTCTGCTTTTATAGCCGTTAAATACCAAATTGGCTGATGACGTCACAAACCAAAGCATAACAGAAACCAGAAGAGTTAGGTGGTACACCTGCGCTTCAGTGGAGTGGGAAATGCACGTTGGACGCTCTTTGGAGTGAAGCCTTGTCAGTTCGCGTCCACGACATGTGTAATACCAGTACATCCGTAGCTATATTATTAGCTTATTGTGCAACATTAGTGATATTCTCAGTCATAAGTTTTCACTTTTATCGGCAGTCCCTATGACTGGCATTTTTTAAATCAAATTAAACTGTTTTATTTATTTAAAAAAATAATCGAAACGTTCGTGTAAAACCTCTCTTTCCTTATTTTTGTCAATGTGTAAAACTATATATTAAAAATATTGACTGAATAAAGATTGGTTGGATTTTGATATGGATTTTGATTGGTTGGATTTGAGTTGGAACTTTTAAAGTTTTCGTTTGCTTTTAAATATTTTTCCTCCACTTTCCGCGTTTCTGTTGTTACCCGTTATCCGTGGTTGTTACATCGTTTGTACAGAAAAACTTTTTTTCTTACTGTACACAGAGGGCATTTCGTTAATAGGTAGTTTTGCTATCAGGCCGTTTTGATCTTGTGTCATTCCGATAATAGGACGTTTTGCTACTGGGCCATTTAAATCTTGTGTCATTTTTATATGAACGGTATTTTCCTTCTGATACGTAAACTTTGAAACAACACATTAATGAGACATCATACCTTCACAGCAGTATTGTTCTCCAAATGCATCACCAATCTTGGCTCTGGTAGCGATATCTTGAAGAGGCTGAAGGTAGGCACTCCTGGACCCAGGCACTCCAGGACGAAGTACGCCGAAGAGGGGCTGAAGTGAGCCTCGTGATATAGACACGGGAGGTTCTGAGGCATACCTTCTGTGAACGATGAAATACACAAATTCCATTAACAAGTAGTTCTTAGGAATGTAATACTTACAAAGTAAACTTGAAAATAATACATATTATGTCACCGTAAAACTGCAACACCGTCAGATTGTAATCATCATGTTTTATATTTACGAAGTAAGCTTGAAAAAATTTTTTGAAGTGAAAACTTTTTTGGCGCTCCCCAGACAGATTTTTCGTGGGCTGTGAATTGAATTCTAGCATCACGCTCGGGAATGATAAAAAATCTTCGGGTAAACTCGGGACCATGGCCATTGGCCATCTAGAAATGCGTCAGCATATCTCATTGGCTATCTAGAAATGCATCATGCATAGCCATGATCGTGACCATCTATGCTGCTATGTCATGCTCATGGCTACGCCCTCTGGTTTTATCCGCGTAGCTTCCAAAGTAAGCTATCAAATTCTGAGGTATAAGTTTTCTCTTCTATCGGGAGTTCCTATGACTACCATTTTTTTAATAATATAGAGTGACGAGACGAACAAGTCATGTGCCTGATGCTTATTATCTAAGCTCGTACCTACCTCATTACTTAGCACTGCAGTTCTTTACCCAGATATACGAGTATTATACAACGTGGTGGATTTACCCCCAACAATATTACAATTTATTCTAACATTGATCTAACTTCATCACCCAAGGTCTATTTTTCCACAGCACGGTAGATCACGAGATAAAACGAGTTAAAGTTTGACGTAAAATTGACCAGCTGGATAATTTTCAGGCCTTCAGTAAAGTACAATAGGGTTTAAGGTAGTAAAACTCCGTATTGTTTGGTAGAAGTATATTTGAAAAGTTACGCCACCGAGACATGGCACAAATGCCAAAACAAACGTTTGCGCGAGTTAAGTGTCTAGTGGCGCCATCTAGTTACCGATGCTAGACTTACAATACCATCGATATTCAATGTTGCATTGAACATTCCGCCCACCAAGGACGTTATGGACGTTCTTACACACTACACCGCCCACCATGAGGTCAAGAGGGTGTAGACAACTAACAAAGAAGTTCATCGAAATTACATTGTATTTTTTAACACTTGAATATATTGTCTCATAAAGTCTTTATTCAACATCCTAGTGTTAACATATTGTGGAGAAACATTGTGAAAAAATATTTGCAATTTTCAACTAAAATAAACAAATAGGTGAAATAAACATTATTTCAACAACTTAACACAATCAATCTGTCACGGGCAGTATGCAAAGCTTCGATGTGGGTCGCTTAATAAAAGATTTGTTACATCTCAACGTTACCACCCTAGTAACTCCGTCCAAACCAGGATGTTTATTAACGATTCTGCCAAGCAGCCACCGTGCTGGTGGAAGATTGTCTTCCTTAATGAGTACAATATCTCCCACATTTGGTTCTGAGTCATCTTTTCCCATTTGTAACGCTGCATACATTGCACAAGGTACTCATTTGACCACCTCCGCCAAAAGTTTTGAGTCATTTTTGAATAAGCTGCCATCGCCTTAAGCTACTTATGTTTGACTGCTCATAGCTATAATCAGGTACTAAAACTAGAGGCTCCCCTATTAAAAATGTCCTGGAGTTAGAGGAGATATAGTAGATTGGTCGGGTAGAGTAGACAAAGGGCGTGAGTTAAGGCAAGCTTCGATTTGTGCCAAAACCGTTGTCATTTCTTCGAACGTCAATGTAGAATCTCCAATAACTCGTTTTAAATGAAATTTTGTCGATTTGATGCCTGATTCCCACAAACCCCCAAAATTTGGAGCGTGTGGCGGGATAAAATGCCACGTGACTTTATTATCACTAAGCCATTCACGGATTTCAATGGCAACAGAAGATTCCTCAACATTAAACATACGTTGTAGTTCCTTATCAGCTCCCACAAAATTGGTGCCATTGTCGCTCCATAAATCACTAACATGACCTCTGCGGGCAACGAAACGTTTAAAAGCTGCTATAAAACCTTGAGCCGAGAGATCACTAACTGCTTCCAAATGAATGGCCTTTGAGGCCATGCAAACGTAGAGGCATATGTAACCTTTGTAGCTACGATTGCCCCTTCCTTTGAAACCCTTATGTTGATAGGACCAGCAAAGTCAACTCCGCTGTGAAGAAACGCTCTTGCTGGTGTCACTCTGGCTTGTGGTAGTTGTCCCATAAATTGTGGTTTCGCTGACGCTGCATGTCGGACACAGACCACACATTTATGAACATGCCTTTTAATTAAACCCTTAGCACCAATAATCCAGTATTTTGTTCTTAAATATGTCAACATTAACTGAGGACCCCATGCAATGTTTTTGTGTGCATCGTCAACAATTAAATCAGTGAAGTGACTTCTATGAGGAAGGATGATAGGGTGCTTGGCTTCTTCTGAGAGCAATGAATTTTGGATTCGTCCTTCAACACGAAAAACTCCTTTACCGTCCTTAAATGGGCTGAGTGACTTTAATTTTCTCATGTCTTGTTCCAAGTCTATTGATTGACATTGGCGAATGCAAGTCTCCATGGCTTCATCAAGTTCAAAACCTTCAATAAAGGTTGAAATTTGTGTTGCTTTAATTTTACTAGTTTTATTTTTAAAATCTACGACAAATAGCAACTACTCGTATGAGTCTTTGTAGGGATGAAAATTTTGTCCAAATTGGGGACGCTACGTCTACGGATAAGTTGACTACACATTTTCTTTGTTCTAAGTCAATGGAGATTGACTTCGGTTTCTTGTAATCGATAGTAGACTGTTGAAGCCATGACGGGCCGTGCAACCAGGTACTATTTTGAATTAGGTCGTATGGAGTAGATCCTCTTGAAGCAATGTCTGCTGGATTTTGATTTGAACTTACGTGTGACCAGTGAGCATTATCAAGTTTGGTTAGGATTTCTGACGTTCTGTTCGCTACAAATGTCGTCCAACGACTCGGGTGACTACTAAGCCATGACAATACCACTGTTGAATCTGTCCAACCATGAATATTTGCATTGTCGATGTTTAGTACCCTGGCTACTTCATTAATCAATCTGGCAACTAGAACTGCACCCATGAGTTCCAAACGTGGTATTGACACTTGCATGGTTGGAGCTACCTTTGTTTTGGCCGCAATAAGATTGACATTAATGCAGCCAGCTAGATCTATCGTCCTCAGATACACTACGGCCGCATATGCGGTACTACTAGCATCGCAAAACCCATGGATCTCTCTAATGACATCATTATTTGTTACTCCCTATCCATCTAGGCAAAGAAATCTCTCGCAATTGAACCAGCTCCGATCGGTAAGTTAACCATTCTTGCAACAATTCTGTGGATAATTCTTCATCCCATTCTATTCCGGCCAACCATAACTTCTGAATCATGACCTTAGCTACAATGACACAGGGGCAACCCAACCCAATGGGTCGAAAAGGCGTGAGATGTCAGATATTACTCGACGTTTGGTAACGGGTTCTTGCAAAATTGGAAGCTGTACCGAGTAATGGAAGGAGTCAGATTGCTTATCCCATGTGATTCCCAAAACTTTCACTATATCGTTTGTTATTATTTGTTTCTGTTGTTCTTTGTTTTCTTCTCTGTCCATTACTATTGCTGCCAATTCCTTATTATTGGTAATCCACTTTTGCAATTCGAACCCCCCTTTATTCAATAGTTTCTTCATTTCTGTGTAAATCTTTAATCCTTCTTGTACTGTTTCACAGCCAGTCAATAAATCGTCAACATAGAAATCGTTCTTAACTATTTTTTTCAATACCAGGAAATTCTTTGCCTTCGTCAGTTGCTAGCTGTTGCAGCGTTTTCACGGCCAAATAAGGCGCAGAAGCCGTACCAAACGTAACTCTCCCTAATCTGAAATCTTTTATTTCAGACTCCGGATTATCTCTCCATACAATCCGTTGGAAGTCTGCATCTTCAGCAGCAACTACGACTTGACGGTACATTTTGACTATGTCTGCGGTGAGGCAAATGGGATGTGTACGCCATCTCATTATAATGTGCCTTAAATCCTCTTGAAGTGTTGGGCCAACCATTAAATTGTCATTAAGAGATACCCCATTTGTTCCTTTGCACGATGCGTCGAACACAACTCTGAGTTTGGTCGTAGTTTTATCGTCACGTATTACCGCATGATGCGGTAGATATACCGCATCAGATGGGGAGTTAAAACTCGTTATGTGTTCCATGTGACCAAGATCTAAGTATTCTTGCATGACTTTGGTGTATCTTTCTTTAATTTCTGGATTCTTCTTGAAACGGAGCTCAAGAAGATGAAATCTTTAAGCGCAATCTGCCTCGAATTTCCATATTTACATTGAGGATTATCTTCATTGAATGGAAGCCGAACGATGTACCGTCCCGTAGAATCTCTCTCGGTGGTCTTGCAAAACATCTCTTCACATAATTGCTCTTCCTTTGTGAGCAATTTTGTGTCAAAAAGTCTGACTCAATTTGCCAAAATTGCTTTAATAATTCATTGTCATTAGTCTGAGCGTGCATGCAAGTGATAGTGCTGTGATGACATTTTGTTGGCAGGATTTGTATTCATTAGAAGGTTGAATCGGACCTGACAGAATCCAGCCTAACGCTGTATGCTGAGCTGTCAACAAACCGTTAGGTCCCTTGACTATACCCTCTCTCAGTATTTGCCCATAAACGTCTGCACCGAGCAAAATGTCTATTTTGTTAGGGCTTGTAAAGTTTGGATCTGCAAGACTGAACTCTGAGAGCTCAGGCCAGTTTAGGTTTTCCACTCGTTCACATGGAAGCAGGCTGGTAATGGCACCCAAGACGTGCGCTTGAACAACTAGTTTAAAATTGGGATCGTAACGTGATTGAACCGTCATTTCGACGACGTACTTCGAATCTAAATTTCCATGGCTGGCACCTAGTCCGGAGATTACGATTTTATTGTTTACCTTCTTCAGACCAAGCATCTGAACGGTCGATTCTGTGACAAACGATGCTTGAGAGCCTTGATCCAGCAAAGCCCTGAATAGCTGCACACTACCGTTTTGGCTCGACTTTTGACAACCGCTGTAGCCAAAAGTATTTGATTGGGTCTGGATTGCTTTGAAAAGTGTGCGCTGACACTTGAAATAGATGGAGTAGTTTCTAATGCTAATTTAGCATTAGCTGGTGGTTTGTTGACTTCTACCTCTACTTCTGGCTTCGCTAAGCTGGAAGTAGTTGACTCTACTGATGGCGGTGGGTGTAATGAAGTATGATGGTTACGTTTGCATACGCGACATTTGTTGAAAGACCGACAACCGTTGGCGGAGTGATTCCGACCTAAACAATTAAAACAAAATCCATTGTTTTGGACAAAGTTGTGTCGGGCGTCGTAATCAACATTAACAAATTCTTTACAGTTCCACATCTTATGATCACCTTTCTTACAATATGGACATGAATTTGACTCAACACAATTTTCTGTTGTGATCGCGTGCAATACTTTGGGTTTTGGTTTGAGACATTTGGCCTAACTTTAGAGTCCAAGAACTCAAGAGATCGAAACCTGGACTCAAAAATTCTCTCATTTGATGCAAAGTGGGTAATTCATCAGAAATACTAATTTTAGCCTCCCAAAGCTTCCGGGATTCAGGATCTAGTTTCGTGCAAATAATGTGAATAACAATAACATCCCATGAATCCACGTTAATATCCAAATTTCTCAAACCATTCAAAGTGCCGTTGGTTGTGTCTAAAATATCTTTAATTGCAATACAAGATTCAGTTCCAACACTTGCCTGATTCATAAAACGACTCAAAAGGCAACTGGCCAGATATTTTTATTGTTATATCTGCTATTAAGAATAGACCATGATTCGTGGTAGTTAGCCGCAGTGACAGAAACATGTCTTAGAAGTTGTTCCGCCTCGCCAGACAGATGGCCCTTTAAATAATGCATTTTTTGCACGTTGTCTATTGAGTCATTACTATGTATCAGAGAAACATACAAATCACGAAAGGAAGGCCACTCCGAATATAGACCAGAAAAAATTGGAATAGTTATTTTGGAAGACGCACACTGCATTCGGATTTGTTTAAATTAGTATTTGAACTGTTATTAATTTTACACACAGATTTCATTGCTTCCTTTATATCCAGCTTATATATAATGTACGTTTCCTCAATTGCCTCGTATACGTTTTCTTCGAAATAATCGTGCTTAAGAATAGCATCAGACGCTTCGGCTGATAATCGAGAATGATAATCTCTAACAGAACCCCATTCTTGTTCTAAGTTATCAAGTCGTATTTGCAAATAAGATTCTTTGGCTAAGCGGTCTTTAGGAGACTTTTGAAATTATCATAACTTTTTCTATTATTTTTTAGAGGCCATCAAACACTTTATTAAAGACGCCATATCATATAATACACAGTAACTTATTTATTTATTATAAGAATGAAAAATAAAATCGTCGAAATATTTTGAATCACACCGAAATTTTTAAGTATTTGAAAATTGTATTCAAACCTATATAGAAACCGGCGTGGATTCCCCGTCTTGTCGTTTATTACAAAATTATTCTAAGTTACTAACATGCATTAAAATTACGTTAAAGTCCAGAAATATTTTAAGTTGATGAAGCACTTCAAATTTTACAAGTTTTTATTAATGTTGAAATTTAGTAAGTCATCCGATGTATGCTGATATTTCTTGATTAAACACTTAGTTCACTTTTAACGAAAAATAATTGTACTTACAATTTTTCACTGGTATATCACCTTATAGTTGAACTTCTGTGCACGTCACAGCTGTGACGTCTCGTCTGGATTCGCGCAGTAGATATCGTGACGTCACGAGAAATCCACGCGATGCCTGGGTTCCAATTGATCCTCTTGATGGATCAATTCCATATAGCACCGTGTTCAATGGCGAACCACCATTGGTTTCTAGCGCTTGTAGACTGGTGACGCACCCGTCACACACTCGACAGATCGCTGTCTGTCCGACTCGTGAAGGACCATGGATAATTTTCAGGCATTCAGTAAAGTACAATAGGGTTTAAGGTAGTAAAACTCCGTATTGTTTGGTAGAAGTATATTTGAAAAGTTACGCCACCGAGACATGGCACAAATGCCAAAACAAACGTTTGCGCGAGTTAAGTGTCTAGTGGCGCCATCTAGTTACCGATGCTAGACTTACAATACCATCGATATTCAATGTTGCATTGAACACCAGCTTTAACCCTACCGCATACATGTACAGCTCTGCTGACAAACGACCTTGCCGCCTACGCCGCTACGTCTTACTAAAATTCGTGCTGAGATCTGGCCGTTAGGGGTATGTCAAATAAAATAACAAACATTGAATTTTTAATTTTGCATAAAAAAATGTTGAGCTTTCATGACCAATTTTCACATTTATAAATAAATAAATATAAATATTGGTGGACAATTAACACAAAACACCATCAGGCCCCAAATTAAGTAAAACTTGTACTATGGCGGCGAGATAGCTGATATAATACATATATAGTTCTAAATACAATACGTATTATACATAGAAACACCCAAACACAGTACAAATATTTGCACTGGGTGGGAATCGAACGCGACCCACGGCTTCGCAGGCAGAGTTACTACCCACTAAGCCACGAGGTCAGTCAGTTGTGATTACAACTTAATATATATGAACTTCCATAAATACTGTTGCACCTTTCTGCAGCACCTTGTATAGGATGTATACTCGTAGGTAATATAAAATGTTTTAACACACACTAGTAGTAATTACACTAAGTAATTGGCAATGACAACAAAACGCATTACGGCAAAGGAAAAGTGAAACAGGATTGTTTCCTAAAATCCTAAAATCTCCGAGGCTCCAAAGTAAAAGGATTTTCGAGTGATTTTAATTGTAATTAATGTAGTTGTTCGAATGTTCCCTCGGGAACTGCCTTGTTTTAAAGTAGAAAGAAGAATATAGACGTGATACTTTAAGAATAAAACTGTAAAGGGTCATACACCCTTTAGAGTTTTATTCTTAAAGTACATTCACAGGGTAGGGGCTCTTTGCAGAGTCCGCCTGGGGAAATACCACACCTTTGCCAGTTATTCTACCGGGAAGCACTAATGGGCAAATATTACTGAGTTCCGGTTTGAAAGGCAATATTTCCAGAGAAATGACTGGGCTAAGAGATATAACATCTTAGATCACCTGGTGAGAAGCGTAGTGCTGTGCTAGGTAATTATTTTAGACTCTTCATGTTCCAATAGGTGCGTGGTACTGTGCTGTTATGTGGCAGGCATGTTGCTTACCATCAGGCGCGTGTCATGCTAGTACTCCTTATTTAAAAAAAACAGGGTCATATTAGTAGGATCAATTAATTAATTAGTACATTAAATTTACCAGGATGCCTCTTCTTCTTTTTTTTGCCCGGCGAGGGCGAAGTGGCGGGAAGTTCTTCGTCCCAGTCACTGTCCCAAGTGCTGTCCCCAGAGGACGCCAGGTTGCCGTAATACTCCAGATTTATCGACGGTGACGGCTGTAGGGACACAAATATCAAATTCAGAATTACACAGCGAAAAGAGAGTGTGAAAGCAAAGGTAGGCGTCGATTATTTATTTCTTCATAACACAATTTTGGTTGCATGTAGGTACAAACTTGCTTTACAAAGAAACAATAATTTCGACCACTTTATCCAGTCCGCATGGTGGTTTTGTATAAAAAAACAAAAGGATTTAGAGTTTACACGGCGGACTCTGAAAATAGTCCAGCCATTACTTAAGATTAATGTAATACCAACCAGTAAATTTTGATAGTAACTAGTATAGCTTCCGATTCTCAGCTAAGTATAGTCCGTTTGTGGAATATTTGGCATTATAGTAATAGAGTAAGATCCCAGGGCCGCCAGACGTCACGTATTTTCTGATGGATGAAATATGGACGATTGATTTAAAACTCTATTATTTTGGGAGTTTTAAAGGCTCTGTTAAGCAAAACGGCCGACGGAAAGTGTCTGGGAGTATTGGGGTCTTAATTTTAAAGGTATTGCCTATAACATACGTGAAAATCAGTTATCAGAAAATACGTGAAGTAATGTATCTTCTGGACCCCATATCTGAAAATTGGCCGTCTAAGCAAGTTAGCGGGTAAGCATGTGTTCTTAGTACGTACTAACTCTACTCAATTGTCCATATTTCATCCATACTATCATAATACGTGACGTCTGGCGGCTCTGGGATCTTGGACTATAATACTTTATGCCACCGGATTGATCAACATTTCCAGTATTAGCGCATACGCATCCCACTAAATGTCTCCACTTCTGGGACTCGGGGCTTTCGCAAGGAGAGAGTCAAAGCCATAATCCACCTGGCTGGCCCAGTGCGTTTTAGTGGATGACACATAACCACGAAAGTTTATAGGCACATGTTGGATTCCTCTTGATGTTTCCCTGCACCGTTTTAAGTTAGCGGTATTACGCACATGACTTCGAAAACACAGTGGTGCTCGTGGGATTTGAACCAGGGGCTCCGGATCGGCAGTCGCCGTTCTCCCGACTAGACCAGCCGTAAATTGTAACTCTAACGGTGCGGGTTGGTGGATCAGTATTACTCGTACTTATTATCACATAAATATTGAAACTGGACATACCTGAGCGTTACAAGTAACGCAGTAGGGCAGTTTCTGCGGAGAACCGGGCCGTGGGGCTTCCGATGATACCCGGTACAGGTGCTGTTGGCCTGGCTTACCTTCCGGGATGCCCAGGTAGTAACTGTAGATTACATGATTATATCAGCCATCTGGTTCTTATGTTAGAAATATCCTCCAATATTTATTGGCCTTAATTTAATAATGCTATTCACTTTATTACATCTTATTAAAACATCCCATCATTATCACTTCAGCCTAACATCTAATAGACTCACTTATAGGAACGACAGTATTTTCATTTATACCCATTTAGGCACGAGTTCACGAGATAATGCTGGGCTGGGTAAAGCCTTTTTAAAAATGCTGCTACAGCTGGTATCGGAAAAGAGTATCTGGTGGTACTTCCAAGGTTATCGGAATTGTTTTTATTCTCATTCTCACATCAACAAATAGTCTTCAGAACAACTATTATGTTTCAACACGATCCGTTTAGCCGTTTCAATGTGATTGAGCAACAAACATATAATCATCCAAAGTTTCACATTTGTAATAGTTATTCACGAACCTACTTCTGAAGATAAGGAACTACTATAATTTCTAAAATACTCGTATCAAGATCTTACATGTGTTGATTGGCGTGGTCCCACGTCAGTAGCTTCACTACATCGAAGCTGCCATGCGTCAACGGCAACGCTCGAGGACCGTGTGAATTGTGCTCAGTCCTCACAATATGCCGGAACAGCCCCGCAGGGCCATCTCTTATAGGAGCCAGGGTGACCAACGCCCCTCCACCGGCGGACCACAGCGGCGCTGGGGCTGATTCAACCCAGCTCTCTAAGCCTGATGTTATTCGATACATCTGGAACAAATTTAAAGCACGTCTATGCTCAACTTTGGTTCTTTCATCGTGTCCAAAGCTAAATTAGCTGCCAAAAAAGTAAGTGTCCTCTCTAAGATACGAAGGCACTTCAAGTCTGAATAGTTGCTCATATTTAACCGAACACAGATCAGCAGGTCTACCGCATAATTTTTAATCTTTCTGCTATGCTTTCATTTTTAACGTCATCGGGCAATTTAATAACGCCGATGAAAGCAGACAACTAATTACATCTGCTTTCCGCATCAGTTAAGTACGAGGTAGAGGCTCTAGAATCGATCTACAGACGTGTCAAAAGTCTCATAGGATACCCATGTTCAGAAATGGTTTCAAAATCTTCACCATTGTCAAAAGGTTGCTTGCTCATCGCACATTACAATCTTTTCTTGATGTCTTCAAGTCTAGATAAATCGGTTTCTTATAGGTAAGCACGCTTCATAGTTGACTGCATCGTCGCTTTATCATCAGACGGCTAAGTGAAAACTTATCATAACTAAAAATAAAAGCCAATAAGTAGTTCAAAAGATACTTCAGATGTTAATTAGAGTGTCATTGAGTATCTAATAGGATTCTGACCCACAATGTGCTTGTAGTCTGTCAGATATATATTAAGCGAGAGCCGCCTTCTGACGGACTCTTTAGGAGTGTATTTATCTTACAATTACTTTACATATTCTCACCTCCTGACAGAACCACATGGGGCTCTTGCAGACGGACACGACGGAGAGGTTCTGCGTCCTCGTCAGCCACACCACGCACACCTCTGTGAGCGACACCCACTGAGCACTTGTGAAGTAGTAGTCTCTGGAATTATATCATAAAGTTCAAATTCTGAAGTTTAATTTTAACAGCGTTGATCAGTTTTTGATAGAGCAAAATTTTATGGGTTCACGTCTCAGACATGCTAATGTTGCGGCATAGCGTTGGAGCGGTGGCGGAGCAACGATTTCAAAGCCTAATTGTAAAGCACTTCTGATAATGATTGATATCATAATATACAATGTACAATAATATCAGATCCCTGGGGTTTCAACGGATAGTTCCCGTTATTTTCTAGTGATAAAAAGTTGCTTGTACGCTATTCCAGACTATAATCTAATTGCTTTCCAAATTTTAGCCCAACCCGTTCAACTGTTTCGACGTGATTGAGCAACAAAGATTCAAATATACATACTTTGACATTTATAAAATTAGTATAGGTACTAAATTTTTTTTTTATTTTCACATTTCTTCAAACGTAACAACAAACGTAAACGTAAACGTAACGTATACAAAATATTATCTTCAAGGACAGCTTTAAGCAAAATGACTGAATCTTTAACGTAATTTGCCATTCAGCGTGGTAATGCCGCCAGCATGCTGGGTACGCTTCCGATTGGTAGTGGGCTTGAACATCTTGATTATCTATAGACCTACAGTGGTCTATAGATAATTCAGGTGTGCTTAGTGTAAGTAGTTAGTTAGGTTTGTAGTGTAGTGTATGTAGTTCTCATTGTATTTTAGTTTTGTTAATAAAGGCTCTGCCCAGATAAAAAAAATATAACATATATTGTAAATCTTAAAATTACTAAAATAGTATGTACTACTTACGTAAATAGTAAATTATAATTGTAAAATTGAAAAATTTAATGTCTCTATACTTAAGAACCTCAGCCTGATGATTACGTGATCTTAATACCATAATTTGTGTCGTTGGACTGATAAATAAGCTTTTTTTCTTTGTTTTTTTTTATTATATAAGTTAATCCTAAATTCTATACCTATATTATTTGTAGACTCACTGTTGTTTATTTTTGTTTAGATTCTAGACAGGGTAAAATAACTTTAATGTAATACTATAGGTATAATTATTATATTCATTAGATTAATTAATGCTTAATTTTAATTGTTTTTTTTGTAACCTCATACTAAAGAGGCTTTATTTTTGCATGCCCGCAAAGGGTAAGACTGTTGTTTCTGAGTTTATCTATTTTGTATAACATCTTTGTACACAGTTTACGCAATAAAATATTCTGATTCTGATTCTGATCACTGAGATTTCTTCTAGTAGTCTCTACATAGGATTTTCAATCATTATAGACTCGTACTACAGCATGACCCACACCCCGGACACTCTACTAAAACTCTATACAAACGCCGCTGTCAAATTACCTACTCTTCACAAAACTGAATGTGTGCGTTAGAGCTAGGGCTACTGAATTGTTTTATTGAATAGTTGTGTCCCTTGAGTTCACCAGGTGACGTAAAGTAGTTTACAAACTTCTAATGTTGAGTTACAGAAATAGAATGGAGCCAAATTATACTATTCTAGTTAGGGTGTAAGTATGTATCGCCGCGTAAATTCAAACGAAACCGATGATAGATAGATACCTAGATATCTATTTCTGTTAGTAGGTGCATATTCACATATTATTTTACATTTACCCAAGAAGGAAACTTTATTCTGTCACTACAATCATTCCTCCAGGCATTAACAGTCCGTGCCCAAAACTGGCTGTGTAAGTTACGAACTTTGAGTTAAAAATTATTACGTTATTTTATCCTTTGGAAATTAAATAAAGCTTCTAATCTTGTCCTGTTTAGTTGACGGACAGCCGTAAACTGCACAACATGATGATATTTCGTTAGGAATTAGATGTTCGATACCAGTCCTTCGTTGAGCGCTCCTAGCGTCCTCGAAACGGCCTGAGGGGGTGAGGAAACTTGAAATTGGCGGAGGGTGGGGGAGTTTCCGTTCTATCTATATTATCTATTCTATGGCATGACTACTGACCCTTCTTCAAGGATGACTTTAGGCGGCGTAAGCTTCCTTGTTCGTATGTGTTTGGGGTCAGCAATGTCCGCGACCGTGAGTGATACCACCGGGTTGTTGGTGCCTGGCTTCGGGTACCGCACACTTCGGATCTCGGGGTACGTCTGCAAAAGAACAGCTAAGTTGTAGATTGTTATCCCGAGTATACAAGAATAAATTAACATCTAACTCATTTATTTTTGTCCATTACTGAGGCATATACTTTCTATTACATAACTAAATCGGCTTTGGATTTGCTATTTTTGTCTTTACAATTTGAGGCGAAAAGAAAAGAGAGACAGAAATAGCAAAGCTAAGACAGTTATAGTTAGGCAGTAGACCCTTTGGATACTGAAACTCCTTACAAAATACCGACACCGACAATTTCACTCTATATTTGGTACTACGCTCTACCCCGGCTTAGCCTCTGACACACAATTATGTAGCAAATAGCACTCAAGAATGACGTACAAAAACCAACCGTGAAATATTTTTTTAAATCGTTCCTGAAGTATCTTGACGCGTTCAAACAAATAAGCTCTTCAGCTCTATAATATTAGTATAGATGCTCAATTCAATGGGTAAGTTACCATACCTTGGCTGGGTCGTCAGTGTTGAGAGAGGCTCCATACCACGGGTACTTCTGTTCATGCACGAGGGTGTCGTTGAACGTCGCATACAGCACCATGTGCCCGTCGGCCGACATCCACAGCGCAGTGCGGGAGTTTAAGATCTCTTCTGCAACAAAAGTTAGTTTTGGTTAACACTTTGTTTACTTATTTACTGCTGGTCTAGTTGGGAGAACGGCGACCGCCGATCCGGGGTCCCCGGGTTCAAATCCCACGCGTACCACTGTCGGTTTGAAATCATGTGAGTAGTGCCACTAACTTCAAACGATGAAGGAAAACACCATGAGGAAACCGACATGTACCTAGAATTTTTCTAGGACATGTGTCATCCACTAACCCTTTCTGGGCCAGCGTGGTGGGTTATGGTCTTGACACTCTTCTGGCGAGAGAAGGCCCCAAATTACAACAGTGGGAAGATTTACTGGGCTGTTTATGCTTATGCTAATACTTTTTCCCCCATTAAAATAATCTCCTAGGATTCAGGGGTCTATGTCTTTTTTAGCGTATTGAGTACATCTAAACTATTTATGTCTGATTTTTAAAGTGAAAACTTATTTTGGCGCGCCACAGACAGAGTTTACGTGGGCTGTGAATTGAATTCTAGCGTCACGCTCGAAAATGATAAGAAATTTGTGAACGAGTGAACTTGAGACCATGGCCACGCCCCCCGGTTTTAACCGCGTAGTTTCCAAAGTGAGCTATCAAATTCTTAGTTATAAGTTTTCACTTCTATCGGCAGTGCCTATGCCTGCCAATTTTTTTATTGAGCTTTCCATTTTGCATTTGGAATGCAGAAATAATTACATAATACATCATCTGTGCGTATATTACGAGTAAAACAATTTAAGTTTGATTTTTTGCAGACGTTTCACACGGTATAGCGTATCCATCACCGCCACATTGCGATTGGTATGTACTTAGTAAAGCCAGTTATTTTATAATAATGTAAACATTAGGTAGGACATAATCACGGTACCTCGTCTTCGTCATTTATAGCGTAATATTTTAAAAGGACTTATTGGCAAAGTGATGTGAGTGTGCAATGCAATGTTATGGCGTTTTTTATGTAATACTTATTGAGCAGAACATGTGCCAGATGATAAGCAATACGCCTACCCATAACAGCCACAGTGCCACGCGGCTGTTTGAACATGTAGAGTCTAAATCACTGCCTAGCACTGCACTGCGCTCGTCACATGATATAATATCTCTTGGCCCGGTAATTTACATGAAAATAGTGCTCTTCGACCACTAATTTAAATGAATAGATAGGTATTGCATACAGTAAAAACAAAGACACTCGTACAGAAGAAGAATATTTAACCAATAACAAGTAGAGTCACAACTGGCGACTTTATCGCTAAAAGCCTTATTTATATTAGATCGGAGCGCAGAAAGCATATCAATGTAGTTAATGCAAACTGCATCGTAAACTGTGGCTGTGATTATGCCGAGCATAGCAAAGTGCACGTATATGAATCATTTGCAGCGATGTGAATGACCACCAGCTGTATACCCAGACAGATATTATTAGACACTACTACACAGGGTGGACTTTATCGACAGATTTGCCTTGCAGTAAGTACTTAGTATTTATTTTTGCATAGGCTTTATGTTCCATTGTTGGGACTCACACTGACGACGTCATTGGTTCGTATGTTGTAAGCACAGTATAAACCAAAGAGTTTAGTTTACATACACTACGTATAGAGTTGGCACAAACGCTTTATACCGAAAGCACGGGCAGCACCTTTCTTGCTTTGTCGCTCTTGTGGAAGGTTCATACTTTTGTCGCGGCACATCACTCTGTTGGCATAGAAAGTATGGACGTCATCTGCTTACGATTGACACAAAGGAACCGTGCGGAAAATCTAACTCTAAACGTAGTATATGTAAACTCTGTGGTATAAACTAATACCAGTAACTGTAGTTTGATGGTAGCCTTTGATTTTGGAAGAAACGCCGATCATATTTAGGCACAAGTAGATGAAACTGAACGGTGCTCACAAAATACTAACATTGTAATGTTGGCAATGGCGGGAGCGCGCTTACGTTCGGACGTCACGGAGAATTCGTACGTTTTTTCCTTTTTTGTAAATTATCTGCCTTATATATTTTTTATACCTGTAATTGACCGGCACATTTCATGACGTTAACCGACGATGGGTTTCAAGAAAAGCGCGTCAACCCAAATGAAACCGATTCACTCTAGACTAGTTCATTTTAAACGCACAAAATATTTTGAGAAACTTTTATGACCGTATTTGGATCAAAATATCCAAATAATAGGTAGATACGTCATTGAGGTAAGCAGATTTTAGATTTTAATTGATATTTCAAAATTAAAAATTTCGATAAAATTAAAAAATAAACACAATTGACGGAACTATCGCATAATAAACATACCTACAAAAACACAGCCGAATTAAGAACCTCCACCTTTTTTGAAGTTGATACTGATATATAATCTACTATATAATATAATATATGACCCTTCATTATTTAATTAATCTAACAGAATCTACGGACCACCTTCTATAGCGAATATCATATGGGTCGGACGAGAGACGAGAGGTGGAGCATCTGCACGCACTGAGCGTGAAGCGTGCACTTGACGTCAGCAGACCTCCGACGGCCATCATTATTTATAACTCGGCTATAAGGGCTTATACACACAGCGGTAACTATATTGGACAGGTATTCATCCGACTATTTTTTTAATAATGACAAAAATGGCGGGAAATGTTCAAATTGATAGATATATTATGTACTATAGATGTCCGCCCCGGCTTCGCCCGTGGTACATCAATAGCATTTATCGGGATCCCGTAGATTTCCAACGGTGAAAGAATGACTGAAATCGGTTCAGTAATTCCTGAGAATATCACTTTCAAACAAAAAACCTCTTCAACTACCTGCTACGCCACCTGTAGGAAATTGGTCGTATCAACTCAGGTTTAGAAACAAATTTGATTAGCAAAGCTTTATATTCAATGACGCAATCTTGGACCTTGGCGAAATTACGGTGACATTACCGAATGGTACTCAAAAGAAAAAAATGAAGTTGAAGTTGACGCAATCTTAGACACATGCTGTCATGTCAAAGCACGCTACGAAAACTTTCAAGAAGAGTGGCCCGTCAACGACACACAAGACACTGGCGAAGCTGTGGTCATGCCGCATACAGAAGCCAAAGATAAAAGAAGTAGAAGTTGAAAACTCTCAAAAAGGAATATTTTTTCCCCGTTTTTTGTTACATTATAGATTCAACATAACGCTACTATCAATAGAAGGGGAGCCCTTCTATTGATAGTAGCGTTATGTTATAGCCTTCCTAGATAAATTGACTATCTAATAGAAAAATAATTTTTCCATTCGGACCAGTACTTCCCGAGATCCTAGCGTTCAAACAAACAAACTCTTCAGCTTTATAATATTAGTATAGATTACTTTACAAAATTTAAAACGTTGAGTTACTTTTACTTGTACTTCTTATTTGTTATAGTTCCTTCTTAACAAATCCATTTGAAAGAATTCAACAGTCTGTGAACCAAAAATATTAAAATATCTCATTATTTAACCACTCTACCGGAACCAAACCAAGGACATAAGCCCCTTATTTACACAATTAACAAGCCGTCTGCCCATTCGGTCGAGCCATCGCGATGTTTTGCTCCATTGAGCACGTTATAAGAAATCATTTGTAACAACATTATCGGCTGAAACACCATTGTCGTGATTTCAGCTTAGGATTGTTTCTTCGCAAATGAGAAGCTACGTGAAAGTCGTGATTGGTAGGTACCTAAGTGGAACGGGGTATAGACGTGAAATGAATTATATAATTTGGAGTAGAGTGTTATATAAGAGACTTGGTTGTCAATTTTTGTCTAAATTTAATAGATAGGTGTTGTTAATTGCACACACCAGAATAAAAAAAAACTAGTTCTACAGGCGGCCATATCACAGAGAGCGATTTTTCCCAGAAAAGATTTGGCTGGAGATAGCGTTAGATATTTTTAGGTACGTAAATTTTACGAGAAAATCCGATTATTACATAATTTTATAGTGTTTATGTGCCCCGCGGTTTCACCCGATCCCGTTATTTTCTCGGGATAAAAAGTAGCCTATGTGTTATTTCAAACTATTATCCATACTAATATTATAAATGCGAAAGTAACTCTGTCTGTCTGTCTGTCTGTCTGTCTGTCTGTCTGTCTGTCCGTCTTTATGGCCTAAACCAACCAACAGATGTTGATGAAATTTGATACATAGATAGAATAGATCCCGAGAAAGGACATAGGCTACTTTTTGTTCCGAAAAAAGGGTTAAAAGGGTTAAAATAAGGGATGAAAGTTTATATGGAAAACTTCGTCATTGTTGAAGAACTATGAAACTTTACGTCTAGATATTTAACACGAAACCATAAAATGTATATTTAAGCAGTTTTGTAGTTTCGAACTGTACCTACGGGGGTGGAATTGGGGGTGAAAGTCTGGAAGTTCAATATTATTGAAGATAAAACCATGAAACTTTGTATCTAGACACTTGAAATGGAGTCGATAAACGTTTGTTCCAGCAATTTTATAATTTCTAACTATACAGGGATACTTATATAACCGCTTGATACACTGGCCGCTTTTCGCGTTTTACAAATTTGGCGGGAAAACGGGTGTCAGGTTACATAAGTGCGGTGTTTATGTTTCGGCATATGAAGTGCCACCTTACTTTTACCCGTTTGAGCCATTTACTCTCAAGAGCGTTTCAAGACGCTTCTAGCGGTATCATTTATTTATAATTAATGTACTTAAATAAATTCAAGATGGCCGCCGCTACAAAATGGCGGATAATTTATGTTTTATTAATCCCATCAATATGGTCAAATGAAAGGTCTCAACAAACAGAATACAATATACTATAAAAAATTTAAATCCAAGATGGCGGCCGCTACAAAATGGCGGATAACGTAGGTTTTATCAATCCCATCAATATGGGTATCAAATGAAAGTGCTCAACCAGTAGAATACAACGTACTATATAAAATTAAAATCCAAGATGGCGGCCTCTACACAATGGCGGATAACTTAGGTTTTATCAATCCCATCAACATGGGTATCAAATAAAAGGGCTTGACAAGAAGAATACAGTGCACTATACAACCTCAATATTTAAGATGAGCGCAGCCACTAAATGGCGTATCAGACAGAATTTTTGATAGTCGAC
The DNA here is from genome assembly GCA_017562165.1 of Ectropis grisescens. Lineage (NCBI taxonomy): Eukaryota > Metazoa > Arthropoda > Insecta > Lepidoptera > Geometridae > Ectropis > Ectropis grisescens. The sequence continues at coordinate 13,427,631 of CM029786.1, forward strand.
GAGATTTCCATGGTGTCTTATCAAATGTTATGCATGATGGACGCTCGATTAAGGCAAATTAAGAACTGCGAAAATGAGTTTTTTAGAGGAGTAAACGTATTACTTTTCGGTAATATTTTACAACTGCCTCCTATAAAATGATCAGGAACACCTGTTTTCAATTCTAATACGAAATTATATATATGAAAGTAGCTCTCTCTGTCCGTTGCCGTCTAACGCCTAAGCCACTTAAAGAGTTTGTTACAATTTGGTGCACAGATAGACTAGACTTAGGAAAGGACAACGGCGACTTTTTATCACAGAAAAAGAGTTGAAAAGAGTGGAAATGAGGAGTAAAAGTGTGCATGGAAGGATCTTTGCACTCTTTGTATGCTATTTTTAACCGACTTCAAAAAAGGAGGAGGTTATCAATCCAGTTGTATTTCCAATTGTGAATCAATTTAGATGGTTATTTTTTGGTTGGTAGATTATAGTTCAGAGGTGGTCATATAAATTTTATCGAAATCAGTGGGGCGGTTTTTGAAATATGAACAACAAACTAAAATTTGCGTTCATGTAATCAGACGATATATCTACTAATATCTACTAATAGACTCTAATAAAATTTGGTGGACCGTCCCAATATGATTTTAAATTAAAGTCTGTTTTTGATTAATTTTTTGAGAACATAGTTTTTTTTGTAATTTGTCGTGTAAATTGTACATTTATTAATAAATATAAAACTTTGACTTAGACCGATTTTGATTAGGAAACGTGAATTTGTATGGTAGTACGAGTAGGTACTGCCTCAATTACTGTAATAAATATGTGGCGCGGACGAAGTCGCGGGTAAAAGCTAGTCTATATAATATGCATCAAATTTCATCCAAATCCCTTAAGTAGTTTTTACGTAAAAAAGTAACAAGCATCCATCCAAACATACAAACTTTCGCTCCTTTTAAATATTAGTAGGTTAATACGTAAAAATAAACGGAGAATCAAAAACAATACTGAAGACATACGTGTGATGTCCGATAAATGATATAATACATATCACTATATATAAAAATGTTATGTTGGTTTGTGTACGCTTCAAAAACTCAAAAAATTCTGCACAGATCGAGCTGAAATTTTAGAATGATATATAATCCGCATCAAGGATTGTTTTATCTATTTTTTGCATTACAATGCGCCACAGCGAAGCGTGGCAGGGTACAGCTAGTATAAAATAAATTTGTCCAAATTTAATTAAGCCCAATTGACATTAATATAACCTTTATTTAGGACAAAAAATGCTATATAAAATTGGTTATTGATCTGTTTTTTGTTATGTTTGTTTGTATTAAACTATCGTGGTTATAACTCCTGCGTTATTATAGTAATTAGGAATAAGCAATAGTACTTTTTGAAATCTTACGTGGAAGAATTTGCCAGTCATAGTTATTTCTACTTATCAGTGTTATTAAATTTCATAAAATAAACGCGAGGCTTTGACACTGTCTAGTAAATTTTCTTTATACTGTACACGGGATCAAAATGCTGGAGTTTATTTGGCCCATCATTGATTGCCATTAAGCGTAGTAATACTGGCAGCTATTGGACACGATTCCAACAGGAAGCCTTTATCATTTTGATTATCTTAAAACCTTTGTCGGTATTTAGATAATTCAGACGTATTTAGTTAGGTATGTAAAGGAGTGTGTAGTTGTAATTTAATTTTGTCACAACAGGCTCTACCCAGATAAAAACTATCAAAACATCAATTAGGTACCTACACATTTCGTAACAAAATTAAAAACAATAAATAGTATATAATGGTTAAAGTAGATATTAATTAATTTATGTTTGTACATATAGGTACATTTGATATGATTGATTCTGTGTATTCTAGAATATATTTTTAAGTGCGTACAGTTTTGAGACAGACAATCATAATCATATCCAATTTCCCGGGCGCCATTTTGAGGGCGTCTCATAATTTTATCTGTGAGCGGTCGAGTGGTCCTTTATGAAGGTTTGTGATGAAAAATTATCATTTACATCGAAGGCGGACCCTGCTCTCAGAAATCTCGCTTTACTTATTGCGTCATGACGAATACGAATAGAGTCATTTTGTATTGTCATAATTTCTCAAAATACGAACTTTTCGTTTGCGACACATGTTCAGATAAAGATTCGATAATACAGAAATTTAATGATCTGGCCCCCAACATCAAATCAGTTGACAAATATTCCTTGTGCCTCCTGGGTTCACCGATATTAGATGAGTCGTTTACACCTTTTGTCGAGGAAAAAATTAAAAATTTTCCGATAGGCTACTCAAAGTAAACGCCCATATGGCGTTTACAATTATTCGGCATTGTCTCTTTGTTCCGAAATTTATGTACGCTTAACGATGTAGTCCACTGTGGAAACATGGTGAGCTCCTTTGGAGCTTAGACAATTTCGTAAAGGAATCTTTAATATCGGTGTTGAATGTGGACCTGAGTGGGAGGGCATGGTCACAAGCCTCACTACCCATAAGGTTGGGAGGCCTGGGAGGGTCCGCCAAATTTCAAGTGTAGCTTTACCGGCATTCTTGTCCTCAGTTCATAGTACTCAAAATCTAATCGAAAAAATTCTCGCACCCTCATTAGGCCATTCGGATGTAGTAGTAGCTAATTTGTGCGAGGCTAAGAATGCTTGGAGGCTGGCTTGTCCAAACAACGATTTCCCCCAAATGTCTGTCATTTCAGAGACAGTGGGATCGACCGATCTGCGATCTAGCACGGAACTCTCTTCTCGATACGTGTCCTAGTATCGCGGATAGTGCTCGTATCCTTGCTGTGTCTGTGTGGGAATCGGGCCTTTGGTTACAAGCTTTGCCATCTTTCAATACCGGTAGCCTATTAGATCCAACTGCATTTCGTCTAGCTGTTAGCTTGCGCTTGGGTGCGAGGTGCTATGAAGCCCATCGCTGCCATTGTGGTACTGCCGTCAACCAACTCGGTCACCACGGTCTCTCTTGCTCGAAAAGCGCGGGTCGTATTGGCCGCCACGCCTGCCTGAACGACATCATACGCCGGGCTTTTTCCACCGCCAATGTCCCAGCCGTACGCGAACCGAGTGGTCTTGCGCGTGACGATGGCAAAAGACCTGACGGCATGACTGTTGTGCCTTGGAAGTTGGGTCGGCCCTTAGTATGGGACGCAACTTGCGTCGATACTCTGGCACCATCACATCTTCCAGAGACACATAGTAGGGCCGGTGCAGCGGCTAATTCAGCTGAGCTACTCAAACGGCGCAAATATGCAACCCTCGGAAGTGGTTACATATTTGAGCCCTTTGGGGTTGAGACATTGGGACCGTGGGGGGCCGGGAGCTCACCTCATCTTCAAAAGCCTATCCGAGCGCTTGGTCGACGCGACGCATGACCAAAATGCTGGCGTTTATTTGGCCCAACGCATAAGCATTGCCATTCAGCGTGGTAATGCCACCAGCATGCTGGGTACGCTTCCGATTGGTAGTGGGCTTGAACATCTTGATTATCTATAGACCTACAGTGGTCTATAGATAATTCAGGTTTGCTTAGTGTAAGTAGTTAGTTAGGTTTGTAGTGTAGTGTATGTAGTTCTCATTGTATTTTAGTTTTGTTAATAAAGGCTCTGCCCAGATAAAAAAAATTTTGTTTTGTAAATATTTCTAAAAGGAATAATTTGTACAACTAAACAACGTAAAATTGTAAAAATTCCTGGTTTCTCTAAAAGAAATTGAGCTGAGATAGTAGAGTTATTTGTCTAGTCGGGAGAAAGGCGCCTGACAATCTGAAGCCGTTGGTTTGAATCCTACGCGCACCACTGTCTTATCGAAACTATGTGAGTAAAGAACGAGCAACTCTGTGCTAAAAACAAGCTTACGATTTTATTCATTTTTATTGTTTAAAGTGTTTAATTTTGCATACATATAACTTTTCAATGTTCCAAGTGAAATATGTCAAAGGTTGAATAGTGTACATAGTGTAAATTCTTGGACATTATTGCAGAAAAACAAAAAGGTTGGTTGTCACTTGAAAACGGTGAAAAAAAACATCGTGAAATCGTGAGGAAATCAACACGTCCCTAGAATCTTTCGAACCTTTTCATCTATCAACCCGCACGGTAGTGCGGGTAGTGTAGTGCAGTGCACTTCCTATTTTTGGATCTCTATATCCATTCACGTATCTTTCGTATTTAGTAGTCTTAAGACTCTTTGTAGATTCCGCCTGATGAAGTACCCATACCTTTACCAGTTATTCTACCGCCAAGCAGTAACGTCCAAACACCATAAAGATACACCAAGATTAACCATCTTAAATTTATGTGTGACGAGTGCAGTGTCTAGCACTACATGACTTGTATGATTTGTACTCTTCATGTTCTAGTGTGACACTATGCTTTTATGTACACCCAAGTTGCTTACAATCAGGCACATGCAACTAATTACTATAAAAAAAAAACAGTCTAAGCGATAAAGTCACAATTGTTACTTTCTTTTTTATTTTGAGTTTGTTTTTTGTATCTTATAATTAAGAACCACAAACATTTAATCCATCTTGTTTATCGACCCAGTCTCTAAGGAATAAACGTTAAAATAAAACTTAAGCATTTTACGAAACATTTTTTCTCGACGGCTAGCCATAATAAATGAATCTTATAAAGCCTAGCTAGAAATAAAACGGCATCGCTGAGTAATTCCAACGTATTATGAGGTTTTATTATCAAACAACACATTTGATATTCATGAAACTTCTGGATAATGTACTGAAAGTCAGGTGCAGAGATTGTTTTGAGCAATTTCATTAAAACTTTGGACGCGCATATCAGTACTATAGTTCAAAATATGTTTTTTTGATAGTATTGTTTTTAAGCTTTCGCGATTTGAACACATGTTGTTCAGGTATATTAATACATACAGGGCTTAATCACGAACTTGGTCTCCTCGTGACCGCGGCGGTTGTAACGCTGCCGAAACGTCGAGGTATTTCAATAATAATTAATTTTAGATGTTATTAAGTGCTGTATAATATAAACAATAATATGTTAATTTTAAAATAATGATTATAAATCAAATATATAATCATTTTTTTATGATATAGAGTGCCAGGACGTACAGGACATCTGCCTGATGGTAAGAAACAGGCCTGCTCATAACATTATCCTGTCACGACTCGAAATTATTACCTAGAACTGCACTGCGCTCGTCATCCTGAGGTATAAGATGATAGTTAATCTTTATGCCCTGTTATTTCACTGAAAACAAACACAGTGATGTTTGCGTATTACTGCTTGGCGGTAGAATAACTGGCAAAGGTGTGATATTTCCCCAGGCGGATTCTCCAAAGTGTCTTACCATCACAAAAATCAATTTAATTGTAGAGAATTTCATTCTGTAACCGAATATTACAGAATGAGATTTTCCAATTTTGCCGCAAAACTTCGGAAGGGGTTTTAAAACTGCCGACCCACAGACGATGAAATAAAGTAATTAAAGAGATCTGATTTCTACCGTGTAGTAGTTTGACGTGCTTATATTATAATGACAGAAATTGGGAAGTTTGTCGTGGCAAGGCCCAATACAAAATAGTAGGTTATAAGGAAGTAAGGTATTAATCTCATTAATGATAGGAACTAGTAGCGCCCCGTGGTTTTACACGCGTAGTTCCGTTGTCGTTGTTTTCCCGAGACAAAAATATCCTGTTTTTCCAAGTTACAATCTAATTGTGTTCTAAATTTCAACCCAATTCGGACATATGTTATGACGTGATTGAGCAACAAACATTCGAACATTGAGATTTATTATATTAGTAGGATATTATGATAGGACAGTAGGATGTCATTGTTTGGATGTTTGGTGCTCAATCACGTCGTAACATCTGAACGGATCTAATTGAGATTTCTCTACTTTACCGTATCGGTCTTCGGTATCGGTCGGACGAGGCGTCCACGTCGGTGGTAGGAGTGGCCACAGCTCTCCGTACGATCTCCCGCCATTTCTCTATTCGCGGACTGCCTGGCGCAGTCAGACACGTGGCTTCCTAACACGGATTTCACTTGGTCACTTGGTTGAAATTTGGACCACAGTTAATTATACTCGTTGCTTGGAAGAACACATAGGCTACTTTTAACCTTGAGAAAACAACGGAAACGGGAAAAAGGCAGGTAAAACCGAGAGGCGGTGCTAGTAATAATATAATTGTATATCATTTATTTTTTAAATAAAGAGTGACGAGACTAGCTGTTTGTGCCTGATGGTAAACAACATGCCTACCACATAACAGCACAGTGACATGCAGCTAGTGGAACATGAAGAGTCAAAGTCATTACCTAGCACTGCACTGCGCTCGTCACCCAGAGATCGAAGATGTGTTAGATTTTATAGTAAGAACCGCGGCTATGTGCTATCAGTGTGAATCTCTGTGATATATGTATCTGACTCCATCCGACATTTAACGCAAGAGATCAAACAAAGTGCCAGTTGGTTATTCTACTACGTCTATAAAAATCTCCACCCGAGATGTAAACAAAGATAACTCGTTCTCCGCAGTTAAAAATAAAATCATTCTACTCGTATTTGACTGTTAAATAATGTTGTAACTCATACGGCCACAGCACACTACCAGCACCCGCGATCGGCGACTAGTCGCTTTTAGAAAATAAATACGGCGACCAAGTATTTCATGTCGCATACTTTAATACGCCAAACGTAGCGCTTGAGTAACTTTTCGGAAGTGGAATAATAGTGCAATACAACGACTAAACGCTACACTCTACAGCCATAGAATAGATAATATAGACTACAGCTCTACAAGCATTGAGATGCCAATGTCGGTCGCATTATTAGGCGTTTGCCGAACAGTGCAGTGTAAAAAAAAAAAAAAAAATTATACTCTGGACGGCACTGAAACTGGTAGATACGTGCAGGCTTAACGTTGTTTTATGGGTGACGTTCCAGAGACTCGAATGAAGATCCGATCCGACCTAGCATCGGAGCAGTCGCTAAAATGTGCAATTTCGAGACTGCGTTTGAACGCAGGCAGTCGTGAATTGGCGATGCAGCATATATACATTCGTTAAAACGCGGAATTTCGATGCTTCGCCTGAAAGCAGAGAGTCACCAAAACGCGATGAAACCAAAATTGCCAATTGCCGATGCTAAAAGTAGCATGTCTAATGTGTCCTAGCAGCTAGAACGTGTGCTTTTTAATCGTCGGGTCGTTTCCCGCCTGCACCTTTGAATGTCGTTCCAAGTACAGGCCCATGTATAGTCAAGGGAAACATCGTGAGGAAACCGGCATATTCCAAGACTATCTCAAGGTCATACGTGATGCATTAATCCACTCTGGGTTACCGAGGTAGAGCATGGTTTTGCCTTCCGCCTTGCGAGAGAAGGCCCCCGAGTACCAACGGTGGAACATTTCCAACATTAAGATTAGAGGGCTGAAGAAGTGTGGCACTCGGAGACTGCCGCGGTAAAGCTATTGCATGTTGCATGCATTTTTATCAACAGCAATAGGGATGTTAACAATTTTTCGGAATTGCTTTTATTTTGAAGAGTGGACATTTGTTTACCATAAAAAATATCACGGGAAATCCGTTAAGTTGGCAACACTGCTAAGAGCATTTAGTCTGTAAAGCTAATACAAATAAGATTCAAAGTCGAATGACCAAGTGGGGAGGACGGCGTTACGGTCTTCTATCCCTCTTTCTTGTGAACATAAGAAAGAGATGCACGATCACTAAAATTCGGTCCCCAGGCCCGCAATAAAAGCTATCCAATAGCTTAAAAATGTGTTTAAAAAAACACGCAATTTTTATGTTTAAGATTAAGAATAAATACACTACAGAAACGAAACGGATTAATCATTCCAAAGAGACGTTTTTAGAACGCCACAATTTATAAATAGTTCTTGATCGTAGGTGTTAACGTTGATTTTGTTTGAGGAATTTGATAAACTTGCGCAAATGTTAATAATTTGAATCAATTTTTCAAACATCTGTTATTCCGAAAACACGTTACTCGATTTCTAGCATTTTTTTAATCGAAACTATGAACTTAACCACTATATTCCATGATGATGCTGTCTACGATGGAACGCGCTATCACAGAAGGAACCGATGCAATCCGGCTTTGAAGGTCAAGGTGCCTTCAAAATTTTAGCGCAACCCAGATTACAGCTTTAAGTTTTTGATACATACGCGTATGGTTCTGGGACATATATGTCTAATGGGAAGCCCACATAAAATATAATTTGTAACACATACGAATATTTGAAAATTCACGTACAAATTTATCTTTTTCTTTTTAAATCAATTTAATTCAGGGAATTTTCCGAAATTTCGCTGGATAGTCTTATGGACATGCTAATTCTTAATGATAGGGTTAGAACAAGTACAGTGACATTAACCATATACGCGGATCAATTGAAGCGAGCTATGTTCAGCTATACCGCTTGTTTTCCTTGGTGCAGTTGGGTAGTACAGTTGACCGGACCACGTTTAAACAAAATTAACAGTCGTACAGTTAGCCGGACTAGGCTTTGTTCTCTATTAACCGTGGTACAGTTAACTGGACCACGGAAAACAGTATTGATACTCTTTAATGGGATCTATTATCTCACCTCCTTGAAAAGTAATTTCACTTCCTTGTAATTGTGACGCTTAATATGTGTGTGATAACATTCGTATTTGATTGATTTGAATATTAATTAAATTGTGTTTGTGTATTAAAATAAAGACTATGGCTGAGGAAGCCGTTACGAATGTTTTAAATTTCATTACTAGAAAGGAGGGTACAGTTTTATTGTGTAATGGCTACCAGTACTACAAAAATAGCTGTTACAAAAATGGAGCAGAGTTGTGGAGGTGTTCTTGTTTTAAGAAAATGAAGTGCACGGGATTCATAACGATACAAGTAAGAATAATTTATGCTTTACTTAGCTTTAGTTTTATTACTCTTACATTTTAACTCAGGACAACAAAGTGATTAAAGAACGCCCTCATAATAATTGCTCAAAAGACGAAATCAAAAATGATGTTGATATAGCGATGGCCGTTTTAAAAGAAGACGTTGTAAAATCTGACCGACCTATTCCACAAGTATTCAATGAAGCTATTGTAAAACTACAAGATGGTGGAATCGATCTTGTAACGAAATTACCTGAATTTCGAAACATTCAACACAAGTTATACAAAGCTAGAAATGACAATTTAGGAGTGCAAAGACTTGAGTGTAAAGATCCAAAAAGTATAGAAGTGCCTAGAAAGTTCGGAGATTTTATATTAGCTGATTATTGTGAAGAAGAAAACAGAATTATAATATTTTGCTAAAAAGAAGCCAAAAAATTTATTCTTAAGATAAAAGAATTTTTTTTTGACGCAACTTACAAAAGCTGTTCTCCACCATTTACACAGTTATTTACTATTCACGGTGATATTGGTAGTTCGGCCGAAACTACAAATGTAATTCCCCTACTATATGTGTTAATGTGCGATAAAAAAGAAACTAGTTATGACATAATATTTTATTTGATTAAAACAAAAGCAAAATGGAATCCTTCAAAATTGCATTGTGACTACGAAGTAGCTGCCATAAACTCAATTAGAAGAATATTCCCGGAAGTAGTAGTGATCGGGTGCTATTATCATTGGTCACGATGTGTATGGCGAAAGGCCAAGAGTCTAGGACACACTAAAATGAGAGTGGAGGCGAATTATTTCCTTGTGTGCTGCTTTACCACTTTTGCCGAAGGAGACCATAACCGAGGCATGGCAATATATTAAAGGAGAAGCCCTGTCCGATATGGATACATTCTTTAATTACTTTGAAAAGTACTGGATATATGGTAAATTACCAATAATACAGTCGAGGGGTGGAATTCGAAGTTAAATCGCACACTAAATAAGAATTCAGTTAATATATTGCGACTACTAAACTCTTTACATGTTATTGACAAAGAAATGCAAATAAGAGTTGCAAAATTCCAAATTAAAAAAATATCTCGGAAACGTCAACTAGAGCACATAATGAGAGATGATGCCATAAGACAGGTTCAGTTACAACTCATAAACAGAGAAATCACATTGGGCCATGCCTTGGAAAAGCTTCGATAGTAATTGATGGATTTATTTTTATTTTTTGTAATTTCGTGGATTGTAAGTGTTAAGTTTTTTTTTGAGCAAGTTGGTACAAAATAAAAAGCTATACTATGTTCCGGTTTGAAGGGCAATGTTTCCAGATAAATTACTTGGCTTACAGATAGAACATCTTATATCTCTAGACGATGAGTGTAGGCACTAGGCAGTGCAGTGCTAGGTAATGATTTTGACTCTTCATGTTCCAGTAGCTGTTTGGTACTGCGTTATTATGTGGCAGGCATGTTGCTTACCATCAGTCACATGCCTAGCTCGTCTCGTCACTCTAATATTGGTGGAAAATTTACACAAAAAAAAAAAAAAATATCCAAACAGGTCCCTGGCCTCGTAATACTTAGGTTTTGCTAGTACCCGATGATGGAGTGTCAAGTCACACGATTCTTTATCTTTTTAATGCGACCGAAAGAAGGGTTATGTTTTTTGAGCGTATCTTATATGTTTGTAAATTTCTTTATTCCCATGTATCTTCCAAAAGAGTGGATGGATTTTGACAATTAAAATATCGTTAAACAATAATAATAAAAATTATTTCAATAAAATAGATCTTAATTATACATTATTTTCTTACAGCTATAAACAGGTATATTAATTTTATCAGCCTGAACTAGGTAGAATCTGTGTTTCAGGCGAGAACAATGCCTGTTTTATGTAAGAGTTACATTAGGAAGATAATAAAACTGAATAATCAAACTAAACAATAAAATCGGTTAAAAGACAAGGTATTTATGAACTACTTGGCTTATTAAAAAGATAGGTATGCAATTTCTTAATTATTTTAAAACTAATATCAAATGTTCAGCTTCCTCATATGACAGTGTTAGCAAATATTCACAGACAGTTTGTTTATGGTTAAAAAAAATAGTTAGATTTGTCTCAATCTCTCAACTGTCCTTTGATAGTATATTATATTACATAATGTTTTTTATCTGTTGATTTTTGCAGTCGGGTTTTTTAAATTAAAGTTATTGAATATATTTTTTTGGATACCGAAAATATATTCAAGTCTAACCACGAACCAACGGCTATTTTATTCAATTGATACTTTATTTAAATAAAGTATCAATTGAATACTAAATAAAGTATTGGCTAAAGACATACTTAATACCAAAAACTCAAACAGATAAAATTGTGGTTAGTAAAGTTTAAAAAACTAGCTTTAGATCAACGATCCTTCGTAATTAATATACGGCTTGATGTACATTTAAAAAAGGTACTTAAATTTACTGGTAAATATTTAAAGTTGTGCAAAATACTTCAACAAGTCGAGTAGCACTTTTTATTAATTCCATCGATTCGCTATCGGCGACTCGCTCTTCGTCTGTTGATATTGTAATTTTCATAAAAACAGCTCCCGTACTAGATGTTCTCATTTCGATAATAGGGAATATGCATGCATTTTTTTATATTTTTAATTCACTTTTTACATTATTATAACACAATAAAAAATATAAATACTCTTGTAAATGTACAAATTGATTTTTAAAATAATATTTAAAATATCGATATAATTTGTCCAGTTTAAACGCCGCCATCTGTCCCGCGCCTGCATGACGTCACAGGCCACGACCTGTGTTTGTTTACTACAAATGTTGCAGTTACTTTGTACCGATTTTTGAGTTGTGCTAGCTAATCAAACGATGGAGAACACGACTTTTCTCTCTAACACTACTAGCTCAGTACGAATATCGACACCGTTAAAGCAGAAAACATGCCATGTGACGTCACATTTGGTTTCCACAGATAATGATGCGTTTCGCAAACTTGAATTTCCCGCGCCTATTTTGCACTTTTTAAATAATATTTTTTATAATTAATAACTAACTAAATAATAAAATAATTGTTTTGGCATAATGGCGGGACATTAAGGATTCTACGAAAAAAAATCAAGCCAATTTAAACTACATGCATATTCCCTATTGCTCACTCTTGAACTCACTTCATATTTCGTGAGGATTCTTATGCAATACGAGTTTACATATCTATATGTTTTACCATAATTCACGTTCCCGCTATTTTCGAAATAAAAATAGATTATGTGATTGTAATCCGTTCAGTCGTTCCAACGTGATTGAGCAACATATATCAAAACTATTTTTTTTAGTTAGTAGTTAAAAATAGGATTTTTTTTAGACCGTGGATCTTAGATAAAGTATGTAAACCAAAGAGTTTACGTATACTACGTAAAGATTGGCACAAACGCTTTACACCGAAAGCACGGGTAGCATCTTTCTTGCCTTGTCGCTCTTGTGGAAGTATTATTCTTTTGTTGCGGCCGCGGCACATAACTCTGTTGCCATAGAAAGTATGCACGTCATCTGCTTACGATTGACACAAAGGAACCGTGTGGAGAATTTAACTCTATATGTAGTATTTGTAAACTCTTTACCGAGGATTAATTATGAAATAAATTATTTTGAATCTGATGGCTTCGCTTTGAGACAGAATTTGAAAAGATATTTTTGTAATTGTCTGATGCCTAATTGAACTCAATTAGCCCGACCAAATATTAAATGCCAACCTGCCTATTTATAATCCCCAGGTAAAATCATATGGCATTGATAGTCAAATGATATTACTCAAAGTATTGTATGACTTCTTCGAGTTGAAGAGGGCAATATCGTTGAAGAAGGGGGGCCCACATGTCCTTGAAACAAGTCGAATGAGTGGCTGAGTTGACAGTGATATTCAATAACGTATACCCACGGTATTGAATATTGATTGTAATGTTGACACTCAATGAATAAATAAAATATATTTATATTTTCCTGCAACGCGACCTAGCAAAACCAAGCAAAGCTATGAGGATCAAATAGCTGAATCAAAAATAATAAAAAAAATTGGTTGCCTGTAAAGTCGGTATACGGGCGAAAGTTTTACGTGACAACGACTTTGAGTGGTAAAATAATTTTACGGAAGGGACGCGTGCCTTTCACTTTTTATGTCTGTCTCTCTCGCTCTTAGGCGGGCTAACCATGCCCGAGTGGAAGGGACGCGTGCCTCTCACTCGCTCTCGTTGTGAGCGCATAACGTGAGCGGAGCGTAACGCAGTTTCTTGAAGTGTCACCCGGCAAACCAATTTATAAGACGTTGTCACGTCAAAACCTGAAATGTCCCAATGCAGAGGTCTCCCTAATCTTGTTCCACTTGAACCTGTCTTGAGTCAGTTACAGATCATAGAGGTATTATTGAGGTCATCATGTCATCGTTTAGTTAGTCTACTTCAACATCGTTTGGGTTATGGTTTCCACATGCCACAAGACAATCTGGCAAGTTGAACTATATCACCTATTCGAGAGTTGGAACGAAATATGGTGTTTGTTGTATGCGGTCATAGTGCGTTCCATAGTCTTTTAACAGACCATAACACCGTAAGTAAGACTTTTAGTAAAACTACCAAGTTTACGCTCCTTAAAGAGTACCACATGATGAATGTATTCATGAGCTTACACTTGAGGAATAGTGAAGTATTTCCCTTTATAAGAACTATCATGGACTACTAGCTTCCAGGCGTTTTCAATGCGATGAGTCCTAATAAAATGGACAATGTGCAATTATGTACGTAACATTTTTTTTGTAGTGGTAAGTCGTTTTACAGCGTCCACACCTTTGCACAATATTTCCAGTGAAATTACAGGGTTTAGAGATAATAGGTCTCATAACTCTTGGTGACGAGTACAGTGCAGTGCTAGGTAATGATTTGAACTTTTCTTGTTCCAATAGCTGCGTGTTACTGTGCTGTTATAGACAGGCGTTGCTTACTATCGGTCACATCACCTGCTACTCTCGTCACTCTATATCCATCATCAACAGCCCATTAAATGTTCCCACTGCTGGGACTCGGGCCTTTTCTCGCAAGGAGAGAGTTAAGGTCATAATCCACCACGCTGGCCCATTGCGGGTTGGTGGATGATACATGACTTCGAAAGGTTCTAGGTACATGTCGTTTTCCTCACGATGTTTTCCTTCACCGTTTTTAAGTTAGCGGCATTACGCACATAACTTCGAAAAGACAGTGGTGCGTGTGGGGTTTGAACCCGGGGTCTCCGGATCGGCAGGCGCCGTTCCTCCGGACTAGACCAGCCGTAACTTAGCTACTTGCCATAAAAAAATTGTATAATTGGTACAAATGCTGAAAAATACATTTCTGGATTTCTAATTTTAAATCGTTTCCGCTTTAATATAGTTTTTTCTGCCATTACGGTGTCTTAATATGTTCGCAAACTGAAACCGAACACTGAAGGAAATACAGTAGTATGGGGCGTTAACGAGAAATGTGTTCCGAGAAAATTGAATTTCCAGGCGCTATTTTTAACAACATTCGCAAGTGGTAACGTTCAGAAGAAATTTGATTTTAGGCCAGTCAAACAACGAAGTGACTGCGTAATTTTATTCAACGAACGAAACTCGATGTTTTTTTTAATCAATGATATTATATTTAACAAGGTAAACCTGGCAATTGGCAAATACTTGCTTAAAATAGAAAAGAGTATGTTACTGGAAACGTTTTAATAACGGCGGTCGAAATGAAAGCTTTTTGCGACAAAATAAGTAGGTTAGTTAGTACTTATAAAAATAAGCACAACATTTTACATGTTCTCACTTCTGGTATTCGGGGCTTTCTTTCACAAGCTCAAGTAACACAGTTTCTTTCACACTGGCCAAGTTCGAGTTGTCAGATGACATGTCCTTGATGCCCGAGTAGTACGAGGCTAGTTTTTCAAGCAAGGCTAGCAAGCTAGTGTTAGAAATCTAGCAAGATAGAAGTACTAACTTTCTGGCTTGATAACACTAGCTTGCTACCCTAGCTTGAAAAACTAGCCTCGTGTCGCTCGGACATGAAATGGATCTTTCTTGGAACTTTGGAACATGGTATTGTCACGGTTTTCATCTTCTTTTTTGATTTACGGTAAAAGACAAAGATGACAACAAACTAGTACGTCTGCATTTGGAAAACTGCTCAACAGTGCAGGCGGGACTCGAACCTGTTACTTTACGATGTTAAGACCACGCGTTCTCGCCACTAGGCCAATACGGTTTGTTAAATAGATTTTGTGATATGAAATGGTTGTGATTATTTTGTAACTTCAGCAAAGTTTATTGTCACCACATAAATAATAAAAAAAGCTGTAGTTTATTTTTTTTTCTTTTATAGGGTTACACTTGACAGCCATTTTGCTTGATGAAGTGACGTTGAAGTCTACGATAGAGCGTGCTTACCAAAGATAGTTTTACGTAGTGCTTACCAAGAAGAAACCCGATTCACGTTCGATTTGAAGACACCATGATTATAACTTTATAACCATCGGCAAAAACCTAATTAGGCAACTCATTCAACAACGTAGATGTTCTTATTACTAAAGTGGAGTTAAACCTCCTCTTTCCTATTGGTACCAGAAGCAATTTCTTAAACCGTTCCTTTGGGTTAAAAGCCTAAAATTATTAATGAGTAAAAAGAATTCTCTTAAAAAGTATTACCTATTTTTAAAGATTTCTCATTCAGAGAAATATTTTTATTTCGAGCCAAGATTTCAAGCTTTCAAATCTCGACGAGAGCGGGTTTTAAAACGGTTTCATAAGTCAGGATACTTTAAATCCGGAGATATCGTAAATCAGGCCCGCCCGAGCCGGTTCATTAAGATAACAGGTGGACTCCCTCATTACAACTTGGGGGAAAGAGTTTTATTATTCTCTTTTTTCTTTATTTCTTTTAAGCATTGCTTAGATAGGGGATTTTCAAGAAGGTTCCTTGCCTAGGGAACATCTGGTGTGTTAAGTACGGATAAAAAAAAAGATTATGTTACAAACTAGAGGTACACAAAATATAATGTTTTGTTTATATGAGAAAATACTAGTATACTACATTTATTCACGTTAATCTTCTTACTCAAAGCTGCGCTTAGTCTCGTCTATCAAGATGAGACTAAACGTGTGTATGTGTGAGTGGTGTACATACACCATTCACACATACATACCGTTCACTCCTACGCAAACACCCTCACACACACACATCACAGAAAAGCGCGCCCACGTTATAGTTAATTATTAATATCAACCTTACACATGATTTTTATGTACAAAATATTAAAACAAATTGCCCCACTACTAGATTAAGCATTGTGTTGTTAAGATTACCCACATGTAACCCATGCTCAGAAACATCTACTGACCTACTCACGACACGGGCCTGACCTAGAGCCTAGTGTGGGACCAACAAAGAGTTTACATACAGGGTTACTGGTTCCTGGTAATCTCCCTGCATCCGTTTAATAAAAATAAAGATAATTTATTAACACAACACAAGGAAAGTACACACAATTTATATAAATGCAATGATGAGACACAATTTATCGGTAACTCAGTGTACACATGTGAGGATTATTAACGAACCCTAAACTAAGCACAGGCTTGTGTCTTAGGGCTCGAGCGCGCGAGTGCCAAGTTATTAAAATATGTTTTCCTGTATCTCATCTTATACCTTTAAACGAGCAATTCTTGTAGGTATATATATATATATATATATATATAGAATCTGAATCTCGGAAACGGTTCGAACGATTTTTATGAAATTATGTATACAGGGGGTTTCGGAGACGATAAATCGATCTAGCTAGGTTTTATTTTTTTTAAACATTTATGCGCGTTTTGAGACAATGAAAAACTCCTACAATGTCATTAGAATACGATGACGTATTTCGCCACTGTTCTTTAAGTCTAAATGGCTCAGACTGAATATGCTCGCTTTCGGAGCCAACAGGCTCTGGATCGAATCCTGATGGTTACACTCGGGTCTTTTCTTTTTGTGTTTTTTTTTCTGAGAAAATCTTTTACTTAGAGCCCTTACTTACTTTATAAACGCATTTAAACCGAGCAAAGCTCGGCCAATCAGGTACTGTCAAGTAAATGAGTAAATGTATAGTGTCTTTAATAAAATCGAATGTTAGAAGCGGTGAAAATGCAACACATATATGCTGAAGACTACAGAGTAATGTTAATGAGTTATTAAATAATGTTATTGAGTAGAGTTAATGTTCTGTATATTTAAACAAACAACTTTTGTTCTACAACTTTTGTTAAAACTCAATACACATCCCCAAAAATTGTGTTTTGTCCTCACTAGTACTGTCTCTAGTTCTGGTTAGTCTCTCTAGTTGTACTCTAGTACTTTCGTGGCTGTTTCGTGTTTTTTTTCAGTTCGGTACATCATTTATCGAGCGTTTAAAGAGCGCGAACACTCTTGTTACGAAGAGCTCGATGCTTTTAGACCAAGAAAAAAGTGTATCTATTTGACACTATTTTATTTTGTGTGGGAAAACCATATAGATACGAATTCTTATCAACTGTAGACCAAAAGTTGACCTATTTAGAGTACTTAATATCCCCTTAAAAGGATGCAGGCTGATCACCAATAACCCTGTATATCTAAAATCTATGGCGAAAATCTATGGTGTAATCTTTTCCGATGTACAAACAATGTTTAAAGTATTTAAAGTTGGTTGCCCGGCCAATAGAAAAAAAAATGCTTTCAATGCCAAATGAATTCATGCAAACAGCAAAATAATGTAATTGCTTTATCTCCGTAACAAAGGGAGACTCGACTCTCAATGGTGCGAGTGCAAAGCTCAGCCTATACCTCGCGGACAAAATTTCAAGCTCCTGCCTGATTGGTGATCCCTCACACTAATGCAAAGCTCAGCTTATACCTCGCGGAGCCCGTGTATTTATTTAAAACTAGCTGTACCCTGCCCCGCTTCGCTGTGGCACATTGTGATGCACAAATTAGATAAAAGCAATCCTTGATGCGGATTACATATCATTCTAAAATTTCAGCTCGATCGGTGCCGAACTTTTTGCGTTTTTGAAGCGTACACAAACCAACATAACGTTTTTATATATAGAGATGAGCTATAATACTAGCATAACGCATAGCATAAATAGCTCACTTTATGTTTCAACAGCACTCAACGGTAAGCAATACGGCTGAACAATTACAGATGTCACGTAGCTTTTCGAATATGAAGAGTCCAAATCGCTACTTAGCATTACATTGACACCCAGATTAATGAAATAAATGATCTCGTCACCCAGTATTTTTCTGGAAATATTGCCCTTCATACCACACAGTAATATTAGCACGTGACTGCTTGGTAGTAGTATTACTAGCAAAAGGTGTGGTACTGCTTCAAGCGGACTCTGCAAAGATTCCTACAACTATAAAACTCATTGGTTGGTAATGTGTTGATTTTTTAATGATTTTAAATACGCTACACACACAAGACGTTAACGTAATTGAGCTCACCAAACATATCTCAGAAACATAGCACAACCAAATAGAAGCAAGAAACAAATAGAAGATGGCATTAATAATACAACCGAACAAAAGTTAGAAATGAAAAGAAGACGAAGAAGAAGAAGGCTCTAATCAGCTGACTATTATTTTATTCATTGTAAATTAAATATTATAAATGAAAACTAAAACTAATACCAGACATTTAGCATGCCTCTAGAAGAAGAGGCCCGTTTGTATGGGTCAACTTTTAAAATGTTTTGTGTTTGTATACCTTTTTTTTTTTTGTATACCTACACATGTAAAATAATTAAATGATAATTGATTATTCAATGCACAGCTGAATAAACTGGAAACTGGCAAAGTTATTGTTTTCCTCCCCAAATCCCTGACCTACTTCCTGCCGTGATTTTAAAACCCCGTAATATTGAACCATTTCAAGTTGATCCCATAACTCCCAGCAGCCACCTGGCAACCCTGGTTTGGCTCATTAAGGCGGACTCGGCTATTTACATCAGACTAGTTAACACGTTCACATTGCTTTAGCTTCCATTCAAAGGTTTCATAGTTTATTTATTCTACTTCCTATTAATTCTAATATTATTTTTATAAACTAGCAGCACCCTGCGGATTTACCCGCGTAGTTCCTGTTATTTTTTGGGGTTAAAAGTAACTTATGCGTTAATCCAGGGTGTCATCTAACTTTTCAGCCGTTTATACGTGAAAAAGTAACAAACATACTCATAAACTTTCGCCTGTATTATGTTAGAAAGATGTCAATGTATGGATATTTAGATGTTTGTTGCTCAATCACGTCGTAACGTATAAACGGATCAGGCTGAAGTTTGGAACACAGATTTTAGTCCGGAAGAAGACGTAGGCTACTTTTTTCACCATTTTCACACTCCCAAAATACGTGCGGTTGCAAGCATTCATTCGGATAATACGAAAGAGCGGTGGGAGTCCGCCATTTTCTTGCCTTAACTGAATAAAGCGCCTATTCCTCACTTTCTTCAGTGAAAATATGTCGAGATTTTCCGCTGAGTCGGTTTTATGAGCGCAGTGATAAAGCGAACTGTGATTTCCGCATGCAGTATAGTACTGCTACTCTTAAAAGGTCGTATAAAAAGCATACATAGTAAAAAAGTTCTTATGAACCTAACAACACAGGTTTAAAAAATAATAATATAGGTTTACTCTTTACCGAACGAAGAACCAAAGCTCAGGACGTCGGAACAGCAGCACCAAACTTAAAATGGAATGACGACAGGCGGACCAAAATTGTGACAGAATGAAAACGGAGCGTTAAACGTCCACCAGCAAGATGGGTCGATGATATTGTAAATATTGCAGGTCCAACATCGACTCGATTGGCACAGGACTGAGGCAGATGGCAAAGTAAGTGAGAGGCCTGCAGTGGGATAGAGAAGGTTGCGGATGATGTTTATGATAATAATGATGATACCTTACCACCATCTCGCCTGATACTAAGCGACGATGCGGTCTACCATGGAGCTTGCTTACATAGAAGAAATCGATTCACTCTCGATTTGAAGACACCAAGATTGTAACCATCGGAAATACCTACTCAGACAATGTATTCCAAAGCCAGACCGTTCTTATTTAGAGAGTCAAACTTTCGACCGAGTCTGGAACGTCAACCATAAAACTATGTAAAAGTCAGTGAATAGTAGAGTAATTCGTAAAAAGAATTTAGAAATTGAATTCAGTTGCGATAGTTAACCTTTGCCAATTATTTTATCGCCTCAGTTAGCCAATTGTTTTACAGTAACGGGCGAAACCGGGTGGACTGCTAGTTTGGAATAAACCGGGTTCAAATTCAGATATCATCTGTTTTGAAAACAGTCTACGCCTGAACAAATCTGTAAACACTACGCAAGTTTTGATACGAAACCAAACTAGTTTAATTTGGGTAAATATCTTATCTTATACCTTTAAACGAACAATTCTTGTAAGTATATATAAGTCTGAATCTCGGAAACGGCTTGAACGATTTTCATGAAATTATGTATACAGAGGGACGGTAAATCGATCTAGCCAGGTTTTATTTAAAAAAAAACAAACGGGGTGAGCTAAATATCATAATAATAGCTGGGGAAGTACCACACCTTTGCCAGTTATTCTACCGCCAAGCAGTAATGTGCAAACATTACTGTGTTCCGGTTTGAAGGGCAATGTTTCCAGAGAAATTACAGGGCTTAGAGATATAAGATCTTAGATCTCTGGGTGACGAGCGCAGTGCAGTGCTAGGTAATGATTTGGACTCTTCATGTTCCAATAGCTGCGTGTCACTGTGCTGTTATGTGTCAGGCATGTTGCTTACCATCAGGCATATGGTCCTGATCGTCTCGTCACTCTTTATTTAAAAAAAAAAAACCGTTTAAAAACGCCGTTTTATGCGCTTTTAGATAACGAAAAACTGTTACATAAAGATTAGAATGCGATGGTAAATTTCGCGACGGCGCGCGACAGTATATTAGCTCAGTCGGGAAGATGGGTGGTTGAAATATGGTAGGTCCGGATTCGAATCCAACCGGCCGCGTTCGTTTTTCAAGTTCATTTTTTTTAAGAAAATCAAAGTACAAAAAGAGCAAAGTTCGGTCACCCAGGTACTAAAAATTAAAGAACAAAACCAGAAAAATTCAAGACAGCGAAATCATCTTCTCTGTCTGGATTACGAGCGCAATGCAGTGCTGTGATTTAAACTTTTATGTTCATATTATGACGCTCTTATGAACAGGCAGTTATGAACAGGCAAGCTTTATACCATTAGATACGTCCTAGTCGGCAATTCTCTAAAAGCAAACTTGACACTGAGATCAAACCTTTTGTTTAAACGAACAGAGAATTTATCAACAAAATGAAATTACAAAGAGAAATATATATGCACCACATACATATTTAGACTTTTAATACATCTAGATATAACACATATAAATTTAGTAGTGGTAGGACTCTTAGCAGAGTCCGCCTGGGGAAGTACCACACCTTTGCCAGTTATTCTACCGCCAAGCAGTAATGTGCAAACATTACTGTGTTCCGGTTTGAAGGGCAATGTTTCCAGAGAAATTACAGGGGTTAGAGATATAATACCTTAGATCTCTGGGTGACGAGCGCAGTGCAGGGCTAGGCAAAGATTTGAACTCTTCATGGTTTCAATAGCTACGTGTCACTGTGCTGTTATGTTTTTTTTCCAGACATTTTACTTACCATCAGGCACATGTCCAGCTCGTCTCATCACTATAAATTATTTAAAAAAAACTGTTGACCGATAAAGGTCTTTTTAAACCGAATTCAAAAGAGGAGGGTCTCGATTTGGTTGTATTTATGTTTTTTCGTATACATGTTTTGCCATGGCTCTGCAAATTGTGATTTAATTTTGATGATTTTTTATTTGTTTCCTAGGCCATACTCCATTTTTTGTTCATATTATTTTTGGTAGATTTCTCAATCTACCAACAACTTCTTCAATCTTTTCCCAACAAGATGACGCTGTTTGTTTAGTTTCCTCGTGACAGCCATTACAACTCTGCTCAAACGTCGAGGTAATAAAACAATCTAGATCGCGATTGGGTCCTGTATAATTGTTTATCCTGTGTCTCCTGTGTTGTGTTCAATATCAGTTCAAATCGCGAAAGCTTAAAACTAGATAAATAGATAAAGTGTTTATTGCACTAAATAAACCTAAATTTATTAAGAAACAACAAAAAAACAAATGGCGGCCTTACCGCTAAATGCGATCTGTTCAAGACAACCAAAGTTTGGAAAGTGATAACTAAATAATGGAAGGCGGACGAATAAATATAGTGGTTCCGTGTTACATTAGTTGTCTGTAGAGTAGTACCTACCTTCGTAAAGCCAGTCTGGTACTCCGTTATAGACGGCCCCGGCGCGGCCGGTGTTGGTGACCCGGTAGCCGGTGGAGGAACGCGGCGCCGGCCGGTAGTAGATGTCGTGGTCCTTCACAGTGACCAGCCCGTGACCCTTCGGAGTCCACGCCGCCAGGAGTAGGTACGGCCCTTCTGTTAGCACACCTCCACCCACTTCGTCGGGGAGGGGCGTCAGCGGGTACGATTCTCTGGAAGAGGAGAACTGTGATTAGCTTACGACTAAGGCTGTGTTGTTCTGGGGCTTTTATTGTAAGGATATAATCGCGTAAGCCCCAGGGAAAGTCTCTGAATCATCCTATTTATTTATTCATTTATTCCATAAAAAAACATCGTACTTCCTACTAGTATTATACACTGATAGTGCTCGCTTCGTTGCCCATCAAAGTCAAAGTTCTCTACTGATAAGTATACTATTTACACGTCAATTTCAACGCTTCGGTAATTTTGTCACGATACAAAGTAATAGATGAAAAGTTGCGGGAAAATTGAGGGAACAGGAAATACATGAGTAAGTTCGCGGGACGCTACTAGTGTATATACCTATTCTGCAGGGTGTAGAAATATTTTTTTTACTTTTATTGTCAACTAGCTGTACCCTGCGCGCGTTGCTGCGCCACCTATCGAAATTAGTCGAAACAACTCAGAAACCTTATTTGGCCCATGCACAGCAACATTGCTAAAGATCCATCATATGATCAAATGCATTGTTTACGATCCTATAAATGACATACAGGCAAACATTATTTTGAATATATATAAATATATAGTTTTTAAATGTAGATGGAAAGTAAATAAATAAATGTACGCATAATAACTATTTATTTACTGGCAACAATACCAAAATTAAAAAAAATGCCAATTCGTAATTTTGAGGTGGCGGTCATCTTGGTTTTGAAATTTGTTATAGTGTATATTATACACTATAACATATATATAGTATTCTACTAGTCTAGCCATTTCATTTGATACCCATATTAAGGTAGGTTGTAAAGAAATATTTTATATTGATTTTGTGGAGGCGGCCATCTTGAATCGATATTAACCAAACGTAGATAAGAACATCCGGATATTAAAATAAAAAAAAAACGCATCGATATCGGCCCATTCGTTTGAGCTCTACGGTGCCATAGACAGACACACAAACACACAGACATACATCGACGTCAAACTTATAACCCTTACTTAATACCCCTTTATACCCCTTAACTTATAACTTAATACCCCTTTGTCGACGCGACGCGTGACCAAAATGCTGGCGTTTAATTGGCCCAACGCATAAGCATTGCCATTCAGCGTGGTAATGCTGCCAGCATGCTGGGTATCTACGCTTCCATTGGTAGTGGGCTTGAACATCTTAATTATCTGTAGACCTACAGTGGTCTATGGATAATTCAGGTGTGCTGAGTGTAAGTAGTTAGGTAGGTTTGTAGTGTACTGTAGTTCACATTGTATTTTAGTTTTGTTAATAAAGGCTCTCCCCTTTATTGGTCTGGGGTTAAAAAATAAGCAGCGTTATAATCTCCGTGGTTACGAGATTGCTGAAGGAATTGCGGGTATCTTTATTGGGAAATCGCTGGCCTGGTTGGTAGTAAGCCTGCCTGCGAAGCCGAGGGTCGTGGGTTCGATTCCCACCCAGTGCAAATGTTTGTGTGATGAATTCAAATATTTGTACTGTGCCTGGGTGTTTTCTATGTATAATAAGTATGTATTTAAAAATATATAAGTATTATATCAGCTATCTTGCTTCCATAGTACAAGCTTTGCTCAGTTTGAAGTCAGATGGTTTTGTGTGTGAAGTGTCCACCTATATTTATAAATTAATAATGTTATCAATATGAGTTTAAATCGCTGAATTTTACCAACTACATCTTCATATCAAACCGCAATACCGTAGAGCTGAAATGCTCTAAAATAGATAAATAATGACTGGACAACTTGTTTTCATACGATTGTGACAATTAACAAGCTCACATGAGAGTATGATATATTCAGTGACGTAGGTTGGTTTATTTGCTGACGGTATTCAAGCAGTCTTTCAAATGTTTGTGCGAAAAAGTTAAAACAATGCAGTACGGAACAAAGGTATTGTTTCCCTTCGGCCTTTCAGTCGGCCCATTGTTGGGGAAATCAAATAGAAAGGGAAATTCGTCGATACAACGGTTTTAGGAATCTATAGCTACCGTTAAACTTTTTTTAATAAGACGGAGTAGCCCAATGAGCAGAATATTGAGTGGTTGCTGAAAAGGAGTTCGCATAACATTTGTAATGTATGCAGTGCCGGATTAAGCCAGCGCGGGGCCTGTAGCAATTTCTGTCAAGGGGCCCTTGGTTTGCTTAGGTTTAGAAAGGGTAGGGTATGTAAGATAGTATCGTTACATATTTACAGTCAGACAGACGTCGGAGTGCGGGGTCCCCAGTTTGCGCGGAGCCCGTAGCATTTGCTACTCTTGCTATATGGCTAATCCGCCACTGAATTTATGGGGATTAATCACGATATAATTCATTGTTTAATTACCTCAACGTTTCGGCAGCGTTACAACCGCCGTGGTCACGAGAAGACTCTTCTGTCAATGAATTATATCGTGATAAAGCCCCGTAAATTATAAACATTTTGTGTTCAAATTGCGAAATCTTAAAAATAATACTTGGTAAGCAGTTCGGTTGTCACACCACAACATCTCACAGTATTTAGTAATTAAGAGTTAATATTTCTGCGCTACGCTAATTTATTGAAGTGAAAACTTCTTTTGGCGCATTATAGACAGATTTTTCGTAGGATGTGAATTGAATTCTAGCGTCATACTCGGGAATGACAAGAAATCTTAGGGTAAACTCGGAACCATGGTCATTGGCCATCTAGAAATTCAGCAGTGTCCATTGGCAATAGAAATGCTGATGCATTTATTAAGCTATTGCATAGCTTTTATCGCGGGCCTGGAGACCGAATTTTAGTGATCGTGCATCTCTTTCTTATGTTCACAAGAAAGAGGGATGGAAGACCGTAACGCCGTCCTCCCCACTCGGTCATTCGACTTTGAATCTTATTTGTATTAGCTTCACAGACTAAATGCTCTTAGCAGTGTTGCCAACTTAACGGATTTCCGTGATATTTTTTTATGGTAAACAAATGTCACTCTTCAAAATAAAAGCAATTCCGAAAAATTGTTAACATCCCTATATGCTTATGTTGATAAAAAATGCATGCAGCATGCAATAGATTTACCGCGGCAGTCCCTGAGTACCACACTTCTTTTTTATTTATTTGAAGTATACATCGCCACATAATACGTATATGAGTAGGATACATTTAGTAAAATGCACTACAAATAATGTTACAAATTATCCATCCCTGTAGTTAGGGTGCTGCGATTAGTATTGTACATAGTATTTATGTAATATTAAGTGTTTATTAATTAAATATTTAAAACTACACAATTCATGATATTGAAACGTCTTTATTTTCTAGGTATTCTTCTATTTTATAATAGCACTTGGAATTGAGTATTTGTTTGATATTTTTTTTAATTTTTTTAATGTCTGTTTCGTCTCTCACACTTTTAGTTAAGTGGTTAAATATTTTATATAACATGTATAGAGGCCCTTTTCGTATTATCTCAAGTTTAGGTTCTGGAGCTGTAATCTGGTTTTGCCTTCGGCCGCTGGTGATGAATGTGAATAAGTTTGGATGTTTTTTAACAAAAGTTGCTGCTTCTAGAATGTACATGCATGGAACTGTTAAGATGTTAAGTTGTTTGAAGTGGGGCTTACAGTTGCGTTGAGGGATGTTAACTAATATTCTGATGCATTATTTTTTTGCATAATGAGTAATTCAGTGCATTCAATGCATAATGAGCATTTCTAGATGGCCATGCCATGTTCATGCTCATGCCCTCTGGTTTCACCCGCGTAGTTTCCAAAGTAAGCTATCAAATTCTGAGTTATAAATTTTCACTTCTATCGGCAGTTCCTATACACCCATTTTTTTTTGTGATCGGACAGTATACTATCCTAATTCAAATAACACAAACAAATCTACCACAGTTATCAAAAAAAATGTCGTTTCAATGTTTGAAAGGTATCACAAACGTAGGATATTTCAATATCGATTTAATTTTCTAAAAATTTACAGTTTTATCGCCCACGTATATAGTAAGCCTAGAGTCAAATTTTCCTAGCCTAGTGTTAAACCCAGAATATACCCGTATTCTTATAATAATGGTTTAAATCACGGCGGCTAGTAGCAAAGTTCATTATTTAGCTTTCGTTACGTGTCTATTATTTTTTTATTTTAATAATTTCGACTCATTAATGCCTGAGCGACACCAGGCTAGTTTTTCAAGCTGGTGTTAGCAAGGTAGTATTTCCAGCTTCGTGTTGATAACGCTACTCAACGCTAGTTTTGTCTACACAAAGCCAGAAACACTAGCTTGCTATCCTAGCTTGAAAAACTAGCCTCGTGTCGCTCGGGAATAATAGTTACAAAGTTGCCTATCGACAAACGTAAGTAAGTCTTTGTGTTTTTGACAGATGTTTTGATATCGGTCAGGTTGAAGTTCTCGTTACACAGAGGCGGGAAGTGCGGGAAAGCGATCGCGATCAAGGACGGGATTTTTTTTGTAATATTCGATTTTGTATGCAACCTGACATTTAACAAGCGAGCGCAACTCTCACAATTAACATTTATCGAATGTTCGCCTCGGCTTCACCCGTGATACATATAATTATATATAGTATATAGCACTCAGAGATCAGAAACATATACAACTATAAAATATTTTTTTGAAAACGGTCCAGTAATTCCTGTGATTAGTGTGTTCAAACAACTAAACTCTTCAGATGTATAATATTAGTGAACCTATACTAAGTCAGATATTCATACCCTACACCCGACTCGCCCTTCAACAATCTTTTGTGTTTGTTGTCATACATTAAGATACAACTTAATGCTTTTCATTTAACAATTTTAAAAATGATTCGTAGAAGAATGTAGAGCTGTTCTATCAACAAAAACATAACCCAACCACTTTGTGTTCCTACCGAGCCAATATTGAGCCGGTAGATAGTACCTACTTTCGAAAGATATTATAATACACGTCGATCCCTTCACGATGTTTTCCTTCGCAGCTAAAGCCATGACAAACTTGTCTGTTGTCATAATAAATTTGTATGTGGTCATGACAAATTGGCTCTTTGTCAAATATTCGAAGCTGGGTTTGAACCTACAGTGTAATGCTAAATTGGTCGATGCAACAACGTATGGCAAGTAAAGTTAAGTTATTGTAAAGTGACAATTTAAAATCCGTAGAATGACGAAGGGAAAGACGAAGTAATCTGTCAGAGAACTGAAGGATAGAGGTTTTCAATCTGAGCTACCGATAATCCGAACTGAGGCTATCTCAACGCATCGGAAAACTGAAGTGACAATGCGCCAGTTATATCTGTCGCAGAACTAATGAGAGTAGATTGCTCTTGAGTGGAGACAGCGAATTGTAGTGTTGGACACCCTAGAACACCGTAAGACACCCTGAAATTGGATCGAGCCATAATATACGAAAGACCGTAGGTAGTAGATAGAAACTTAAAGCTGAGGATAGGCCTAAGTAATAGCCATGAGACAAGCCAATGTTCAGAAGTGGAATAACATGGGCTGATGATGATGACAATTTAAAATAAAATCCCTTACAAAATTCAACAAAGAATATCAACTTCGAAGTCATTTAACTGAGCTTTCCCGTTATTAAATTACCCGTAACATCAAACAACCCTTAACATTCATTGAGTCGAACAAATAACTCACTGTTTCAATTCAAATATAACGAGCTATTCACACAAAGAATATTCAAAATGAACACGTCTTTTAAGGAAACCGTATACGGTACAATTTTAAGAAATAAACGGCCCCATTACACAGTATTTGAAACGGTAAGCCTAGGGGATAGCGTCGAGAATTGTGTGAAATGTTTTATACTGCATGGAAGTTATATCGTACGTTATCGCTGTTTTTTAGTAAGGTACGGAGCTAGGATGGGGGCCGGTGAAACAATTTACTGATTAAAGGCCAAATATACAAGTGGAGTTGTTTTCGGATAAATTCTCGGAACCATGGACAAATGACCACACAGATAATTTTAGTAAAGAAGTACTAAAAGTAGTAATTGGAGATGCGCCGAATGTTCGGCCGAATATTCATATTCGGTATGTTCGGCGTATATTTTCTATGTTCATATTCGGCCGAATATTCGATTGATTTACCGAATAATTACCGAATATAAAATAGTATAATTTTATAATGAAGGCTTTATTCTGAGCGGTGCTCAGAATAGGAACAGAGTATTTGATAAATGAAACAAACACTATTCTTATGTAATCATCATCATATGTGAAAGGACTCAAATGGCGTTGTAATAAGTTTTCTGTCAAATATTTTTGTAATTCCAAAGCTATTTGGTTTTTGTTTTTATTCGCAGGATTTTCTTCCGACGTTACTGGCTGCTTAGTGGAAGCCAACTCTTCATAACAACTCCAAAACGCCAAATGAGAATCACGAGTTTCCACAATTGTCACATTTCGTAATGGTAGCCTCTCTTCTTCATCGTCACTGCTGCTGCTCTCTAATGCATCAGACCTTCTAAGATGTTCTCTAAATAATGTTATTTTAATTGATTCAATTTTTTCTTTAGAGAAGAAATTCAACCGAAATCTGGGATCTAACAATGTGGCCAGTGTATAGTATTTGTCCTCCTGAATATTTGCAAATCTGTGCTTCAGTTCTGTTTCTAATGTTTCTAGCATATCATTAACATTAGGGCACGCTTGTTTAGTGTCCGACTTACTTGAATATTTTAGAAGTGTTGTAATGTGGGGTATCACTTCAGATATTGATGAAAAAGTGGAACTAGTGAGCTTTGTAATTTCTTCAAAAGGTTGTAATAGATTCAGTATCTCGTTCAAAATTAGCCACTGGCGCTCTGTTAGATTTTGAAGATTTACTGTACTGCTGTTGTCAGAAATGTATAATGAGACAGCCCGTTTTTGTTCCAGAAGTCGTTGGCACATATAAAACTTACTATTCCATCTAGTTATAACGTCTTGCACAAGTTTATGCTTAGGTAAATTGAGCTCTTCTTGAATTTAAACCAATTTTTCTTGAGCTTGAGTGGAATGATTGAAATGGGTAACAATTCTTTTAGCTGCTGTTAGAGCTTCGCTTACATTTTCTTGGGCTTGCAATGCGTTGTTTATAGCCAATTGTAAATTATGTATAAAACAAGACAAGATTTTCCAACATATGGAGTGTCATTGATTGCTTTAACAATATTAGGTCCATTGTCTCTAACTACCACATGAATAAGTGAATTGATTTGCCACTTATTTGCCATTTCTTTCAGGTGAGATTGGATATTATGTGCTGTGTGCTGCCCAGTAAAATGAGTCATCTGCAAAACCGCGTGCTGAACGGCAAAATCTTCATCTAGCCAGTGAGCTGTGAAACTTAAAAAGCTTACCAAATTGTTCATACAGGTCCACATGTCTGTAGTAATAGATACTGATTTGGCCTTCATTAGTTTATCTCTGATAGCCGATTTCACTTTATCATAAAGACTAGGTATGACCACTTCAGTCATATATTTTCTTCCGGGTAGTTCATATTTTGGTTTAAGTAAATTAATCAGTCTGTTAAATCCAGAGTCCTCAAGTATTGATATTGGCTGATTATCAGACGTCAATCATTTCAGCAATAGCGTAATTTCCCGAGATCTTGGATCATTAATATCCCACTTTTTAGCAAATGCCTCCTCTATAGTTCGTTGATTTGGCTGTATAATTTGGTGACTTTGGGCACCCGACGTTGATGGTTGATCGATATAAACTTTCCGAGTTACAGGTTCTAGTGTGTCTGCTTCTTCCTTATGTTTCAACTTCAGATGATTAGTTAAAGCTGAGCTAGACGCCGACCGTCCTGTCCCACCACGCGAAATTAATCTGCCACATAGAGTGCATTTAACCTTTGTCTTATCACTGAACGGGGGGTGGGGGGTAAAGCGGAGTGGGCAAACGCCGGCCCCCGCAAATCATCTTACAAACCTGTAAAAAACCTGTTTATCGCGCCAAAATTAACCGAATAATTCGGCCGAATATTTGGTTCGGTTTATTTTGGACCGAACATTCGGCCAAATATTCGTATTCGGTTAAACCCATATTCGGCGCATCTCTAGTAGTAATTGTCATTTTCATCAGTTTTCTTGAAATTTCCAACGTTACATACAGGCCACTAAATGGTCCCACTGCTGGGGTTCGGGCATTCTCTCGCAAGCAGAGATTTAAGCCTATAACCCCTTTCCTAAGTTTTCCTTCACCTTCAAAGTCAGTGATGATAACAAACTGACACATTTGAACTTAGAAAATTACCGAGGCGCAGGAAGTTTTTGGATCTATAACCTTGTTCTTGCCACTAGACTACCATGGCTTCCACTAAATTGGAGTTGGGAGGATATATTATTGGATAGTATAACAACAGGCACCCTCAAGCTGTGACAAAATAGTGGGCGAGGCACGGTAACACGTGTAAATAATCTTTCGAGGTCATGAGGATTTCGTCATCTCCCAATTCGCACTGAGCCAGCATGGTCGATTTATGACTTTCCCTCGAGGGCCCAGCAAAGGGAACATTTAATAAGGTGAATGCATCGCTGTCCCGACATAACAGTCACTGTCCCTTCCTTGAAGCCGGCCCTGTGTAAAACGTAACACAGGGTAACACAGTACGGCGTGCCAAATGTAGTGTTAAAAGCTAATTTACCCGCCTATTCGTTTTTACGGCGACGCGTACTTAAAGTGATACATCGGCACTACAGGACGGAACAATGGCTTACTGGCTGTAATAAATTATAAAGATAATGACGTGAATACAAATACATGTTACACTAGAGGTCCGCTCTGGTTTCACTTGGATAGTATTGTGTTATTGAGGCCATTAATCGAAATAAAAACTGGCCTACCGCTCAAGTCGGATGAAATTACACAGAAATATCAATTTTCGTGTATATCGACACTGCAAAATATACATCATGAAACTGGATTTTTATATATTAAGATTATGTGGTTGAAATGTTTTCAGGTGAACTCAAGTTAGTTTCTTAGCTAACTTGCTAATAATAGAGATTTTAATGAATGTGAATGAATGGGGTACATTTGATTTGACCACTGACGTCAGACTTAAGTTTCAGTTAAAAGGCTGGTAAAAGCGGCTGAAACTTTGTTGTAATCGACCAGCACACGAGAGTTATTTTACTAATAACTCATTAATTAATTCAACATGCGATAATGTAAAGTCCATTAATTACGAAAGTTGCGCGGTTGGTGGAGTATGAAATTTCGCACAATTATAATTATTAGAGAAAAGTTTTTTTAATTATGCATTAATTACATTAAATCCATAAAAATACATTACATATACTACCATGTTATTAACGCACACCCAAACAGCATACATACTATTTTGTTTATTGTTAAAGTCTGTAGACAAATTAAGAATAGAGTAATTCTACTTTATGGTCGAATTTCGGCTATTTGACGACTACTAGTTGGTATAATATAGCAATATTAATAACAGGGGTTATTTACGTAACAAATAATCCTGTATATGTCAAGTTCAACCCATGATACGAGTACGATATCGTCGACCAATTTTGCTGCTGGGGTCTCATTTTTGAATCCCAACTATTCAACTATTTTGTAGTTTAAATCGACTAGATAATGAAACACTAAAATTACACGTCACATTTTTGGACCAATCACTGAACAAAGAGATCCTCGAATACGTGAAGATATAACGTTAATTTCAGTCGCTTGTACAACTAGATAATTATTAAAGTGTGCTACTGTCTTAAAAACCAGAGAATTAATTGCTGACTTTCACCAAAATAAATGTGGTTTAAGAATTAATAATAATTTATTGTCGACCGAAAAGAAACAAAAACATTTCAAATTGTTATTTTGTAGTTACTAACACGCAATTATTATTTACTCATGACTTAGTTGGTTATGTTCATTTTGCTCTAAAATAGTTTCAACATAATATAGGTATATGTCGGGGAAACAGATAGATCGAGAAACCAATAACCATACTACCACAGGTTCCTCATAAAAATAAACTATTCATATATTTAATATATTATATCTATATTATATTTAATCACCATTACACGCTTTTTGAATACATAGGTACTCATAGAAGCTCGGGACAAAAACTGAGGCTCCAGTATGGAGTCACGTTTCAAAATCACTCTAATCACTCGATTCCAGCTCTAAAGATTTATTCTATAGCTATTCTAGTTGCGCAAGTGAGTTTAAATCATTCGATCAATGTGGATCAAACACGGCTCGACGATTATGCCATGTTTCCTATTACGAGTGTCTTTAAAAATACGTCTCCTGGACAGCTGAAAGCGTTGGTCGGCTCCTCTTTTTATTTCAAGATATGTATCAGTACCTACTTGTACAACGCGGACGTTGAATTGAAACATTACAGCATTGTCGGCGTACAAAGGAGCCACAGAACCACAGGACAACTCTGCACAAAGTTTCAATCAAATTCTAAACAATTCTAGCCCCGTTTCTAACAATAGAGTGCTAGGGGAGAAACAAGGAGTAAATATAGAAAGGTCCTGGAACTAGCGTAATCTAACTTCACTATTTTCATGAGGATTTTTGAAGAGTCAACTTTTTTTGGCCGCGCTAAACACTTTTTGTTACGGGAAAATCGTATATATTCCGAGAGCTGGTTGCAAAACTTGGGTAGGTATTTGAGGCAAGCTGAAAACTTGTCACACAGTTCTTCTATTATATCCCTACACGGAGGTGCAGACCTCGCAGGTGAGTAGCGGGGCAAAATGAATCCCTCAAGTTAGATCACCTGACAGGTAGGTAGTGTTTCCAAAATGATCTCGCTTTTTGAGAATTCCTTTTTTTTGTTATAAATAACACACAATTTAAATTTCAAATAACCTTTTACCAATTTTTTGCAAAATGTATGTATTTGCACGCGCCTGGCAATGTCAAAACCCCGACTAAACCGTCTGGCTTATTTTTTTTTAAACATTAATCTACAACTGATAGAAATGGCATATTGCCTCAATTATATTCACTGAACAGCCTGGTCTGAATCTCCGTACCACTCCGTACGTCTGAAGGCCGTATTGGGGAATATTAGGAGAGCTTTGTGACAAGTTTTCATCTTGCCTCAAATACCTACCCAAAATTTGCTACCAGCTCTCGGAATAATAGGTTCGCATCACAGACTTGCAAATGTAGCGGCACCATAGATTTCGAATTTTTTTTTGACGTCTTTGAGCAACACAGCGTCGTAGTGATAGCTGAGTGTGAGTTTTGTGGACTACAAATGCGTTCTACCGTGACATATTTAAATGAAGAACTCTATACAGATTATTATTAATTAGACATATTATTGTGCATCCATAGTGTTCTTTAATACTGAAATTGTAAGTTATAAGTTTTCACTTCTAGCAGCAGTCCTTATGCCTACCGTTTTTTATCTTCAATGAACTTCAATATTAAAATTTCAGAAGCTTCTACATTAGCGACATATTTCATTATTTTCTAAGTTCCGCAGGTAAATAGGATACACATTTTAAAGTTTTTGTAATTATTCATGGTAATGCCTAATATTATTGGAATTGACGTGTAAAAGTGATATTTACACTGGAGGAATAAAATCTATTATATGAAGTAAGGTTACTTAGTTAGCAACTTCCCCCCTTCCCTGAGTTCGCCCTCAGTCGTTTTCGCAATAGCAACTTCCACAATAATCTGTGGTTATCCTGTGACTTGGCGGAGATTAATCAATTTGTTTTAGAAGGATTAGCTGCGGCCGATTGGAGCTGCAACTTGGAGCTAATTTAAATTGATCCAAACTTGAAACAGCTTGTTAGTCAAAGGGGATTTGGAAGTAAGCCTGTGGAGATACATTTTCTATAGGTAAAGTTTGCACACAACTGTGGCATGGTGTTTCTATGCTTATTAAGTACCTATGGTTTTAAAATTTTACATGTAAGTCTTATATCTGTTATCTCGGTTCCATAGCTTTGCTTAGTTTGGGTCTAGATAACGGTGTGTGATAAATGTTGAATAATATTTAATGTTTACCTTTAAGCTGGTTTTAAAGAGTACACGTTTTTTAATGCTCCTAAAAATCAACTTTTAACCCTCCATTGATCGGAGTGGGGATTTGGTCTCTCTTATTAGGAAAAAAATTGTGATCTAACAATATTCTGTGATCTAATTACGCGAGCCAGAAAACTTTGATTTTATTAACAAAATTATGTGACGTGACGAGCAGAACATGTGCCTGATGGTAAGCAAAATACCTACGCAAAACAGCACAGTATCACGCAGCTATTGGAACATGGAGAGTACAAAACATTATCTAGCACAAACACTGCACTGCATTTGTCACTCAGAGATATAAAGAAAGATAATTTAACTCTATGCCTTCTGATTTCTCTGGAAACATTGCCCTTCAAAAGGAAACACAGTGATATTTGCACATTATTGTTCGGCGGTGGAATAAGTGTTAAAGGTTGGGTACTTCTCCAACCAGAATCTACAAAGAGGCCTACCATTCGTATTCAAAGAGATCAAATTGAGTTTATGCCAGGTTTTGTACAACGCATAATTTATTTGAATAACCAGAATGAAACAAGTGAACGTGGTTATTCGAATAATTAAGCAAGCCTGAACATTACAAAGGAAGTCAAACAAAGTTAAATCCAACTAATTTCATATTTTACTAAGTAAGATTAAAATACGATTAGCCTGGAAAGTTAATTAGCTTTTGACGTGAGAAGGTTCAATTCGAAATTCTGACTTAATGGTAACTAAACTTTTTTAATTAAAATATAGTTTTCTTTTGGACTTAGGTGCTGAATGAAGGATTTATTTTTATTGATTACTTACTAGCTGACCCTCCGACAAATTATTTAGGTAGTCAAAGAGCTAGCCCGACAGACGTTGGTAGTTATCTCAGACGTGTTTAGCTAAAAGTATATATACTCGTACATATATGACGCTAAGATTACCATAAAAAGTATTGTAATATAGCAGTTAAGTTTTCTTAAATTTTCTAAGTTTTTGCGCTATTTTTTTATTGTTTTTTTACCTACAAACTTTCTACTCAGTATTAGAAAAACATATGATAAAATTGGTAAAGCCGTTCTCAATTTATAGCATGACCAAAAATAGGTGTTCATTTTGATAAAGATTGGCACAGTTTCATTTGCACATGGCCGCAATCTTGCCTGATTTTAAGGAGCTTACCTATAACCGAATAACTATAGACTTGAAGACACCCAGATTATATCACAACAATGCCCGTAACAATACTCAGGCAACGTACTCCACAAATTCAACGTTTTTATTACGAAATGACAAATAATGGAATGTATATATCTGTAAATAATGACTGTATGTACGTCAACCATAGAATGATGTCGCTTTTTCGAAGTAAGTTTTAAGTAACGGGAGGATCTCGTAATAAAAACACTCAACTTTTAGAGTACTTAGTTCCAATCTCATTTCGAAATTTTTGAGATGATATAAGTAGAAGGCCTAGCAAAATACGACTGGTCTAGTAAATTACGGCTGGTCAAGTCGGGATAACGGTGCCTGCCAATTCGGAACCCCGGGTTCAAATCCTACGGGCACCACTGTCTTTCATTCACACCTCCATTTTGTAATAAAAGATCCAATTACCAACCAGACTTAACCTTTTTAATAAACCATCGTAATCAGGATCATAAATACGTAATCGCTCCGAAGAAACCATTCAACGTAATACAAAATGTAGGTAATTTGTAAGAATCGTTAGTATATTTCAGGTTGTGTTCAGTTCAGTGGCTACAGTGCGAGCGGTTTGGTTATTTAATTTCTACAAACTTGGCACAAGTAGTTTTTCCCAATTCGTGTTCCCGTAGTCGGAACTGGAGGCTTACTCTCAATACAGTCAAAGTCATAATCCATCAAGCTGGCCAAGTGCGGGTTGGCGGTAACACGTATCCTAAACGATTGTTTCTGGCAGCATGCCAGTTTCCTTGCGAGGTTTTCATTCACCTTATAAAGTAGCGGTGATAAAAAGCTCATAATTATCACCATCCGCAAGACGTCCACTGCTGAACGTAGGCCTCCCCCTAGATTCCCACAACGAACGGTACTGCGCAACCTGCAACCAGCTGTTTCCAGAGACCTTTATGAGGTCTTCTGTCTTTGTGAGGCTATCCAAAAAGCGAAGAATAAAAAGCTATTAATACTTTTTTTAACAATAAAGAGTGACGAGCAGGGCGTGTACCTGAAACATACTCAGAGTCAGAGGTACACGCAATTTTTGAATCTACGACATTACGATGTGTCTAATCGCACGTTCTCGCGACTAGGTCATCATGGTGTCTATAAACGTATCAATCCACGGCCTTGTTTGGTTGCCATGGTCAAAGTGTTCTGTCCACCCTGTCCTGTCCTGTCCATGGTGCCGACGGGACAGAAGATCGTTATGGCCTGGTGTATGGGCGTCACCGTTGATGCTTGGTGGCATGGTGGGTAGCTTGTGATGTGAGTAAGAATCGTGGCTGTGGGACGGAGGCCGCTGTGAGTACCAGTATTACGGTGCGCTACTTTCCGTGCCCGACAACGGTCTTAATGGGATTGCCACCATTATTTGCCTTATCATTAGATGGCGATTTCGTTGGAGCTGCAGAGGAAGAGGAGTGCCGGTATTATGGAGCGACGTTCTCCCTGGTTTCGTTTCGAGTAATTCTAATAGAGATCACTCCATTCTTGCACCTTGATATTTTTATAATTTTTTTTCTACAAAAACCCAGGCACCCATACAATTTAAGTACTAAATTGATTTTGGTAAAAAAAAAAAATACAAAGAAAAAAAAATCAAAGCTTTCCAATGATTTTCTTTCATGTTCAGAGAAACAAGGTAACAAACATTGCAGTATTTTGCAATGTTTGAACCAAAGTATAACCAAATGAAAACTTTCTAGGAAATCTGTTGACAATGATCCCTAGGGCTTATTTGCCAGTGGTATACGAAAACCGTCCGCTTTCAAACGTGGCACCCAGAAGGTAGCGAGCTCAGCGACCTTCAAAGCCTAGTCTCGGGCCGAGCCACGAAACACGCTTTGTTCATTTACTTTAATAATTAGTTAGACCGCAGAATAATCTTCAGGCCCCAGTCTGGCGTGGACGTTGCTATGCCTGGTACAATTAAATTGCTAGGTGTTGGGGTTGGCTTATTAATATACGTAGCCTAAATTCTGTTAAGTTTAGCTAAGTATAACACCATGTACAAGGGTTCAATAGTCTACTGTATATGCCCACGTTTCAGATTAACACGTTTCTTTTGATCATTTTGAAACTAGACTAAATTTATAAGCATATTCATTAGTTTCACATCATAATCACCCCATACTCGTCCACTGCTGGACATAGGCCTGTCCCATAATTTGCCACTCAGCCTGATGCTTGGCTTCACGAATCGAACTTTTGTTGAGTTAATACTAATAATAATATAGTGTCAGGGTGTCAATACATGTTTTGATAATATACTTTGGTATTATCCAAGTTCAACCGGAGACAAATAGAAATGTTAGGTGGGCCGTTTAGAATCCTTTGGAAGCCCTACAGCTATTCAGCTATTATAACAATGTCGTCTGGCAATCGTAGGTGAGGGATTTTCTCGTGTTCTATTAATGTTAATACTTCGTCCAGCCCAATCCAGCGTCTTAAGGCCAGGTATTTCTGTCAAAGTAGGCATTTAACGCTGTCTTGTTCTCGCGACCGTCACCGACCGCGGAATCGGTGCCACAGTGCAGAAAAAACAGTCATATATATGGCATATGTAATTTAAACTCATTTTTTGTTCAAGATTTGTTTATGTTTGTTTGTTTATGATAAGAGTTTTGTTGCTATATAAACGAATAAATATTAACATTTTCTATACTCGTAGGTATACAAAACTAAACCTTTTCTTTTTTGGTCACACTATAAGTTGAGAATGGCTCTTCCAATTTCATGCATCTTTTTAAAATGTTTCCTAATAATTCACAAGTTCGTCAAAAATTTTAAAAAATGTGCTGAAACGTAACGAAAGGCCAGTGAGAATAGAAGGTTTTTTGGTCAACTTTGCACTAAATTTCTAAACAATTTTTTTTCTATGAGGTAAAGATCACTTACTGAGCATAAAATTACAAAATGCTCACAGATCCAGGTAGAGCTTCAAACGCCAATTGAAAAAAAAAACTGTGTTAGCCGATATTTTGGAAACTATACATTTTGACAATAATTGTAGAAAATAAAATTTTGCATCTTTTGTTCCTAGTAAACTTTTTTTGTAAAACTTACCGTTTACGATATAAAACCCATTTAATGATATGGTTGCGATGATGCCAATAATAGTGGATGAAAATGATGTGGTCTACGATGGAACTTGCTTCTCTAATAGAAACAAACACAGTGTACCTCGTAACCCCAAGGTTCGAACCTTCGACAAAAACCCACTCTGGCAATGCGTTTCACAGCTTAGTTGTTCTTATTACAAAAGTGGAGACCAAACTCTTCGTTCAACTCTTCAATCATGATGATGAACGGTGCTGTTTATTCGAGCAACGAGCAATATGATAGAATAACTTTAATTTAAAACCCCGACTACAAAAAAAAACTACACGTAAAAAAATATTACCTACTATCTAAGGACACTTTGGCGAATGAGACTAGTCTTAGAATATCTTAGTTACCAAAATCCATCCAGCCGTTTGGAAGATATGTGGAAATAAAAGTTTTACAAACATAAAGATACGCGCGAATAACATAACCCTTCTTCCATTCCGGTAAAAAGAGACATGTTTATGCTACTGGGAACAGAATTCACATCTTATTTTTTTACATTGTTATCATTAAATTGGACATAATAAATCGTAATCGGTAAGTTCGAAAAAAAGTTTACTGGCAACAAAAGATGGGAAATTTTATTTTCTACAATAATAATAGGCTTTATAACTTTTCGGAATATCGGCCAAAAACGTTTTTTCGAGCTGGCGCTTGAAGCTCCACCTGGATTTGTGATTATTTTGTAATTTTATGCTCAGGACATGATTCTAAACCTTATATAAAACATACGAATCGGAAATTTAGTACAGAGTTAAATTCTACGAGTAATTTTACTGCCTAAAAGGCTTCTTATCAAATTTGGTCGAGTGTCTAAATTTCATTTTAAATAAGTTTTAAATGAACGAAGTTGGGTTTTTAGGGATTCGTAGACAAATTTTAAAATATACGTTATGTCTGTCCATCCGTATGTGACAGCCATTTTTCTCCGAAACTATAAGAAGTATACTATTAAAACTTGGTAAGTACATGTATTCTATGAACAATATTAACAATTTCATACAAAAAAAGGAAAAAACAATAAATTTTGGTGATGTCACAAAATTGGAAAAGAAATAAAAAAAAATTATATCAAAATCATAGGTGTTCAAAATTGTATTGAAGTTCCTAACATTTTTTTTCTAAACTGAATAGTTTGCGCAAGAGTCTCTTCCAAAGTGGTAAAATCTGTATGTGAGGACTTTTCTTCCAAGTACTAAGTACCTTACTACCAAAGAATTTGTTACAGTTACATTTATGATACCTAACTTGCATTTATATTAGGGGATTTACGCAGGGAATTTCTTCCCTCTCATTATTTCCTTATTCCGATCTCTGATTTGACGGACGAATATTTTACCGATTCTTATCTATTTTCCATTGCATCCGCATTGAATTTTTTACTGATGTGTTATCGACGTCAGTTTTTTGAGACTCCCCTATTGGTCTACAACATAAAGTAAAAGCGTGCTAATTAGTATCAGCGTCTATTTGCAATTCCAATGAAAACGGTATCAAAAATCAAGATCATAGCGTGCTTCACTAGTAATACCTACTGATATTGTTATACTGTGGCACTATGATCGTAATATTTAAAATTTATTGGTTGTCAAAATTGCAAAATCAAGCACAGGCCCGTCGTCCGTGAGCGCCGAAACGCGACTGATCAGGCCTGCCGAACGGCGCGCTATATATATGGTAGATATTAAAACATAGTGAATAACTGATACTTTTTATCAAGTCAAACACTGCGAATGCATCTATAACTTTTTAGTGGCTTTCGTTGAGTGCAAAAATTTAGTAAAAAAAATCATTAGTTTATTCATAAACTTGAATAAACTTTTTGAAAAGGGGTAACTTTGGGATTTTTTTCTATCAAGTAAAATTCATTAAATCGTGTTATTGACTGCGAATTGCACTAGATTAGATCCTTAACTAATACATATATTTTTTTCAGAGTTTAATACACTATTTTAAAGGTCTTAAAGTTGTTTTAAAAATTCAAAATTACGGCCCACACGCCCTTAAAACATATCTTCTAGTTTTTTGGAGAACAAAAACGGGGCCATTACGTCACGTTGTCTGGCGTAGGCGTTGCTTTTGGCAACACTTGATGCAGATGCATAGCGGCTTCATATAGACACTTCATTAACTTGATGTATCGCCAGTCAACTTGGAGTACTCAAGCACAGCCCAGGTTTCGACGGAACCAAATATGTCGCCTTCTTATAGTTCACAAATGCTTAGTAAAGGTTGAATGTGATCTAAGGTAGTTTATTATTTCAAACCCTCAGCAACCTCTTCGGCACGTTCAGTTCCCTGAACGTACTGGCTTTTCGATCAAACGTTTTATAGTTACGGCGAGTTTTTAGAGAGTGATGGTAAAGTTATGATATAATTGTACAAAAAAATACATTATTCATAACAATCATTATAATAAATAAATATATTTTGACACTTACGAGTATTTGTACGGTAATTGTTATAATACGAAGAAATATTGATTTTAAACATTGAAAATGTATTATACTATTTGTATGCTATTTCTTGTGTTTTTTCCAATAATATTTGATGTGTATTTTGTGCATTTATGAATAAAGAACTTTGCCTTGGACTTTGAACAGGCCCAGTGACTGTAAGGGCTATACTTCTTTTGGTGGTGACCCTGCTGCTTGTCATTTTAAGTTGTGCCATAGTCATCATGGTTTACTCGCCGTATATTGTTTTTTTCATTTGTAGGGGTGTGTAGGCTCTTACTACAAGTAGAGAAATCGATGTCATATTCTACTTCCCAGCACTAAAGCCGTTAGTTACAACATTAAGTAGTTTAATTATTTAATATCGATGTGAATATTTTTAATCTTGCCCAGACGTCATAGTATGATTTTGACTGCAAGTAGGTATTTCAATATTTCCTATCATATTCTGACTTACCACAACAATACACGGGGGTTGAATACAAAATTTACGTTTCCAGGCCATTAGGTATCGCTGCTCAAGCATTCATGATACCATGTTGTGTGTTCATGCATTAGTTAAGCAGGCACGGTGGTATGTAACTTTCGCTTCGTTGGGCTCGGTACTTCGAATGGCTACAATCACCAGTTTGGAGTTTGGGAGTTAAAGTTGCTAAGTAAAGATTGATTATATTGTTGAGTAAATTATTAAACGTGAATTAACCGTTCAGATTGGCGTTAGTTTCTATGAATAGTGTTTTAGCATACATTCTAAGTTTAGTGTCAGCGATTGGCGAAGTTGTCGACTTTTCAGATGTACTTGCATGTGCATATAAATATAACAAATACTGGTGGATATTCCTCACATGGTACTGTCTAAACTCAACTAAGCAAAGTTTGTATTAACAATGCTTCGTATCATCTTATTATCTGCAGTCTGCGGACGTCGACTGTTGGATGGCCTCCCTTAAAGAATTCCACAATGACCTATTGTGTTGTCTCTATCGACCGACTTATAAATGTAAAAAATACTTATGGTAGTAATACTCAGGTATATAATTTCATCACACATGTTTGTCCTGGATGTGAAACGAATCCATAACCTACGACTCTGATGGCAAACTTACTACCGATGGAGTCACGAGGTCAGTTAGCCAAATACATCACTAACCATTCAAATAAATAGCTGTTCAATAAACATTTCAGTATTTTATATCAAGGCAAAGACTCACGTGGTCAGCACGTCGTAGACGGTGTATCTGGCGAGGTAGGAGAGACGATGCAGCTTCCTGAGGTTGTGAGCCAGCAGAAGGAACCGGCGGTCAGCGGACACCGAGAACGAAGCCGGTTCCAGGACTCTCTGCAAGAACACAGATCTATTGAATATCAGCAGAACTGGCATGTTATAGCTTTAGACATAATCAAGTAGAAAGTATAGAAGTAGAATGTATATTCGTCGCTGAATCGATAATCGTTGGAGTAGACGTGTTCAGAAGAGATCGAGAAATCGCGAATTAGCAAGCAGGACTCTCAGGAGGAGTAGTGGGTGGACTCTTGGCAGAGTCCGCCTGGGGAAATACCACACCTTTAGCAGTTATTCTACCGCCAAGCAGTAATGGACAAACATTACTGTGTTCCGGTTTAAAGGGCAATGTTTCCAGAGAAATAACAGGGCTCAGAAGTATAACTTAGATCTCTAGGTCACGAGCACCGTGCAGTGAATGTGCAATGATTTGGACTCTTCATGTTCCAATAGCTGCGTGTGACTGTGCTGTTATGTGCCAGGAATGTTGCTTACCATCAGGTACATGTCCTGCTAGTCTCGTCACTTTTATTAAAAAAAAGCGTAAGACTAGATGGAGTGATGATATACCTAAGACAGCAGGCAGTGCACAGAGACGTAAAGGTAAGGATAGGGCTGAGTGGCGAGCCATGAGAGAGGCCTGTGTCCAGCCGTCGATTAAGATAGCCTGACGATGATGATAACGAAGTAGAAAGAGGGTAAGGAGTCATTTGCCCAACATTGGGACATATCGGGCTGTTATTAATGATAGCGGTAAGGTTACTGTGATACATCAGAATCCTGCCGCAACTTTCATTATGGCCATCAAATATAAAATAGCCTATGAAAACACGAAGTCACACTTAATCTATAAAAGCGAATGTGGGTTTGAATACGATGAGGTTGAAGGAAACGCGAGCTTACCTCTATAAAACCAATACAACCCCAATTTGAAAATCAATTAGATTGTATCCATCGGGGCAGATCCATTTGGACAAGAAATTCCATTGTTTGACTGTACGTCTAAATAAAGTGTCATCAAACTACTGTGGTCTATTCGTATTCGTACCTTTATAATTTTCGTCATGTTTACTGAAAGCATTTCTCGTATAAAGGTCATACGTTTGGGTATCCGAAAAAACGCTACAGCGGGAAAAAAATGACCAACAATGTTTTGAATGTCCGCCAAAAATGCTTTATGTCCTTTTCGT
Source organism: Ectropis grisescens (assembly GCA_017562165.1). Taxonomy (NCBI): domain Eukaryota; kingdom Metazoa; phylum Arthropoda; class Insecta; order Lepidoptera; family Geometridae; genus Ectropis; species Ectropis grisescens. The sequence continues at coordinate 13,471,366 of CM029786.1, forward strand.
AACATATTTTTTGTAGCGAACATTCCAACTTTAATATGAAATATAACATTTTCATAATTCACAAAGCTTAACAAAATATTGTTACATTTTAAACTTACCTGACAATACAAGTCTTTCGGAATAGAGTACTATCCTTAAAAACTAATTACAGTTCGTCAAAAAATATTGTACGTATTCGTTTTTTTTTCTTTTGTTTCACCAACAAAAAATTACAATGACAAAGAAGTGACGTCACTTCGGAGTGATATTTATCCACGAGTGACGTTCTCACTCACTCCACCCCACTCGGGAAATTTGAATAAATAAATAAATATTGGTGAACAATTCACACACAACACCATCTGACCCCAAACTAAGCAAAGCTTGTGATTTGATGGTTTATTTCGTCGATTTTTAATAATTTGATAAACTAATACGTAACCCATATTTTTTCATGATCTAGCTGACAGACTAGTTACAATGGTTTAATCATTCCAAACCCTATTCTCTGCAAGTGTATGTGTAGTGGTAGGACTCTTTGCAGAGTCTACCTGGGGAAGTGTCACACTTTTTCCAGTTATTCTACTGCCAAAAAAACGTCACTTTGTTCCGGTTTGAGAGGCAACGTTTCCAGAGCAATTACAGCGCATCGAAATATGTACTCTTATATCTGTTGGTGACGAGCAAAGTGCTGTAAGTAATTATTTGAAATCTTAATTTTCTAACAGTTCCGTGACATTGTTATGGGTCATCGTATTGCTTACCATCAGGCAAATGTCCTGCTCGTCCCGTCACTCTATTCTATAAAGGGTTGTCTGATGTAGGTAATTTTTCCAAGGAGAATGTTTACTGTCTTCATAACCCGAAGATGTGACATAGTTTTATTTCTTTGCCTTAGAATTTTTCAAGAAATATTTTGCAACCATTGCATTTTACTGCTGATGATAAAATAAATAGGTGTGTTGTTATGGGACACCAGATAGTCTACCGTCTAACTAAGAATTGCTCGTTCAAAAGGATGAGATGTCATAACATTCTGACAAATGTGTATTTTTTTTGTTGATCTGTCAGTTTTAGAGTTCTCAAACATAAAAAATACATCGAAAGCATAAATTTAAATTGCGGAAAGTGCTGTCTGACCTAAGCTAAATTCTTAAATTAGGCTAAGTTCTAAGTTCTTTCGAATCCAGAATAAATAGGTACGTTTGTTCTGGGTGATCGCGCTCCATTACAGACGGCATAGCCACTCAACGTTAGGCGAGATGGCAGTCAAGAGCAATCTTATTATTGATAAAAATCATACGTAAACAAACTACAAAATTGGTGAGCACTTCGTCATCGTAATGTTAGTAAAGGTATAGGTGAATCTATGATTTATTGAGATGATTGATTGTTCAATCGCTTTTGTTATTTTGTGAGATGACTACCTATTTGAAATTCTAAAGAAACTTTGTTCTCCTATACAATTTTGCTATATACAAATATACACGTCTCGTCCATTTACCAATGTCAAAATCTTATTGAAAAACTTTGCGTGAAATTATTCTTCAAACCCTTAAAAATTATAAAAGAATATGGTATATGTAATATGGAACGTGTGGTGACTTAAAATTTTTGATGTTTCAATAGCAAACTCACCCATACCATACTGATATTATAATTAAATTGCTAAGATATGAGATGGTTTATCCGTGTACCTTGTTATTGATCTAGCCTATGACCCTTCAAACCGGAACACAGTACTGTCTGCATGTTACTGCTTGACGGGAGAGTAGCTGGCAAAGGGACTTTAGCAGGCGGACTCTGAAAATAGTCGTATCATTGCAAACTTAAATTTAGCTCAGTTTTTGCGCTCTCAATGAATACTGAAAATTATTCATTAACTAGCGACCCGCCCCGGCTTCGTACGGGTGCAATGCTGATATTAAATATACTAATGAAAATTGTGGGTTTTTGCCAAGATATAGACATATACTACTGTAGACTTTTTCGTAGACTTTTTACAGGGGTACAATACTGCTGTACATTATTTTAATCTGTCTCGTAGGGTTCAGCTAGCGTTTGCAATGTAAGCGTAAAAATGTGTTTATTTATGACATTACATTAGAAACCTGTGAAATTTACAGTGTTTCGCTTTTATTTTATTTACATGTATTATACATATGAGCCTTCCCCTTGAAACATTCTATCTACTAAAAACCCCATCATAATCTGTTTGGTGGTTTTAAAAATCTAAGCATATCTATCTTGACTTATATATGGTCCCTATATATAACTCTAAATATAGGGACGGACAGACGCAGGAAGTGACTTTGTTTTTTACTATGTAATAATTAATCGCTAAAAAATGTCGGTTCACTTGATGTTCATTAGAGCTCACAGGGAACAAACATAACGACACTCAATTTTAAATATGAATACGTTTAGGATATTCAGTGAAATTTTTAAAAATTACAAATGTAAATATTTGGGAGTTCGTTGTTTAATCTCTTCGTGATGGCTGAAAAAAAAAAGTGTTTCAATAAACACTGATTTTATTTTATTTTTTAATTAAAGAGTGACGAGACGGTCAAGACATGTGCCTCATGGTAAACAACAAACCTGCCACATAACAGCACTGTGACGCGTAGCTATTGGAACTTGAAGAGTCCAAATCATCACCTAGCACTGCACTGCGCTCGTCACCCACAGATCTAAGATGTTATATCTCTAAGCCCTGTAATTTATCTGGAAACATTACCCTTCAAACCGGAACACAGGAATGTTTTCACATTACTGCTTGGCGGTAGAATAACTGACAAAGGTGTGGTACTTCCCCAGGTGGACTCTGCCAAGAGTCCTACCACTACTTAGTAGTTTAGTAGATATGGAATAGAATATAAGGTTACCATATTTTATCGCAGAAAAAAAATATGGTAACCTGAAACATGTAGGTAAACCACGGAGCGCTGCTAGTTGATACACTTAAAGTAACTAAATCGATTAAACCCGAATAACTCATGAAAAATATTGAAGGCTCAATATTTCCTGACAAGCCTTCAGTCTGCGTCAGTCATACGTCAAGCCCGAATGAAATAGATCGATGTCCGGCCAACAAGTGGGCATTAAACATGATACGCCACATATTTCATACTAACTGATATCAACTCGTGTTCGTGCCGGTTTTGGGAGAGAGCCAAGTTTTAAACTGAGGTCGGTTTGATGCTCGCGTTTGATCAAGTTTCCTTGCTGAAGTTAAGATAATTTTGTTTGAAAAGTTCGCCAGAAAATGTAAATAAATAATAAATAGATATCGGTTGACAATTCACACACAACACCATCTGACCCCAAACTAAGCAAAGCGTAAAATGGCGGCCTTGTATACTTATATAGTTGTAAATATATACTTATTATACATACAAACACCCAGACACAGCGCAAACATTTGAATTCATCACACAAATATTTGCACTGGGTGGGAATCGAACCCATGACCCACGGCTTCGCAGGCAGAGCATCCACTGAGCCACGAGGCCAGTCCCGAAATGGTTGCGAATGTTTAATAATTCAGGAGCATGAAATAAATATTTTTGTAGCCGTAGGACTAATTGCAGATAGAGTGAGTTCCCCAGTCACCCTACGTTATTTATTTTGGGAAAGATAAAATTTCTCAAAAGTCCGCTAGTACCACACTTTTACAATAACAACACTTTTACTTGAGATTTGAGAAATTAAAGGGTAACGTAATTATCTCATTTCTCTGTCTTCATGTCGAAATATATACTTAGCCTGTATTATTCTGGTACGAGTGTTAATTACATTTTAATTAATCTTCAAATGGTCTCTACTACAACTGGACCTATAATAGGTACTTACTTAACCAAATCCATACAACTGATACCTGAGACATAAGCGATGACTAGAACATGCCAGTTTCCTCACGACGTTTTCCTTCATCTTTATGTTGATGGTGGTTAGTGGTTATGAGAAATTGTACGTCAGCATTTAGAAAGATACTCAAAGGTGCCAACGAGATTCGAACGTACATCCCGTTCGAAAATCGCACATACTAACCACTAGCCCTTCATGGCTTTTTCTACCTATTTTGTTATCTTTTGGGAAACATTTCCCTTTTTTACTAAATGCGTAAAAAGGGAAGCTATCCAATGATTCCCGAGCAACAATCCCATTACTTCTTATTTGCGCGGACCCAATGCCAATATTTTCCTATAAGGCACACCGTCGGGAAATCTCAACTCCTGCATCTTGGAGCCTTGGAGTAGTGCCGAGAAAGATTAAACTAGAAAAAAATAGTGGATTGAACTGGTTTTATATAAGCAAGAGTTTAAAAATATTGACGGGTATAGGAACTGCCGATAGAATTGAAAATATGTAACTTTTCGTTTTATTATTAGACAGTACTATAAAAGTATGGATGGATGGATATTTGTTACTCTTTTACGTAAAAAATTACTGAACGAATCGGGCTGAAATTTTAAACATAGATAGATTGCAGTCTGGATAAACACATAGTCTGTCTACATTTTACTCAAAAAAAAAAAACAGCGAGAACGACAGGGACGGGAACAACACAGTTAAGTTCATTTGTTACTGTTTAATTATAACTTTCAACGTACTACCATAAAATTTACTTTAAAATTTACGATTTCTACAAACTAGGAGAAATACAAAGTATGCGGTTATTTGTGCCTGTGAGTATTTATATTATGTCGGAATTGTAATACAAATTGTACGCAGACGAGACCGCGGTCATTTATAGTTAGCTAGTAACCTATAAAAAAGGAAAAAGAAGGTATCCCTACAAAAATAAGGTTCACATTCTTATTTTGGTCATTCCATTTAGGCCTCCAAGAATTGAGACCATATTACCAACGAGGCTACCCAAGAATGTATCCCAAACCCTCGGGGGAGTATTAGTGCCGCCCCACGGTTTCCTCGGTCCAACAAAAACTGCTCATTTTCCGGAGTATTAAGTGTTCTGCCGTTTTGTGGGTCTAAAATTACTATATTCTTGCCGATATGCATGTTAGTACGAGTATGTTATGTGTTATAACAATGAAGATACATATATACTTGTTCAAACTCTAAAAAAAGATTGAATACGGAAGATTGGAAGACTGCTACTATGGACCGGGAAAAGTAGAGGGAGGCCAGAGCGGCCTTTGTTCTACAATGGGGCAATTTATAGGCTGATATAATAATAAAGATTTAGTCAGTTAACGTGTACGTAACTCACGCATAGATTGCTCGATCCTGTCCGACTTAAGTTTTGCCGCCGCTTCCGACAGCCTTTTTCAAGGAGAGTGCACGCGCTTGACCACTGTTCGTTTGGCACGGGTCACTCTCCTTGATAAAGGCCGTTGGATGTAGCCGAAACTTAAATTGGACTAGAGTGACTATATTTTTAGGGTCTTTGACTAAGTTACGGCTGGTCTAGTCGGGAGAACAGCGACCGATCCGGAGCCTCCGGATTGAAATCCCACGCGCATCACTGTCTTTTTGAAGTTATGTGCATGATGCCGCTAACTTAAAACGGTGAAGGAAAGCATCATGAGGAAACCGACATGTATCTAGAAATCAAAAGTCTGACACTTCCACAAGAGCGACAAGGCAAGAAAGATGCTACCCGTGTTTTCGGTATAAAGCGTTTGTGCCAACTAGAATGCAACACAAAATGTAACGTGAGCTTATTTTAAGCGAAAGTTTCACCATATACGTAAAAATTTAAGGACCGTGGCCCTCTTGTAAAGAGTTGGCTTCTCAACAATAATTGACCATATTAACCTCGATCCCTGTAGAATCCAGAAGCTGGCCCACTCATGTGCACAGCCCCTCTCGCTGATTTCACGGTTCATTGCCGACGTATAGCGCCCAGAGGACGTTTGGTACAGGAAATATATTGAAAATATTCGTACAACGAATAACGTAAACTAATATTTTAGAAAATTAGTGATACTTCAATGATACTTTTATTCGTCTGTAAAACTAGGTTATTACAAAATTGTGTTGTTCCGTCAGAGACCAGAGAAACATTCGCAAAGTAAGCTTACGTTATTAATATTTGTTAAATTAACGTACTCTAGTACGTTTTATAAATACGAAAGTTTGGATGCTTGTTGCTCATTCACGTCGGAACTTCTGAACTGATTGGCTTAAAATTTAGAACACAGAACATAGCCTGGCTATCTGGCTCCCATTGAAAACTTTTGATACATCTGGGGCTAGTCAGTGTATGAATGCAATTTACTTTATTATTTTAATCTTTCTCCACCATGGTCCATTAAGATTTGTTCATTACGATTTCAGTGCAATATAACATTCAGTCCAAACAGACCGCAACCCAAAAAAGGTTCACAAGAAATCACAAATTTGGCATGTAAATAATTTGTCACGACAATAATGGCATAACATGAAATGGCAGAAAAAAACACAAATAACTGATTGAATTTCAAAATTTTGAGGTTCGGTTCGATTATTTTAATTTGACTTTATTCAAAAATTTTACTGGAGGCCGCAAAAGTTTTGAGTTAACGTTTATGAAACTGTGTACCTCTAATAACGATGAATTTATCAAACAAATATTGTCTTCTGTTACAAAACTTTTTCACCGCTACAATTTTATTATTATCAGTGTCAGTATCTCCCAAGCCTTCCACTTCAATACCCTTGTCTTTTACACAGAGTGCAAGTCGGAATATCGGCAATGAGAATTTATTACAGCTCAGTAAAGCGATTCGTTCAAGCAAGTGTCACAGTGGATCCGTAGACCAATTTTGGCGAATCTTTCCTTTGAGAATTCAACGTGGCACTTTCCTTGACGATATTAAATTTTGTACCTACTTAGCTAGAGCGTTGATTGTTATTAAGAAAAAAGTATACTAAGAAATTTTAATTTTTAATTAGGTACTGAAGATGTCGTTTTTATTGTTTTGCTCATGTTTGAGCCCACCAATCTCAAGATCCACCGGATTCGATAAATTCATTTTGTTTCTGAAAGCCTCATTTGTGGGGTATGTGGCCTATATGGTTATACAAAATGATTATATGGTTGGAGTATTATGTATATGGTATAATCCTATATGGTTCAACAAAAAGAGTCAATCCGTAGGACATACCTGAAAACATGCTCAGCAACACCTACTACTAGTTTTAATCCTACTATCATAATGTATCACACTATAAAACACAATATGAACCTCAGGAATAAAGAAACGCTTGTTCTACTCAGAGTGAAAGTGACAAAAGTAATGAAACTAAATGTCTACAATAAATTGGCTATGCATAATAAATTACCTACTGCTCTGAGAAATTAACCAATGCCTGATTTTAAAAGAATAATCAAATTGTTTTTCCTTCATAATGTTTTTTATAGGCTTAATGATTTTATGAAAATGAAATTAACACCGAGCTCTTTTTTGATAAAATGTAAAAATGAATTTTTTAATCCCCGACCAAAAAAGGAGGTGTTATAAGTTTGACGTCGATGTCTGTCTGTCTGTGTGTGTGTCTGTATGTGGCACCGTAGAGTAATTCCATGCGTTTTTTTTATTTGAAAGTTGATATCCGTGCGGATGTTCTTAGCAATGTTTGGTTAATATCGATTCAAGATGGCCGCCTCCACAAAATGGCGGACAAAATATTTCTTCACAACCTACCTCAATATGGATATCAAATGAAAGGGCTTGACTAGTAGAATACTATATATTATAACAAATTTCAAATTCAAGATGGCTGCCACCACAAAATGGCGACTTATATTTTTTTCACTACTACCTCAATATGGATATCAAACGAAAGGGCTTAACTAGTAGAATACTTTGCACTATGACAAATTTCTAATCCAAGATGGCCGCTTCTACAGAATGGCGAAATACATGTCTATTTTCACAACTCTCTCAATATAATATGGGTATCAAATGAAAGTACTTAACTAGTAGATTGTTGTACAGATAACAAATCTGAGATAGTCGGGGGTTAATCAAAATTTTTAATTTTGTTCTTGTTTTATATGCCGTCGCAGCGGCCGCGCGTGTCACGGGGTATGATAGGCTAAAAATGAGGTACTTACAAATGTGGTGTTGGGCATCAGTGTCTTGGAGGTCTGGTTGGAGGCGAACATGAGACTGATTCCACCCCATGCGTCGTGGTACACGAACTCATCGCCTGGAACAAACAAGCAAAACATTATTTAAACACCAAATCTCTTTGATGAATATACTACGCTGTAAAGAGTTACAACCCCAGGATAAATAGAGCAGAAGTGTAGAATGCCATTTCTTTAATGATACAATAACACGTTAAAATCAATAAAAAAACATAATCACACTACCATGTATACTCACACACACACATAAATACTTTTGTTTATTTTTAATGACTGTTATGGGGTCAAATTGATAATAGATTGGATATTGATTTAAGAAAGAATTGTCTACAACAAGTAATAATAATTTGAGCGACTGGAAAATACCTTGTTTAATTTCAGTTGAAAATGTAAGCTAATGTTCGACGCTATTTCTTGATATAGGTAAGTATTAGAAACCTAGACGAAGTCAGAACGGACCATAATTAAAGATACAATTCGAATACTAAAACTAAACTACATTAAACCCATTATTTTGAAGCATAGCCTTTAACTCGTTTTCAAATTGAACACCGTTATCAAATATTCAGGCAATCAATGTGAAAGGTTTAGGCCTACGAACAAAGCTACCAACTATTTGTACAAATGAAGACCGTTACACATGTTGTTAAGATAATTAGTTTAATGCGAACTAGTTTGTCTATTAGTTCCACGACATTAAAGTAATTAATTTTGAGTCAATTTGTTACTAGTAACGTCAATAAAACTATCGAAACTAAAAGCAAAGTCTTTGCAATAAATAAAATTTAGCAATTGAATAAAATCGTTCGGTTTTGGACACGGTAGGGACGTCGGTTAATGGTTAGCTAAAGTGAAACTTTACTTTACTTTGCTTTATTTTGGGCTGGACACGTTGCTGGTCAAATGCGAAGACGGTCCCGCTACTCTGCTGCCTAGTTACGGATCTGCAGCCCGTAACTTGGCAGCAGAGAGAGATACTCGAGCGGAAAAGAAGTAGAGGTGCCTGCGCATGGTGGTCATGAGTAGATACACCGATGCATCATCCCCCCCCCCCTCTCCGGGCGGTATTTTCAGTAAATGGACCCTCTACCATGGAAAATGTAAGCTTATAATCGTTAAAAATGTCATCATCAACATCACCCAAGTCCACTGGTAAACATATGCTTTTCCTATGATGTACGAGGATAGGGCTGACCCTATCCTCGTCTTTTTTTAATTTACATTTAACAACTTCACAGACCGGTGCCCGTGGCCTTTGTCATTTGGGTTGCCTGCCTGCTATCCTCAGTTTCATAAATGCATTTTATTTCAATTAACCTTTTCATTCGTAATTAAAATGTTTTAAGAAATACTGGACTACTAATCGTTCAAGTACAAGAGATATCCGCCAAACCATAATTATTTGGGCAGTATGGTAAATGGCCATTGCTATCTTCCCTGGAGAGAATGTCCTGAGTCCCAGCCGTGGGAATATAAAGTGGGCTTCTTATGCTTATTTTCTACTATTTTAGACCTAGTCTGCACTAACCTTTCTTACCTTCGATCCTACCAAAATATTAATAAGGAACGAAAGTTGTTTCGCGCAGGGATCCGGGGAATTCTCCGACGCATTTGTTTCTCACGATGTATGGAATACTCGAGGAGCTTGTACTTAATTTAATAAGGAGAAAATTGTTCATGTTTTCGCGTAGGTAAAATGATTTATAACGCGAACTTTGGTAATCTATGTTAGCTTACGAACCGAGGTCGATGTGTTCGCGACTAACTTTTTTGTGCATTTTATTGCTATTTTTAACGAACTTTAAAAATTCTGGCTCGGAGTCAAAAAAAGTCCGAGGAGATTCCAATTCAGTTGTATGATTTTTTTGGCCAATGAGGCGTTTTCCAGACGCAAAAAGACTTGTCAAAGATAGTTCTAAAAATTGCCAAGTGTGGCAATTTTTAGAACTGTTGGTTTTTGTGAAATTTAATTTATTTGCGAAATAAAACAGTGGTGCCACCTACGTCAAAATTGGGAACTGTATGTTGTTAACACGCACAATGTATGTTACTATGATTATTAGATATTGTTGCTTACTATCAAGCACATATCCTGCTCTTCTTGTCTTTTTTTTACTGTAATAAGTTTGCACTTGACCACCATCTCGCAGGCGAGATCGCAATATATAAAGTGTCTTGGTGTCTTCAAATCGAGAGTGAATCGGTTTCTCCATCGTAGATCGCATCATCGCTTAACATCGGATCATCCGATGTGCAATATTGTAACAAGAACAAAATTAAAAATTTTGACCCCCGACTACCTCGGATTTGTTATCTGTGCAACATTCTACTAGTCAAGCCCTTTCATTTGATACCCATATTAAGGGAGTTGTGAAAAAATAAATGTATTTCGCCATTTTGTGGTAGCGGCCATCTTGGATTTGAAATTTGTCATAGTGCAAAGTATTCTACTAGTCAAGCTCTTTCATTTGATACCCATATTGTGGTAGTAGTGAAAAAATAATATAATTCGCCATTTTGTGGTGGCGGCCATCTTGGATTTGAAATTTGTTGTTATGTATAGTATTCTACTAGTCAAGCCCTTTCATTTGATATCCATATTGAGGTAGGTTGTGAAGAAATATTTTGTCCGCCATTTTGTGGAGGCGGCTATCTTGAACCGATATTAACCAAATATAGCTAAGAACATCCGCACGGATATCAACCTTTGAATAAAAAAAACCGCATTGAAATCGGCCCATCCGTTTGAGCTCTACGGTGCCACAGACAGACACACACACAGACAGACAGACAGACAGACATCGACGTCAAACTTATAACCCCTTTTTTTGGTCGGGGGTTAAAAATGAAAGTAATCGAACAGTAGTAATATACGAATAGTAATCGTTAAAAGCAATCTCTTCTGGGCAACGTTGCGATGGAAATGGTTTTTGAGTATACATTAAAAGAGGGGTGCGCTACTTAGAAACTAATAATTAATTAGCCATATATACAACAACGCAGCGACAGTGTTACGTCGATGCAACGGCGACATAGCGTACCTTGTGGACTGGTCTTTACGTAAATTGTCACGCCATCGATTTTCAGAGGGTCATACGCTACGTTTACCGATTTACAGTCTCCAGTATTGGACACGTCTACCCCAACGGTTATCGCTCCTACGACAAGTAAGGCCCGCCCACTCTCTGTCGTGTTCATGACATTAAGGGAGATAGTAATATCATACTTCACTTCTTGATTTGTTATCAGTAAGCTGTGTTGTGAGTTTTGTTGAAAAGGTTGAAAACAATACGCGTCCCATCGTAGGCGCGTAAACATGACATTTGTATGTAGAAATTTGCAGTATCGTTTTAGAAAAAACTCACACACACTCACAGTTAACGCCAAAAATGATACATATACCTACGAGTATCTAAGATTGACGCTTACGAGTTCAAATGTTTTCGTAATTAGCAGGTAGTTTTGTAGCTCTTTGAAAAAAGCGTGAAAACTAAAAAAGTAAAAACTTCTTTTGACGCGCCACAACCAGATATTTCCGTGTGCTGTGAATTGATTTCCAGCGTCACGCTCGGAATGTTAAGAAATCTTCGTGTAGGTAATCTCGGAACCATGGTCATTGGCCATCTAGAAATGCGTCAGCATTCTAGACGGCCATACTCATGCCCACACCCTCCGGTTTCACTCGCTTAGTTTCCAAAGTCAGCTATCAAATTATGAGTTATAAGTTTTCACTTCTATCGGCAGTTCCTATGACTGCTAATTGTTTTTTAGTAAGACTTTTAGTAGTTGGTCTGACACTTCAGACCAAGTTCTCTACTGTTTACCGAACTTTTGGGTAGCGAAGAAGGACCAGGGCCTACTAACCATATTTTACCCTACTCAACAAATAACTACATCTCGTGCGACCAATAGAGCAAGAATACCACAGAGGGTATTATACCTCAGCTCGAGCCGCAACCGGTAAAGAAGATCAAGGAACAACCTGGCATCCTACAAGGGAGTGGCCTGCGGCTCTAGCGGAGAGGACCTACTCGTAGCACCAGTCGATTTGTAGAGCTAATATGTAATTTTTGATTGTTATTTCATGGTGCGTGATTCACGAGTATTATTTGAGGGATTGCATTTCAAAAGATATGGACTTTTGAAATGAAATCGTATCCGCCTGACTGATTGATATTTTTTGACATGCATTTGGGTGTCCCTCACTTATTTTTATTTTATCACTGAATTATGACTAGACGCTAGCGAGTTCAAAAGACGTTAAGCTATTTTTTAAGCCGTCCATATTTTCGTAATATGCAGCAGTTTTGACAGCGTGCCAGCAGCTTAGTTCTCGATAAATAAACAGCTTGGCTCTGGCACCAGCTGGTGATTGCAATCAGGGGAGAGCTCGTAAATCGGGGATGGCGGGTTAATGACTACCACTCGAACCGACGGACGTTATTTTGGCATTAGTGAGTTATTTTATGTACGCGCTGTGAACTAATAAACGCAATATTAATATTAAAGAGACCAGACGCTAGATACGTATACTAAATTATATCAATAATTATTTGACCTGTGCCCCGTAAACTAAACGGCAGCTTAACAACCATTGACTATAGGTTAAAGAGTAGATACAGAATAAGAAGTAGGATATGTGTTCCAGGTAATATAATTACTGCGGTGCGAGACTCGGGAACCTCGACATTGTGCAACCTCATCATAGAACAACTTGCCTCAATAGTATTTCATTGTCTGATTTCTAATCGCGGCCGACAAAGGCGAACTTCTATGTGTCAGGCCCGCACTCTTGAAGGTTACGAATAGAAGATTGTTGGGAGGACTGGAATGACTTGGAACGTTACACTCCGCGAGGCATAAGCTGAGATTTGCATTTGTGTGAGTGTACATGGATAGTGTAGGTGTGACAACCGGCCTTAGGCGCGGCGCCATTCTGTCTCGCCGCGCTCCTGTCTGATTGGTGATCACTCACACTAATGCAAAGCTCAGCCTATACCTCGCGGACAAAATTTCAAGCTCCTGCCTGATTGGTGATCACTCACACTAATGCAAAGCTCAGCTTATACCTCGCGGAGTGTACGTGGCTTTAAGCCAGACGGTAGGGCATCTCGTCGGGATTTTGCTAATTAAATCTTCGGTGAAGCGGCTAAAAGTAGGCCGTGATGTTACTTGATAGGCATCGCGGCCGTGGAGGCGGAACCACGGCTATCCTTAGCCGCAGACCTCACTTTACCTAAAGATTTGGTTTCCCGAGGAAGTGATGTGCCGCTTACTTTCCGCACATCACTAGAGCCAAACGCGGAGGTCAGTCTCTTCGCGAGGAAAGCATGAAAGCGTTGTGAACGTTGTAGGGTCTTGTCGAGTGCGAGAGCGATCCCGTAACTACCGCTGGAGATCACGACTGGAGAAGCCAGTGTGGGTTTTAAGTAGAGGCACCACTCTAAGTGGTATCGAGCCCAACACACCCCGCCGTGTCACTGCATGGCCACAATGCGTAAACTCATTTCCTCCTTACAAATCATAATATTAGTGAGTCATTTGTAGTGGACTAGGGCAGTCCCACTAGTTATTTTACTACCAATGCGTTATCTGTAATATTACTGTGTTCCTAATTGAATAGCATTGTTTCCACAGTAATTATTGGACTAAGATATTAGGTACTAAAATTATTAGCAAGTCAAGGATCTTAAGTTAAAGTTGTAAATATAACGGTTAGTTTTCTATCACAATAAAGCTTAAAACATCTATAAAATTAATGAAGCAACAAAACACAGTTTAATGAAAAAAAGCTGCAAATGTTGACTAAAAATATAAAAGAGAATATCTAGAATACTTTTCATTTGAGTTTGTTGCTTAGAGCTAAGTGTTTACTAATGTCAACTGGCTACATTTAATTTAATCTGTTTGCATGCCGACTTGGCATATCAGCAGCGGTTGAATTTTAATCGTTCGCCATTACGGTTCGGTGTAACAAGCGGTCGTTAGTGACACAGTTTAAAATATACAGTAGGGACATAAACATATTTTTGTACGACAAAATGACTTGATATTACTGCCTCGCAGCAATTTGAACATTTGTCCCGAAAATTTTCCATTTAACTAAACTAACTGGCTAGAGCGTAGAATTTTAAAAAACCTACGATATTTTGTTAGGACGTGCTAGTTTTAATTATAATATAGTTGCACAAAAGTCTAAAAAATATTTAAAAAAAGCGTAAACCATAATTCAAATATTAAAGGAAATGCTAAGGCTTTACGGTAGTGAAAAGTCTGTACAGTTGTGGAGTAAATTTAGACTGGTATGTACAGTTTTTACACAGCAAGCACACAAACAAGATTTGTTTTTACAATCGCTAGGTAATTTTCGCTTAAGATTGCATTTTCTTTTAATTCAAGTTCTGCATTACGTTTGTGGATTTCCAGCTAGATCCTAAATATATCACATTACTTCTAAAAACTTTTATCTGTGACAATAAGGCAAGTATTTTCTTTGCAGAAATAGTTTTCATAGTTAAATAGAACAAATTTCCAACTAAAAACTCTACTAATTCTAAAGTTATATAAATGCTAAAGTTTGGATGCTTGTGTCTCCATCACGTCGAAAAGTCTGAATTAAAATTGACTGATCTGAAATACAGTTAGGAAATAGTCTAGACTAGCATATAGGCTACTTTTTATCACGGTAAAGTAAGGGAAACAGGAACTATGCGGGTAACTGCTAGTAATATTATAAACTACAGAGAACTGCAAGTAATTTTAATATGAACAACGATGCACTGCTAGTAATATTATAAAGTGAAAATGTTACGGATATTCGTAACTCTCTCATGCGAAAACTAGTGCAGAGATCGAAATAATATTCTATAAATAATAGACAAAGGCCTGGAATAACACATGAGTAATTTTATCTCTAGAAATTAACGGGATCACTTGGTTCACCGCAAGGCGCTGCTAGTAGCATCATAAAACATATACATAATTTGTAGTTTAACAAAACTTTTACTTTACTTTTACAAACTTTATTCATTGGCAGTCCCTGACTAATATACCGGGAGCTGGTACTACATTTTGGTAGGTATTTGAGGCAACCTGAAAACTTGGCACATACCTCTTTTATAAGTAGAAGACTTTTTTCAATATAGAGTGACGTGACGAGCAGGACGTGTAACTGATGGTAAGCAACATGCGTGCCAGAGCTCAATGACACGCAGCTAATGCAACATGAAGAGTCCAAATCATTACCTAGGAATGCCGTGCGCTTGTCACCCAGAGATCTCAGATGTTATATTTCTAAGCCCTGTAATTTCTCTGGAAACATTGCCCTTCAAACCGGAACACAGTAAAGTTTGCACATTACTGCTTAGCGGTAGAATAATTGGAAAAGGTGTGGTACTTCCCCAAGCGGACTCTCACAAGAGTCCTACCACTACAAACTTGTCCTACTGATTGGGGAATACACTGCACTCGCCGTAATTATAATTATACTAATGGAACGCGGGCAGTGGCTCGCGATAACTAAATGGTTGAATTGGTCCACGATCGTGCACTTCTGATAACAAGCAGGCGACTATTTTGTTTCCCCAATTACAGGACCGTAAGAAGATTAACTGTTTGTTCAGCAAAAAAAATACATGGCGTAGAGATAAAACATCTTATATTTTATAGCGCAGTACAGTACTAGGTAATGATTTGGACTCTTCATGTTCCAATAGATGCGTGTCACTGTGTTGTTATGGGCAGGCGTGTTACTTACTATCAGGCACATGTCCTGCATTGTCCGACTGTGACGAGTTGTGAATTACACCTCCCACCATTAGGCCACCACGGCTTCATATTGTAAATACAACCCTTAGTTAAACAAAAAGTAAATAGATCAGGTTTTCTGCACGGTCCCTTTGTACCAATCGTAAGCAGATGATGTGCATGTTTACCCGAATATCCGTGATGTTAACTATGGCGATATAGTGATGTACCGCGACAAAAGCGACAAGACAAGTTAGATCAGAGCCGTGCTTTCGGAGTTAAGCGTTTGTTTTAATTTTATACGTAGTATATGGAAACTTTTTGATACTCGTACACACAGAAAGACGCAGACAGACTTCTATACTAATATTATAAAGCTGAAGAGTTTGTTTGTTTGAATGCTAGGATCTAGGGAAGTACTGGTCCGAATTGAAAGATTGTTTTTCTATTGGATAGTCCATTTATCGAGGAAGGGTATATATAGGCTATAGAAAATGACGCCACAATTAATAGAAGCGGAGCATGAATCAAGAATGTAACAAAATCGGGAAAAAATATTCCTTTTTGAGAGTTTTCGTACGTTTCGTACTTTAACATGACACATGACAGCTTTACAGCATGTGTCTAAGATTGCGTCATTGAATATCACAGATTACATACCTCTTAAATATAAAACCTTTGCTAATCAAATTTGTTTCTAAATCTGAGTTGGTACGGCCAATTTACGTCAGGTAGCGTAGCAGGTAGCTGAAGAGGGTGTTTAATCTGTGTGAAGAGGTGTTTTGTTTGAAAGCGATATTCTCAGGAGGGACTGAACCGATTTCGGTCATTCTTTCACCGTTGTATATGTACGGGATCCTGATGAGTGCTATATCATGTACCATGGGCGACGCCGGGCGGACATCTAGTAATATTATAAAGCTGAAGAGCTTGTTTGTTTGTTTAATCTAAGGAACTACAGGACCGATTTCAAAAAATCTTTAACTGTTAGATATGTACCTAATCCCTGACTGCTATAAGATATATATGTACCACGGGCATAACTAAATCAGACCACTAATAACACATAAATATTTGTCTTGAACGGAATCAAACCAACGACTCCCTGGGTAGACTTATTACCGACCAACTACGAGGCCAGCTTGTACAAAATTTATTGAAATAAGTAAAATCTATATTAAATACAAAATCTATCTAAAACAAAATCTGCAATCTATTGTCTGTGCATTAAAACACACAGTTGGATAGTCGAACTGTGTGTTTTAATACACAGGCAATAGGATTGAAAATAAACTAACCGGTTTATTTCGTGATGTGGCGGGAAAGCATAGAAAGTGCTGTCTCGTAAATTACAACAACAATCCCGAACAGCGTAAAGTCCCATATCAAGTGCATTGATGTCAATAGTTTGTTTATAACAATGGAGTGATTTCATATCACAAATCGCAAACCAAAACTCGTATTTGCCGTTGTCACTTGACCACTGGTCTGTACCATATCTGTAGGTACTGTGACCAGTATAAATACGCGTCATACACTTCTACAAGTGAAAACTTTTTTGGCGTTCCGCACACAGATGTTTTCGTAAGCACAGATATAGTTGGAATAAGTAAGTAAACTCTTTGTCTGTAAGTGATCACGGTCTGAGGTGAAATGCTCGACCTGGTGAACTGGGGACTGCCGAGTGTACCCGAGGGAGAAAGATACAGCTGCTCTTCACTGCTGTGACGCTGTGTCTACTATATTCAATTTATATGTTAGTTGTCATTATTAATTATATTTAAGTTTTACCTTTGCCATGCAGTCTAAGCACACACATTTTTTTGTGATTTTGATCAATCTTAGGTTAAGTTATACGACTGTATATTTATGTTTTTAAAATTTGTTTATTTATGTTTATTATCGTAAATATATGTAACCGTTAGGGAACTACACGAATGAAACCACGTGGCGCTGCTAGTATCTAGGTAACCTACTGGAAACTATATGGCGCGATTCGTCAACATTGTGTGACTTTGGTAAAACGAAATCAATACAAAACTTAAATTACAAGCACGCAGGGACATAAAACGAAATAAAATACTCAAAAACAAATAAACCGTAATATAATTGCGGCCCGCAACCATTATTTGTAAAATACTAAAAAGCAACCTTCGTGAGATAAAGAAACACGTAAAGCACATAGTTATTATAGTTCTATTATACTACAAATTTATATAAAATGTGAAAGTTTGTAAATTTGGATGTGTGGATGTTTGTTCTAATCACTTTTTTTAAACTATTATAGGTTTACACTGGACCACCGTCTCGCCTGATATTAAACGACGTTGCAGTCTAAAATGGAACGTGCTTAACTAGAAGAAACCGATTCACTCTCGATATTATGAAACCTAGATTGTAATCATCGGAAAATCCCCAACAACGCATTCCATACCCAAGGCATTCTTATCCCAAAGGGAGAGTCAAACCTCTTTGTAATGTCAATAATGAACCAATGTCAATGTCGAACTACCAGCAGTTCGATAGAATAATAATAGGAAGATGGGCTTAGATCATTCAGATCAGACGCACACTCTCCGTAATGTATCCGAGAGAAAACCGGTAAGCTAGCAATTTTACGGCGATGTTCCAGATTTTGAAGTCTTTTTCGAACAAGAGTGTCGTTGCCTGTGAGCCTTTTGGCACTTCTCCCGATCGATTGCAAAGCCGCTTTTGTTAGGCCAGCAAAGGAGAAAAGGCCAGCTTTGAATTTCGTTCAACTCGGCAATTTTGTTCTTGAAAATAATGCGCATTCAAAGTCACGGGCACGACATTAGTATCAAATAGAAATCACATCACGAAATCCGGCGAGTTATCGTCAAATCTGGGCCCGCACGGACACGTTACGAACAATGGCGTGTGGTATATAATTAAAATGGAATTTCCCAGCGGCCCGCGTCATCGCGGCCCGCAGAATTAATTTTGGAATTAATAAGTTTGATACAAAAGTTGTGCCGTGTTGGGTACTTTGATGAAGAGCTCGTAAATTGATTTAAAAGTTTCTGATTAGGAAACCATTTTGGGAGTAATTATTTTATAAATGGCAGTAGATAGTGTTGTAGGAACGTTCAATTTCACAATACTGAGGTTGTAGGTTCAAAGCCTGAACCATTGATGTAATTGTAATTGATTTCAAAAAAGAAGAGGTTCCTTATTCGGTGGTATTTTTAGTTCCACCAATTGTGAATCGATTTTGATGGTTCTTTTTTGTTTGGTATATAATGTTTTAGAGATTTAGAGGTAGTCTCAATTAAGGTTTATCAAAGTCAGTGCGATAGTTTTTGAAATATCAACAAAAAAACTAAAATTTCCTAATCTTTACCTGGAAGACGGATTCGTAGATTTAACAAAACTGTCAAAGTCGTGATAGTTGATTAGTATGTGTTAAATTATTCAATTGAAATGGGTTTTTGTTTTTTCGGACCAAATCAAATTATTTATTCAAAGTACAAATAATTATAACCGTTTCTTTAACGGTCAAAGAAAACATCGTGGGAAAATCGAAATGTTCCAAAACATCTGTCAAGGACTTGTATCCGTAGTGTATAATTACTCTAGTTTGGTAGGAAACTAGGAAACTAGGAACATACCTCCCCATAATTTGTCATACGATCTGCCTATCCCTTCACTACGCTATGCTATGAAAAAATCAAAGGGCCGATGTCAAAGTTTATCTTACTTTACTTTAATCTTCGTTTTTTTGGTAACTTCATTTTGGATTACTTCTTGTAAGTGCCCTTCCTCTGCGAATGGGCCCGCAAGGGACAGAACAGGACAGGATTGTGGTCAAATACGATATCAGACCCGCGTCTCTGCCACCAAGCCACGGCTGGAGAAATATGTAAGAGATTTAGTTGGTAGTAGTGTTATAGTACTCCGTAGTTTTGAGCCTGACATACCGTGTTCTTGGACTTCGAACGACGCGTGAATGAATTTTGTCCACAAATATAGGAACTTCTTGAAAGTTGTTTGGGTTTATTCTGAAAAACTTTAGGGTAGATTCGTGGTTGTACATGTAGATGACAAAAGCAGGGAATTTTCGAATAAATGTACAATCATTTGACTAGAGCTGTTGTCACGGAGACAAAGATCAGAATTTGTTCCCTTAAATCTACTCGTAATCAATCAATTCAATTTACAGAAAACCCGTGGAACTCTTTACCTTGCCTTGACTGCTATCCCCCACTAGTTAGAGATCTACCCAAGGAAGAATATGAATTCGTATGGTTATATGTTTACGTATAGGTTAAGTCACAACCCAGAAAGAAGCACAAATCGTAAACCACAATAATCTGTGTACCATAAAATTGACAATCATTCTAAATGACATGTTCCATAAGATCAAAGATCGTTCACAGCATTTTATGGGACCGTTGAATCGACTCGAATATTGAAAATTGCGTGCACACACGAATTCTGGCATTTGTACAACCGAACAAAAACAGCGGCGACACTATCGCATTACAATATAATTTTGGGCTATTTGTACATTAAAATGTAGGTTTAGTCTAATCAACAGTGTTAAGTTTTGCGTTAACGCTAATGACTTCCATACTTTTTGCTGTATTTAATAAACTAGTTACTTTCTAGTTGTTTTGTCGCAATAAAAAGTAGTTTCTGCGTTATTTCAGTCTATAACCTAGAATATGTTTTTGGAATAGCACATTGGTTTCTTTACATCGCGGAAAAATTATGAAAAACGCGAACTGCTCTGGTAAAAACGCGCGACACTGGTAGTACTCTTATATTATTATAATTATAATTTCTTTCAATTGGGAATTGAATACATTTTATTTGTATGTATTTATGGATATTTTTGTAAGTATCGTTGTATAATATGTAATCGTTTGTATCGTTACAAAGATAGAATTATATAATTCACTATCTAATACTAGGCAGAAGACATTTGATCGCAACGTCTCTAGTTTAAGCGCTCCATAAATTGATACTGGAGTCGAAACTCGAACGAATTGGTCAATAAAAGCTACGGACGTTACGGTAACGATGTTATTTAAGCTAAGCGTCCACTGGAAGATAGGCGGTGAACGAGGAAAACACTCACCAATCATCACCAACAGCATTTTCTTACATCTTTTAAGTGTCAACGAAGCAACTTTGACCTGACAACGTCTTATAAATTGGTTTGCCGGGTGACACTTCAAGAAACTGCGTTACGCTCCGCTCACGTTATGCGCTCACAATGAGAGCGAGTGAGAGGCACGCGTCCCTTCCACTCGGGCATGGTTAGCCCACCTAAGAGCGAGAGAGACAGACATAAAAAGTGAAAGGCACGCGTCCCTTCCGTAAAATTATTTTACCACTCAAAGTCGTTGTCACGTAAAACTTTCGCCCGTATACCGACTTTACAGGCAACCCATTTTTATACTTATAAATTAGCAGCAACCTGTGGTTAGACCAGTGTAATTTATGTTTCGTAAATCCTTAAAAGTAGCCTGATTGCTTTTTCAGACTAAAATCTGTGCACCAAACTTCAACCCAATCCACTCAGGTGTACTGTCTTGATAGAAACACAAACATCCACACATTTAAAATTTTAAATTTGTTATATTAGCGGGATTAAAAACTATTTTTTTGAAGTCAAAACTTCTTTAAACGCGTTGAACACTTTTGGGTACAGGGAAAGTCTTATGGGTTTGCATTACCGACATAATAATGCAAACATAGCCGCTCGCTTGCCCGTCGCTGCAAACCGCGCGACGCACTATGCCCCGCCCCCTGTAGCGTTGCTACCCAAAATGCCCGGCAAAAAATACTTGCGCACCTCGCTATGCCCCGCGGATTTTACGCTTGCGGCGCGCGAGTCGAGATTCACGCAATCGTTCCTTGTGGATCAATTTGTTTTGAAAGATTATAAAGTGTTATATTTTTTATATTTAATATGAAACTAGCTATACAATGTTGTCTTTTGTTTCTCCGTTTACGATTCTGGTGAAGAGTTATGGTATGTTGAAATTGAGATAGCGCGTTTTAAAGCTCGTCTTTTTAAAAGCTCATAAGTACCTCTAAAATTGAAGCGATGACATATGGGTTTTAATCTTTGATTACGTGTATTATCTGTCATTTGTTTGTTGAAACTAAATTTAATAGTAAAATCAGAAAAACTAACATACACAGCCCGCACTGAATCAACACTCAATGACAAGATTAACAAGGAATGTTTTTTTTTAATTTCTTTTCTTTTTTCTATGGCTTAGATACTCTACTGGAATTAATATGACGGGAACTTTAACATAGAACGAGATAAATAATACAAACTAAACCCTAGAGGAATAAAGACGAGTAAATTAAACTTTTTCGACCGCGGGAGCCATGTTAACTACAGGTTGACACGGGCATTTTGGAGTGCGGCGCCATGTCAACTACTAGTTAACACGGGCATTTTAGACTGAATCGCGATGTTAACTACTAGTTGACACGGGCATTTTAGCATTTGAGATTTGTTAACTACTAGTTGACACGGGCAAGCAAGCGGATAGGATATATATATCATGGAGCAATTTTCAGCGGGCCCGCAGCTTCTAAAGAATGCAGATATATGCCGATTATGTAAAGAAACAAAGACAACTCGTTTTACGATCGCGGCGCGATTGGTTGCTTGCGGCTTCCGCTGCACCGGCAGGCAACTAGTAGAAAAAAACGCGCGGGTCGAGGTCACCCACAATAATAAACAACCGCGAAAATAAACGGTCTCGTGAGTTCTGAAATAAAACCGCGGTGCCGCAACCGCGGCGGGCGCAGGTGGAAATCGTTCCGTGAGTTCTTAGTCTAATGTTGAGTAAAAAAATGACGACTTATGCCCGAGCGTCACGAGGGTAGTTTTTCAAGGTAGGATAGCAAACTAGTGTTAGTAAGCCAGCAATCTAGTACGGCTAGCTTTGTGAAGACAAAACTAGTGTTACGTAGCGTTGTCTACACGAAGCTAGAACTTGCTAACATTAGCTTCAAAAACTAGGCTCGTGTAGCTCGGGCATAAGTCGGAGCAGCGGCGAAGCAGCGTAGCCGGAGCGTCTAACATTTTTTCGATGAGTGAAATCTTGTGAGTTTTCATCAACCACATGTTTAATAGCAGTACATCTATAACTATACATGTGACGTATTGTGCAACATTACTGCTGTTTTGAAATTCCCAGTTGTTAGTTTTCACGTCTATTATGTTTCTATGAGAGCCCGTTTTTTATGCATCCTCGCATACAGTTTCCTCGCGCAGTTCAAGTGTACTCCCAGCCTTACGAGACGTTCACGTAATGCCAGGCGCCCAGTGTGCACAAGGCCTTATGTTAACGTTGTTACTGGTAACGTTACGAGATCGTAAACGATGAATTTGCTATAAGCGCTTTTAACGACGATTAAAGTTAGACCTCAAATACATTGAAATTAGGCTCAATTTATAAATTAACTTACACAAATGCACAAAACTTTTTAGTTTTACTTTACCTATTTTTTTTTGTATTGAACTAGACTTATCAACTTGGCCAGTTCTTATTAATTGCAACACATAATATTGTTTTAAATAACGGATATTGATACATATCCCAACCCACTCTTGACCAGCACAATAGTAATAAAATTGACTCCATCCTTACGATAGAAGGAACAAACATACACTACTCACAGTTCCCACAGCTGGGACTCGGAGCCTTCTCCCACAAAGAGAAACTCAAAAAATATATTCTATCATGTTGGCCAAGTGCAAGTTGATGGATGACTCATATTTTCGATATTGTGTTTTTCTTGTAATACTTCAGTTTTCCTTCACCCTTTAAGTCAGTGGCGACAGCACACACACTATTTAAGTGCAATAAAGAGTTTATCTATCTATCTATCTATTTACTGCCACCGAATACATAACCAGTTAATTTGGTTAATTTAAAGTCCAGTGCAACACGGGTTTGCCTCAGGTTGTAAGTAATAATAAAACCTTATAAAAGTAATAATAGTACCCTAGCAACGAGTTCAAAGCATGTTTTAAAAAGGTAAATCCGGATTTATTCCTTCCGGTCAGCCCTATTTCCCAATAATAATAATAATAATAATAAAATTTTATTTGCTAAAAAGATATCTTACAAAACATTGGTGCGTCGGTCCCGAACTAGGTTACCCTGTATCTCGGACCCGACATCTTTCAACGGTACACAAACAAAAACTCAAAGAAACAAAAAAATACAAAACAACAATACCCACCACCAACCTAATGCATCACAAAATCATTTCAATATAAGTAACATAATATGTGGGTAGTTATGAATAAACTTCACTATGAATATGAAATATAACAATGGCAAGCAATTCTCAAACTTTCATGTCTAGGCCAAATTAAACCAGTCATCGATCATTATAGTATTTATCTGTATTTGAAACTGATGTCACAAGTTCAACTGCCACTATATGACATTATTCCATGTATGTTTATTTATTTATTAAATTTAAGTTTTTTTTGCAATACATATTTGTTGTTTGTAATTTGTAATATAATATTCACATGCAATTATCATTTAGCTCTGCACCACCATTAGATTCTCAGTTTGTACATAATCAGCAGAAAGTAGCCAGTTCTGTAATACTGTTTTAGTTTCCTGTTTTGACAAATTTATAATGTGTAAGTTTTTGTTTACCCTATTGTATAAAAAGGAGCACAAAAAGAAAATTGGGTTTTATAAAATGTGTTCGATATATGTGAGATCCGATGGGAATTGATTTTAGCTTGCGATGTTTTCTGTGTGCCTGAACAATGTCAAATGGAATCTTGGTGTGTTGGTAAAGCACAATAGCAAGTATATACAGCTGTCGAACTGTTAAAACTTTTGCAATTTTGTATAGCTCAGTAGTAGGGTATCTGAAATGTCTGAATAACATGACTTTTAAAACAGATCTTTGGGTCCTTTCGAGATGAAGTAAATGCGTCTTGAAAGCACCGCCCCATACTGTTATACAATAGGTCAATATGGATTGACAGAGGGCTGTATACGTCATTTTCAAGAGATCAGAATTAGCAACACTCCTGAGTTTCTTAAACACCCATACCAACTTCCGTACACGCGCAGATACCATTTCTATGTGAGGAAGCCATGACATTCTATTGTCCAACATCACCCCCCAGATATTTTATCTGTGTTACTTTTCCTAAACAAGGGCAGGCACAACTTGCTGTAGTCTCATTGCAAGAATGGATTGTGATAGTAAGATTATCAGGGGGGTTATTGTTAGAACGAAGGGGAGAATGGGATATACTTAGTTTTTGAGACATTGAGCGCTAATATATTATCTTGGAGACAAGAAGCTACCTTTTTCATTCCTTCATTTGCTAATGCGTAAACTTCGGCCCAAGTGTTACCCTGAAATACAATCGCAGTATCATCAGCATACGTGTAGATTTGAGCATTTTCAATGTCAAGGTTACACAGACAGTTTATGTAACATAAAACAGACTCGGACCAGTTATGCTACCTTGTGGCACACCGTACGAAATGACAGCCTCACTACTCAGGTGATTACCAATTCTCACTCTTTGAGTTCTATTTGAAAGATAGTCGTTGAACAAATCTAGACAGTTGCCCCTTATACCAATTCGTTCCAGTTTTCTGACTAGGATAGGGATCGAAAGTCCATCAAATGCCTTTGCAATGTCAAGAAAAACGGCAATACATTTTTTACCTTTGTCCAGTGCTTGAGAGACATTGACACATAAATCACGCACTGCGTCTTCCGTTGACTTGCCAGCTCTAAAACCGTACTGGTGGTCAGATAGTGTATTTTGTTTGGTCAGGTAATCCAAGAGTCTTTTATTTAAAAGTTTTCAAAGACTTTTGACATAGCCGGCAGTATCGAGATGGGCCTGTAGTTGCTAACTGCACCCTTATCCCCACCTTTGTGAACAGGAAGAACGATGGCCTTTTAAAAGCATCAGGAAATTTCCCTTGTTCAACGCACATATTAAATAACTTTGTAATAATAGGAGTGATAACATGGCTAGTCATTTTTAAAAATTTCGATGGTACATTATCCCAACCAGTAGCAGCGTGAGATTTTAGGCTGTTGATAGTTTTAATGACTTCGCAATCATCAGTAGGTAACATAGCACAGGACTGGCTCGGAGAGATCATATGATTCAAGTCAGCTTCTCGTCGATTATTAGTAATAAGACTCTGTGCCTGATTTCTTCCTATATTCGCAAAATAATTATTTACAACTTCAACAGATTCAAAAGGAGTATGGCAGATTTGAAGTAAATCGTTGGGAATAGTTTTATCTGTGGACATATGTGTTATATTTTAATCGTTTTCCATGTGCGTTTAGAATCGCGTAAGTTACTTTCCAAATCAAATTGATAATACGCATTCCGAGATTGTTCAATTAACTTGTCACAAAAAGTTTTATATCTACTATAAATTATTTTAGCATCCTGGTCAGCAGAGTTCTTTTTAGAAATATAGTGTAATTTATCTTTATGTCGAATACATCTAAGAATACCTTGTGTAATCCAGGGCTTTGAAATTCTTTGTTTTTTAGATAAATAAATTGTTTTTGAACATTTCTGTATAGCTCCAGAAAGGATATTTAAAAGAGTTTCTGCAACAAGGTTAAGCGAATTTAACGTAAAAATAGTGCACAGATTGGCTTGTTCCACAATTGAAATTGCTTCGGACCAATCTGTCCTTATAATGGTCTTTACTGGTTTATCTCTTAGTAAATCTTTATTCAAACTTAATAAAATAGGTAAGTGGTCAGTAACATCAGTGTTTATAACGTTGACAAAGCTTGGATATGAGGTTTTCAGTAAAACATGATCTAGACAGTTGCATTCTCGCGTAGGTAAGTTATGCGCCGGGAAGAGTCCAAGTTCAAGAATGACATTTAGGTATTCAGAAGTAATATCATTATTTATAGAATTAAGAATGTCTATGTTTATGTCACCCAAAATGGCGATGTTAGGTATTTTTTTCAGAGGTATAACTATTTCTTCTAGTGACTGTAGAAAATTATTAATGTCACGTGTTGACGGAGAACGGTATACTCAATTATCGCCATTTCTTGTTTAGCCTTAAGATTAAGAACTAAGCAACTGGCCCCTTTAAATGGTGGCTCAAAACAGAGTAATGTAGTCGAGTGGAAGCATAAATTATGACACCATCATTTTGGTTATGATTTCGTTCAGTAGCATGTGCGTTGTAACCGTTAAGAATAGGTAAATTTTATTTTTATTTATCCAACACTCAGTAAGAATAATGAAGTCACATTTTATCTTAATTCTTTCCAGTAAAATTTCTAAACGTGAGTAGTTAGCATAAATACTTCGTATGTTGAGATGTAATATTTTATACTGTCATTTAGTCTTCCAATATTATTTGAACATTCCTCTGGAGCACAAGAAACCACAGTCGAGATGTTTATTGAATCAATTTCTGACATTATATTATTACAATTCATCATCTATATACATATACGTGCAGCAAAAACACAAAATAACAAATCTCAAGTTCAATCGGAATAACCGCAAAAACCCGTAGTACAAGATTGAGAACCAGCGGAAAAATGCACTAAGACGTATGCTGCGCCTGATTGGATGGTGACACGTATAGAAAGATAAACAACCCAGGTATGCAAGTGTGAGTGACTCAAGGTCTGGTTTAGTACAAAAGGGAAATTTGCACAGCGTTGGAGATATTGTTCTTTCCATATAAGTTAGTGATACGTGCATGTATAGTTGTAGCTGGGAGTTCAGGTACATCGCGCAAAGATATTGCATTAGTGAGACGAATAATATTGCATTAGTGAGACCAATAACGAAACTATATGCTAACCAATGGTTAACCAAGCGAAAATTACATTCACACAGTTAGCGCGCTAACTAGGGCAATGCCAGCGGTGCCTTGCAATAAGGCACACTGAAGAGTCAGGAAAACAGAACTGGACAAGTTATAGGCTAGACATATAACTTACCTAGAATATTACAATAAAATGCAATGGCACCGGTACAGTTCTACTACGCCTGAGTATTTCAATGCAAACGTATACCTACAAATGAAAAATCTTTATTGCTGTTTGCAGGTAAGATCAGATGTTACAAAACATTTTAGAAGTTGACCTATACAAACTGGCCTCTATGAGAGGAGCCATGGAACATGTCTGGCAAAACAATTTGTATTGGTCTAAATTTATACAATCATAAAAATAATATTCTGCTGAAGAAAGTCTTCTCTTTTTTCGGCTAAAAGCCTAAGAAAAAATTCTTAGGCTTTTCGGTATGTTCATATTCGTATTTTCTTTTATATTCTTTTAATTCATATTTTGTACTTTCAGCTTCTAGTCGTGTAGTACCTACCACCTATACGAACTTTGTCCGGATGTATTTAAAATTAATATAACTATTACAAAATGTGGTTTCCATAGTAAAACTTTGCTTACATTAGTGTTAATAGTAGTTATAATTTTTTTTGACAAAAACAACACGCTTATATACGTATACTAATTGTTGACGAGTTTCGTGGAGCTCTGGTTGCTCAAAGCAATAAGGTATAGACAATTATATATAGTGTTACGTGAAAAAATTGCCCTTAGTAATAGTTACAGAAGCTAACACCACCTAGATAAAAAGCTTGTCATTGTCCACAGTAGCTCTATGTAATAAAGAAGCGCGTTGCAAATTCAAAGCTAGCAGAATTACATTCAAGCTGCGCAGTTTGCCCCGGCCGCCACGGTGAATGCACCTGACCAAGGTTTACTGTATAACCAAGGTTTAACGACACGTGGTGGAACCGGCCCGGTTCCGTTTTAGTTCGTGCACTGAATAAAATGTTATTTGAGCTTTGAATTGAATAGACTCGTAAATGCTTTTATTATATGAAGCTCTGACTTTCCAACGTTATTGCTTATAAGCTCAGCAGTTTCAGTACAGAATTAGGAAGCTCAACTTTACCACTGCTTAACGTTTTTACTACCTATTGTTATTTATTGCTTTTATCTTTTTTCCGATCACTTCAGATATTATATTCATATATTTTGTTAACTATGTCATCGTTAACTGGTAGTTGTTCGTCATCTAAACAGATTTACCCATATTTTGTTTTACTTAGTTTTAAACTATTGATATTCTCATACTCGTATTTCTTGTCCAGTGAGTATGTTTATTTTACATAAATACACGGGTAACTCACGTTTAATGTAGTCAGTCCAGTCCGACTCAAGTTTCGATCGCGTCCGGCGATCTTTTTCAAGGAGAGTGCGCGCGCGGGTTCGCAGCTCGTTTAGCACTAAAAGATCGCCGGACGCGATCGAAACTTGAGTCGGACTGGACTGACTACATTAAACGTGAGTTACCCGTGTATTTATGTAAAATGTGTAATAACCACGTTAGTTTTCATACTAAAAGAGTATGTTTATGTTGGTATGTGATTGTAATTTTTTATTAGTGTATTTTGTTTTTGTGTAGCTTGAGTACTTGTATGTAATATTACATGAGCTTATTTTTACTTGTAATCTTATTTAATTAATAGTTTTAGGCGCACATCACGCTTTGAGTTTTCCTAAATGTTTGTATAACCTTTGATTGATTCGAAAAAAATATGCTTTAGCAACAAGGCAGTCAATTGTTTAACTAATCTTACTGTTTTCTAAATTGTATGTGTCATGTTTATTATTGTAAACAATAATAAGGTTTCGTTCATTCACTACTGGAATTTAGAACCTTCTCTGACAAGGTAAGTTAAGATTTTCAACCCCCACGTTGACTAAGTTATATTATATATATGATATATTTTTCTGAAAGAAGCTTTCCTTAGAAATTTTTTTTTTCAAGGCAGAGAGTGATGAGAAGCGCAGGATGTGTGCCTGATGGTAAGCAACCTGCCTACCACATAACAGCAGTGACACGCAGCTATCAAAACATAGTAACCGGAACACAGTAAAGTTTGCACATTACTGCTTGGCGGTAGAATAACTGGCTAAGGTGTGGTACTTCCCTAGGCGGCCTCTGTCAAGAGCCCTTCCACTACAAAATAATATTAACTTCCGTCACCGCTAGAGTAATGAAAAGAGATTTGGATATTAATTTGCACATTGTAGTTTATCTTACACCTAGTAAAAAGAGCTTGTGCTACAGTACTTCCGTACGTAGCCATTGAATCGGGTTATTCATAGTAATCATCTTATGTCTATGAATGTTATTGTCTGTGCCATAATAACTTTAAAGTACTATGACTGTGCCGTTTAAGCGAACACAAGCGTGGTTTAGATTTTTACACTGCACTTGCATTTTGATCTTTAGCTATAGATTTAAACCCAGTGACTTAAATGTATCGTTATTCATCTCTCATAAAAGATCTCAGATTAAAGCCTTTAAAAAAATGTTAAACATAAATACATACTAAACTATTTGACCCGACGACCATCGTACGACCATTTTTTTTCGACAATATCTACTACATTTTCTGCTATACAAGCATTGTGCTGACAATTACGAATACATAAACCAAAAGCATCATCCAATTTGGTGTAGTCATTCAAAAGTTATGACCGTACATACATTTTGAAGATCCATTTTTATATTTTCTGTATAGAAAAACGTTATGTTGATTTGTGTACGCTTCATAAACCCAAAAAGTTCTGCACCGATCGAGCTGAAATTTTAGAATGATAAATAATCCGCATCGAGGATTGTTTTTATCTAATTATTGCATCACAATGTGCCACAGCGAAGCGTGGCAGGGTACAGCTAGTATTTTATAAAGAAAACCATTTTCATTTGTGATAATGCTGCCAGCTTGCTGGTAGTCCTCTTAATGGTCTGTTTTTATCATCTTGTTTATCTCTAGACCTTCATTGTCTATGTGCTTAATCTTTATGTTATTAATTTGTACCTAATTATTATGGAATTGTAGTTTTTATTCATAATTTAATCCTTGCTTTAATAATAATGCTAATTTAATTGCTTTGTTATATTTAAATTAACTTTACTTTTAATATTGGAAATGTTATTATCATTAGTGTAATTCGTTAAGCCGGTACTAATTGATGAAAATGAAGAAATAAGTATTTAGGTATGTATTAAGGTATAGTAGTTTCTTAAATGAAGGCTCTGGCCGTTTAAAAAAAGCCTATAACTATAAGAAATTGTAGATTTATAACAGCAGCAACTCTAACCACGTACCACCCGACTTCACTCGTAAATCTCAACTTTATCGTGAAACTCTTTGAAATGATTGCGACCAGAGCAGCTGCTTGGGAGTTTTTAATGAGCAAGCTTTTAAGTTTTATTCCATTGCAGCCAACGCTCGGCGATTTAATTTACTAGCTCTATAAATAATAAAATGTGGGTTGTTAAATTTTACTTATATTTTTCTTTCGACATTTTTGTTGCTTGCAGTGAATTATCGTGTTGATGGATATATATAACCTCTTTATTGTTCAATCTATAAAAAAAAATAAAAAAAACATATATTTAAAGCTAAGTGATACACAAGAGAGAGTAGCCTTAACTCTCTCCTTGGAAGAGAAGGCCTGAGTCCCAGCAGTGGGAACATTTAGTGGGCTGTTGATGATGATGATGATGATACACAAGATGATTTTATCGCTAAGAGCAATCTCTTGTAGATAACCAAAAGATGAATAGACGTTATATTTTCGTATTCCAAAACTGTATGTGGTATGTTGTTGTAGAGGTTCGGTGCCATAAATACTCGAATAAAGAGATTTGACTAGGGAGTTAGACGAAAGGGGTTTCGTGAAAAAAAAGCTTTCATACTGTGGAATCCGACACCAGAGAAGGAATTCCCAAATGAATATGATATAGGTGTGAAATTATACCATTCGGTTACGTCTAGGTGTGTAGGCATTCCATCGCAAACCACATCGCTCATCAGTAGAGATCGGGTTGAAGGTACAATAAAAAAAAAAAGAAATTGGTGGACAATTCACACACAACACCATCTGACCCCAAACTAAGCAACGCTAGTCATATGGCGGCCAAATACCTGATATAATACTTATATAGTTGTAAATACATACTTATTATATACAGAAACACCCAGACACAGTGCAAACATTTGAATTCATCACACAAATATTTGCACTGGGTGGGAATCGAACCCACGACCCTCGGCGTCGCAGGCAGAGTTACTACCCACTAAGCCACGAGGTCAGTCAGGGTAATAATAGGTTTACTATTATCGATAAAATGCTTTGAATCCTAAAAACGATTCCACGGATATGTTTAAAACTAAAACATTGAACGTATTTTTAATAAATTACACTAATTTCAAATATGAAGTCAAATAAATTTGATAAAGACGAAAATTTGTGGACTTGTACGTGTATAAGTTTGTTTCCACCTTTGTCAGTTACGGCCGTATAGACCCAGTCTCGATAGCTTTTGAAAACAAAAATTATAGTAGAACGATGAAATCCATTGTAAAAGGACGAAAATATGACAAAAGTGAAAGGAAAAATAATTTTCTTCTTCCTTTTACAGTGGGTTTCATTCTACGATTTTTTTTCTTTTTTGCTATTTTCAAAGACTTCTGCACTGGTCTAGTATTTGAATGATTACTTGATAACTTGATATAATAACTTGCGCTAGTCGGTTTAGTACCATTTCGTCTGTAATAAAGTATTTAATTTATTTTTTGATTCCGCTAATTATTTTTTATACCAATAAAAGTTGACTAAAAAAAAATTGGCTGTGATAGGGACTGCCGATATAAGTTAAAACTTATAAGCTCAGCATTTGATAGCTCACTTTGGAAACTACGCGGGTGAAACCGAAAGACACTGCTTGTCTGGAATAAATTGTTAGCTTGTAATGTATTAATTTAAAATAAATGTAATGTTTGATTGTTACACCATGGGTAAGAATTTAAGCATATAGTGCCGTGTTATAACTGACAAACGTGTTAAAAGGAACAATGTTGCAGCTTTTTTTTCTCACGAATCAACGTGAGTTTGGCTTGGGGTAACGATATTCACAAACACACTGTGATTGTGTGGGTGACCGCGCTCTCCGTACGGTCCGAGACGCGGGCGAGGTGTCTTGTATGTGTGAATTACGTGCTGACGGTATTCGTGTTGTGTGTTTTTATACTTGGTCACTACTAGTAAGAAACGCGTCGCTTCTTGAGATAGAACTACTGTACTAATTTTATACTAATTTATCAAATGACTGCACCAAAACGTGCTCAAACCAAAGATCTACCAACCGGAAAACCGGAAGGAACAATAATTCTCACTGGTTGCTGAGCAGGAAACATAAAGCCAACATAACAGAACTAATTTACACAAATAGGCGTGAGGTAAAATGCTACGTAGCTTCGTAGCAAGCTCGTAGCAGTCGTAGCAATTTGCTACGGCTTAGTACACGCGCCGGCAAAATTAAATGAACGCAGATTTGATTGGACGTTTGAATAATCCTTTTGAATATGAAAAAGGTTTGGCTAGGGGTTTGGTGAAAAAACTAGTATTATATACCCAAAAAATCTTATGAATTATCGTTTTTCTCACTTTTATATCATGTTTGCATTAATCCGCAGGTTTTTTTTACGTTTTTACAACTACAATTCTAATTTCTATATATAAAAATATTATGTTGGTTTGTGTACGCTTCAAAAACTCAAAAAGTTCCACACCGATCGAGCTGAAATTTTAGAATGATATATAATCCGCATCAAGGATTGTTTTTATTTCATTTTTGCATCACATTGTGCCACAACTAAGCGTGGCATGGTACAGCTAGTTTATGATAAAATTATCGTTTCACTTATGATAGTTATCATGGTTACGATATTTCAAAATATTACTGTAAATCTATACTAATATTATAAAGCTGAAGAGTTTGTTTGTTTGAACGCTAGGATCTCGGGAAGCACTGGTCCGGATTGAAAGATTCTTTTTCTGTTGGATAGTCCATTTATCGAGGAAGGCTATAGGCTATAGAAAATAACGCTACTATTAATAGAAGCGGAGCATGAATCAAGAATGTTACAAAATCGGGAAAAAATATTCCTTTTTGAGAGTTTTTGTACGTTTCGTGCTTTGTGACACATGACAGCATGTGTCTAAGATTGCGTCATTGAATATCACAGATTACATACCTCTTGAATATAAAACCTTTGCTAATCATTTTTTTTTCTAAATCTGAGTTGGTACAACCAATTTCCGACAGGTGGCGTAGCAGGTAGCTGAAGAGGTGTTTTGTTTGAAAGCGATATTCTCAGGAATGGCTGAACTGATTTCAGTCATTCTTTCACCGTTGCATATGACGGGATTCTGATGAGTGCTATATAATATACCACGGGCAACGCCGGGGTGGACATCTAGTAAATAGATATCGGTGAACATTTCTCACAAAAGTCATACCAATACCCGTTATTGATCATACCAGTATGCTTAATATAATGGCTAATAATTTTAAAGAAAATTTCATATTCACGAATACTTACCAATTTAAGATTACAAACACATTACCCAGAGAAATATTCTTTTCACATGATAGGTGAACTCATTACGTCAGATACTTCAAAATTTATTATGACAAAAAAGGTTGAAGTTGGTTACAATTGCAACATTTACATATTTTAATTGATACCAATTCAATGACTATAATTCAAATTTTTAAATTTAAACGTATTTGTTTGAAATATCTGACAATAACTGTCAAAACGGAGTTCTAAACATAACTTGTTTGCCTTTCCAAAAAAGTTTTCCCATAGTGAGCCACATTATGGGGAAAAGTTATAAAAATGTGTTTTTATACGAGTAAGTACCCATCAAATTATACAGTTGAGTGTACTTGTCTCGCCGTAGTCGCTACGCCGTAGCATTATGCCACGCTTATCTTATTCACAAAGCCAAATAAATTCAAGAGTTGATACATAATGAAATGGATCTCGAAAATTCGAGGAAATTCACGAATATTACCGGAAAGTCGGAATATTTCGGAACACTGATATTGCCAGTAGTAGTAAACTTTATGTGCATTTTTACCAGTGAACATTTTGTCTTTTAGTTAATACAGATAATATTATACTTGTATTTTTTAGGTTGTTTGCTAAGAAAAAAAATACTTATAAATGAACTTAGAAACCACATATTTTGACCCGATGCTTAGACCTGATTAGCTATTTAGGTACTGCACTATTTTAATAACTAAAATGAAATGTAGTTTTCTTCCGTGAAAGCTAACAATTTAAAAATCCATAGCTTTCTAAACTCACGCTAAGTGCGATTTTCATAATATTAGTAAAATATAGAATTGTCCATTTAACCCATAACTAAGTTTCACAGATCAATAAAGTAATCGCGTTGCGTCACGTTCCGTTACGTTATGTCACGTTACGTTGTATCGTGTTGCTTTACGTTGTGTTATGTTAAGCTGCTTTACGTTACGTTACAATATGTTATATTACGTTGGCTTGCGATGTGTTATATTACGTTACGTCGCGTTGCGTTACCTTGCATTGTGTAGTGTATTATTTAACATGTTAATAAGTTAAAACTATTGCATGTTATTTATTGTTAATAACAATTTTTACTTCAAGGTCAACTCCAAAAGTATCAGGCGCGATAATAACGAGCTGTGCTTGCCTAGTGGCTTAAAACATGGGACTTACAATCGTCAGATCGTTGGTTTGAAATCTGCCTACATCAAGAGTATTCTTAAAATTCAGAAAAAAAACACTTTGTTTATAGTATAAAGTGACGAATACCACAATATAATCTTATACCTTTAAACGAGCAATTCTTGTAGGTATATATATATAGAATTTGAATCTCGAAAACGGCTCGAACGATTTTCATGAAATTAGGTATACATACAGATGGTTCCGGGGACGGTAAATCGATCTAGCCAGGTTTTATTTTTAAAATATGCTGTTTTTAGACAATGAAAAACTGTTACATAATGATTAGAATATACGGTAAATTTTGCGACGCCGCGCGACAGTGTATTAGCTCAGTCGGGAACATGGGCGGTCATGATATGGTAGGTCCGGGTTCGATTTTCGCCTTTCTTTTTTCAAGGATTTTTTTTGTTGAGAAAATCAGTATGTATCTAAGTAACCGAGCAAAGCTCGTTCACCCAGGCACTAACTAATAAAAAGGCGTATCGCGTCATGCAAAGATAACGCTCACCAATGTGTGGTAAAATAAATGTAAACCCTGATACCTGATACGTAGAGCGCTAGAATGGTCATCTTGACTTTGTATAGGAAATGGTATGACCGAACACAGATCGATGTTATTTGGATGAACCAAAAAAAAAACGAAGGACATTCCTAAAACAATAACATTACTAACTAGCCCAAAACTTAGCCAGGCTCAAGGGCCTGGCAGGAGTACAAGTACTTTAAGAACCCGGGGGTCTACCGCCGAACGAAAACTTTCTTAGATTTGATGTTTCTCTCTCTATTATTTTCGTTTGAAATGATAGAGATGTCAGTAGCAAAGCCAAAGCCGATTTAGTTAGGCGGTAGAAGGCCAGATATCCGAAAAATCCTACCAATATTAGTTTTAGTAGTGCGAAAATTCGAATGTATAGATGTTTGGATGTTCCTCAATCACAGGTATACAGATAGGATTGAAATTTGGAACATATTTAGATTACGGTCTGGAATAGCATATGGGCTACTTTTTATCACGCGAAAATAACGAGAACGCTAAATAAGCGGGTAAAACCGTGGAGCGCTTCTAGTACTTAAATAATTTTCAATACATATTTAAAAATTAAGAATTTAGGTTAGCCCACAGTAAATAGTTATGTTAATTAAAATATTAACTACTTAAAAATATCAAGAAAGTAAATTCTATTCCATTCTCTCTAAGTCTGAGCCAGATCCAGTTACCAAACCTCATAACGTTTTATGTCCACCTTTATTGTTTCCCGAATCTGTAGACACGTCCAGAGAATCGACTTCATTTTATATCTGTGGCGTTATCCACACGACATGCTACCTTCTACACTAATATAAGGTTGAATATGTTGTTTAATAGTAACCTGCGCGCGACTTTGTCTGCATAGAACTTAGAAAAATTCACTAAAAACTTTGCATTTATTTAGAACTAGCTTTTACCCGTGACTTCGCCCGCGCCACATATTCATTAAAGTAATTGAGGCAGTACCTACTCGTATGTCTACTACCATACAAATTCACGTTTCATAATCAAAATCGGTCTAAGCCAAAGTTTTATATTTATTAATAAATGTACAATTTACACGACAAATTACAAAGAAACTATGTTCTCAAAAAATTAATTTAAAACAGACTTTAATTTAAAATCATATTGGGACGTTCCACCAAATTTTATTAGAGTCTATTAGTAGTTATTAGTAGATATATCTACTGATTACATGAACGCAAATTTTAGTTTGTTGTTCATATTTCAAAAACCGCCGCACTGATTTCGATAAAATTTATATGACCACCTCTGAACTATAATCTACCAACCAAAAAAATAACCATCTAAATTGATTCACAATTGGAAATCCAACTGGATTGATACCTCCTCCTTTTTTGAAGTCGGTTAAAAATAGCATACAAAGAGTGCCAAGATCCTTCCATGCACACTTTTACTCCTCATTTCCACTCTTTTCAACTCTTTTTCTGTGATAAAAAGTCGCCGTTGTCCTTTCCTAAGTCTAGGTAGTCTATCTGTGCACCAAATTGTAACAAACTCTTTAAGTGGCTTAGGCGTTAGACGGTAACGGACAGAGAGAGTTACTTTCATATTTATAATTTCATATTAGAATTGAAAACAGGTGTTCCTGATCATTTTATAGGAGGCAGTTAAAAGATTACCGAAAAGTAATACGTTTACTCCTCCAAAAAACTCATTTTCACAGTTCTTAATTTGCCTTAATCGAGCGTCCATCATGCATAACATTTGATAAGACACCATGGAAATCTCGTCGACTATCAAAAATTCTGTCTGATAGTCTGATACGCCATTTAGTGGCTGCGCCCATCTTAAGTATTGAGGTTGTATAGTGCACTGTATTCTTCTTGTCAAGCCTTTTTATTTGATACCCATGTTGATGGGGTTCATAAAACCTAAGTTATCCGCCATTGTGTAGAGGCCGCCATCTTGGATTTTAATTTTATATAATACATTGTATTCTACTGGTTGAGCACTTTCATTTGATACCCATATTGATGGGATTGATAAAACCTACGTTATCCGCCATTGTGTAGCGGCCGCCATCTTGGATTTCAATTTTTTATAGTATATTGTATTCTGCTTGTTAAGCCCTTTCATTTGATACCCATGTTGATGGGATTGATAAAACCTACGTTATCCGCCATTTTGTAGGGGCCGCCATCTTGGATTTCAATTTTTTATAGTATATTGTATTCTGCTTGTTGAGCCCTTTCATTTGATACCCATATTGATGGGATTAATAAAACATAAATTATCCGCCATTTTGTAGCGGCGGCCATCTTGAATTTATAATGATAATGAATAAACACAATTGTATTGTCATCAAAATCCAAAGTGTATACAACATTTCAGATTAATCGGTTGACAGGAAGAGGGTGAAATTTGAATTACTACATTTGACCCAAGAATAAATTGGTAGTGGTAGGACTCTTGGCAGAGTCCGC
The DNA here is from genome assembly GCA_017562165.1 of Ectropis grisescens. NCBI lineage: Eukaryota > Metazoa > Arthropoda > Insecta > Lepidoptera > Geometridae > Ectropis > Ectropis grisescens. The sequence continues at coordinate 13,509,838 of CM029786.1, forward strand.
CTGGGGAAGTACCACACCTTTGCCAGTTATTCTACCGCCAAGCAGTAATGTGCAAACATTACTGTGTTCCGGTTTGAAGGGCAATGTTTCCAGAGAAATTACAGGGCTTAGAGATATAAGATCTTAGATCTCTGGGTGACGAGCGCAGTGCAGTGCTAGGTAATGATTTGGACTCTTCATGTTCCAATAGCTGCGCGTCACTGTGCTGTTATGTGTCAGGCATGTTGCTTACCATCAGGCACATGTCCTGATCGTCTCGTCACTCCTTATTTAAAAAAATAATAATAATAATAATAATAAATAATAATAAAAAAACCCAATTCCACCCCCGTAGGTACAGTTCGAAACTACAAAACTGCTAAAACATACATTTTATGGTTTCGTGTTAAATATCTAGACGTAAAGTTTCATAGTTCTTCAACAATGACGAAGTTTTCCATATAAACTTTCATCCCTTATTTTAACCCTTTCAACCCTTTTTTCGGAACAAAAAGTAGCCTATGTCCTTTCTCGGGATCTATTTTATCTATGTATCAAATTTCATCGAAATCTGTTGGTTGGTTTAGGCGGTAAAGACGGACAGACAGACAGACAGACAGACAGACAGACATACAGACAGACAGACAGAGTTACTTTCGCATTTATAATATTAGTATGGATTAAAAGCACCTGTGATATTTCTAGGCTAATATTTATCTAAGTTCCAAACAGTTTTTACAACGTGTTTCACAATTATAATATTAGTAATACATAATTGATTGTCTTCTGGAGAGCCTGACTATCCGTAATAGCGTACAGGCCCGTGTACAAAATTGATGGGTCATTTGAACCACTAGGAGACCTATGTAGAAAGATAGAACGGTATAAAGAACTCGTAATGACATCCAGCACTATGCCAACACTTGTAAGCTGTCCAACTGAGTCCAGGTGAAGATGGGGGTTGGAACCTGGAAGATACTTCCTTTATTCCATTATTCCACAACGACGTACAAAAATCATGCAACAAGGGGAAAAGATCGTTTCCCTTGTCGCATGATTTTTGTACGGCGTTGTGGAATAATGGATTAAAAGAAGTATTTAACTGTAGAAACTGTAAATTAAATTTTTTCATTATTTTTTTTGTCGGAAAAATGTTTTGAATTTTCAGCAATTTTTAGGGTAAATTTAGTCATCTGATTATGTACGGTATTGGTTCCGTATAGTTTTGTTTGGTGGACTAGTGCCGGCGTCGTTCACTACAGCTTTTTTAAATCTGGCCAGACGATTTCAGCAGATGTGTATTGACAACAAATGCAAACTATGATGAAAAAGCTAGCTGTTAAACAACCGAGGCTGGGTCAATCGCTCTAGGCTACTGTTGCCTCAGGACAACGCTAGACCACACACTGCACGACAGACGGACAGACAAATTAAAGGAGCTTCAATTGTTTAAGATATCCACCGTACTTCCCGGACCTTGCTTTAACAGATTACCATTTTTTTCGAAATTTGGATAAGTTCTTCTAAGGGGGAAAAATCTACTCCGATGGGACAGTCCAAAGCGCCTAAGTAATTTTTTTAGTAAAAAGAACAATTAACTACCTTTGGGATTGCAAAAGTGCATAGATAGCAATGGATGTACCATTGGTATCTATCGCTTTGAATGAATAAATATTGTATATGTATTTTTTTATCGACTTTACGAGTATGTTCCTCCTTTACCAGCCACCAATTTCAACCTAGGTAAATTTGAAGTGATCAAAATAATTATATGTATTTCTCATAAAAATGAAACAACCGGCTGTAACTTCACGTTTTCTTCTTCCACGTGTTTTTAAGTATTTGTTGATATTACAAAAACCACTTCACCGATTTGTATAAAGTTTATACATTCTCGAAGTTTTCCTCAAAAAAAATTGGTTTTCTGTAAAGTCGGTTGGTTTACGGACGATAGTATAACGTGACAACGTCATATCAAAACATTGATAGATGCGGCGCAAGCGTACAATGTTCGTGACGGGACAATTAACGTAACGTGACATAACGGGAAATGCTTGTTTTTCGTGCATGCAGCCGGCGTTCATCGATTTATTAGACGTTGTCACGTCAAAATCCAAATCGGTTTGTCCAAATCTAGTGTGGAATGCAGAGTCCACCTCCTAAATGAAGTTAACTATGCCGATCACTGCTATTGTTCTATTGAAACTATGATAACGTGTAACGTCATTTATGTTCCTTATATTTTGAATAAATAAATTTGAATTTGACTTTCTTTGTTTGAAATTGGTTTACATTGGATAATACGAGTATGTTTCGTAACAGTTGACCGTCTCAAACGAAAGCCATACTGACTATTTATCTTTATCATCTAGGTGAGTGTAGATCTGCGGGCAATACGATTGTTCAATATAGTTCAAAATAATTTGCTGAATACTGATAACACTGAAATCGGCCGGTAAGTAGATACCTCATTTTCATCACCACTGTGTTGTAGGAGCAAACTTTCCAGTAGTACAGTAGTAGTAGTAGTTAAATATAAAGGATAATTATGTAGCAGTCGAGCCAAAAAAATACGAGCATAATCTTTGACCTATGATTCATTATCATTCCACGCATTTTATTTTTATGAAAGGGTAAACTGCATCAGATACTACTGCGGACGGTGATATAGGTTTGATTGTCCCCAATAAATTTACTGTTTAACACTGTTTATTTTGTTCCGTGATATAAGTTGATAATTTCAAGGACAGGAGTAGTTTAGAGTCAATAACTTATAATCAAAGTATGTTATCAAGAAATATAGATAATATATCATAAGCTTTTTAAAAAAATTCGGAATCCACTCGATTACGATCAGTTCTCATACTACAGAGCTAAATGTAAACACCTGATTGTTTCATGTCACAAAAAGTATATCTCCTCAGTTGAAGACTCTTTGGATAAAAATGTTAAGGCATTTTGGAGATTTGTAAATAGTAAGAAGGCAGTTAATTCGATTCCTTTAACCATGCATTATGGTGGTAACATATCTTCCAGTCCGGCGGATGTGTGTGAACTATTCTCCAGTTATTTCAGTTCAGTATTTGATAACATTACAAACATTCCAGATAATAACAGCTATTCTATGAACCATACCAATAGCGTAGTAAATCAAATAGTTATAACAAAATCCTCAATTTTAGCCAAAATCAAAAATTTTGATGCAAATAAGGGACCTGGACCTGATGAATTACCTGTTATTTTAGTAAAACTTTGTGCCAATGAACTATGCCACCCATTAGAAATACTATTTAATAAATCACTACAATCAGGCAGTTTTCCTAACGCATGGAAAATAGCACACGTTATACCTATCTTTAAGTCTGGAGACAATGGCCAATGTGAAAACTACAGACCCATAAGCATACTGTCGTGCTTTGCAAAATTATTTGAGAGTTTAGTGTATGTCACCATTTATAGCCATGTCAAGAACCTAATACATCCTAATCAACATGGGTTTATAACTAATAGGTCAACAACCTCTAATCTTCTTGAATATAAGAATTACTTGTGCAATGCGTTTGCAAAACGTCTCCAAGTGGACTCCATTTATACCGATTTTTCAAAAGTGTTTGACAAAGTTAACCATGCGGTTCTGTGCAAGAAATTGGCACAATTTGGAATCCACGGCAGCTTGTTGCGCTGGGTACAGTCTTATCTGAGTCTAAGAAGTCAGCTTGTTACAGTCAAAGGTTATTTATCCAAACCAGTCACGGTAACATCCGGAGTACCACAAGGCAGTCATTTAGGACCTTTACTTTTCGTAATTTTTATTAATGATCTCATTGGCTCACTCTCTTGTCCATGTCTTCTTTACGCTGATGATCTAAAAATTTTTAATATAATCAAAGATCGTACAGATGCCTCCAGGCTACAAAATGATCTTAATATAATCTTAGACTGGTGCGAACGGAACTATATGCAACTAAATATCAATAAATGTCAAGTTATCACTTTTACCAGGAAAATAAATAAGATTGTCGTAGACTATATGCTTAACGAATCGATCCTTACAAGAAAATCTATTGTGAAAGACTTGGGTGTTATGTTTGATGACAAACTTACGTTCCATAACCACTATGAATACATTGTGGAACGAAGTTCACGGTTGCTTGGCTTTATTTCGAGAACCACTAAGAAGTTTCGTCAAACAAAGAGTTTCCTGTATCTTTACTACACTGTCATCCGTAGTATACTGGAGTACAATTCATCAGTCTGGTTTCCTTTCTACAATGTACACAGTGATAGGATAGAGCGCATTCAAAAACGATGCCTAAAAATTATGAGTTACAGATGTGGCATGGGTCGCAAGCTCCCATCGTACAATGATCGTCTACAATATTTTCACGTTACCTCCTTAATATTCGTCGTAATTATATTGATCTTACACTGTTGCATAAGATCGTCCATTTTTCGATTGACTCCCCAACCCTGCTTTCTCTTTTAAATTTTAATACACGTTTCGGTTTCGTAATCGTAATTATAATACCTTCAGTTTGCAAGTTTTTACCAATAATACATCTTATTATAATCCCATAGTCAGAATGAGTCGCCAATACAACGAAGTCCTTGTCTCCGATAGGGACATTGATATTTTCCACTTAAAGTTATTCCAATTTCAGAGGAAAATCAAAGAAATTTTACACTTTAATCTAAAAGAATAATAACCCTGTTGTGCTTACTGTAAATACTATTAAGAGTTTTTTTTTTTTATATTGTTTATACATTAATTGTTTCACACTGTTAATATACTTATCTGTTGTGTTGTAATATTCTATGTTTATATCTTATTTATCTACTGTTTTAACGCATGTTAGTTTTTAGTTTTAAGTTCAGATATGTTGGCCTAAGTTTCTTTATGTATTATCACTAATGTAATGTTATTATTATCAAACCACTGAATTTAAATAATTGTTGTTTCTAGGCCCACATAGTTTGGAATGTAATACAGTTCTGTACAGTACACTCTTATGTTATAGTTTATATTTATTACATTCTGTTTTGTGCGCTCATTGAATAAATAAATAAATAAATAAATAAATAGAGAAATATGAAACAATCGCATTGCCAGCTTGTTAGCCCTTCACACTCTCAACCTGGAACCTGAATATTTGACTGTAGAAAATGAACCTAAGCTCGTATACTGTAGATAGAATTTACAATGCCAACAAAATTAAATGTGCAGGAAGCGAACTGTCACTGTAAATCGTATCTACAGTCTACAAGGTTAGGTGTATTTTAAATTTTCAGGGACAAGTTAATCCTATCCAGCTGACTTGCTCTCCTCCGTTCCACGCTGCAGAAAAGAATAAATTGGTATTGATGGACATTTCAAAAAACCATCTAGTCCCACACCAAGCAAAGCTATGGAAGTCAGTTAATCATAATATCAGTTAAAAATAATACTTATATAGTTTTAAATAAATACTTATTGTACATTAAAACCCCCAGGCAAATCACACATATTTGTATTTATCACACAAATATTTGGACTGAGAGGGAATCGAACCCACAACCCACAACTTTGCAGGCAGATTTACAACTAAGCCACCACAGGCCAGCCAATAATAAACTGACAGTCATAGGTACTGCCGATAGAAATGAAAACTTATACTTTAGAATCAATCTACGACCTCAAAACGAGCAATTCTTGTATAAATCTCCAACGAGTTTCACGAAATTTAGTATGCAGGGGATAAATCGATAAATCGATCTAGCTAGGTTTCATTGTTAGAAAACGTCATTATATATCTATTTACATATCGAAAACTCGTTGTTGTGTGTAGTAGTAAATTCTTATGTTTGTATTTATGTAATAGGACGTAAAATTATTATGTAAGTACTAGCTGTACCCTGCCACGCTTCGCCGTGGAACATTATGAAAAATTAGATAAAAACAATCCGTGACCCGGATTATATATCATTCTAAAATTTCAGCTCGACCGGTGCAGAACTTTTTTGAGTTTTTGAAGCGTACACAAACCAACATAACATTTTTTTTTATGTAGAGATGTAAGTATGTTTATGTATGTATGTATATTTTTAGATTTTATATCAGCTTTATTTTTAATTGGTGTTTAGTTGATGTACCTACATATTACTTGATTACTTCCCCTCCTTTATATTCTGAAATCCGAGTATACTAATGTACGAATGAAGAATAAAATATACGAGTATAATAATATGTTTTAATACAATTGTTTTTTTACATTCCAAAAGGAATTTTGGCATCTCTCTCTAAAAATTCGCTGTAACTTTAAAAAGTTTAATCTATAAGCCAGCACTTTAATCTGTTTTTTAAACCTGCTGAAACTTGCAGCAGATATAACTATTTTAGGAAGCGTATTATAAAGTTCCCATAATGTGAGTCAGCTTCCGTGACTTCGTGAGAGAGTGACTTCGTTATATCACTGCATGATCTCAACATGTCGGCGAACTCAACATTAACCCACACCAATTTCCATACCAAGAAAAGCTAAACGTAACTCAAGAAATGTTCACGTCAATAAACCGCATTGTTAAATACCAGGCCTCAAAATGCATGTATTCTTTTCCTGTTACATCTTTACCCGACGTATTTTCCGTCACTCTCGTTAATTAATTCAAACGTAAGCCTGAATTCCGAAAATAGCTTGCGGCGTGTGAAAAGATAAACAATTTCATAAATAATGTTTCCCCACGGATGTCAAGAGCTTCCAACACCACTCTGACCATCGAGTTAAAATCTGTGGAGACGCCTTTCTGTGAACTACAAGTGTTTATTAATGTAACATCCCGCGGATTGACTCTCGTAGTTCGTAATTCCGTAATTTTCCCCGCGTAAAAAGTAGCCTATGTGCTATTTTAGACTAGGTATAATCTAACAGTTTTCTAAATTTCAACCCCATTCGTTCACCCATTGCGACGTAATCGATAATATCCAGGCATTAAATGTTTTGTAAGAATATAAATTAACAGTGTTGCAAATAAAAAAAGGTCTCTAATTAGCAACAAAATCCCAAAAAAATTTGGTGTTTTTCTTTTTTAATTTAACTATTTTTACATTTTTTTGACCTGGGCCGTTTACCCGTTAGCCGTTCTGACTAACATGATTGAGCTACAAACATCCAATTATTCACATTAATAATGTTAGTAGGATGGTTTAGTAAAATACATTTAGCTTGGAAATGAAAATGAATATTGCATGATTGATGTGCCACTTCTGTGTCTAGTATATTCTATGTTATGGTCATTAATTCTCTTTTTACGAGGAGCCGTCTTAAAGACTCGCTTTGAGTCTAATTAAACTTGAGCAATGTTTCACTGGTGCTTAAGTATTCAACTGAAGTTCTAGAGATACTAAAAGTTTTAAGAAAGTTTTTATTCTTATTAAAAGGCTGACGAGTATAGCCCTAGTGAATAAAGCCCTAGTATAGAACGGTGGGGTGACATCCACCTTAGCAATGTTTTTCTCGATTACAAAATAAAAAATTCGTTAGATACTGCTTTGAAGCGAATACTTCTAAGTTTAGTAGTGTTCTTAGTAGTAGGACTCTATGCAGAGTCCGGCTGGAAGAACACAGCTTTTGCAAGTTAATCTGATGAAATCTGGAAATAACTGCTTTGGTTTAAAATGCAACGTATTCAGAAAAAATACAGAGCAAAGCATCTTAGAGATCTGGTTGACAAGCGCAGTGCAGATAGGCAGTGGTTTAGAGGCTTCGGATTCATATAGCTTGATGGCATAGTGAGGTTATGGGTAGTCATGCTACTTACCACCAGGCACATGACCTGCTCTGCTCGTCACTCTATAATATGAAAAAAATACTCCACAATATGCATTCCGGGCGTGCTTACAGGAGTGAAAACACAAATATTTGTACAAACTCACAAACCTTTTTGTACAAAACTGTTCGCTTTCTCAGACTAGACAAATGAAATTTGCTACAAATTATCTCCTACCAAATTTTATTTACCGTACGTACGTTCCCAATTTCATTTGAATCAATTCTGTAGTTTAATCGTCAAAGTGTAGTGTAAAGACAGACATACTGAACAGAATTAGTTTTGCATTTAAAATATTAATTAGTATAAGAAAGTAGAGATTGAATCTACGAGTATATTCTACTTATACACTAATACATATACAAGAGTGTCGGTAACGGTGCCGCTAGTTCAATTGTTTTCCCATCTCAAAAATGCTCAAAAAGATCTAAAGAAAATTTTGCTTCAATAAAATTCAGTTAAGTAGTTGTTAAGTCCTTGCAGTTTAGTTTCAATTGAAATTAATTGTTATTTGAACCAGACAGTGAAAGTAATAATTTATTTTTTCCGAAAAAAAAAAAAAACAAGAACAGACTCCAATTTGACAATTTAATTCAGATAATCGATCAAATTTCATAAGAGGCTATCACTAAGTCGTCCAAATAAATAAAAGCAAATTTTGGTTTTTGTTGATATTTCAAATTTTGTCAAAATCTGTGTAGTGGTTACTACACAGATTTTGACAAAACTTATATAAGACCAACTAATATTCTATCAAACAAAAAAAGAACCAACGAATTGATTCATAATTGGCGGAGCTAACCCGTAACATACTAAAAATAAAAAAATGGACAGTCATAGAAACTGCCGATAGAAATGAAAACTTACTACTTAAACTTCGATAGCTTACTTTGGAAACTATGTGGTGAAACCGCAGAGCGTGGCCATGCTCATGGTTCCTAGTTTACCCGAAGATTTCTTAACCTTCCCGAGCGTGACCCTAGAATTCAATTCACAGACCGCGAAAAATCTGCCTGTGGCGCGTCAAAAGAAGTTTTCACCGAATTGAGAAACTGCTCCTTTTTGACCTCAATAAAAAAATTGTATAAAAGAAAACGAACAGCAAAAACATCGTGATATTTACCTACAACGTTACCTCACCTCGTTAAAAGGTTTCACCGGGAAGTTAATTATGATAACTCGCGTTAGAAGTTATTCTGTTATTTCATAAAAATAAACTCGTAAATAACTTTGTTGTGTTACCAGTTCAGCTTATTTATGCTGCGTAATAAGGATTTTATAAAACGAAGAAGTGTTTTGTTTTTCTACATAAAATAATTTTACTCTTGACCGCAATTTGCCTGATGATAGGCAATTAATACGATCTAGAAGGTCTACGTGAAATGTACGTAAATTATTTTTTTAAATTTATAGACACTAATGTAGGTGTATCATTAAACGGGATACTTTACTTAAAGGATAATACAGACTCGATTAGAGTGTTCCACGATTCCACAAGTAATATTTATAATGATAATAGTAAAATTAACTATGTTGTCTGGTGATGCCATCAGGGACAATTGGTCAGAAGCTCTGACATACCGGAACACGACTAGACCATGACTTAGTCTGGCGAATGGTCATCAGCCACGGCCGAAGCCTACCACCAGAATTTTGTCACCCAATCACCAATTCGCACCACCCAGGGCCACGAGTTTCTGTGATACAATTTCTTCCCTACGGACGGAAGTGACTCAGTCTCGAAAAAGGATCAGCCCAGTAAAAACAAAACAAAGAGGCTACTAGCTATTTTGTACTTACAATTTATATTACCAAAGCCCTCAAGTCAGATACACACCTACACACATAAACAGCCCATCATCAGCCGCAAGCCGTCCACTGCTGAACATAGGCCTCCCCCCTAGATTTCCAAAACCAATGGTCCTGCGCAACTTCCAACCAGCAGTTTTCAGCGACCTTTGTGTGGTAATCTGTCTATCTAGTGGGAGGCCGTCCAACACTGCGTCTTCCGGTTCGTGGTCGCCACTTGAGAACCTTTCTTCCCCATCGGTTGTCAGTTCTGCGAGCGATGTGGCCTGCCCATAGCCTCTTCAACTTGCTATCTCTTTGAGCTATGTCGGCCACTTTCGTTCTTTTGCGAATATCTTCATTACGGATTCTGTCGCGCAAAGAGACTCCGAGCATAGCTCTCTCCGTGGCTCGCTGTGTGACTTTGAGCTTCGTTATGAGGCCTACAGTTAATACATATCCCACTTTATGGTAACACTCGGCGCTTTCACTCACAAGGAGAGAATCAAGGCTATAATCCACCACGCTAGCCAAGTGCAGGTTGGCAGATGACACATGTCCTCGAAAGATTTTTCTTATAACACGCTGGTTTCATCACAAAGGTTCCTTCACTGTCAAATTCAGTGTGATAACGAATTCGTAGACTAGGAAAAATACTCAGAGATGCAGGTAGGATTTGAACCTAATGAGCCTTACGATGGTGAATCGGGCATTCTAACCATTACACACTTTGACACACATACACCGAACATACACATGATAAACAATTAATAAACCAGGTTCTGGTAATGAAACTCAAACTGGCGCCTCTGATGTTTTCCACTTTGCCTTTTATGTTATGTACACAGCCATTACGAGTCATATTTCTAAATTGGATGCGGTACAGCGCCCTTATGAGGACGCTATATCATTTATGTCAGCCTGGTACAATGGTTTACTTCATCTTATATGGATAGCTTTGGATTGGAACATTTTCATATTAAACTAGCGCCTCTTGGATTTACCCGCGTAGTTCCTGCTCCCATAATTTTCTTTGGGACAAAAGGTATCCTATGCGCTATTTGTATCTATCTGTGTTCCAAATTTTGTCCAGATCCATTCAGTATTTATAATGCTAGTAGTAGAACTATTTCACATATAACAATTATGAAAATAATTATTTATTTATTTTAGAAATTCAATCTCAGATAAGATGAGAGAGATGATTTTCTTAGCATTCCATGGATTCACTGTGCGGGTGCCGGGTCCATCGTGTGGCAGAGAGAGAAAAACCGAGTAGACCCCGAGACTTGTGACTCGGGCGTAGGTTTAAGGGGCCCCTTTCTGACGTACATCAACACTCACCTTCACTTTTTTGTTTTGGGGACGATAAATCGATCTAGCTAGGTTTTATTTTTTTTAAACATCATTTTATGCGCGGTTTTAGACAACGAAAAACTCCTATAATGTCATTAGAATACGATAACTTATTTCGCCATTGTGCTTTAAGTCTAAATGGTTCAGACGGAAAATGCTTGCCCTCGGAGTCAACAGGCCCTGGTTCGAATCCTGATGGTTACACTCGGGTCTTTTCTTTGTTCTTTTTTTCTGAGAAAATCTTTTATAGCCTTTTATCACAGATTTCTAAAACAAAAGGCAGATGGAACGTGCAGAACACAGATCCTTAGGTCAAGAAAGCAAATATCAAACGCCAAAGCAAATACAAACTCCAATCAGTACGAATCGGACTTCCGTTTCGTACGGGAGTCCCGTGTGATTTTAAGTTTTGTTTAAGATTATGCCGTATTGTGTCTTCAAACATTGCAAACATTGTTCCCAAAAATAAGAAAAGGAAAGAGGAATATCATTTCATAGGAAAGTTTGAATATTTTACTGCTATTTATATAATTTTGGCAATTTCATTTCATTTAATGAATAGAAACACAACACCTCAACAAAAATTGATTAGTGTTGCTATACTAAATTGAAATTATTTTCCCTAAAGTTAAGGTAAAACATAGATTATGATTTTTTGAAGATACTCGTAGACCAAATTATTTATGTAGATTGTATTATTCTATTTTAAACCCTATTTTTATAATCGTATTTTTTTTATTTAATGTGCATCGATGCCTAGCACAAATCCACGTCATTACTAGCGTTTATAAAAATACTAATAGTGTTGATGAAAACCATAGTTATGAAGCAAGTTTTTATACTTGTAAGTAGTTATAGTGGAGCTTAAAAAAATTAGGCGAGTTCTTTTGAGAGATCTAATCGTTTTAATTAACCTGATGTTCGAGATGTCGATCCTGATGATCCTGATGGTCGAGTCAGTAGTGACATTGTCGAAGTTTTATACGGTGCTAATTTGTGCGTACATACTTACCCAAAAAAGATGTTGGGATCAGGCCAATCGCTGTTGGCACCACATATACTGGCCTTGCTGCCTAGGTTAACTTTTCGTTTGTGACACGCGTCCAGACAAAGATTGGATACTAAACAAATTTAATGATCTGGCCCCCCAACATCAAATCAGTTGACAAAAATTCTCTGCACTGCCTGTGTTCACCGATGTTAGTTGCCACCTTTTGTCAAGCATAATATTCAAAGTTATTCAAAGCTCCGATAGAATACTCAAAATAAACACACACATAGTATTATTCGGCGTTGTCTTTTTATTCCGAATTTTCTGTACGAATATTCGAATTTTTAGTTGCATGCAAAATCAAAATTCTTAACTTCATAGGATGGAAATTACTATTTCTATCATAACAAGAAATCCTTGCATGATATATAATCGGTGTAATAATAAATTATTATAACATTATAATATATTTTATGTGTTTATTATACGCGAAGATTTCCGAAGCTAAGACAACAATAGTGGGATTTTTTTCTTAAGACTGGGAACATTACACGCACACCAACGTGAGTAATTTGACAACGTCGGTGAGAGCTGTCACGCATACATAACTAATTACTGGCCTCACAGTGTCGTTCACGAAGGTTTCGTCTGTTTAGAAATCTGTGCCTTTTATAAACACATTTAAACCGAGCAGAGCTCGGTCAACCAGGCACTATAAACGAATTTATGATCGAGGGAAGCTAATTTTATATTTTAATTGTTTTTCAAAAACCGCTACACGGATTTCAATAAAATTTATATCGGACTACCACTGAAGCATCTAACTATACCAAAAAAAAGACATCAAAGTCGATTCACAATTAGCGGATAATAAAACCTTAGACATAAAACATTTAACCGAATTAATTGAGAATCAAGCAGGTCCTTTGAGTTCGGTTAAAAATATGTTTTTTAAGCTATTGCATAGCTTTTATCGCGGGCTTGGGGACCGAATTTTAGTGATCGTGGATCTCTTTCTTATGTTCACAAGAAAGAGGGATGGAAAACCGTAACGCCGTCCTCCCCACTCGGTCATTCGACTTTGAATCTTATTTGTATTAGCTTTACAGATTAAATGCTCTTAGCAGTGTTGCCAACTTAACGGATTTCCCGTTATATTTTTAAGGTAAACAAATGTCACTCTTTAAAATAAAAGCAATTCCGAAAAATTGTTAACATCCCTATTGCTTATGTTGATAAAAATACATGCAACATGCAATAGCTTTACCGCGGCAGTCCCCGAGTGCCACACTTCTTTTTTTTTTTGATCGTAGTTTAAAACAGTCAAAAAAGTCTTACAGCACGCTCCTGTTGCAAAAACAAGTAATAAGCGAGCTTAAAATTAAAGTTTACAATATAAATGAAACACAAAACAGAAAAGACTGATAATAAACTGTGTAATGCACCTGCTTTGTTGGTGCATCATGTTATTTTCCTACATACCTTTTTTCATTATTTGTTGAGGTAAATTGGTAATTTTTCATTAGAGATAAGACGGTCATTTTTAACAGACTTTGAGGTTAAACGTTTATGTATAAATTAATACGTGTAGCAAAAAAATTAACTCTTTTTTATGCAAATGGCGCAAACGGAGGAGTATGAAATATAAAGAAGGAATACTGTAGTGGTAGGACTCTTAGCAGATTTTAAATAAATACACGGGTAAACTCACGTTTGACATAGTCGCTAAACAAGCTGCGATCACGCGTGCGCTTCCTCCTTGAAAAAGATTTCAAAAGACTTCAAAGTCTTGAACATCGCCGAAAAATTGCTAGCCTATCGGTTTAGCCTAGCTGATTTACATGATCTAATACCACCTTGCCCTTTTTTCTATCGGAATGCTCGTAGCTCGAAAGTTAGCTCGTAGTTTTCCCTATTCGTTACAATATTTGTGTCTTCAAATTGAGAGTGAATCGGTATCTTCTAGGTAAACACGCTCCATCGTAGACCGCATTGTCGCTTAACATCAGGCGAGATGGCGGTCAAGTGTAAACCAATAAAAGTAAAAAAAAAAATCGCCGGACGCGATCGAAGCTTGAGTCGGACTGGACTGACTATATCAAACGTGAGTTACTCGTGTATCTATTTAAAACGCTAATACAGCTGATCCTGTAGAAAGCCAATTTCTCGATTTCGAAATTGGCGATTCTGCAGTATTTTGCCTGTTCAAAGCCGTACTTCTGAATTGTCTCTCTAGTCAGTTCTCGAAAGGCTACTGTGCCTCTCAGCCTACGGAGCTTCTGGTCCTGAGACTCCAGAGACCCCTAGAGAAGTGCCCCGCGCTATTATTTCTACTACAAAGTTTGTGCAAATCAAAAAAAAATATAATATGGAAACTGATGTGGTTTTACACATTTTAAATAAATACACGGGTACACTCCGCGAGGTATAAGCTGAGCTTTGCATTAGTGTGAGTGATCACCAATCAGGCAGGAGCTTGAAATTTTGTCCGCGAGGTATAGGCTGAGCTTTGCATTAGTGTGAGTGATCACCAATCAGGCAGGAGCGCGGCGAGACAGAATGGCGCCGCGCCTAAGGCCGGTTGTCACACCTACACTATCCATGTACACTCACACAAATGCAAAGCTCAGCTTATGCCTCGCGGAGTGTAACTCACTTTTGATATATTCAGTCCAGTCAAAGTCGTTTAGCATGAATTCTGAGTCCTAAGCGAGCTCAGATCACGCGCGCGCACTCTCCTTGAAAAAGATCGCCGGACGCGATCGAAACTTGAGGAGGACTGACTATATCAAACCCCGTTACGTTAACGTAAAAATAAGCGACCCGTGTATTTATTTTAAAAGTCAGTCAGTCAGTAAAAGTCAGTTTAAGGAGTATTTTTTTTTTATGACGTCTGTAAATTTCGACCTAACAGCTCGTAGTCTTTCAAAACCTAAAATTAAAATTGTTTTTACGTACGTAAAAGTACAGGTCAGATACATTTTTAAAAACAGTATTAAGTAAGCTTGAACACAATTTTCCCAGTTAAGTTAAATTCTAAACAGATAAGACGTTGCAGTTAAACAACTGGTTTACTTGTGCACACACCTGCATTGTTCGTGGTTGGTAATGTCATTTAACTTTTGTAATTAGAGATAGGTACGCTTGTACTTGTAGTACTGCAGTGATTTGTATTTTTTTTCAAATGTATTTACTTTACGTAAGGTAAAGTTCTAAGTACTTTGACAGTGAAGGAGAACTTCGTGAAGAAACCGAGACGTTTTAAGAACGACATGTTCCGCGAACATGCGTCTTTCGCCAAACTGCACTTACTTACCTACCTAGTAGGTAAGTGGTAAGGTAAGGTAGGAAGGTAAGTGCAGTTAGCGTAGTGGATTATGCCCTTGATTATCTCCATGTGAGGGAAGGCGCAGAACTCACCACTGAGAAGATAGAATTGTGTTATTACGCCTATAACTACTATTTGCCATGCTAATGATATTAATTAACAGTTAGTTCAATTAATTAAAAATGGTAGGAGTTTTTATAGTCTCCCCGGTAGGAGTTCTTACAGATTTTCCCTAGGGGAGTATTTTTTGCTTTTGGCACATATTCTACTGCCAAGCAGTAAAGCGCAAACATCACTGTGTTCCTGTTTGATGGGCAATATTTCCAGACAAATTATAGGGAATTTAGATTATGAATTATGTTATATGTCGGCGAACAGTGTCTCGCTATCAGCATTATTCTTCGCATCTTTCTGCTGTGGGCGTAGCGGCGGGTAGTGTTGGATGAAAACTCGCTAACAAAATCGAATTTATGAAGCACAGGTAACGTAGTTGGTTTTATAGCGAAGTACGTATCGTAGAACACGCGATGGTTCAGCGCCGACCGCACGCGTCGAAAGCCAAGACGCCAAGAGAGCACTGACTCAAACAATCCGTCCATTCGACAGCGGCACTCCATCGAGCGCCACCAGGTGGCACTAGCGTTCCAGACACTACTAGATTGCAACTCTATTGAGATTAGATTGCGACTCGATTATGATTCGATTACGACATATATGTCTTGGTACCGAGCAGTGCAGTGCTAGGTAATGAATTGGACCCTTCATGTCCCAATAGCTGCGTGACACTGTGCAGTTAAGGGCAAGCATGTAGCTTACTATCAGGCTCATATCCTGTTTGTTCCATCTCTTTATACCATTCAAAAATACGTTTTCGCTTATGCCTAAGCCAATCCCGGCCTTCTACCGCCTACTTAAATCAGCTTTGGGTTATTGCTGTCTCTATCATATCAAGCGAAAAGAAAAGAGAGAGCAATATCGAAGCTAAGACAGTTTTGGTTAAGCGTTAGTCCCTACGAACCGAACACATAACTTCGCATTCTCGCATTCGCTCCTTAAATAAAGTACAGAATACTACAATTATTATTTTAAATTATGAGCCCTTCAAAATCTCTGAAATGAGTCTACAAAATCGTCCTACTCCATCACTGTCGTTATTATGAAACCTCAGAGTTTCCTCACAAAAGAATATAAAAATGGCTTCAATAACGTACATTATAACAATACTAGTGTACATTGTCCTAAGTAAAGAGACCAGGCTATTGTTCCCCAGCCTAATACAATATGAGGTAACTGCTCAGGGCAATTATGAATGCGAGTTGGTTCTTGCCGAGGTAGGCGAATTAAAGGGCCTCATATGAAATATTTCAATACCAGTCTTAGAATAAGAATTAATGCCTAAAAGTGGGCTAAAATAACACAGTGCCGTATACTTATCAGAAATTAAAACAATAACTTGGGCAACCTTGTTATTTAAATCAGTGCATATGTATGCTTAGTGTGTTTTATTAAATGTATTTATGTATGTCTATTTTATAATATATATATTTTATATTATTTATGATATGTACCATATTTTATATGTACATATAACGTATTTACTTGTAAATGGTATTTATTCTATTTGTACAATTATTAATGTACTTACATCTTTCAAGGATGCCACACCACTGCCCTTATCTGTCACCTTTTTCTAATAACCAAAAGGTTATCTGGAAGAGATCGCTATTAGCGATAAGATCGCCTTTTGTGCCCAAAATATTTTAATTTTAAGTTTAATCACTGTTTATTTTTGTTTTGTGGTATAATAAAGTGTTTTTGTATTGTATTGTAACTTGAGGTATGGCTAAATTCTCAAAGCTTGAGGTTGAAAATCATCGATTGAGTGTAAACTCTTTACTAATTTAAAAAAGTTATAGGCTATTTTGGACATTGGCGGGTGAAAACTTAACTCCAACGTAATACTATCGATAGAAATTACTTATTATACATATGCAGAATCATCTATGGTAGAGACCCTGGTCCGGGAGGAGGCGACTTAAAAATAGCAAATGTCGAATCGATTACTAGTGGAGTCCCAACAGGAAGATATCTGCTCAACAGATGAAATCGGACAAAGAACATTGGGATAAGCTTGTAAATGTTACTTAGTCCCCCCAATTTACATTTCCTTCTCATAATCCAAACAAAAACATATTAACACAAAAACATAATTGATAACCTCCTTCCTTTTGGAAGTCGGTTAAAAAATAGTTCAAATGACAAATCACGGACCTAGAAGTCTGCAGTGTGGCTGATTTTAAATAAAAATACTTATAAATCGAGGTAGATACTTTACGCAGAAACGTTACGTTAGGTTTCATAAATTAATGGGGATTTTGTATTCCTTATTCATTGACATAATTTCTCGCAACACCATTTTTCAAAGCTTATCATCATAACGTTTTGGTTTCTCGCGTTCGTACCAGGCGGGAAGCAATGGAGGGCAGTGTGTTATTACCGTGGATAAATAAATATAAAACAAATTTCTTTATTTGCGGAAATGGGTAATTACAATAAGATCTTAAATGTTTACATTAAAGTCAATAAAAAACATTTTTTTTTCAATCAAAGTAATGACAAAGAAAGCATTTATTAAAACATTTAGTTATGCTACCATTATACCATAGATTCATATTTTATGCATGTGCTGTAGCATATTGACCCTTTAATTTTATTGCAACACCAGGGCGTTTGCGTAACTTAATTATGGTTGTACGAGCACAGAAATGGAGAGTTTTTTAAACTTAAAATACTTTTGATGAGTTTTACAAAAGTGTTTTTAACGATGTGCCCGCTTATTGACTGCCAATAAAGTTGGTTAACAACTGTCTCTTCAAAGTGAATCTTTACACCATACGCGCTCACAGCCTAACACCGATAACCATATCAACACACTGAACGGGTGCGGTTTTTTTTTAGTTAGTACTTTTGACGTGACAACGTCTTATAAATTGGTTTGCCGGGTGACACTTCAAGAAACTGCGTTACTCTCCGCTCACGTTATGCGCTCACAACGAGAGCGAGTGAGAGGCACGCGTCCCTTCCACTCGGGCATGGTTAGCCCGCCTAAGAGCGAGAGAGACAGACATAAAAAGTGAAAGGCACGCGTCCCTTCCGTAAAATTATTTTACCACTCAAAGTCGTTGTCACGTAAAACTTTCGCCCGTATACCGACTTTACAGGCAACCAATTTTTTTTTATTATGGAGACCTATTATGGCAGATAGTCTCGAAAACAGCTATGACCATATTCCACAATGCCGACTAATTCACCTTTCAAAATAAAAAATCAAGATCGATATCGGTTTATTCGTTCGAAACGTATGCCACAGACAACCACACACACACACACAGAGAGAGAGAGAGAGAGAGTCACACCTATTATTACACTTTGTCATTTAGCATCGTGAATTAAATGCTAGTCACTAATGTAATTAATTACCTTTCATAAAGTGACAATGACCAAGGGAACATATACAAAAGGATCTCATTTGGATTTCAATTCTCTTTTTTACCGAACAAACTGTGGGTCATCGTAGAGGATGTCTTTTATTCTAAGCGTTTTGTCCATGATTCAATGTCATGATAATAACGAGAACAGTCGTAGTTACCAGATGTATAATTTTCAAGAGTATAAAATTACGGGAAGAGCATGATATTTGTACCGGGTGGTACGCAACATGCCTGCTTTTAACAACACAGTGTCACGCAGCTATTGGAACAAGTGGAGTCCTAATCATTAGATACCTACCTAGCTCTTCACTGTACTCGCCACCTACAGATATATGATGATTTATCTCTATATATCCTATAGGTAATTTTGCTGTAAACACTGGCCCTTCCAACCGGAGTGATGTTTGCTTAAGTGTAAACATAAGCGACAGGTGAAGGGACTAAACTTGGCAAAAGAGTGATACTTCCCCCGACGGACTCTGCAAAGAGTTCTACCGTTACAAAAAAGTAAGGATTCCTCACCAATTTTGATGCCTGTTACTTATCTGACATTTGATCAGGGAAAGATTTTACTACCTCGTTATTTATACGTTAGTAATCGTTTTAATACACTCTCGGTTTTTACCACTTTTTTATCGTTCTGCTCGTACTCGTAGCTCGAAAAAGTACTATCGTGTCATGGTTGACGTTCCAAAGACTCGCACCGGTTGACTTGACATCACTTTAATTTGTATTCAGACCATCTAGGGCCAGGAATGCATTAAATTACGGTGATATTTTAATAATAATGTTTTCAACTTAGTTTACGGTTTTATTAACCGACTTCCAAAAAGGAGGAGGTTATCAATTCGATTCAATTATGTATGTTACCTGATTTCCCGAGAAGTCTGTGCTGATTTTAAAACTTATTTTTATGTTCGAATGGGTATGCTTCCCGAATGCTCCCCATATAAATATAATCGAAATCGGTCAAGTGGTTTTTGAAATATGAACTAAAAACTAAAATTTGCATACAATTTTCTGGATGACGTAATTATAGATTTCACAAAAGTTAAAGAAACTCGAACCTGTCACTACGAAATTGAGTAAATGTGTTAATAAAAACTTGTTTGCACTAAAAAGGGTAAAATAAAACTATTTTCGTACAAAAAATTAAACCTAAACCGGGTTCAAAACCGTAATTGTAGATGATTTCCCAAAAGTTATGAAACTCGAACCTGTCACTACGAAATTGAGTAAATGCGTTAATAAAAACTTGTTTGCAGTCAAAAGCGAAAAATAAATTAAAATTGTTATTCCAAGTGCTACTCACTCATCTATTTGAAGTCAGTGCTAGCCAAGTATAACAGGTAGTGGATATGCCTACCTACCACGTGCCTACAAAGTATTTTTGGCCCAACTGGCACCGACTTCAAATAGATGAGTGAGTAGCACTTGTAATAATGATATTAATTTATTTTTCGCTTTTGAGTGCCTATTTGTGGTTTTGATGTCGGTTTAATTGTTTATACGAAAATATTTTATACATTTATTGATTACGAATCCCTTTTTTGACTTGTCTACACGTTATTTTCCATCCTTAGATAGTCTAAAACAGATCGCTTTCAGCTGTAAGGCTTTTAATGTCATATCAAAGTTAATAAAGTTTATCTACGAGTATATACCAGGAGAACATAAACTAGAGAAACTCACCCGAAATCCAAGTTCCATTCCACCGAACAGGCTGCAGGTCATCGGAGAGGATGTCTTGTATTCTAAGCCTTCTCCCCTTGACTCTAGGTCCTTCGTCAGGCGGCGTCAGCAGCACCACGGAAGTTACGATGAGAGCGAGTACAGCTACGATGACCAGGAGTGCGATGAGGATTCCTCGCCAGTTGCGCTGGTTCGGACTCCCCACCACCAGCTTCTGAAACCATGGGGTGGTGGTTACCAACTAGAATATTGTTATTTTATCATGGATGGAGGAATAAACGTCCTTTAAGTTATGTAAACTAACTCAGTTGTCACATATTTTTATATTTCAAAACAATACCAGCGTTCCACGGTATTATCCGCAGCGTACTTACTATATTATCAAGGAATAAACTCTCCTGATTTATCAAGAGAGTTTATTCCTTGATAATCTCAAAAAGTATCTCGCGCAAACTATTCAGTTTAGATAAAAAAAATGTTAGAAACCTCAATATCATTTTTGAAGACCTATCCATAGATAACCCACATGTATGGCTGTGATGGAAAAAAATCAGTTTCAGTTCTAAGTATGGGACACCCCCAAAATTTATTGTTTTTTTTTTTTATATAAATCTTAACGCTGTTCACAGAATACATCTACTTAGCAAGTGTCAATAGCGAGTCCGACTCGCTCGGGCTCGCTCATGAAGGAAAGCCTTCATGGGCGAGCCCGACTCGCACTTGACCACTTTTTCGTTATGTGTATGTTACGCGATAACACCGCAAATTTTGTATCAATTTTTATGATTCTTTTTTTGTTTAGTAGATCATAGTTCAGATGTACCGAATAAATTTTATCAAAATCGGTGTGGTATTTTTTTAAATATGAACGAAAAATTAAAATTTGATTTCATGTATTCGGTATGATATGTTTACTTTGCCGGCCGAAGTTTACAAACAAGCTTAAACTCTTGATAAATGAGACTAATCAATTTTCCCCTTTATCAATACCGCTAACTCTCCGAAACCTTTTAAAGGTAACTAACAGTATCCACAAAGGGTTTTCAAGTCGGCTTGTATTGTGAGAGTGATAAATTAACGTGTGACGTGGCATATACGATAAATCGCGCACGAAATTTACTGTCGATGATAAAAGCTGAAAGCGGGCGAGTTTTTGAAACAAAGGATGTTTAACTAGAAACCTACAGAAGTATAATAAAACTGTTTGAACTCGTTTAAAAATGAAATGAATGTTGTTTCCAATCCATCACCCAGCACTAGGAACTCGATAACCGAACTAAGCAAAGCTCGTATTATGGGAAGCTATAAAGAAAGGTATATATAATACCACTATCCAACTAATATTACAAATTTCACACTCATCCTCATTACACGCATATATCCTTACATACACACACACACTAATTCACCCTCACGCACGCTCACAAAAACACACACGTACACACATATGCATAACAAACACA
Source organism: Ectropis grisescens (assembly GCA_017562165.1). NCBI lineage: Eukaryota > Metazoa > Arthropoda > Insecta > Lepidoptera > Geometridae > Ectropis > Ectropis grisescens. The sequence goes on from CM029786.1 coordinate 13,531,729, forward strand.
AATCTATATTAATTGATAATCTTATTTTTTGCAACTATATTTACTAATTCCATGTTATTAACGTTTTCATTTTATTTTAAACAAGTAACTTTTAAGCATAGCGTACTAACTTCGCACCGCGAACGCCATTCCATGTAATCGAAACTGATATGGTCCCTGCGATACAGGTCTCACCTAGTGCAGGGGCTATAAGCGCTTAATTCACCTATGTAATTATTATGGCAAATAAAACATTTTGTATTTGTATTTTGTATTTTGTATTTGTAAATATTAGATATAAGATTGAAAGCATCGGAAACACATACTCAGGCAACGGATTCCTAACCCTAGATACTGTCTTTACAAAGGCGGATTCAAACCACCTCGTTAGAGACTTGGAACGTCAACCATGAATCGGTGTCGTTTTTTCGAGCTACTAGTCCGATACAAAAAAGAACAAGGTGATATTAGATCATACAGCTGCACACACTCTAGTTTTTTTTTTACACAATTTACGTCCAAAATAGTTTTAAGTACAAATCACATCGCCAAACATAGCGATACAGTTAAGGTTTTAAAATTCTAATGGACAATTTCCACGCATTTTCAACCTAGTTGTACGAATTCTGAAGATTTACACTTAAAAACTAATTATTAACAATTTTTTACGCTTCAATAAATATTTAATAACTTTTTCTCACCGTGCCATCTAGCCAAAGACAATGTTTAATCTGTACATCTAGCCATCTATCTATCTCTCTTTAGCTATCTAGCTATCCTTGTCTTATTCATTTAGATTCATTCATTTAATGCCTACACAATAGCAAATGTAATTTAAAAACGGTAAATTTAATACCAGTTCCGCTTTTTTACCACATGAGTATGGGTTGCGTTGGAAAAAAGTTTCTGAACTACCCACTTACGCTATTAAAGTGGCAGTAAGTACTACCAGCATATTTCTCTGACCTATAAAGTCGCCCACCGAATCGCTAAAACTCACATTTCACTCTGAAATTGGACTTAACTCTTCGAGCTATTAATTTCCATTTTAAATTCGCTCTTTGAATATGCAAGTAGGTCATTAATTAGGAGAATTATATCCCAGTTCTGAACTGAGAATGTGACTTACGAAAATAGAAATATAATTTTAGAAAATCAAAGTTACGTGATGAAATTATTAAAAGCCTTAATCAATATGGTTTTTTATACAGTTAGTGGAGAGGAACGACACGAACATGACATATGCCTGACTGTGAGCAATACACCTACCCCATAACAACACCATCGATAAACCAATGGATGTGCCCTCAGTAACTTGAAATTGGTAATAAACTGCGTCTCTGTGCGTGTTTTAAGTACACATGACATTACACATTAACGATTGTGAAATCCGACTTCTCCCTCTGAAGCCGTCACGACTTTAATTTTATTGTTATTCGCCTAATAAAGACTAATTTAAGTAGACCCGTGCTAAAAAGCTCGTCGTATGCTTAAATAAAAATCGATTTCGGGCCTCAAGGTCCTTTATTGTCGTGCCATTTTGGCGCGAAAATGGCTACAAAATGGCAGCCATTAAGCCGTGTTTTCACGATAACGATATGGCAAGCCACTTATTCAGTTTTATTTGTTCCGGCCATGGTCAATTTGGTATATTTTGTTACTTTAGTGATATTTTTAGTATTATGGTTAGATGTTTAGTATAAGAACTAGTTGCCACCCGCGGCTTACTTAAACAATGTATTTCTAATCATGAATTGCCTAAGTTACTCGTTCTGACCAGAAATATCTAAGGGAAAAGTCTAGACTCCTGAACTAGTAGACCTTTAGGATATAGTTTTTATTTCAATTAAAAATCTTTATATGACAATACCCAAGCAAAACCGGAAAGAGTCATTAGTATATTACATACAATTCTAATTCCTTCTTACACAAATAGTTTGTTTCCACTCAAAGAGTTTCCGTATTATACTTATTTTTTGTCTATGTTCCCACTGCTTTTAAAGAATACTTGAGAGTCTAAAGTCAATTCGATTTAGAAAAAAATATATGACGATTGTGACGTTGCGTACTGAAAAACGTCTAATTATTTTTAATTTTCTCAAAAAAAAAATACATTTTAAAATTAAATTCACCCACTCGACCAAATTTCATAAGAAGAACAAGAAGAAAATCTCTATATATAAAAATGTTATGTTGGTTTGTGTACGCTTCCAATACCCAAAAAGTTCGACACCGTTTGTTGCACCGATCGAGCTAAAATTTTACAATGATGTATAATCCGCATCAAGAATTGTTTTTACCTAATTTTTGCATCATAATGTGCCACAGCAAAGCGTGGCAGGGTACAACTAGTATTATATAAATACGTGAAAGCAAATTTTAGTTTTTTGTTCAAATTTCAAAAACCGCCACACCAATTTCGATCGAATTTATAGTGGACCACTTCTGAACTATGATCTACCAAACATAAAAAAACCATCAAAGTCAATTCACAATTAGCGGCGTTATCAACCAAATTGAGAACCTCCTCGAAAATTTGAGCTCAGGTAAAGTTTCGTAATTATTACGGCTTTTTATGTTTGAAGTGATAATAGCGTATTGAACAACCGTGATAACTGTACATAATACAGACGATTACTTACAAATTTCGGTAACAATTATTTACTTCTAACGACGACAATCAAGGCGATTTCGTCTGTAATAATAAATCTCCACGAACCGTTCCTCGAAAATCGTCTAAGATTTTATCCCCGACAAAAGGTTAAAGAGCGTATGAAACAAATGACTACGACAAAGTCTATGAGCACAATAGTAGTCCAAAAGGTCTCATTCGCTTCTAGGGTCCTTAGATACGGTCTGATAGTAAGCCATTCAGGACTATGAATCTTTAGAAGTGTTGGATAATTGTACGAAAAGTCAGTAGGGGCGTTTCAACAAGACAAGTAGAACAACGAATACAACTTACACTAACAAATCCAAAATAAATAAAACAATTTTCATTGCTGTTTGCAAGTAAGATAAGATATTACAAAACATTGAAAGTTGACCCATACAAACTGGCTTCTTCGAGAGGCATGCAATATGTCTGCCAAAACAGTTTTTATTTGTCTGAATTTATAGAATGATAAACATAATAGTCAGGTGATAAAAGTCTTCTGCTTCTCTTTTCATTTTTAGCTTTTAATTGGTTGTTTTGTATTATAAATATGCCATAATAAGCTACTTCATTTTTAAATACGAGTAGTAGCGTTGGTCTCATTCCCCATTATTTCCCCAGAACATAAAGTACTATATTTTCTATGCCTGACATGTTGTCTAACTGTGTTTAAAATTTCAACCTGATCCGTTCAGCTATTCCAACGTGATTGAATAACAATTATCCAAACTATCTCATTGACAACATTAGTAGGAAGTGGGATGGCTTAGCAGACACGCAAGACAATGACCACATTGGTAACATGGCTGCATTAAGCAACTTATAAATTTAATTTAAAATAACAATATAATAATCTAGAAATGACATCTGCTATGTGAAACATTAGATTGAAAATATATTTCCGAACAAAAATAAACTTGTGTTACCACTGCATTTTATTCCAGTTGATGCCTTTTTTATGGGATGTACCCCGTTAATTTTCCTACTTTTGAAATTCGGGGCTATTTCTCACTATTAGAAAGACAATGCATTAAAGGACAGTTAAGAGTTTATCCATCTCATCATCCTACTAAATCACCACTTGAAAAAATGAACACCGCAGACATTACCAGTACCCTAATCCTCCCAAAATGCTTACGCCCGATTTCAGTCTTTTGGTTATTTGTCACTCTATGCATGGAAAAGGTGAGAGAAGCTACTGGTAGTTATATAAACCGAGCCTGGATTACAATAGCAATCCGGTGGCCATTACAAAATCCTACGATAAGCCGATTTAGCAGACGTTGAAAATATTCCGGTCATCAGTTACGCTTAAGAGATTTGATTTAGGTCGATGGAGACTTCTTTCAAACTACGCTATAACATCATCCTACGAATTAAAATGAAAATGTTTGTAAGAATGCATGGATGGGGTTTTTGGGCCGTTATGCCGGATATTTTATGGCTCTTATTCCAAAGAAGTAAAGTATATTCGTGGTGAATAAGTTCAGTTCAGCAGGTAGTGTGCCAGAATAAGTATTTTGTACAAATTACTATGAATAACTGACCCCATAAGATCAACTAATGCCATCGCAAAAAAATGACTGTTCGTTACGAATTAGACATTTGGACTCTATGATAATATGTGTGTGTGTAAAAAGCTGATTTAAATTTTCGGACTCAGAGTTGAGGTTTCATATTGACACGATGTGAACCTTTTGTTTTAGCACAGAGTCTTTGCGTAGTGTATGTAGTGGTAGGACTCTTGGCAGAGTCCGCCTGGGGAAGTACCACACCTTTGCCAGTTATTCTACCGCCAAGCAGTAATGTGCAAACATTACTGTGTTCCGGTTTGAAGGGCAATGTTTCCAGAGAAATTACAGGGCTTAGAGATATAAGATCTTAGATCTCTGGGTGACGAGCGCAGTGCAGTGCTAGGTAATGATTTGGACTCTTCATGTTCCAATAGCTGCGTGTCATTGTGCTGTTATGTGTCAGGCATGTTGCTTACCATCAGGCACATGTCCTGATCGTCTCGTCACTCTATATTTAAAAGAAAGAAAAAAAAAGAGTCTTTGCGTAACGAATTCCGGAACAACGTCGCACGGTACAACTAGTTCGTAGTGTAGTCTGAAAAATCACTAAAAACCACTGAAAATAAATGTTACCTACTTCAATTTTCTCAAAAAAAAAAAGATCTAACTGAACAGAATGGAAAAAACTACCATTCGCATGAACAGTACTTAAGTTTTTTATTGACATTCCGACGTTACTTAGCAGAAATAAAATCAGTGGTTTAGCCTTATACTGGGGCCTTGGGAACCTCCACGTAGTCCATCCTGAGAATCAGTTAACAATTTTCCTTGTTGAGATTTTGTTGAATGATTGCTAATCCCGGCTGTAGTTAAAATATCTATGCGTGCTCCTCGGTATTCGAGCAGAGTGTATTCTGGAAAGACTGGAAATACTTGAGAAAGTTGCTAAAAAGTTTGCCTATTTGGGCAAATAACAGTCCTAACTCTTTCCAAAAATACGGGACAGAATTGCATGTATAACGACGCGCCGTTTTTCGTAACCATCATGGCTTAACGTGGTCGCCAACGAACAAATAGAGAGCTTGTTGAGACCGCAAGAGAAAAGAAATACTAGTATACCGGTGCACCGCTCTTCCTGTCCTCTGCACCCGGAAGGTAGGGGGCAGGGCCAGACACCTGGCCCGTAGCAGTGAACTAAAGGTGTCTAGACGTGAGGGCATCTGAAGGCCACTTACTGGTTGGTCCCCCTGATTATCGCAATTTGCCTTAGATTCAGTTGCTCCGGTGGTTTGCTTTGAAGTGGGCCGGGAAACGGACAGGCCGCGGCAGATTCACGGAATAACGCAAGCGCGTCACCGCGTTCTCATCGTAACCGGCACAGGTGGAACCAGGAAACACCTTGGAGGTTTTAATTGGCTAAGTCCTATATCTGCATAAACAGCCCACAAAATGTTTCTACTGCTGAGACTCAGGGCCTTCTCTCGCAAGGAGAGAGTCAAGGGCATGATCCACCACGCTGGCCCAGTGCGGGCTGGTGGATGACATATAACTTCGAAAGATTCTAGGTACATACCAGTTTCGTCACGAAGTTTTCCATTACCCTTTTTAAGTTAGCAGCACTACGCACATGACTTCGAAAAGACAATGATGCGTTCTTGGTTTTGTACTCGGGGTCTCCAGATTGGCAGTTGCTGTTCTTCCGCCAAACTCTCTAGCCGTAACTTTTAACTATCAAGACCTTTAGCTGACCGAGGCGTAAATGTATTTTGTCCTTGTAAAAAAAAAGCAGGTATGGTAATTATATATATAGAATACTTTCAGGTATGTGCGTAAGTATAGTTAGCATAATTAAGTTAGTAAAGTCTTGCGTATTTTGCGTTATCTCAAACTTTGAGCCATAAGAAGGCAACTGGTCCCTTTATGAAAAAAACCACAAAGACGTATATTTGCACAATCAGGGTTAAAAAGCCGAAGGTTAGGTATTTACTATGACAGCGAAAATATCACAATATTCTTCTTAATATCAAAAACTAACAAACCAATACAGCAGTTCAATCAAACTGTCATTCCATAACAAACAAAAGGAAATGTCGGAAAATGGCTTCGTCACTCGCTCCACGCTTCCTTTTATCAAAGAACGTAACGCGTCAAAATATTGCGAGGACATTGAGATATTATAAGTGAAAGTTGTCAAAAGAAATCACCAAACATTTCTTCTTGCTATTTTAGTAAAAATGTGTACAGACCTAAACTTATTGTTTATTTTGTTGTAGAAGTTTATATTTTCACAAATACTACAAGTCACGATTAGTATTTCATAATACCTATGTAACTGCCAAATATGCAAAAATGAATAGTTCCATTATGTAACTATCGACAAATAATTTAACTATACAAAAAGTAGTTTATGTGTTAATTAATCTATGTTTTTACAACAGGACAACAATGTCAATGACGCCTACAGGAATAAAGTTAAACAACTTTATTCCTGGTTACATAATATAACCAAAAATTCGCTAACAAATTAGTGTAATTTCATCAGCTATCTGGCTACCATAAGAAGAGCATTTCTTAGTTCGGGGTTCGTTAGTGTTGTACAAGAAATGTCCAATATTTATTTATCTACTACCAAATAAATACACGATGCAATTAGGCCAAGAAAATATATTTTAGAACAAATAAAAATTTACTTGATAATTAATCCCAAAAATTCGAACACAGACACAATACCGACAATGTACTTAGTATTATACACGACAGCATTATCATGTTATTATGCAGGCGATCAAAATGGTTGACCGCACAAATGTAAGAAGACAAAACAGAGCTAGGAAAATATGCGAAGTGACAATATAAAGACAAAAATAACAGAGTGGTCACTTGGATTTAGTCAAAAGTATGCTCTGTGTAAAAAGTACCACTTAATGCTACTGACAATGTATTAGATATGTAAGTATAATAATGTATTAGGTATGTATAAGAGAACCTTCGTAATTAAACTGGCTTACATAACTTACTAGCAGTGCTACGCGTTTCTCTGGCGTAGTTAAAGATCCCGGTTTTGTTTTTGGGCCAAAGTGCGTTATTTTTTAAAGTGTCCTATGTGTTTTGCCACACTATTGTCTATCTATATAACAAATTTCATCGCGATCCCTTAAGTAGTTTTTACTTGGAAGTGAAACAAATATCACATACACACACACTTTAGCATTAATAACATTAGTAAGATGCTGGTTACGCAGAACGCTTGTGCTAAATACAAAACAAGTGTAATTTACTTACTTATAAATATAACATTATATAATACTGTACATTGTGACAACACTAATATCACAGAATAGATATTACTACAGAACCCTCACTTAGCGAATTTTTTTATATAAATAGTGACTCTTGCTGGGACGCAACAAAGTGCAATTCAGCTCGCATTAGCGCTCAATGCCTATCGCAATTTTTAACCTAAACATTTGCGCTCTCTTCTAACGCGTAACTCTGTCGCTGTCTGGCGCGGAATGATGCGCATCGATAGGGTTGTCGACATATTATCTAATAAAAAATTAAATTAACCTTTCGTTATGTAGGTAGTCAGCATTGTAGTTCAGATTATATATTTTAGTTATTTACTTCGTAACGCGCAAGACAGCCAGAAGAGGCCGTAACATAGGGTCGGACACATTGAAATTAAAACAATAAAAATATACTTTGACTGTTTTTATTCTACTTGATCGTCTAAATGTTGTTTGATAAATATGTAACATATTTTAATGTACTTACCTACACTAATACACACAACCAGCTTCGATTACAAGCTATTTTATAATGTCCCTTACTTTTTGTACGGTTAGCAAAAAAATATAAAAAATAATGGTATATTTTGTACAACTAGGAAAAAATGATAATTCTTTGTTTTTTGACTCGTGCATCCATATACAGCACAATATATGGCGACGTAATTTTGCGGGAAACGTGTTGCGCTAGCGCTCAGACGTGCGTTCGACAACCGCCTGGCACTTGTTCCGTGCGAGGAATGGTCTAGCTGTAGGCTAAAACCGCGCGACCTTGAGCGAGTGAGGATGCACTGCTAATATGAACAGATAATGCCAGATGTTCCATACATTTTTCGAAGTAAACTATATAATTTGTTTTATTTTATATGAATGTACCTATATACATGTCCAATTTTTAAATGAGGTGGCAGTCAAGCACAAATCTATCAAAGGTGGAATAAAGTGTTGGACTTATTAACTGATTAAAATAAATAAAATAGCATTTTTACGATTTCAATGTTTGTTATGAAACGAAGGCTTAAGAATATTTTTACGTCCTTTTTTGAAGTCGGTTAAAATACGAAGTTGAACATTTTGTACTATGAAGTAAAAAAAATCCTCAGGATTAGTTTTGCGTAAACAATACTTTTTTAGAGTACATGTAATATGAAAATCTCATAAAACCATGTGGAATTTTGGAACAAAAATCTTCCCAAGCGACAATATTAGCGGCTCGCAAAAACTTCTTAAACGCCTCCTTCCTAACTCCGAATGTAAATCAAGAGCGAAGCGCTTACGAGACGAAGGGTTCCGTAATTCATTTGTTTAATATGTTTAATGATGTTTTGTTCGGAATTTCAATGTATGTAACGATGGGAACGTGTTTTCTTGACTACCTACTTAATGGTTTAGGTATTTACAGTTCAGTTAGAATTGGTTTTAGTTCTACTCGTAGCTCGCAAATGCGACATCGTTTCATGCTTGTCTTTCCAAATACTCGAACGAAGAGGTTTTACTCAAATTTTGTGATAAGAACGTCTAGGCTGTGGAATATGTTGCCTAAGTGGGTTTTTCCTGATAGTTACTGTGATGGTGTCTTCAAATCGAGAGTGAATCGTTTTTTTAGGTAAGCACGCATCCATCCACACGCACATCATCTTAGACATAGCATCGTGTCGCTCAGCATCAGGCGAGATGGCAATCAAGTATAAACCTATTAAACTTAAAAAAAATAGTTAAATAAGTCAGAGATGCTCATTAAGTATTTTTTTTGCATTGAAATTTCAACCAAGTACAAATAAAAATTACGTATTTTCCAGTTTTATTAAGGCAGTCTTACGGTTTTATTACTTCAGCTTTATATCGCCGACTGTGCTTCGCCTCATTCCTGAGATGGGCTATCTGATGTAAAATAATTCTTAGTATTCTAGCGGTAGTTTCCACCATTAACAGTTACGAAATATGTTATTTTTAGTTTTGTAAAATAGTATATGTATGTTTTAGTATTAAAATTAACGTGGTTGTTACACATATTTAATTGGATAACGGAACATTCACGTATATACGGTCGGTCAATCCGACTCAAGTTAATTTATTAAAAATATAATAATTTTAACAATATATCAAAGTACTCTTCTCCAATCTATCTCGTTCTAAAGCCATAGTAACATTCATAACATAAGCGTATTACTTTTGATGATAAAATTCATTGGTAATCAAATTTTATTACCGAAATAGTCGCCAGTTTTTTCACTGTATTGTTTCTTGTTTTTTGGTTGAGTTTTTCTTTGGCGTAACGTACAGTAATGAGTATCTTTGACTGACCTAGAGATACTACCAACTTAGTCAAGATGGTAGCAAGTCTCCCTGCGGAGCGGTAATGGGTTCAACAGAAATCGAAGACAAATACTTGTGCGATGATTTCAATGTTATTTGTTGTGTGTCTGGATATTTCTACATATTGTAAGTGTACTGTTATAGTCAAAATTATATAAATGTTATATTAGCTATCTGGCTGCCATAGTACCAGCTTTGCTTAATTTCTGGCTAAATGGTGTTATGTGACAAATGTCCACCAATGTCTACTACCAATATTAAATTAACATTTAAAATCCTTAACTTTTAATTATCCTGTTTGTCTGATATTCGAATAACCTAAACGAAAACCATACACACGAAGTTATGAGGTAAAAATGGTAATTATCTCCCTATAGCACCTGATATAAACCTGCATAATTTTGCCAATAAAATTTTAACATCGCATTAACGACGTCCAATTTTCCATCACGCGCTTTAACGACAACCTTTTTCCCACCAAGCGTTTTACCGTCGCCATTACGGTACCCTAAAATGACGGGTTTGAAATCCTGCGTTGTCACGTTTGCGTAATAAACGCGATGCGAAATGATCAATTGCTTGGGACAACCCTGAACTTGGCACAATTGACGCGACAGCCCTAAGCTTTGTGGTGAATTTTTGTGGCAACCTACGCGGTAACGTTATTTTGTCCCTTCGTTCTTACACACTGACATCTAACGAATCCTAGAAAAATTATAAATGCCAAGTTTTGGATGTTGGTTGTTCAATCATTTCGGAACGTCTGAATAGGTCAGGTTGAAATTTGGAACACAGTTAGAACACAGTCTGGAATAAAACTTTTTATCGCGAGATACTCGTAATAACGAGATCGGGAACTAGGCGGGTAAAACCGTGGGGCGCTGGTAGTTATTTGTATGGGACAAGTCATTGGTCTCGTCTTCACCGATGTGGAGTTACTGAAAAATCATCAGCATCGGCCTATCTTAATCCATTGCGGAATATAAATCTTTGCCATAACTTGCCACTTAGCCCGACTTTGGCCTTTACGCTTCTAGCCTTCTACTTTAGTTATATCATTATTATATCAAGTCGCAGGGTCTTCTACACGATGTTTGCCGATTCGTTTACAGTATACGTTTGCCCCAATAGTTATCTAAGTTCTGGGATGGAAATGAGTATGGCCACTTGGTTAAAGGCGATAAGACACACATTTATGTCTGGTTATAAGTCGTTATCTGTAGGTATTATTTTTATTGTTATTTTTCTGGTTACGAAATAAAGTTATTTTGTGTACTATTAGCATCTGTCTACGACTTTGTCCTGTAGAATTTAGCAATAAGCTGTTATTTAAAGAATTATTTTTTTGGGGATAAATAACCTATACTACCTATCCTATTTCAGATTACAATATCTCTAAGTTTCAAATTTAAAATTGATCCAATGATTTTTTACAACAAGTTAGATAAAGAAATATTCAAACAAACCCTGCAGTTGGAAGAAATCGCTCTTAACGGTAAGATCGGAAATTGCTAATATACTCTGTATTTTTATTTTCTAGTGTTTATCCATCTATCTAGCATCCAAACTTTTGTATTTATTATATCAGTGGAATAACAAACCTATTGTCTTTTTAACCCATTGTCTAACTATTAGTTCGTCTATTGTTTTGTTTGGAATACCGTAATGTAATAATTGAGTTGATATATTCTTTACTGAGGTGCCCACGATACGGGCGTTGTGTGTGTGTTGTGTGTATAAACGTTTATTTTTGGGCAAATGAGCAATTTAAATTATTTATCGTGTCTCAAACTTGTGCAAATGATTCTCAGCAACCAGTTTATCTTTGAGCGTTATTCGAGTCTTTTACAATAACAGTTTTACTATCCTGTACAAAATTTGACTTAAGCTTAATTCTGTCACTTTGAGTTTGTTTGTGAGTTTACTCGCGTAAGTCTATATAAATGTTTAATCATTGATACAAGTAATAATAGCCTTTATTTAACAAACTTATTAAACAAATGTTCAAACTAAAATAAATTTAGTAGTGGTAGGACTCTTGGCAGAGTCCGCCTGGGGAAGTACCACACCTTTGCCAGTTATTCTACCGCCAAGCAGCAATGTGCAAACATTACTGTGTTCCGGTTTGAAGGACATTGTTTCCAGAGAAATTACAGGACTTAGAGATATAACATCTTAGATCTCTGGGTGACGAGCGCAGTGCAGTGCTAGGTAATGATTTGGACTCTTCTTGTTCCAATAGCTGCGTGTCACTGTGCTGTTATGTGGCAGGCATGTTGCTTACCATCAGGCACATGCCCTGCTCGTCTCGTCACTTTTTATTTATTTAAAAAAAAAAACAATTATGTGTATGAATAGTGAGATTGTCTTACGTCTTCGGAAAAACTGCCTCAACAGTTTGCTATTTTTTCGGTTTATTTTTGACATTGCTTAAAGCAAAGAGTTTGCATATATTACGTATAGAGTTAGATTTTCCGCACAGTTCCTTTGTGTCAATGATAAGAAGATGACGTGCATACTTTCTATGGCAACAGAATGATGTGCCGCGACAAAAGTATGACACTTCCACAAAAGCGAAAAGGCAAGAAAGATGCTACCCGTGCTTTCGGTATAAAGCGTTTGTGCCAACTCTATAGGTTGTATATGTTAACTCTTTGGCTTAAAGCTTATTTTTGTATTTATTTTGACATTTAGTCGCCATACATTAATAAGGCGGTCAGACCAGAAAAAAGCATAGAAGTCTTTTTTCCCCAAACAATGGCACAACACAAACAATTAAGTCAACTGCCTCCAACATTCGCGTTATCTTAACTGTCGGACACTTCATTACTCGGACCTACGTTTATGGCCCCTTTTGAACAACATCCCTTTATGGAGGACCTCGTGTTTCGTGACCCACTTCGGAAGCCCACATTAAAACTTTGGAATAAAAGAATAACAGGATAATCTCAAATGTAAATACAATTCATAAGCAAATTTAACTTTTTAATTGAAAGCTAAACAATAAAGTTTTTTGGAATACCTTTTGGCAGCTCCGAGGTTTGTGTTTTCTAATTGATTTAAATTCCAGCATCCGCGATTTGTATTGACAACTGAAATTATAATTACGATGTAATCTCTCCAGCATCATACTGAACATTCCAGATGGTATTGGTTTTAAGCATCAGTGTTATAATTATCAAAGATTTGGTTTCGATTTCACCACATTTCAGCAAAAGTCTACCTTTATTTAAAAGAACGCGTATTTAGACACGCAGTTCCCGTTTCTGTTGTTTTCTTTTGATAAAAAGCCTTTGTATTATTCTAGCCTATAATAATCTAACGTTGTTATATTTTTCATAGTCCTGATTTCAGTCCAATCCGTACGTTCTGAAGCGATTGAACCACAAATATCCCAAACTTTTGAATTCATATTATGTAGTAGGATACATTCGGCGCCAGTTTTGGTTTTACTTTAAAATCTACCGAACAGTCAAATACATTAAAACTTTGGATTTTCAGATTGTCGAACGATTATTCAGTGTATCAATACATCAGCGAGTCAGTCACTTTGCTATTGGGTCACCTACTGATTAATTTCCGATAATAAATGTTTTGAAATAACTACTTGCTCACAATCACTTCAGTTTTTTCAATCAATATCATATCACATTATATAACATTTATGCCATGTAAAATTGCTAACCATAATTCACCAAATTGTACATAATACAGATAATCTGAACTTGTATAGATACTAATTCAGAACACTTTCAATTGTGAGTTTTGGTTAAGCTTCAGAACAGCTATAAAGTCATATCTATTCATTCAAGCGTGCCTACCAAAACATCAGAATACCCTTAGGTTCTTGACGATGAATCGAACTCAAATTTCTGAAGCAATCTAGCCAAACTATTGAAGACTTTATGAAGACACATGAGGGTCCAATTCTCTCCGATTGACGTATTGTAGATGAATTGCCCCTATAGCCCGGTCCTAAGCCGGATGTACACAGCCGATTGACTAACTGCCTCTTGAGCTTTACGGGCCTCATCTCAACCCTACTTCATCAGGTCACCGTTTGTGACAATAAGAAATAGGGATTGCTGTAATTTATTCGATAATGTGATCAGCGTTTTCGAATTTATTCGATTTTATCGTCGCGGTTGCCATTTGCTACTTAATTTATAGTTTAATTCGAATATTACAGTGGAATAGTAAATGTGCAGAGTTAATAATATGATGTAGTGGTATGCGGTTACCTATAAGTACATTTCATTTCATGAAACACTACACACACAATAACGTAGTCATTTTAGTAATAGGGAAAGTAAAAAACCTGCCTCAGTTATTTTACCGCCAAACAGTAATGTGTAAATGGGTATCAATGTGTTCCGGGTTGATGGGAAATGTTTCCAGATAAATTACAGGATAATGAGATAAAAACATTTTATTTCTCTGGGCGATGAGTACTGTGCTAGATAATGATTAGGACTTTTCATGTTCCAATTGATGCGTGATATTGTGCTGGTGCAGACAGGTATGATGCGTGATTAGTGAAGCGTGATCCATCAGGATTATGTCCAGCTTGTACCATTTTTATAAATATATTTATTTATTAATTCTTTAGCATAATTTACGTAAAATCATATAAAATAAGTTTTTTGAAACTCATGGAGTTTCTATCGATTGCTTTGCGATTGTCCTTCGAATAAATTGAACAAGCCATCTCTACACGGCGCCCTCTTTCTTGATGGGTCGTTTGCTTTCAAATCCGGGTTGAGTTAAATTGGGGTAAAAGAGGTAACGAAAATCTCCCAGAACGTGAGTGGATTGATTGGATGCGGCGATTGATGGGAGTGCTCTTAAAGTACTCTTTAAAAGGCTTTTCATAGATTTTTGGCTGATTACGATAACTGTCACAGAAATTACCAAATGAAGAACACTTTTCATTATTTACATGCTATTTTTTTATGTCTCTAATATGTCAAACGACAGTCCCTTCGTTTACTACGAGTGCTATGTATTTAATAGTAATATTAAAATGTAGATACTAACATAAAACTAAACTGTTTATCATGAATAACATCGATATAAATCAATGGATGTGCCCTCTCAGGCCTCTCCCCCAATATTTCAGGCGTACGGAATTATGTCATCGTTGGGAAGAATGAGCTCACTCTTTCCGTTTTAGTCGTTTGTAGGAAGCGGTGAACGCCGAACGTTTATACCTTTCACTATTCGTTGTCAACAACCAAAATAAGTAGAACCGCAACATTCCTCGGCGCCAGCGTTTCTAGGGGTCGAGTAGATTGGTAGTTGTAAATCACTCACGCTACACACAGAGATGCAGTTTGTTAACAATTTTAAGGGGCTCAGGGCACATCTTTTAATTTATATTGATGATGAATAGACCACTTTGTCTTCTCACTACTCGGACTCGGGGCATTATCTTATGCCTTATCTACACGTAGGCAGATGCATCCGCAGACTTTGGCTGATGGATCATCATGAGCTGACCACACTTTTGTAGCTGTGCAGTCCGATCAGTCTGTGTTGGTTGTTGAAAGACGCAACCGTATGCTTGCAAAATAGACATTGATAAATAGCTGCTGCAGCTATTTATTTGTTTAGTACTTTTAATGTAAACATTACTTCCAATGAACACTAATGCGTCGTCAGACAATTGCATTTGATCTATGTCATAGAAACCAACAACAAATGAATAAGTGACGAACGCATCTGCCGATGTTAACCACCACAAACCAACAAATTAAACCAAATGTATACAATTTGTATGCTCTTTCTTTTGTTCTTATTTTTTATTATTTGACGTACAAATTGTACATTAATGAATAAAGTACTTTGACTTTGACTTCACTCCGTCCACACTTCGGCGGATGCATCTGCTGATGATATCTGTAGATGAATCTGTCAAAGTGTCGAGAACGCATTATAAAGACAGAGTCTCAAGCAGTGTCATGGTCACAATACTACGCTGGAAAAGAGCTTGGCGGTTGAGACATGCCTCCAAAACATGTATATTATATTTACACTAATAGCCCCCGATATTGTATTAGTCATGTATTATTTAGGTCAGAAGATGACCTTTCTATTTGTAACAGTCAACTCAGGTTATAACAATAATTTATATACAAAAGCTGTATCGGCTTTCAGAGATAAATCAGTTTTAATTAAGGTCTTAACAAAGGGTCAGCCATTGTTGTATCGTCGATTTATTCGAATTAATAAGGGATCCATTTCCTATCTAAATGCCTATGTATACAAATATTTAGTGAATACTTACTTCTCTAGGTCACGCCATAACATAAACTCACTCACTCGCAGTCAAACGCTAGCCTGTATGGTAAATATATAAAAAACTTGATATCAGCCACTTTTTTTATGATATGTAGGTTTTTTTAAGTATAGAGTGACGGGACGAGCATGATATGTGCCTGATGGTAAGTAACACGCCTGTCCATAACAGCACAGTGTCGGGCAGCTATGGGAATATGAAGAGTCCGAAAAATTTGGTACCTTACCTTGTGCTCGTCACCCAAAACAATTGATCTTCATGCCCTGTATATACATTTCCTGCTCGTCCAGTCTCTCTATACAATAAAATAAAATTGGTCAAGTGCGAGTCGGGCTCGCCCATGAAGGCTTCCGTAGCAGCAAGTAATATAATACAAAAGTGCGTGTACTTCATTGTTACTTTAATCAGTGTTTTAACAATAGTCAATGTATGACGTATTAATATAAAACTGCTTTCTAGATCTCATTCAAACAAATTTTCGTTGATAGTTTACATAGTAACGTACATCATAATACACTTTTTTTTTTGTTCTTCTCTTATTTTAGAAGTTACAGGGGCAGGGGACACTTTTTACCACTTTGGAAGTCTCTCGCGCAAACTCTTCAGTTTAGAAAAAAAATATGAAACTTCAATATTATTTTTAATGACCTATCTATAGAGACACCAAACGTATGGTATTGATCAAAAACAATTTTGAGTTTCAGTTCTATGTATTTTATGGACACCCCTAAGAATTTTTGTTTTTTTCTATTTTTAGTATCAAAATCTTAATGCGGTTTACAGATTACATCTACTTACCAAGTTTCAATAGTATATATATCTTTTATAGTTTCAGAGAAAAGTGGCTGTGACAGACGGACGGACAGACAGACAGACATGACGAATCTATAAGGGTCCCGTATTTTGCCATTTGGCTACGGAACCCTAAAAACGATGCTCGAGTAAGGTAGAATAGAATACTTGTTATCAATGACAGCTTTGAAATAAATGTTTAAAAAATTTCGACAGGTGGCGCTGAGTACATTTATAAAACTCGATAACAAGCTACGTTTAAAAAATACAACAAGTGTAGCTTCGCAGAATGGTTTTCTGACTTTTTCAATTAACTTTTGAAGTGTTCACACTATAAAATTATAAATGTTGTTTCATACATCTCATTACTAAGTTTAATCTTTTGTTTTTGTAATATTTTTGTGGTATAATAAAGTGTTTTGTATTGTATTGTACTGATTACTAAGTGCTCACAACTTACATACCTAATATTATATCGAGATTCGCCTCTACAGTGCGGGAACACCTTGCGGGGGAGTAAGTACATAGCCTGGATTAACGCGAGATTAATAAGGGATTTAAATCCCGTTAAAGTTATAAGTTGTTAAGCAGTGGGATAAGTGGTAGTCGGGAGAAAAGCAACTGCTGATCCGGAGACCCTTATTCGAATCCCACGCACACCACTGACTGTCTTTTATAGAATTCAGGTGCGTAATACCGCTAATTATAAATAAAAGTGGTCAAGTGCGACTCGGACTCGCCCATGCAGGCTTCCGTCACTTCCGTAGAAGCAAGTACGAGTAACATAATATAAAAGGTCTTGTAGTTCGTTGTTACTGTAATCAGTGTTTTAACAATAGGGAATTTATGACGTATTAAAATAAAACCACATAATTCAAATCAATTTTCGTTGAAAGTTTACATGGTAATGTGCATTATATTTTTTTTTTAGTTTTGTCATTCTCTTATTTTAGAAGTTAGATGGGGGCACACATTTTACCACTTTGGAAGAGTCTCGCAGGCAAGAAAAAAAATATTTTAGAAGCCTCAATATAATTTTTGAAGACCTATCCATAGATAACTCACACGTGTGGTTTTGATGGAAAAATAATTTTGAGTTTCAGTTCTAAGTAAGGGACACCCCCAAAATGTTATGTTTTTTTTTTCTATTTTTTGTATGAAAATCTTAATTCGTTTCATAGATTACATCTACTCACCAAGTTTCAATAGTTCATATAGTTTTGGAGAAAACTGGGTGTGACATACGGGCGGACAGACAGACATAACGAATCTATAAAGGCCCCATACCATATTGCCATTGGTATTTTACCATATTGCCGTATTGGCTACGGAACCCTAAAAACGGCGAAAAAAAAAACACCCAAGTATCTAGAATCTTTCCAGATCATGCATCATTCACCAAACCGCATTTGGCCACCGTGGTGATGACCTTACCCTCTTCTTGTGAGAGAAAGCCCCGAATCTCAACAGTGGGGTTATTTAGAGGGCCCGTGGGGCACAGGCAGTATAAAAAGAATGAGAAACTTCTACACCTGTTGACCTATACCTGGAGAAATACTCAGAAATGGCAGTTCAGGGCAAGGAAAGCAAATCGAACTCACGACCTCAACTTTGATTAACGTGTAGGTGTAACAAGCAAATTCGTTGATTCTGCGAAAATTCGCGAATGGAAAAAATAACACCTATATTATAAATGTGAAAGTTTGAATTTTTGTTGCATAATCACATCTTAACACCTTAACGGATAGGGTCAAAATTTGTAATATAATAATAAAAAAAATTAAGTAGATGCTCAAAAAATGATATCTAATGTACATCAATTTCTAAACCAATATAAATATCATTGATGCATGCTGATTGACAATTGATTATTTATTAACTTGTATTATTAACGTAATCTCTATATATAAAAACGTTATGTTGGTTTGTGTACGCTTCAAGAACTCAAAAAGTTCTGCACCGATCGAGCTGAAATTTTAGAATGATATATAATCCGCATCAAGGGTAGTTTTTATCTAACGTTTGCATCACAATGTGCCACAGCGAAGCGTGGCAGGGTACAGCTAGTTAACAATAATTATTGGCTAATAACGAAATATAGCTAGATTATATTCGGGAATAGCATATATACTACTTTTCAATCGCAGGAAAATAACGGGAACTACGCGGGTAAAATCGCGGATAACAGCTAGTAGTCTGATATTTATCGTTATCGCAATGTTGACCAAACATTCGCTTAACTGGCAAACATCCGTACATTTACTAATACACAACAGAAAACAGTTTAAACCACTTTAAAGTACTGTTTCACTTGTAACACGTGTATTAGAAAATGGCGCAGATGCCGAAAAAACTGTAGATTTTTCTAGAAAGATTCCAAAAAAATAAATCTGGAATAAAAAGTTTTGTGGAAAATATTTAAAAGGATTAGAAAGTTTGAGTTCATTAGGGACAGTTTCATAAACTTGGTAAAGAAAATTTTAGCGTGAAATCCAATTAAACCATAACCGCTAATTTTACAAACTTATTATATACAATATTTCGACATAAAACCGTACTAAAACAAAAGAAGACGATTTACTACACAAAATATTTAACCAATTTCCAATTAAAAACTACCAGTAATATATTAACAGATTGGAATACTCTTTAGACAGTTAAAACTGTGAAAATAGTCCAGAGACTGATCAAAATACAAAAATAACTTGAAAGTTCTCACTCAACTTGAAATCGCTTAGTCAATAGCAGTAAATAGAGTATCAAAGCGGGTCAATTATAAAGTTAGATTGAAACATGCGGTGTTCGATTGTTTTGATCGTATGTGCTTGTCTTGTGCAAAGCAAAGCGGAGGACAACGATCCTGTTGAAGAGGAATCTGGTAAGCTTTATGAAACTAATCAAAAGTATTATATTCCTGGAATACCATAAAAGTAATTTACGAACTCTTTAACATTTACCGACTCTTGTACTTCATCACAAAGTTGCTAAGTTACCACAGACTAAGTAGAGAGTAACTTACTGTTTTTTGTCGGATATGTCAACATAAAAGAGTTTACATATTATAATATGTAATATGTAAACTCTTTGGTTAAATTGCATATAGGTACCGTCGGTTTACAATACATTGCGTTGGATTATTAATAGACAGGTTAGGTTAGATTAGATTAGTCCATAAAATATCGGTTAGATTGAAATATAACGGTTTTCACACTTTTACGGTGACTGATACACATTGGAGAGTGTGCAGTTGATCTGCATGATCCAATACCACCTTGCTCGTTTTTCTGTCGGACTGATCGTAGCTCGAAAAACTGACATTGTTCCATGATTGACGTTCCAAATGGTCAAACTATGAAGTTTGACTCCATTTTCGTAATAAGAACGTCCAGTCTTTTGTAATATAAGAACGTCTGTATAATGTGTTGCCTATGAGTGTGAGTGAGTTTTTTCCGAGAGTTACGATATTGGTGTTATCAAATCAATAGTGAACCGTTTTCATCTAGGTAGGCACGTTCCATTGTACATTGCACCGTCATTTAATTTTAATTATAATCAGGAATAACAAAAAAAAATAACGGAAACGAGATCTATGCTATGCGGATAACACTGCGGGGTGCTAGTAGTCTATAATTATAAAATGAATGTTCGTCTATATGTCCTTCATAAAATCGTAAACTGTGGATTTGATCACGTGATGAAATTTGGCAAAGTGCTTTTTCATGAGTCAAAAAAGGTTTAAAAGTTGGTACTACCAATTTTCGACAGGTAGTAAACGCAAGCAGAGTACATACAGCTATATCAATTCAGTTTCATGATAGTCTCAGTGAGTTTGTCACCAAGTTAAACAAACTCCACGAAAGTTGGTATTTGTGTGTAATTTGGT
This sequence comes from Ectropis grisescens, assembly GCA_017562165.1. Taxonomy (NCBI): domain Eukaryota; kingdom Metazoa; phylum Arthropoda; class Insecta; order Lepidoptera; family Geometridae; genus Ectropis; species Ectropis grisescens. Next base: position 13,552,454 of record CM029786.1, read on the forward strand.
TATGTTAGCTCAATAAAATTTACGGTCACTGTTTTGTCAATTGATAGTTATCAGTTTATTAAATGTCATTACCCGAGTAAACCGGTAACAAGCCGCCAGTATAGTGGATATAACTCATAATAGGTATATGATGCTCTAGCAAGCCCCAGATGCCTAGTGCGTACGCTGTCTAGATTTATAGAAGATCTAGGTTCACGTTCTAAGGCATAAGCTGCTAAGAGGATTATATCCGACTAGACCTTAGGTAACATCATATATTTTCATCACAAAAGCAAGATTAGTGAGGTTCAGTATGTATTTTTTTATCCGACTCCAAAGGGGAGGTGCTCAATTCAGCTGTAGGTATGTTTCTTTTTGTGTATTACACGATAGCTCTGCTGATTGTGAATAGATGAAAACTGATCAGTGATCACTGACTGATGTCAGACAGACAGCTGATTGTTTTGTAGTGGTAGGACTCTTAGCAGAGTCCACCTGGGGAAGTGCCACACCTTTGCCAGTTATTCTACCGCCAAGTAGTAATGTGCAAACATTACTGTGTTCCTGTTTGAAGGGCAATGTTACCAAAAAAATACAGGGCTTAGAGATATAATATCTTAGATCTCTGGGTGACGAGCGCAGTGCAGTGCTGGTAATGATTTGGATTCTTCATGTTTCAATAGCTGCGTGTCACTGTGTTGTTATGTGGCAGGCATTTTGCTAACCATCAGGCACATGTCCAGCTTGTCTCGCCACTCTAAATTATTAAAAAAAATAGGTATGGATGATGATTTTTCATAACAAGAATTATGTATGGCCAATTTCCAAAAAAATAAGCCATGTAGCTTTTTCTTAAACGTGCACTTATACTTATATGTTTACACTTGACCCCATCTCGCTTGAAACAAGCGACGGTAAGGTCTATCATGGAGCATGCGTATAACAATAAACCGATTCATTCTCGATTAAAAGACACCAATATTGTAACCATGTGGAAACCCCCACTCAGGCAACGCATTCCACAAACTAAACAGCAGTTATACTAAAAAGAAAACTGCCACTTCTGATTGCTAATACTCCGAGTTTTGTAGGCCTATCCATGCACTGAAACTTTTACATTTTACAATTAAAATATGATTCGGACAAATAATGGTAGGACTTCCAAGAAAGAGTAGAATTGGGGAAGAAAAATATACCTTCCCCAATTATTCTACCGCCAAGCAGTAGGTAACGTGAAAATATCACTGTGTTCCAGTTTGAAGGCCAATGTTTCCAGCGAAATTACAGAGCACAGAGAAAAACATCTTATATCTCTAAGTGATGAGGACAGTGCAGTGCTAGGTAATGATTTAGACTCTTTATGTTCTCTTTATCGAATAGCTGCGTGACACTGTGCTGTTATGGGCAGGCATATTGCTTACCATCAGGCACATATCCTGCTCGTCACTCTATACTACATTATGGTTGCCTGGAAGAGATTGCTTTTAGTGATAAGGTCGTCAATTGCTACTTTATTTTGTTTGTTATAAGTAACTTTTGTTTGTTTTTATATTAAGTGCAATAAAGAGTTAATCTATCTATCTATCATTACGTAAAAAAAACTTGAATTTAACCTTACCCTTAATATGAATTAACAAACAATACCAGCTTCGCCCACTCAACTCAAAAACTTCTGTAAAGACAATTTTGAGGTGCTGCGGCTGCAATGTAAACAGCGGCCAGTGTTAGTCAAACTGTTGCAGCGTCGAAGTAGTAAAGTTGAGAAAACAACTGGCTGAGTGGTCAGCGAAGTGAAGTTACCCTATAAACTGACTTTAACTGGTCGTTAAATGAATAACTGTTACGAGTTAAAGACGGGGATAAAAGAGGTTTATTGTGAATAGAAATCGCCCTTAGTTGCGTACTCAAAAGTAAACCGTTGATTGAATATGGTGGTTATTTCTGTTGTATTAATATTAAAATGACTCTCAGCAGAGTCCGCCTGGAGAAGTACTTCACCTTTGTCAGTCCTTCTACTGCCAAGCAGTGATGTTCACTGTGTTCCGGTTTGAAGGGCAATGTTTCTAGTTGAATTATAGGGTATAAAATATAAATCTATATGTACAAGCGTTGTAAGTGAACTCCTTCTAAACGGCTCGACAGATTTGAATGATTTTTTTTGTATACGCTTGGGTAGGGCCCTGGAAGGCTTAGAGTCACAAATCAGCCCGGCAGATGGCACTGCAGTTGGTATCTTGGTTACTATCCGAGCGAAGCCGGGACGGGCCGCTAGTATCTTATATCTCTGAGTGACGAGCGCAGCGCGTTCCTAGGTAGTGATTTGGACTCATGTTCCAATATCTGCGTGTCACTGTGACTGTTATGGATAGGAATGTTGCTTACTATCAAGCACACGTCCTGCTCGTCTCGTCACTCAGTAAAAAAACAGTTCGTCAGAACGGCTGAACGCATCAAGTTGAAAATTGGAACAGACAGTTTAAAAACTGGAACAACACATAGGCTATATATTCTACGCGAAAATCTTACAAGGGGAATGAGAACTCTTAATTTACTAAAATATAATTTTAATTGAATTAGGATCATACCTATGTTTAATGTTTTAATTTGAATGGCTGTGGTTTTGATTCCCAGGCGAGGGAATGGACGACAGCAGCGAGAAGTTGGGTCCGGTGGTGTCACAGGTCTTTCGTCACCCTTACTCCGCCACCATCATCAAGAATGGGACTTACGAGTGCAGCGCTGTCATACTCAACACTTACTGGCTCCTGTCGCTGTCCAAGTGCTTCGATAGGTAAAGTTCTTTGTAACCATAGTATTGGTAAAAATATGTGCCCTATTCTTATAGAAAAGAAGTCACATAATCTATAGTACTTAAACGCTCCCACACAAGAGTCCTGAAATCAGAGGAAATGACGTAAAGGTAGGGAGGAGCCTACATCGCATCATATGATTGGTAATTTATGGTGCGATGTAGGGTCCTCTCCACTAGTTTTACGTAATTTCCTCTGATTTTAGGGCTCGTGTGCTTGAGGGTTTTATGGATGACCGAGGTTCGTTCTGTTTAAACACGGATAAAATGGCGTTTTCTAAACATTCAATCTAGATAGATTTATTTATTTAGTAAATTTCAGTTGCCTTCTGTGCTTACAGTAAACACCAAAGCGAACAGAAGGCCAGAAAAATACTACAAAACAACCAAAGAATATATTATAAATCAAACATCATAGCTTGTTATAATACCTATAACATGAAATATAAAAGAAATAAATGGTATATAGATGAGTCCCTAACATTCACAAATTATACGATACATAAATTATGATCAAAATTGCAAATTTATGCAGTAATTACAATATGAACCATCAACTCAAAATAAATTATACCTGCATACGAGTAATATGAATTATAAACGTATGAAATTGTTTATTATGCAGTAATTGCACATAGAAATTTGATAGCAACTCTAAAAAAAGACTTTTAAATTGTCTACAAATGAATCTAAATTTGGTGTATGAGCGAGTAGGTTGTTGAGCAGATTAAGGGCTTGTGAGATGTGTAGATCGATTTATTGCTCACAAAAGACTCTGCATATTAAATAAAATTTTAATAAAATTTAAGGGACAGCATTGGAGCCGTTTCCGAAATTCAAATTTTATAATTACATACAAAAGTATTGCTCATATAATACAAGAACAAAATAAAAAAAATTGACTAACCCCCGACTACCTCGGATTTGTAATCTGTACAACATTCTACCAGTAAAGCCCTTTCATTTGGTGCCCATATTAAGGGAGTTGTGAAAAAAGAAATATATTTCGCCATTTTTTGGTAGCGGCCATCTTGGATTTCAAATTTGTCATAGTGCAAAGTATTAAGCTAGTCAAGCCCTTTCGTTTGATACCCATATTGAGGAAGTAGTGAAAAAAAATATAATTCGCTATTTTGTGGTAACGGCCATCTTGGATTTGTTTTTTTTAATTGTATAGTATTCTACTAGTCAAGCCCTTTCATTTGATACCCATATTGAGGTAAGTTGTGAAGAAATATTTTATCCGCCATTTTGTGGAAGCGGCCATTTTGAATCGATATAAACCAAACATAGCTAAGAACACCCGCACGGATATTAACTTTCAAATAAAAAAAACCGCATCGAAATCAGCCCATCCGTTTGAGCTGTACGGTGCCACAGACAGACACACACACAGACAGACAGACAGACAGACATCGACGTCAAACTTATAACACCCCTTTTTTGGTCGGGGGTTAAAAAGTATTATAGATTGCATGGCAAATGAAAAAGTCAAATAAACAAGTATGTGTGTGTATAGAGCTACCTTTTTAGTATTGGTACAGATGTTACAACCCGTTTCAATGTAATTGTAATTTTAATTACCTTTCAGTATCTCAATTACACAAAATAATTTCACCTAAATACCGTAAAGTCCGAAATTAAAACATTTAACGCCAACAAAAGTCAAAAACCACGATATTGTTTGCCGGCTTAACTCAAGATTAGATGTCCTTTGAATTGAAAAGGGTATGCGGCTTTTGTTTGTGAAGACCAGGGCCTTTTATAATTGCCCTTTCTCAGTGACACTTCCCACTGGGAACTAGGGATGTTACTACGCTGGTTCGGAACTGGAGTTGAAACCAATGGCACTAAATGTGTTTTTACCGCCATTAAATAATACGGAAACCTGAAATGTGGGCTACCGAACAAAAAAAAATTGCCAGTTACAGGAACTGCCTGATAGAAGTGAAAACGTATAAACTTAGAATACGATAGCTTACTTAGGAAACTACGGAAACAGGAACGTGAAACCAGAGGGCGTGGCTATGAGCATGGCCATCTAGATAGGATGACGCATTTCTAGATGATCAATGGGAAATGCTGACGCATTTCTAAATTTCTAGATGGCCAATGGCCATGATCCCGAATTTACCCTAAGTTTTTTTGTCATTCACGAGCGTGACGCTAGAATTTAATTTACAGCCCACGAAAAATCTAGTGTGGCGAGCCAAAATAAGTTTTCAAAAAAAAAAAAAAAAAATTAAAATCACATGTCGTTGGGTTGAACTATGTAGTCGGCAAATTGTAAAGATTGTAAATGTGAATTAACTACATTTATTCATTAAAAATTACAATTTACATGTCAATTAATAAAATTAAATGTCAAAAACCTAAATACTACAACCACAGGTTTGGAGTCATCCATTTACAACCAAAGGTGCCCATCAGACTAGCGGCATTTCCCCGCTGTATGGTCAAAGAAATGTTTTGGGATAGAGACCCGAGCGGGGATCACGTCCTCTGTCCCTGAAAAACGAATGTGAATTGAGTAAAGACTTATAATTTTATTAAAGTCTAACATAAACAAAAAACTTGCAAGTAAGCATCTGTTGATCTGTTGATGCATCGATGGGTAAGAATATTTCAGTCTGCTTTAGCTGCCCGGACAGTTGATCGATTGAAACGTACCACGCGATTCCGATTCAAAGTTATCGAAACTGAAAAGTGTAACAGCGTCTCGGAAGTTCTGTCTTTCGAAACTGGAGTCGAATATCCGTGACATCCCTATTGGGAACGTCAAGGTAGTATTTGTGTAATCTTATGCTCTATAGCAAATAGAATAAGGACTTTAATTGTACACGTAATTTTAGAACTTGTAGGGCTGTAATTTGTTGTTTGGAACGACGTTTTGATGTTTTGAAGGAACAATGACGAACTTTTAATTGGTTATTGATGTGTTACATCTTTCCTCGCGGTTCTTGGATGGTTTTTGAAGGAGTGCTTATGAGATAATGATTTAGCTTTGAAAAACGAAACCACCGACCTCGGTTTCATATCGACTTATCTATTAAAAACGTATATATTTAAAACTATATAAGTAATATATCAGCTATCTGGCTGCCATATTACAAGCTTTGCTTAGTTTGGGGTCAGATGATGTTGTGTGTGAATTGTCCACCAATATTTATTTTTGTTGGTATTACAAAAATTGCTTCACCGATTCTGATAAAACTTATAAAAATCGGGATAAAATATATACACGGAAAGTCATTCAGAATATATTTATATTTTACCTTTTCAACTTAAAAAAAAATCTTATCAAAGTTCGCCAATCGAAATTTATGAGATAACAAACATAAAAAAATTACAGGAAAATTGAGAAACTCCTCCTCCTCTTTTTTTAAGGCAGTTAAATGGGACAGAAATGTAATTAAAAGGATTAAAAAGTATCAGTTAAAAAAATAAAAAAATATCAGATGTTACTCATCATACTATGAAACTGCTAATGAGGCTCTCTCGTAATTTTAAGAAGTTTTTTTTAATACATCGTCAATGTTCAAAGGCGTTAGTTAGGAGTTCAACTACATATTACAATACAAGTATATCGAGGGAGCAAGCAAATTGACAGTATTATGTAAATGAATCCATAATTAATACGTGTTTCTCTTCCATTTGACAGCTGTCTTTTCCACATTCCGGCATTCTGAATAGCTGTCAGTTTGATTATGTGCTTATGAATGGCATATTGTATTGAGAATCCAGTTGAACATGGCTGTTATGATAAATGTTGTTATATTTGAGCGGATCAAGCTTATACGGTTTTGATAAAACTTGTTCTTACTATGGTGTAAACCATTAGGAAAAACCCACTCAGGCACTGCATTCCACAGCGATATTCATATCACAAAACTTAAACCTTTGAGACTTTGGAACGTCAACCACGAAATAATGTCACTTTTTCGACCAACGAGCAGTCTGATAGAAAAAAAGGGCAAAGTGGTATTAAATCAGGCAGAATCCCACTTTAACCTACGATAATCTTAACGTCTTTAAGTTGAGAGTGAATCGGTTTCTTCTACGTAAGCACGCGCCATAGGGGGTACTGCACCATCGCTTAACATCAGGCGAGATTACGGTCAACTGTAAACCTATAATAGTTTTACAAAAATCATTAAAGATTTATTGTATCTATCCACATTTCCCAGCGTTTAAATGACCAGGACGTCTAGTCTCTTTCTACGAAAAACGTAATTTCGAAATAAACTCGCGACTTTCCTACTCCGGTGCTACTTCGTTTCGTCCGATCGAACATTGTTTGACGTTTAAATGTTGTAGGCCTACTCTAATTAGAGTAGCTATTAAGTAGCCTTCTTAAACGGACGAAACGACAGATCGAAGTAGAACCGTAGAGCTTACATATACTACGTCTAGAGTTATATTTTCCGCACGGTTCCTTTGTGTCAATCGTAAGCAGATGGCGTGAATACTTTCAATGGCAACAGAGTGATGTTGCCGCGACAAAAGTACGACACGTCCACGAGAGCGACAAGGCAAGAAAGATGCTACCCGTGCTTTCGGAGTAAAGCGTTTGTGCCAACTCTATACCACAGTCTATACGTAGTATATGTAAACTCTTTGGAAATTACGTTTTTTCGTAGAAAGAGCGTAGACGTCCTGTGCCATTGATTACACACTCCTGTGTTGGTGCTTCTCTCTACTTAGTCTGTGTTGTACTTCTCTTACTGTTACCATCTCGGAATATTGCGTTCTGTTCAACAAATCACCTGAGCTTGGAGACGGGGCGAACTTAAATATGAATGAAATTATTTCACCTTCGTCCGTAAAAACGTACGTATATTTATTTCACGTAGGCCGTCTCATTTTGTAAGCAAACATTCCGAAAGTTTTATTTTATTGGTTTTTGTGCTATTGTTGGGAGTTTAGTACATATTTATTTTGTTTAGTTGTCGATTCTTGAAACCGTCAAATGGACCGACTATAATTATAATTTTATTTACTTACTTACAATTAAAACTATTACGCAAATTACTTACAGTAAGTACATTTGAATTATTTTTAGACCGATGTATTTCAAGAGACAATCAAGATGATTAAACCCACATCATTATAAAGCGGGACCATCCATAATTGTTTTATACCCCGACCAAAAACGGGGTGTTATTTTTATTATATATACTCGTATTATAAGTTTGACGTCGATGTCTGCCTGTCTGTTTGTGGCACCGTAGTGCTCAAACGGATGGGCCGATTTCGCTGCGGTTTTTTTTATTTGAGAATTAATATCCGTGCGGATGTTCTTAGCTATGTTTGGTTAATATCGTTTCAAGATGACCACATCCACAAAATGGCGCACAAAATATTTCTTCACAACCTACCTCAATTTGGGTACCAAATGAAAGGGCTTGACTAGTATAATACTATCTCTATATGTACAAATGTTATGTTGGTTTGTGTACGCTTCAAAAACTCAAAAAGTTCTGCACCGATCGAGCTGAAATTTTAGAATGATATATAATCCGGATCAAGGATTGTTTTTATCTAATTTTTGCATCACAATATGCCACAGCGAAGCGTGACAGGGTACAGCTAGTACATTATAACAAATTTCAAATCTAAAATGGGCGCCACCACAAAGTGGCGAATTATATATTTTTTACTACTACCTCTATATGGGTATGAAACGAAAGGGCTTGACTAGTAGAATACTTTGCACTATGACAAATTTCAAATCCAAGATGGCCACTACCACAAAATGGCGAAATACATTTGTTTTTTCGCAACGTCTTTAATATGGGTATCAAATGAAAGGGCTTGACTAGTAGAATGTTGTACAGATAACAAATCTGAGGTAGTCGGGGGTTGTCAAAAATTGTAGTGTTAGAGCTCTTTGCAGATTCCGCCTAGGGAAGTGCCACACCATTGCCAGTGATTCTACTATCAAGCAGTATTATGCAAACATCACTATGTTCCGGTTCGAAAGGCAATGTTCCCTGAGAAATTACATGACATAGAAATAAACCATCTTATATCTTTGAGTGACCAGCGTAGCGCAGTGCTAAGTAATTATTTGAACTCTTCATGATCCAATAGCTGCGTAACATTGTGTTGTTACGAGCAGTTTGTTGCTTACCATTAGGCACATATCCTGCTCGTGCCATTACTCTAAACAAAGTAAAAAATACCAATTCAAATGAATACAAGTCCTAATTGAATTTTGTACATTTAGAGCTACGCAATGTTTTTAAAAACATTCGGTCCCGAGCTCCCATCCTAGGTAAAGTTGGCGGGTCCCGGTGGACCTAATGACGAGGGTAAACGGACAGACAACTGACACATAAACTGATAATAGTTAGCTGGTTATCTGTGCTCGCATTACGTGAAACCGACAAAGTGGTTTGTAATCCATTCTATCTAAACTGATTGAATTGACTGCCCTTGTGGTTTAATTTGTAGTAAGTCTGCCTGCTGGGCTGGAGAAAGTGAGTTCAGTTCCCATCGAGAACAAATTTAATATTTGTGTGAGGAATAATAAAATTGGTTCCGTATCTCTGCGCAATATTTTATCTTTACATAAATATGCTTAAGTAAGATATCTGTTAATTAATTGTATTTTTTTTCTTAATTACTTTCCATTTCAATTGCACATCCCGTCTCATTACATTCCTTTTTTTTCTCTTTTCCACCCCAAGGTCGCCTGGAAGAGATCGCTGAAGTGGTCACCAATTGTAAAACTAGATTTAAGTTTGTAAATTGTTTCTAGTTTTAAATTATTATTTTTTGGTGTGTTCAATAAAGTGTATCTATCTATCAATCACCGAATCACGTTGAATGAATAGGATTTAAATTTGGAACACAGCTAGATTATTGTCTAGGATATAAGCTACTTTTCACCACGAGTAAATCATGGAAACAGCGACCATCTTAGTTCTGGCGCAGCTAGTTTTTGTGATCATAGTTTTTTTTTGTACTTGACCGTCATCGACATTTCGTTTGCTGCGGTCTTGATATACCTGCACTGTGTTTGCCGGCCCCTCTACCGCCTAACTAAATCGGCTATTGCTTTGCTATCTCTATCATTTCAAGTGAAAAGTAAAGAGAGAGGAATATCAAAGCTAAGACATTTTTCGTTCGGCCGTAGACCCCCGGATCGAGTGTAACCATTGCATAGCTTTTATCGCGGGCCTGAGGACCGAATTTTAGTGATCGTGCATCTCTTTCTTATGTTCACAAGAAAGAGGGATGGAAGACCGTAAGGCCGTCCTCCCCACTCGGTCATTCGACTTTGAATCTTATTTGTATTAGCTTTACAAACTAAATGCTCTTAGCTGTCGAAGACTGACTAGATTGTATACTTCTCTGCATTTTTTTAATGGTAAACAAATGTCACTCTTTCAAAATAAAAGCAATTCCGAAAAATTGTTAACATGCCTATTGCTTATGTTGATAAAAATGCATGCAACATGCAATAGCCTTCCCGCGGCAGTCCCCGAGTGCCACACTTCTTTTTTTTAGTGCAGGTAAGATAGAATGACAGGAGTATGACTCTATTACAAAAGTGTCTGTGTCTGTGCTTGCAAATTTCAAGCCGATCAGCTTAAGCCCTTATAAAGTTTAGATATTTAGACCTTGGTTGCTCAGTCACGTCAGAACGCCTAAAAGGGTTACTACACTTGGCTAAATTTAGTGTATGAGTTCAGAAACAAGTAAAAAGTAAGCAATCCTCGCTTCTAAATTTAGAAAACCTAGCTTACTGAGTGGTATTACACTTCATACAATTCAGTTTCGATTAAATTTAGTCAAGTGTAATAAGCCTGTTAGCAGGGCCGGACCATAAGCCTATATTTTAGTCGTGGTCGTTACGCGACGTCAATAGTTACAATAGCAGCATTTTTCTGCTACAGCCAAAAACCGCTATCGGAGCGCGCAATATCTAGCTATTCTTACTAAACCAGCTACAGACCAGTAACTCGATCTCGCGTCCTAGCAACGTGATGCCGTCTACAAACAGTTATCATTCCAAATCGCTCTGGAGAATAACTAAAAACCGACCTAAAAACTATTTATTAGAATAAATAGTTTTAGAAACCGCAATTACCAGCAATAGCAATCAATAGTTTTGTGATTGCCAGAACGCGTAACGACCCATAGCTACTATATTTATAAAAAATATTTGTTCGCAGTGAGTTCACGACCTCATACCTGAGCCACAAGAAGATGAGTAACTACACGGTCCGCGCCGGTAGCTCTTACAACATGAAGGGCGGAGTGCTGTTCAAAGTAAGTTGTTTAAGCACCTCGCGCTTAATAAACCACGGCACCACACAGTTTCTGTATTTTTTTACCCGGGGTTCTTATGCATTTTCGTATTCTATAATGTGAAAAAAGGCTACTTATCACGGATGTATGTATCGTGTCCCAATTGACAGTAAAACCCTCTACACACGAGCCCTAAAATCAGAGGAAATTACGTAAAAGTAGTGTGGAGGACCCCACATCGCACCATATGATTGGTGATTTATGGTGCGATGTAGGCTCCGCCCCACATCTTTACGTTATTTCCTCTGATTTTAGAGTTCGTGTGTAGAGAGTTTAAGTCTACCAATATATAGTAATGGTTTTATATTACGTTGAGATATTCAAATTCCTATTATCAAATATAATAGGAATTTGAATATCTATATATCGCTTTCAGAATAATAGGCTGTCATACCTGTTGCTGGGTAACAGTCAAATAATAGCCACCGTTTATTTTCTTGGATATACAATACTCAGTCGTTACTGGAATAATATCTATTATTAAAATAATATAATGTGCTCGTTTGAATAATAGCTTACGATATAAATATTATTTCATTAAAACTACATGTAGCGATAAAAAAAAAATCCTTAATACTGTGACAGGCGCAGGACTGCCAATGAAATCGCTTATTTATCTTAATATTTGACTATTACTGAATAACATAATATGATAACGTTCAAAATAGCTAATGTGAAATACCACCCGCGTATCTATTATGAATATATTAGTCACACCACTACAATATAGTCACAGGTTACGTGGTCACGGGTTCAGTTCTTACACAGGACAAATATTTGTGTGATGAATGCAAATGGCCGTTTTTTATAACAGACTACAAAACAGGAGGAGAGGACAGGAGGAGGTTCTCAAATCGGATGTATGTTTTTTGTATGTATATTACGCGATAGCTCTGAAAATTGTATTTCGATATTGATGGTTATTTTTTGTAAAATTTAATTTTGTAACATTAATTTTCGCTGTAAAACTAAATTCTCTTACATTTATCTGGACCACGAAATAGAATTTGGTCGAACGTTTTGTCACTCTACCTATACAAAATAATATATATTCTCTGACCATCTTCAATTTGCAATTGAACTTAGATACTCGACTAAAAATCATAATTGTTGTGAACTATATTTGCTTCTTCACGACTTAAGACACAACTTTGCTTTCACGACACAAAAAAAAGATATAATGTCTAGTTCTCTTTATGTCCGTTCTGAGTCTTAGTTGAATTTAAAATTGGAATAGGTTTTTGTTCGTTGGAAAAAATGTAGTTATTCAAGACTAGATATAACCCGTTTTTTATGCAACTCACCTACAAATAATGAAGTCAATATTTTTCCCCAGATTAAAATGCTGATTAACAACTTTGATCTGAAAGTGTCAGCGATGAAGTTGGAGACGCCATTGACGTTCGGCTCTAAGATACAGGCTGTGCAGCTTCCTCAAGCTGATGAAGAGGTGGAACTGGGTTACCTGGCTTCCATCCTCGCTTGGACGCCCGATGGGGTAAGTTTAAACATATTAAGTTAATATGTGATCCGAAAGTTAGATTTTTCAAACTATAATACTTATAAAAAGTAGTTAAAAACCTTGACTTACGCATATTTTACATCACCAGAAGCTTTACCAGATATACGATAACTCAACAGGCTCTGGAGTCTACGTTTTGTGTGTTGGGTTCTTATAACATGTAATATTTGGCAGGATTCATACAACACTTATGCCAAAGCGACACGAGGCTAGTTTCTCCAGCTAGGATAGCAAGCTAGTGTTAGTAAGCTAGCAAGCCAGTAGATACTTCTAACTTCGTGTAGACAAAACTGGCGTTACGTAGCTTTATATATAAAACAAAAATACTTGTATACAGCGTATATAAAACATAATATATACAACGCGGTCATATTAACTAGTCGCTTGACCATGTGACGTCATTTTGACGCTCGGTGTGCAAAAAAAAACCGGCCCAGTGCGAGTCGGACTCCCGCACGAAAGGTTCCGAACCATCTATACTAATATTATAAAGCTGAAGAGTTCGTTTGTTTGTTTGAACGCTAGGATCTCGGGAAGTACTGGTCCGAATTGAAAGATTCTTTTTGTAATGGATAGGCCATTTAACGAGGTAGGCTATAGAATATAACGCTACTATAAATAGAAGCGGACCATAAATCGAGAATGTAACAAAAACGGGAAAAAAAATTCTTTTTGAGCTTTCGTGCTTTGACATGACAGCATGTGTAAGTGATGGCGTCATTGAATATAAACCTTTGCTAATTGGTACGACCGATTACGATTGAGATACGATTTATGAACGAATTACGATTGAGTTGGTACGACCAATCTCCGACAGGTGGCGTAGCAGGTAGCTAAAGTGTATTTTTTGTTTGAAAGCGATATTCTCAGGAATGACTGAACCGATTTCAGTCATTTTTTCATCGTTGGATATGTACGGGATCCCGATAAGTGGTATATAATGTACCATGAGGGAAGCCGGGGCGGACATCTAGTCATCTATAAAAGATAAGTTTCCTGTTTATTAAGACCGAGTAAAATTTCAGTGATGCGTTGAGTTAATGTGACCGCGTGGTGCATGTATACAATAACTAGCATTATTTATTAAACCTATCTATTGTTATACTTAGGAACTAAGCTTTTTAACTGTTACGAGATCGATATTGATCTACACTTGACCGCGATCTCGCCTAATGTTAAACAACGATGCGGTCCACGATGGAGCCTGTTTACCTAGTAGAAACGGATTCACTGTATTTAAAGACACTAAGATTGTAACCAACGAGGAAAAACTAGCAACGCATTCCTCAGATAAAATATATAAATGTTTGGGTGACGAGTGCAGACTGCAGTGCAGTGCTAGGTAATGACTATTCGGGTTCCGATAATAGCTGCGTGTTATAACAGCGATTATGGGCAAGCGTTGCTTACCATCAGGCACATGACGTTCTCGCCTCGCCACTTTATACTATAAATAAAATCTTATCGCAAAAGTAGAGTAAAACCAAATCTGAGTTAACCAATATTGAGTTCCTTTTTTCAAGATTGTTTTTTTTTTTTTATTGATCAATCGATGATGAAACGTTTGATCGATAAAAAAATGTTTTTAAAATACGTGTGCTTTTGTGTAAAAACGATTACAAAGATTTGCGTAGTGAAAACATTCTTAAGATAATTAAGCTAACTTTCTTATTTATCTCTATTAATAAAAATGTTATGTTGGTTTGTGTACGCTTCAAAAACTCAAAAAAGTTCTGCACCGATCGAGCTGAAATTTTACTATGACATATAAACCGCATCAAGGATTATGTGCTACAGCGAAGCTTGGCAGGGTACAGCTAGTATATTATAAGTTAGTTGAGTTATAAATAATCTGCTCAAGATTTTAGATTTTACTCAATAAGAAAGTTATTTTAACCCAACAGATTTTTTAGGCTTAAAGTATTCAATAAAAACACAAAGTTTCACAAAATTATAAAAGTTTTACTTCACTAATTCTACTATTGAGTATTTATTTTATGACTAGATTTGGAAGTTAAATATAATTAAGCCGATTCCTCATCGAGGAAACCAAACCGGTTAGTTATCTGGTTGTTGGTTTTTCGTTTCGGCCCTTCGTCTTTGGGTTTTGTTTTTTTCTTGGTCTGCTGTGCAACCCACAGTTCCCTTTCTCGTTTCCATTCTCTTTCACGTTCAGCTTTCTTCACGTTACTCCAACAGAACTGGCACAATCTGGGTTTTCTGCGAGTATTTGTAGTCGAGGTAGTTTGGACATTTTGAGGTTGCGTCGCTTGTAGCAGTTCCCTGATTTCTGCCGCTCTTTCTGCTTCAGTCTTTTGAGATTCATCCTTGACTGCAACCCACCTGTATATAGGAGTGTTTTGTACTGGCTTCTTTGGTATACTCGGAACTGGTGCAGGAGCTGTTTGCTTTAGAAGTTCACAGGTGCATACGGTTCTGGGGTCTGGTTTAATGATCTTTGGAACTTTTGGTACCTCCTTAGTAACAGATGACGCTGATGAAGGTATACTGCTTGTACCGTTAGTTGTTTTCTGGGACTCTTTGTCGTTTTCACTTGAGTTTTCTTTCTTCGAGTCGACACTATCGGATTTGGTTATGTATTTATCAGTTGTGGTAACTTTTTTATAGGTTAATCTGTTACGTCTGTTCGTTTTCCGAGGGACAGAATCAATTGGACTCACCGTGAACCTAGGACTAATTGGAGTCCTGTGGTTGTTTTTGCTGACTAGACGTGCTTCGGGGGCTCTTGAGATTGCCAAAACCTTTGAGACCTGCGTTGTTGGTTCCAACTTAATGGTCTCCAGTTTTTGAGATACAATTTCTAAAGATTTCGACACGTTGTGGCTCTCAGATTTCAGCTGGACGTTCTGCTTGTGCATATTCTTCACTAAGTTTAGGTGAGTTCAAGTACTTATCTGTACTTGCTGTTGTAACTTTTTAGGCGCTTTAAATATTTTTATTTGGTCGTTGTTTTATTTTTACTTGTGTAAATTTTATTGAAAAGTCAGGAACCTCTTACAATTTATTTATTTGTAAGATTTTATTAATAAAGTTCTTTTAACACTTCCTGGAACTTTTGTTATTTATTTATTTGATTTTATTTAGTTAAACTTTCACTTTCACAACGTGAACTTTCACAAAATTGTTACTAAAATTATTATATTCGATTACAAAACACTGTTGATAATAGTTTATATTGTCACAGTTTATTTTTGAACCGAATTCGAAATTAATCGTCTTCCAAAAGTATTTTTGACAGAGTTTTCTGAAAATACTCGATTTGAAGAATTTTTACTGAGAGCAGTATTGTCCTTCAAAGCGGATCCTGGTAACCGGGAATATCGCAGAGCAGGAAGACGAAGATCGTAGTCGATGGAGACGAAATATCTGATATATTTGAATTTAAAATTCGAAATAAGAACAGAGACGTCCGTAGTCGACTGTGGACAGCAGTAGACTGTGCCTGAATTAAGTTTCGTGCTGCGTTTTATACCGGACTTTTGGAAAACCCCGATAAGGGACCATTGTGATTAAACTATTTTGATCAATCCAATGACTAACTCCGTTTTTATATCTAAACTATTTAATAATTCTAAGCAGATGATTACATCTTTACTAGACTAATGCTAGAAAATATTACTACGAGTACTTTCAAAATATAATTTTAGATTTACACTAGCGGTTTGGACATATATATCCTATATAGCACTCTGAGACTACGTACATGTCCAACAGTAAAATATTTTTTGAAATCGGCCTAGTAGTTCCTGAGATTAGCGCGTTCAAACAAAACAACTCTTCAGCTTTATAATATTAGTATTCCTATAATGACAATGAGTTTTCGAATTATAAGTTATATAACATTTAAAATGTTTTTAGACATTTTTTATATTTTTTTTTGTTTTATTATCTACCTAGTCCTTATTAATTAATATTTTAGTCCTTATGAAATAAATCCTAATAGAGCCTTATTAATTAACATAATTTTACTAACTATATTTATGTACATATTTAGAGCTATATTTTAAATCTTAAACTCTTCCATATAGGTTCCCTACTTACGAAACTCACTTAGCATTATCAGTCCACTAAATGTTCCCACGACTGTGACTCGGAGAAGGAGAGAATAAAAGCCATAATCCACTACGCTGGCTCAGTGCAGATGACAAAGACAGACAGAGTGCGATGCGGGAAAAAAAAAAAAAAAAAAAAAAAAAAGGGAAGACCGAGACATGGTAAAAACCTTTCTACAACAAGACGAAAATGACGGTTACAAAGTGCACGCTATGAATTTAGAAATGCAAAGTGAGTGGTTAACCATAGGTGAGTTCTGTATCCCATTAGCTCTAAAATGGCGCACCTTGATCTATGACTGGTCCCCTGCCTTATTAAAATTTTATCTAAATGCATTCCAAATGACCCTCCCTGACCAGAGTAACTTGGTAAGGTGGGGAAAAGCCTCTGAAAAATGTTGCTATACTTGTGGAGAGGCGATATGTACAGCAAGGCACATATTGGTGGGATGCAAGGTGCTCCTTAATGGGGGTCATTACTCACGGCGTCATGACAGAGTACTTGAAATCATACGTGAAGCCATGAGCCTTTCGGTAGCTAGAGCCCAAAAGGGATTGATGACAAACAACAGACAAATTAACTTTGTAAAGAAGGCTCAACTTCAAACTCCAGGAACAAGCCTTACTCAATCCTGGGTACAGCACCTGATTGGACTATTTTAATGGACACATATGAAAAGCACTACAAAATCCCAGAGGATGTGGGTGTTTCGTCATCCAGACCGGACATTTTCCTTTTTCTAGAGCTACGAAACGCATAGTCCTTGTAGAACTTACCGTACCGTGGGAAACTAATATACCTAAAGACCACGCGATGAAACAAAATAAGTATTACGACCTCCTAAACGAATTAACAAAAACGGCTATGTAGTTAGTTTATACGCTGTAGAAGTGGGAGCGAGAGGTATACCAGCAAAATCTCTCTATAACCTACTGAAAGACCTTGGCTTATCCAGAAGTGCTGTAAGTTCTATACTAGAACGTGTATCTAAAGCTGCACTAGTAGGCTCATATCAGATTTGGCTGGGCAGGGAGAGAAAAACGAGTGGTGAAGGTGAGTGTTGATGTACGTCAGAAAGGGGCCCCTTAAACCTACGCCCGAGTCACAAGTCTCGGGAACTACTCGAGTTTTTCTCTCTCTGCCACACGATGGACCCGGCACCCGCACGGTGAATCCATGGAATGCTAAGAAGATCGTCTCTGACCTCAAAAGATTCTACGTACATGTCGGTTTCCTCACGATGTTTACCTTCAGCTTTTTTAAGCTGTATTACGCACAACGAACATGAATTCGAAATGAAAACGATGCATATCGAGCTTAAACCCAGGGCATCCGGATCGGCAGACTTGGTCAATAACTGGCAATGGTGTGGTACTTCCCTAGACAGACTCTGGAAAGAATTCTACCACGACAAATAACATACCCGAAATATAATTGGCCTTATGGTTTTTAAATACTGATTTTTTTTTTTTTTTTTGTTAATTTTTTTAAGAAAACGTAGTAATATTTCCAAAGAAATTACTCGTCTCTTCACTCTTGAAGAGACGAGTGCGTAACATGTGATCAACATGCCTGCCACATAACAGCACAGTGACACGCAGCTATTGGAACTTGGAATGTGATGAGTTCAAATCATTTTCTAGCACTGTACTCGTCACCCAGAGATCTAAGATATTATATAACTAAGCCTCGCTTATTAGCTGTATGTCTATAGCAATGTAAGTGACTTGAGTCTGTGAAACAGGATTGCTGTTTTATTCTAAAATCCTCGATAACTTTTTTAGGGACGTCAAAGATCCGCTACTCGACAATTTGTTGATGGCCATTAATGGTTGTTTCTTGGGTTTAATCTTTTTATTTTTTTATAGCATAGAGATGCTATAGAGAGATTTTAGAATAAAACAGCACTCCTGTTTCACAGAGTCAAGTCGCCTACATTGCTATTGACATACAGCTAATAAGCGAGTCGGTGACGTAAGCTAACAAGAAATAACCCACCCAAAAACATAGATATAAACCAATGGATGTATCCTCCCAAACTTCAGGCGCACGGAATTATGTTATCATTGGTAAGAGTGAGCTCTCTCTTTCCGTTTTAGTTGATTGTAGGAAGCGGTAAACGCTGGACATTTATACCTATCACTATTCGTTGTCAACAACCAAAATAAACAGAACCGCAATATACCTCGCCGCTAACGATTCTAGGGGTCAAGTAGGTTGGTAGTAAACCACTCACGCTACACACAGAGACGCAGTTTGTAAACAATTTCAAGGTGCCCAGGGTACATCTACTGATTTATATAGATGCAAAAAAGCATTATTTTAAAGCCCACACACACGTGTCCTACTCCGCTGCTCCGCTGCCGCTCTCACGCTACACCGCTATTTAATCAAGTTGGTGACTCAAACCCATGAGATCCCCTACCAACAATTTTTCTAAAGAAGTTTTTACTTCGAAAAACCAATGAAATCGGCGCTCTTTTTGTAGTATGAGTACAGTGTTATCAAATCCTATGGTAATAATAACACGTACGTTAATCAAGTTACTAACTGTAAACACATATCAACAAATTAGTTTCGATTTTCCTCCTACTCGACACCAAAAACCGGTTAGGTAGGCTGGCGAAATTGTGGAACTAAATTACTTTTATACGACGATTACATTTTGTATAATAAATTACGACAGTGAGCATAGTGAATTACGACAGTAGCGTTATTTATAAAACATACAAATCGGTAACGTGCAGTCTACTTAACAACAATGCGTCACCAGATGAACCACCACGTGTTTACAGAATGTTGTGAAATTCAACAGGAATTGAGAAACTTGTGCAATATTGTGGAAATACACAAATACAGTTAGATCAGCTATAGGTATGGTTTTATTTAGCCATAGGTAGGTGGTTTGTAGTGGTAGGGTTCTTTGCATCCGCTTGGGAAATACCACACCTTTGTTAGTTATTCTGCGTCCAAGCAGTAATGTGCAAACATTATTGTGTTCGTCTGGTTATATTAATGTCTCCAGAGAAATTACTGGGCTAAGAGATAGAGCACTTTTTATCTCCAGGTGACGAGCGCAGTGCGGTGCTAGGTAATGATTTGGACTCGTCATGTTCCAATAGCTGCGTGTCACTGTGCTGTTATGTGGCAGGCATGTTGCTTACCATCAGGCACATGACATGCTCGTCTCCTCACTTTTTTATTAAAAAAAAAAGTACCACACCTTTGCTAGTTATTCTGCCTCCTAGCAGTTGTGTGTAAACATTCTGTTCAGGTTATTAATGTTTCCAGAGAAATTCGCAGTTCCCGTGCTTTCGACTAAACCAGCCGTTAGTTATCTAAGTGCTGTGGCGGTAATGATTTTGACTCTTCATGTTCCGATAGCTGTGTGTCACAGTGCTGTTATGTTGCTTACCATCAGGCATATGTCCTGCTCGTCTTTGTCACCCTATACTATAAAAAAAAAGGTACTGGATAATGTGATCATCTGGATACACTCATAAATAGCGACATACGTCACGGGGTAGATCGTTAGTAGGCAGAAAGTGTGATATTGTGTGAGAAGGAATGAGAGAGATTCGTGACGTCATCTTACTAATGTTGTAAATTACTTAGGTATAATGTGAAAGTTTAGATACTCGTAAGTAACGGCTGGTATAGTCGCGAGAATGCCCACTGCTTTTTTTTACAATAGTGACGAAACGAACATCACACGTGTCTGATGGTAAGCAACATGCCTGCGACATAACAGCACAGTGACACGCAGCTATTGGAACACGAAGCATCCAAATAATTACCTAGCACTGCACTGCGCTCATCACCCATAGATATAAAATGTTTTACCTCTATTCCCTATAATTTCACTGGGTGCATTACACTTCGAACCGGAACACAGTAATGTTTGCACATTACTACTTGGCGGTAGAATAACTGGCAAATGTGTGATACTTCCCCAGACGGACTTTGTAAGAGTCCTACCACTACTAATCAATTCCATGCGTACCACAGTAATTTCGAAGTCATGCGCGTAATGACACTAACTTAAAAACGGTGAAGGAAAACATCGCGAGGAAACCGACATATTCCTAGGCTCTTTCGTGGTCATGCGTGATCTACCAACCCACACTGGCCCAGCGTAGTGGATTATGGCAATGACACACTCCTTGCGAGAGAAGGCCCCGAGTCCCAGTAGTAGGAACATTTTTGGGCAGCTTATGTTTATAGCTTGAATAACTGCAAAAGGTGCGGCACTTCTCCAGGCCGACTCTGCACAAAGTCCTACCATTGCCAAAATGGGTTTCCATGGCAGTGATGTCAGTTGACTAGTTTAATCAGCCATTTAATTAACAGCCGTTTAGTTCGGGGCTCAACGTTTGACTGTGATATATATTTAACTAACGGCCCGTTCCAGCTTCGCTCGGATAATAACCGAGATACCAACTGCAGCGCCATCTGCCGGGATGATTTGTGAGCCGTTTAGAAGGATTATGTATATAGATTAATTGTAAACTTTTTGTGTACATTGCAGTTATAATCTTTATGGAATAAATTAATTACTTACTTAAATTAACACCCTAGTTAGTCCCTATAATAATCAGCGCCGTTTAACTAGCGGCCTATATGATATTTAGCCGTACCTTTGTTACATGTAATAAGCCCTATCAAAATTAATTTGTAAGTTATTAGCGATTCAAAGTACATGTAATATGTTGATTGAGCGGTCACTAACTTAGTCTGACTGTTAACTAGCTGGTTAATACTTAGGCCATTCGCAGTATAGGGGTTCACCCCATACTGCGAATAGCCTCGTCTATTTACTGAACATGAACATGTTCAATTGAGACGAGGCAGTTAATAGTTGGATACGATGCTGATATTTCATTTTCTAAACGAATAATCTATTTTACTAAACATCTTGATGTGTCTTGTGTTGTTTCAAAATTGATATAACCAGAAAGATTTTATTTATGCTCCATATTTTTGAATTGAAAACATGTTTTGGCGCACCACAGATGGATGTTTCGTGACCTCAAGTATCATGCTCGGGGATGAAAGAAATTTTCGGGTAAACTGAGGATCATGGATATTGGCCATCGAGAAATGCATCAGCGTTCCCCACTGGCCATCTAGAAATGCATCAGCATTTCGAGATGGCCATGGCTCCGATTTCACCCACGTAGTTTTCATTGTGAGCTATCAAATTCTGAGTTGAAAATTTTCACTTCTACCGGCAGTTCCTACGGCTGTAATTCTTTTTCATAATATGTATCTTATAACATTTTGACGTGACAACGTCTTATAAATTGGTTTGCCGGGTGACACTTCAAGAAACTGCGTTACGCTCCGCTCACGTTATGCGCTCACAACGAGAGCGAGTGAGAGGCACGCGTCCCTTCCACTCTAGCATGGTTAGCCCGCCTAAGAGCGAGAGAGACAGACATAAAAAGTGAAAGGCACGCGTCCCTTCCGTAAAATTATTTTACCACTCAAAGTCGTTGTCACGTAAAACTTTCGCCCGTATACCGACTTTACAGGCAACCAATTTTTCAGTAGAAAATACCACACTTTTCTGGCTATTCTACCGCCGAGCAATAATATCGAAACAATACTATACTCTGGTTTGAAAGATAATCTCTATATTTAAAAATGTTATGTTGTTTTGTGTACGCTTCAAAAACTCAAAAAGTAATGCACCGATCGAGCTGAAATTTTAGAATGATATTTAATCCGCATCAAGGATTGTTTTTATCTAATTTTTGCATCACATCATCATCATCATCATCATCACAATGTGCCACAGCAAAGCGTGGCAGGGTACAGCTAGTGTTTAATAAATATAGTTTAAAGATATAAATCATCTTAAAACATTAGGTGACGAGCGTAGTGTATGTAAAGCTACGATGTGGTCTATGATAGAGCGCATACACCCAGAAACAACCTACTCATTCTCGATTTGAAGTTTATAAGAAAGACAAGACTAGATGGCAATCAAGCGTAAGCCTTAGATAAAATAGATACTATTATGATTCAACACGGATATATATTATCTAATCTATTCATTGCAACTCGTGGTATTCAATGAATGTTTGTTGATGTCATTGATAATCAGAATGATCAATACTTTTAATGTTATCTAATCTTTTAGTTGTCAAATAAACATTAGATCTTCACAACGACACAATGACAATGCTATAAGTTACCCAGATACACATTATAGCGAAGAACCATTTTGTTTTTGTTAACAATAAATAGTTATTTGTTATACAAGAGTGCAAAGTTGATTTTTAACCGCGTGCTTAATTTTGATGACCGAGCAAGCGAAGGATTCTAAAATTGAATCACAAGCGCAGCGAGTGATTCAAAATTAGAATCCTGAGCGTACCAAGGGAATCAAAAGAGCACAAGGTGAAAAATCTTTGCACTCGAGTGCAACACGTAACTTTTCATTCCACCTCAGCGAGGAAATGACTAAATGCAAATTTTTAAATATTTTCGCGCTAAGCAAATTAAAAAAAAGTAAGTACAACAAGGAGGTTCCGAGTCTGAGTTTTTAGCATATTCAAAAAAAATGTATGATGCATTCGGCACCAAGGAGGTAGAAATAAATAGGTTGAATTATGTTTTGAATTCAAAACCTCAGTACACACGATGTTCTAAATTCAAATTTACTTTGACCTCTAGAGGGTAAAAACGACTTTTGCGCCCTGATATCGAGGAGCAAAAGTACTCTTTCCGAGCTGGTGGGATGAAAAATATATTAATATCTGTCTACCCGTTGAGGCAGTAAAAATATTTTAAAACGAATTACTAAAAGTATTGATAATTGAAAGGCTTAACAAAGATTAAGTAGATCGTGGGATTGTTCCCTATCCAGGGCAAATATTTATGTGACGAATATACATATTTGTTCTTTTCAGCCATTTACAATAAGTTTGGATTTACAATTACATAAATCTGTATCAGTTGTATGGTTTTCATTGTAGAAGCTTTTTACGTTGTTTCCTGAGTAACACTTCTGGAAGAGATCGCATTTAGCAATAAGGCCGCCAATTGTAACTTTATAGTTACAACACTTTTAGATTTTTTCTTGTTACAAAAGAGTTTTACTGTTTTATGTTATCTTTTTTTAACACTATTTATAAAAATAGTCAATCAATTCTTTTTTTTTTGTTTTTTTTTTTGGAGTCTTCTCGTGACCACAGCGGCACAAACCACAGAGCGCTCCTACACACACTTGTCCGTTTCAATGTCAATGTTAACCACCTACGCTTACCACCAAACCAGTGACTCGTTTCTCTCATAAGCAGTGATGAATGAGTTGTGTAAAGATTGATAATTGTGATGCAATTGTGACGTTGCGTGCTTGAGTCATCGTTACTGCTGTAACTGTGCTGCGGTAACTGATAAAATTGAGGTCAAATGCCAAATACATGTGCGTCATGTTGATAAAGTCTTGTTAATTTAGTGTTAATTTTAGATGTTTATTAGCCAACTTACCAAGAAGTTAGATGTCGTGTAGTGAAAATGGCTCTAGTAATGCGACGGCCAAAATAAATTACCCGTCGTACTACTGGACCTGTTGGTAGTAACACGGGCAAAAATAACTGCCCGTGTTACTACTGGTAGTAAGACGGGTAGTAACACGGGCAAAAAACGGTTTTTAGAGGACTTTTGCTTTGCATTGCCGGTAATTAATATATAGTTATTAACTTTTATAGATTTATACTTGACCAACATCGATGTTAAGCGACGATGCAGTATAGAGCGTGTTGACCTAGAAAATACCGATTCCCTCTCGATTTGAAAACACTGAAATTGTTACCATCGAGAAAACCCACTCAGGCAACGCATAACAAAATAAATATCGGTAGACATTCCTCACACAACATCATTCAGCCTCGGCCTAAGGAGTTATCCTTTTTTGTACTAGGTATGATGATAGGCCAGATGATGGATAAAACATGACCTCCAAACACTATTTTAATATGTCGGTTTCCTCACAACGTTTTTGAAGTTGTTTTGGCGCACCAGAGACAGTTTTTTCGTGGGCTGTGAATTGAGCTCAATCATCGCATTCGTAAATGAAGGAAATCTTCGGGTAAACTCGCGACCATGTCCATTGGCCATTCAGATATGCGTCAGTATTTCTAGATGGCCATGGTCATGGCCACGGCCTCCGGTTTCCCCCGCATAGTTTCCAAAGTGAGCCATCAAATTCTGAGTTACAAGTTTTGACTTCTATTGGCAGTCCCTATGACTGACAATTAAGTAAGCGGCACTATGCACAAATGGCGTCGAAAATACATGTGCGTAACGCTGAAATGGTGCGATTAGGATTCAAACCAGAAGCTCCGGATCAGCAGTTGCCGTTCTCCCGACTAGGTCAGCCGTGATTTAGTTCAGATATAAAATATATTTATAACATAATGTTTTCTCACAGCACATGCGCGTGGTAAACGTTCCTGTGGTGGAAGCAGCGATATGCGAGGACAACACCAAGCTGCTGCCAGGGCACTACGTCTGCGTTAGCGGAGTACAAGACCCAAACAGAAACTTTTGCAGAGTAAGTACAATTTTTTCCCAAGATAACAAATTACAAACGTTTATTGAGAAAAAGCTTAAAAAATATTACACAGGATACGATCTTAAATTACGATTTAGGTATTTAGTTTTTTTTTTAGCTTAGACTGACGCGACGAGCAGGACAAGCAACACGCCTGCCTATAATAGCAGTATCACACAGCTATTTGGAACATGAAGAATCTACACCATTACCTAGCACTGCACCGTGCTCTTCATCTAGAGATAAATGATGTTGTATCTATACACCCTTTAATTTCTCTGGAAACATTGCCCTTAAAACAGGAACAAAATATTTTTTGCAAATTACTGCTCAGCGATAGAGTAACCGCCAAAGGTGTGGTAGTTCCCCAGGCGAAGTTTGCAAAGAGTCCTACCACTACACAACAGTTTTATCCTAACTAGTCACACATAACAAATCAAAACGCGTTTATTGAGACAGAAATTTCAAAATTTTCACAGAACTTAAGTATGATTTATATTACTAATTACTTCGACGTTGCAGCGGATAACACAGGATAATTTACATTTCAATAAATGATGCGTTACATTTTCAATATTCAATTCACGAAAGCTTAAAAATTATCTTTTAGTATTAGCCGTTTTGACTTTTGAGAAACTCACAAGCAACTTGGTACTAACTTGGTACAAGCAACTGCAACAAGATGTAACTTGGTACGAATAAAGTATGAATTAAATATCTAACGTGTATTTCAATATTTTTATGAATAATTCAAAAGGTATTGCGACTGTAACAGTCGCGATACTATAATATTATATAGAGCCTATTTCTCAAATCGGCCTTTTATTTTTAGAAGATGAGATATAATTGCAAAGTTTTTACTATCAAATTTTCATCACACGTAGATTATGTTATTTAAAGTATTCCGAACTATCTATTCGCCCACGTTCCTATTTATTCCACAAAACTCTCCACTTATCACGAACTTAGTACTTAGCAACATAGACACCTACGTCTAGACAATATGTAACAAACGACCTTGTAGCCGCTGAAACCTGAAACTCCAGATGGGTCTCGAATATCCCTTACTTTATTTACATATTCCAGATTATCCCTAAAGCGGGCGCCTAAAACGGAGCGTAGTTCAATGGAGTCTGTAAAATACCTATATTGGCTACCGAGGTAGTGGAACTAAAAAATGTTGGGGGAACAATTTAGTCGTGAACGAACGTTTACTTAGATTTACATACTGGGTCCGTGACTTAACTCGGCACTCAGGATATGTGGGAGAGAGATATAATAAAATATCAAATAGTTACACTCACATAGATCCAGAGACTTATTATTTTAACGTGTACCTACAAAAATAAATACAATTTTAGGGTTACGTAAATAAGTATATATTATACTAGATATCCGCCCCGGCTTCGCCCGTGGTACATTAAATAGCACTCATCTGGATCCCGTACATATCCAACGGTGAAAGAATGACTGAAATCGGTTCAGTCATTCTTGAGAATTTCGGTTTCAAACAAAACACCTCTTCAGCTACCTGCTACGCCACCTGTCGGAAACTGGTCGTACCAAACTCAGATTTAGAAAAAAAATATTAGCAAAGGTGAGGTATGTAATCTGTGGCAAAGGTTTATATTCAATGACGCAATCTTGACATATGCTGTCATGTGTCATGTCAAAGCACGAAACTCTCAAACAAGAATATTTTTTCCCGATTTTGTTACACTCTTGATTCATGCTACGCTTCTATTAATAGTAGCGTTATGTTCTATACCTTATAGCCTTCCTCGATAAATGGACTATCCAATAAAAAAAAAATCTTTCAATTTGGACCAGTACTTCCCGATATCCTAGCGATCAAACAAACAAACAAACTCTTCAGCTTTATAATATTATAGTATAGATTCATTAGTTGACCCGATAGACGTTATCCTATCTATATTTACACCAGATTTAAATAAAATGTATCAAACTGGCTGTATCGAATGTATCGATTTCTGGACACTAATCATACTTTGATTGTACTAATGATACTTCCAATATGAACTGAGACAGCGAAACAGAAAAAAAAACGCTTTAAACTTAAAATCTTAAAACGATGTTTCTATTTCTTGTATTCTCGTTTCGTCCAAAAGCAATTATGTCCAACACACTTACTCTAACCCCAAGCATTCAGGTCCGACAGCTCCAATATCTAAAAGAAGCGTTGAAATCCCGGAAATCTCCTGAAAAGAAGCTTTTCAGCGAATTTAATCAAATGAAACAATACGTTTGAGACGTGTTTTACGTTCTGTGGAATAGCTAGAATAACTTTGGCTTTTCTTGCAAATGATTTGTGGAGTGAAAATGGAATGATGATGAGGAAAGTTTTGAATTAAGGATGCCTCCCATCCCCTTAACGCCTTGCCGCGATGTATTATGAAAGTGTTCCTTTAGCTAAAGCATATATTAATGCACGGCAGAAACACCCCAGGGTTATTGTGAATAGATGTTGAGTCTTATAGAGAGTCTAACATTTTGATCGCGTTCGACCTGAGAAAGGTGGAGTTCATAAATAATGATCTCTAGATTATATAAAACAAATCGTCGGTCATAAGTAATGCCAATAGTCCTTAGTGAAAATGTCACCTGTATATCAGGTCGTACCGTCTGCAGTGCCTATGCGTTAATCGTTTTTTTCAAGAATGATATAGACAAGGGGGGATCCAGGGGGAGAGTGACACAGGGGTCATGACCCCTCCTTAAACTGGCTCCAGAAGAACTCTTCCAAAGTGGTAAAATATGTGTCCCCCTGTAACTTCTAAAAATGATAAGAAAATGACAAAACTAAAAAAAAATATGTTGTACATTACCATATTAACTGTAAAGAAAAATTGGTTTGAATGTATAGTAAGTAGTTTTTAATACGTCATAAATTCACTATTGTTAAAACACTGATTAAAGTAACAACGAACTACAAGAACTTTTGTATTATGTTACTTGCTGCTACGGAAGCCTTCATGGGCGAATCCGACTCGCACTTGACCACTTTTATTTTATTATATCTTCTATTTGACTGCTTTTGTACTCCCCTTTGTTGATGACGTTATGTGAGGCATAATGTATTTATGTAGTTTTCATTCATAGAAAATATGAATGAGCGGAAAAAGAATATTTAAAATATTTTCCTTCGTAAAAAAATGTGTTCATATTGTTTTTATAATAATAAATGTATTCATTTTGCTAAATCTAAACCATGAAATTTCTTCCTCCTGTAGTTTTACATATAGCAACACTAGCCCGCGGTTTCGCCTACTACTTACTTACTACTTAGTTTACAATCTCGTTATTTTCCTGGAATAAAAAATATATGTGATTCTCCAGACTGTTATCTATTTATGTACCAAATTTCATCCAGATCCTTTCAATAGTTTTTGCGTGAAAGAGTAACAAACATCCATCCTCACTAACTTTCGCACGTAATATTAGAAAGAAGTAATAACCGCGGAGTACCTAATGTACATAATATGCGACCCTGCATTGCAGTGTACTCTGTTTTCACGCAGCCGAGCTGAGAGGTAATCCTACTGCAGTGCACTACACCGACTAGTACTGAGATAAACTACTATTTAGGCACTGCCACCGAAAACCATAAACGAAATAAAGACAAACTCATTAAAATTGAAAGTTATTAAGCCGCTCTTAGCAGTTTTTGAAAGAAAAAATCTTATGGATATGGAATGGGATGGGATAGCGGTTTCTGTAGCTATACTACAGGTGACGTATTGTGCAACCTTAGTGCTGTTTTAAACTAAAATTTATAATTATAAGTTTTCACTTCTATAAAAATGAAACGATTGTTATGGGACTTTTTAATTGTGCTTAGGCTACCTACTTTTATCTTAGAAAGCACAAAATTCCGCAATTTTTTTTTTGTTTTTTTTTTACCCATAAACCAGGCTAAAAAAATTCTAGGTATATGAAGTTTGCCATGTCAGCTAGTCAGGTAGTAAATATTTTAAACAAAATTTTAGTTGTCTTTATCAGGTTCGCTTGACTTGTAATAAGAATGAAATTACCTTCCTACGCCGCAGTCGAATAAAGAAAGATGTGATGATAATACCAACTTTATGTTTCAGAAAGACAATGGTGGCGCCGTCATCCAAAACAACACACTGATCGCGATCGCTACTTTCTTCCAAACCTGCGCTCTTTACACCAGATCTCACGCCTTCCCCAAGGTGTCCAGCTTCGCTCGGTGGCTTGATTCCATCATCTGGGATGACGGCAACCGACCAACCACAGCCGCCGCAAGCACAGTTGTCACCACAAAACCAACTGAAGCTACCGAAGCATCAACAACCCTAAACCCATACTACGTCGACCCCAGCAAATTGATGCTAACTTTACCGTACGATCCTATCAATCTACCTCTAGAACCGGCTGAAGACAACTCTGTCTTACCAAGGATCAGCCTTTACGAGTCATATTTGCAGAACTTGGCCCGCGCTAAGACGTCCACAACTCAAGATACTCTTCAGATAATGGAACAGGAACGATTGAGGTGGCTGAAGAAGTATGGAAAAGCGGTGATGATGATGCCGCCTGAGTACATGCAGAAGAAATATGATAGGTATGATTATTAAGGAAATAAATGATAAAAAATGATAAAATGTTTTGTTTCTCAGTTCTGATTTGAATCTTCAAATTGTAGAAGCATTTTAAATTAACTGACAGATAAAATGATTCAATAAAGTATTTTAAAAAACCTCCATGTTGTTACCTTACCAACTCTTTAGAATAGTTTTGTGGAGAAACCTAAAGCTCTCTGTTATTTGAAACCATTTCAAAAAAGAAACAAAAGAAAGCATTATTTAATTTCGTAGAAGAAAAGTGTGACGAAAATAAAATCCTACTAATGCTACCAATGTGAAAGTTAGGATGTTTGTTGCTAAATCACGTTAAAACGGCTGAACAAATCGATCGATCAAATTTGGAACATAGCTACTAAATAATTGTAAACTTTAACGGCACATACTTATTACTTTTACTATGTTCATATATATTTTCATACAAACAACAGCGCACGTAAAATCGCAAAGCACTGCTAGTATACAAGGTTAAATCTAAATTAAAAATAAGAACAAAATTAAAAATTTTGATTAACCCCCGACTACCTCGGATTTGTTATCTGTACAACATTCTACTAGTCAATCCCTTTCATTTGATACCCATACTAAGGAATTTGTGTAATAAGAAATGTATTTCGCCATTTTGTGGTAGCGGCCATCTTGGATTTGAAATTTGTCATAGTGCAAAGTATTCTACTAGTCAAGCCCTTTCGTTTGAGACCCATATTAAGGTAGTAGTGAAAAAAAATAGTATAATTCACCATTTTGTAATGGCGGCTATACCACCCCGTTTTTTGGTCGGGGGTGTTAAAAAAATAGATCCATGTTAATGTTACAACACTATAAGTGTTATATTATCAGCTATCTGTCTTCCATAGTACGTACAAGCTTTCTTTAGTTTGAGGTCAGATGATGTTGTGTGTGACGTGTTCACCAATATTTATTTAATCGAGACTTACACAAATTCAGAAAGCATAAAATAGTAATAAAACAATACTTTATTATATTTATCTTACATATATACCCACTAGACATTAAACTTAAATTTATACTTCAATTTCTTATTCAATTTTACGTAGTAGTTTCATTTGTGGTTAGTTTTGTTGTCATATGAGCATAGTTAATATATAGTAACTGGTTGACCGAGCTTTGCTCGGTTTAAATGCGTTTATAAAGGGCTCTAAGTAAAAGATTTTCTAAGAATAAAAAAAAACCAAAAGAAAAGACCCGAGTGTAACCATCGGGATTCGAACCGGGACCTGTTAACTCCGAAGGCGAGCATATTCCGTCTGAGCCATTTAGACATAAAGTAGAGTGGCGAAATAAGTTATCGTATTCTAATGACACTATAGAAGTTTTTCATTGTCTAAAAACGCGCATAAAATGATGTTTAAAAAAATAAAACCTAGCTAGATCGATTTATCGTCCCCGAAACCCCCTGTATACATAATTTCATGACAGTCGTTCGAGCCGTTTCCGAGATTCAGATTCTATATATATATGTATATACATACTACCATACATATTTATACCTACATACATATATACCTACAAGAATTGGTCGTTTAAAGGTATGAGTCTTGAATTTATGAGAAGCATCAAGAACCGTTTCTAAAGGTATACATAAATAATCGCAACATAAATCGTCTACCTTATGTCCCCACAGAGACTTTTCTTTCTCACGTGTGAGTCAAGACACAAGACATAGAATAGATAAACGCTAAGACCTTAATCCATCACACTGTCCAAGTGCGAGTAGGCAGTTGTCGCGTTCCTTCGAAAGATGTTTTCGTTTGGATCAAATGGATTTCGTCACCATATTTATTATCTTTTACAGACAAACTGAATGGTATACAACTTGTACTTCACTGGTACCTATCAGTACTACGAGTAGGGATTGCACTGTTCCCACAGAATCCCGCCCTGTTGCTGGATTGACTGCACTACAGCGGGATCCCGCATAGTTTATAGTTCTTTCATCATCATCATCAGCCCGTGTTCGTCCACAGCTGGACATAGGTATTTACTATAACACGCCACTCAGCCCGATCCTCGGTCTTACGTTTCCAACCGCCACCAGCTGTCTTTCGTATTTCGTCCTACACTACGTTTACCGATTTGCGGTCTCCACTCCAGATTATATTTCTTTATGGAATTGAAAAAATAAACTTTATCATAGATATAATCAACGTTTTTGTAAAAATATAAAAATCAACAACGCCCTACTTCGATAAATTTGAACAGTTCGGCTTATTACTCTTATTAATTAATTGAAGTTAAAATATAAAATTTAAATAATTTTTGTTTAATATTTTTGGAGAAACTAAAAATATATAAATATTGGGTAGAATTTTACACTTTTGTACTTTGCTAGTAAATCAGAACCTGAAATGACGGAAATTTTTCTAATGTTTCAAATGAAGTATCTACGAGTAACTTGTCACACATTTTTAACCGACTTCAAAAAAAGGAGATTTCTCAATTCGACCGAAAAAAATATTTAAAGAATACTTATAAATAGTTTTTGGTGAGAAATAATTGACGCATTGATACCCAGTAGATAACAACGGCTACAAGCTACAGGTAAGTTACTTAAAATACTTTTTTTTACATTGGCACTTTAAAAAACCTAAAGGTACAGCCCGAGTGGAATCTGCCACCGTATACGGGCAAATTTGGGGAATCTCGCGACCCCTACAACACTAAAGCCAGTGACAAAGATAAGCATGTAAATTTTATCATCATTTGCTATCTAGAGGCACAACACTCGTCCATACCTAGCAATTGTCCCCAAAAACCGCTTAAATAGTCTCGGCCCAAGGGTCGGGAAGCCTCCTAATTTAACATCCAAAATACAAATTAACCCCACACACCACATCTTCCGGTTTAAACAAGCGAAACCGAAAAGAGCTCGTGCTGAATTATTACTTAAATCCGCCCGAGACCAGCCCATGTGGATTCAGCCTTTATGATAGTGATGTGGTAAAATAGACGGAGATGCCGAATCAATCTGATTCTGGCACCTGTTATAGACGTTGAACGGAGACACACTTGCGACCAGAAGCCCGACACCATGTTGCGACAGCTGGTGGCCTTTGTAGTAGCATATATGATGGCCTATCGTCTTCGATAGTTTTGAACAGATAAGGCACTTAGGTTATGCGACCTATCCAAGCTCGGGGATTCCTTGGACCGCCTGCCCTGGCGTTATCATGACCGCTGCCTTGGCCAGGAATAGCTAGGTGCCTTTTGTTACTGAGCCCTATCATAGGAAGAGATTGCCCATAGTCGCCACGCCATGTGGGTTGGCGATCGCAGGGGCACAACTTCTTGCACCGGTGACACTGCTGCTTGTCAGTCGGTTTTCCCATATGTGGGCAATTAGTAAAAGTATGGAGAACCGATACCACATTCTTTGCCGAGGCACAAGAGCTAATGACGATAATATGAAATATAGAATTCTTGAAACGACTTGGATACTTGATACAACTAGGATACTCTGTTGTTATTTTGCTCAATAATTAGTATTTCATTAGAATATAACTTGCAAAAATATAAAAGAAAGTTCAGTCCACGATAAAGAAGAGTTACGTCCACCCGGAAAACCTCTTTATCCGGCAAAACCAAATTTTCGCCATGATATCCGGCCTTTATAGCCATAACTCTGCACCGCCTGAATATTTTATCTGAGGTTAAACCCATTTGAATAATTAAAGACAAGTAATCGAAAGGCTCGCGTGGTCATAAAAGGTCGTATTCCTTTATGAAAATGGGGAATTGTTCGTGAGCAGAATAGATTCAACAAGAACGGATCAAGGGCTTCATATCGTGAAACATTACGAGAGATAGAGTCGTCAGTCGAAAGTGTCTAATACATTAAACCCTATATATGTTAGAACCTACGCGGCAATGGTTAGGATTAACACGACAAACCTGTAATATGTACAATCCTTCAAATATTACGAGTGTGTGATGTGTGAAATTTGGTGTGAAAAAGGGACTTAGACTACTATATCTTGGAACAGAAGCTCCTTCCTTACATGAATAAGGTGTTTCTATTTATAATAAGTATGTACTTAAAACTATATATGTATTATATCAGCTATTTGGCAGCCATAGTACAAGCTTTGCTTAGTTTGGGGTCAGACGGTGTTGTGTGTGAATGGTCCACCAATTATTATTTATTATTATTATTTATGAATAACTATTTTCTAAGCTCTACGTGGATAAAAGCTGCAGGCAGACACTGGCTTTAATATTATGAATGCAAAAGTTTTAACGTTTGTTATTTGACCACGACGTAACGCCTGAATGGATCGGTTTGAAATTATATAACACACATGTGTTATATGTGTCTCTATGTGTAATCTACCTATCTACGAAATTAAACAAAGAGACTTTTCATCGTGAAAAAATGATGGGAACGAGAACTACGGATTGCTGCTTGTATTTAAATAACAAGAACAAAATTAAAAATTTTGACTAACCCCCGACTGCCTCGGATTTGTTATCTGTACAACATTCTACTAGTCAAGCCCTTTCATTTGATACCCATATTGGGAGTTGTGAAAAATTAAATGTATTTCACCATTTTGTTGTAGCGGCCATCTTGGATTCGAAATTTATCATAATGCAAAGTATTCCGCAGAACATCCGCACGGATATTAACCTTTAAATAAAAAAATCGCATCGAAATCAGACCATCCGTTTGAGCTCTACGGTGCCACAGACAGACACACACACAGACAGACAGACACTCAGACAGACAGATATCGACGTCAAACTTATAACACCCCTTTTTTAGTTAAAAAAAAACATAAAATTATATTAAGGCTTAGTAATAATTCGGTAAAAGTCAAAACAGAGTAGTTTACATTATATTTGAGGTAAGCGGAGCATTCACCCTAAGCTTATTATAAAGTTAGCAATCGTTATTTCAAATTACAGGCACAAAAGTAGTAGACAAGTAATGTATGAGATCATTGATCACTCAACTGTTTCTGTTTATCATTGCTCAACTTCGCTATATGTGGAATAAGTTGGCGACATGTTTATCACAAAGTTTGTAAGTTTGTCGAACATAGGCCAAGTTGGGGAGAGATGACGCGTTGGCGATAGACGGCAAGTTTATCTCTAAATTGGTGAAAACTGAATTATACGTCTATGTATACTAGTCATTGATAAAAATAGTTTTTTAAGAGTTCAATGATAATAGTAGTCGATTTTTTTAGCTCTGATTGGTTTACACTTGACCGCCATCTCGCCGGTCGCCGGTGCGGTATACGATGGAGCGTATTTACCAAGAAAAAACCGATTCGCTCTCGATTTGAAGACACCAAGATTGTAACCATCGGGAAAACTAACTTGACTGGCCTAGTGGCTTAGTTGGTAGTAGCTCTGCCTGCGAAGCCGAGGGTCGTGGGTTCGATCCCCACCCAGTGCTAATATTTGTGTGATGAATTCAAATGTTTGCACTGTGTCTGGGTGTTTCTATGTATAATAAGTATGTATTTAAAACTATATAAGTATTAAATCAGCTATCTGGCTGCTATCACACAAGCTTTGCTTAGTTTGGGGTCAGATGGTGTTGTGTCTGAATT
Organism: Ectropis grisescens; assembly: GCA_017562165.1. Classification (NCBI taxonomy): domain Eukaryota; kingdom Metazoa; phylum Arthropoda; class Insecta; order Lepidoptera; family Geometridae; genus Ectropis; species Ectropis grisescens. Next base: position 13,587,924 of record CM029786.1, read on the forward strand.
GTCCACCAATATTTATTTTATTTATTTAAAAATCCACTCAGGTAATGCATTCCACAGCCTAGACGTTCTTATCACAAAAGTAGAGAAAATTAGACCATGAAGTAACATTCACCCATTCTCAATTTGACCGCAGACTATTAATAATAAACAAAAGAGTTTAAATGTGTGTGTCAAATACATGGTAGCTAGGTGTCACTTGGTGTATTGTTTTTTTATTGGATTCTGCGCTTATTCTCCATTCAAACTATTAGCACAGTATAAAGAAAAAACTACCGTTCATCGCCTTTGGTCATGGAAGAAACGCCGATAATGTAGACACGGGTAGATAAAACCGAAAACTGAACCGCACTCACGAAATACTAACATTGTAATGTTGGCAATGGCGGTAGCGCGCTTAGTAAAATTAGATAGATACATTTAATTGAAAACACCAATTAAAAAAAAATTACTGCAAATTATTTATTTACTAACGTTAAGCTAATGCGACGATTAGCGGTATTATCGTTAATAGCGATCGCTTCATAAATAGCTAATTAAATGAATATTAATAGTACAAGATTCTACGTAACGCTCTAGGTTTCAATGACTTCAAAACCGGCTCAGTTTTTAAATTTTATCTACAATAGTGGCTCCTTCTTTGAGCTGTACAGTGACGTTGGTGCTGTAACAGCGAATACCAATTTATGGCAGATAATAGTGGTAAAAGTTGTAGACTTCTTTGTTACGATAACACAGAGTTTAGATACCAGTTGTTTTTCTCGCTATCTCGAACAAGAAACAGACAATTCTCTTTTCACGAGTCCTGAAATCAGAGGAAATGACGTAAAAGTAGTGGGGAGGAGCCTACATCGCACCAAATGATAGGTAATATATGGTGCGATGTTGTGTCCTCCCAACTAGTTTTACGTAATTTCCTCTGATTTTAGGACTCGTGTGTAGAGGGTTTAAGACTTGAATGGTGACGAAGAATCTATATATTTTATAGACGTGAAGTAAAAACTTTGTAAGTAGGTACCTGTTTTATGAAAATTGGGCGGACACAGGAGTCTGAAATTTTGTACAGGTATAATGAATACTTTACTACGAGTAAAACAAACTACACCTACTTGATAGAAATTATATAGGACCACCTTTGAAGTATGATCTACTAAACAAAAAAAGAATCATCTCAATAGATTCACATTCACAATTGACTACTTTTTTGCTTTTTTTAAAATTAGTTAAAAAAACAGATCGCGCGCAGTGACACACTGAAGCCAGACATACGGCTTCTCTAATACCATTGAAAAGGGCTACTTTATGCTGGAGCGACACGAGGCGAGTTTATTCAAGCTAGCAATCTGGTAATTCTAGCTTCGTGTAGACAACGCTACGCAACGGTACTTTTGTCTACACGAAGCTATAAGTACTTGCTTGCTAGCTTACTAACACTAGCTTGCTCTCCTAGCTTGAGAAACTAGCCTCGTGTCGTTCGGGTATTATAGCGTGGAGCGAAAATATCCTCAAACATATTAAAAAAAAAAAAACAAATTGAGATTTTTTCCCCTTTTTTTAAGGCGGTTAAAATATAAGTGACCAACGTGATTTCTATTCAAGGTCTTTTGGCGTTGAATTAAGAATAACATAACACCAGAATCCCCGCTACGTTCACGAAAACAAAGAACTACAGTTAATCTCCCCTAATAACTCCTAATCCCTGCTTAGACCCCAACTTGGCCGCTGTTTACGACAACTCAGCAAACTTGCGCGATGTGTGGAATAGCCTGCAACGTAAACTTCGCGCCAGGACCCATAACCTTTACTTACTGTCGCCACTATTGTATTCCATAATGATAAACAAACGTTGTAGTACGAAAATGGCGTGGTTCAACAGATTGTCAAAAGACTCGAGTGGCGGCGCGAGCTATATTTATCGTGACTTCGCGTCAAATAGTCGGCGAAATGGCACCTTAGGGCAGCCTTTTGGCGCGCAAACTTGTATTTACGTTGTGTACTTGGTTTAGTTTTATTAAAGAACTCCATACGGAATAGAAAATAATTACAAAACTTTTTACAGAAACTCCAAATACAAAGGAAAACCACTACAGAACCAAACCAATTGGGACTTAAGCACCAAATCTTCGGACCTTTTCTCGTAAGTGATTAAACCTACTGCGACAGCGGAAGTTCTGGTTGCTGTTTATCACATCATGTCAAATACCAATATGAAAATGTTTGCCAAATAAACCAACTCGCATTCTTACAATCATAGATTTATACAAAATATGTTAGATCACAGGTAGGCGCCATCTACTTACCACTACCACCTTGCCCTTTTTTCTATCGGACTGCTGGTTGGTCGAAGTTGGTTGGTAATTTGATTATGTACGGCATTGGTTCCATACAGTTTCAATGCCTCTTCTAATCCATTATTTCGCAATGCCGTAAAAATGCGAAACGGAGAATTTATCAAGTACCTCTTCAACAGCACTCAGTTGGACAGCTTTCAAGTGACGACATAGTGCTGAATCTTATTACTTTGTACCCTTCTATCATCCTACATAGGTCTCCTAGTGTATCATATGACCCATACATTTTATTCACGTGCCTGCAGTCTACGATGGTTACGATCTTTGTGTCTTAAAGCGAGAGTGAATCGGCGGGTCTACCTTTTAACTAAAACTGTTAAGACAGTTTTAGTTAAAAGGTTAGTTTTAACTAAAACTGTCAACAGTTTTAGTTAAAAGATAGACCCGCTTTGATATTGCTTTCTCTTTTCTTTTCGCTTGTAATTATAGAGACAGCAATAAGAAACCAAAAGCTGATTTAGTTAGGCGGTAGACCCGCGGTTAAGGTAAGCACGATCCATCGTAGACCGCAACGTCGCTTAACATCAGGCGAGAAGGTGGTCAAGGATAAACCTATAAAAGTTATAAATAATACTTCAATGATCTCATCTGAAAACAGCTCATTGACTAGTTTTAAAGTGTAACTAACTGCCTTGTAGGATAACGATACAAGTTATGTATTTTTAAAATTAAATGGATAAAAATGTGGTGAATAATATATCGGTGTCTGTTTAAGTTTCGCTCTATGATCGTGGAGAGTAACCACACGTTCTGTCGACGTGCAAAACCGCAGTGAACCTAGTTCTCGCAAAAACATAATACTCCAATTAGTATAAGTTTTAACAGACAGTATCATAAGGGACTCTCCACACGGTGCGGCGTCACGAAACTCAAACAAAAGACCTCTCGACACATACAAAACAGCGTTATGCCATTACCATACTTACCAAGTACGGTGGCCATGTTACCAGGGTTTTATGTCAATGATTTTTGTTGCCTCCGAAATTTTTACTAGATAATTTGATTTCTTCGAGAAAAAAAAACCTAAACCGACTTAATTTAAAATCAAACTCAGATCTTCGACTACGTTACTTATTTTTGTGACTGGTTAAGTGCGGATTGATTTTCAAACAGCGTGAACCTACATGTTCCTAATATAAGTCCTAAAATATATTTCAATTTGTAAGATACTCATTTTGTCTCTTCTATCTTGCTTTAGTCTAACAATAAGCTTCCTGGGATAATTCCTAGGAAACTTATTGTTAGACATTTCCTATCAAGTTATTTGCCATTAGAATTGTTTTTCTTTCTATATAATAGCACTAAAGCAAGATAGAAGAGACAACATGGGTATCTTATGAATTGAAATGCATTTTTGGACATAAATTAGGAGCATGTAGGTTCACGCTGTTTGAAAATCATTTCGCACTTAGCCAGTCACGAAAATAACAAAAATGTGAAACGTAGTCGAGTATCTGAGTTTGTTTTATAAACAAATCTACTGCGAGTATAGAAATAATACAAAATCAACAAAAAAGGAAAATCAGAAACCTAGAAAAATGGAAATACCTAGTGTTCAGCAAAAAAGGCAGAAAGCAATACAAGCACTCCACGAACTCGCAACATACATTAAAGTTTCGCGGTAAGTACTACTTAATCTAAATTCGATAAGATTACAGAGGCCATAACAAAGTTAGCTAACTTTGGATCGCTTAAACAAAAACATTGCTAAGTCGAGTTGTGTGTTCGGAGACTGAGAATTGTGGTTGCGGTTACGACGTACTTTTAGCTTGCAAATATAAATATAACAAAATTTTAGATTGCTTAGAAAATTATTTAAGTATCGTAGCATAAGTAACGTAACATATTGCCACTTTTGGGACTCGTGGCCTGCTCTCACAAGAAGACAGTTGTTGCCATATTCACTACTAGATACCCGCCCCGGCTTCGCCCATGGTACATAGCACTCAGTGGGACCCTGTACATATCCAACGTGAAAGAATGACTGAAATCGGTTCAGTAATTCCTGAGAATATCGCTTTCAAACAAAAAACCTCTTCAGCTACCTGCAACGCCACCTGTCGGAAATTGATCGTACCAACTCAGATTTAGAAACAAATTTGATTAGCATAGGTTTTTAATCAATGACGCCAACTTAGACACATGCTGTCATGCACAGTACGAAAACTCTCAAAAAGGAATATTTTTTCCCGTTTTTGTTACATTCTTGAATCATGCTCCGCTTCTATTGATAGTAGCTTTATGTTCTATAGCCTTCCTCGATAAATGGACTACCCAATAGAAAAAGAACTTTCCAATTCCACCAATTCGGATCAGTACTTCCCGAGATCCTAGCGTTCTAACAAACAAACAAACTCTTCAGCTTTATAATATTAGTATAGACTAGTATAGGTTTGGGTGTTGGCAGATGCCGCATACTCTTGAAAGATGTATTTATTGATTGACACCCGATAATAAGCTTCTACATCTTGTAGTTGAAAAAAGACTTAAAGGCACAAGTCGGATCCGACATGACCATTGTAAAATCACCATCGTAAAATTGGACTATATCGCTGCCATTACGGCTCAATTGGGACTGTTAATTAGATACCTGTATTGTTTTTATTTAGTGTATTTTACCCGACTGAAAGAAAGGTTAAGTATATCTTTTTTAATATACACAACATTTCATACCTTGAAAAAAAATATGAGCAAAGAATAATGGCACCGCCACTATCGCAATAAAATTTTAAAATTGACGATTTAATATTTTTTTTTTTTTTTAATAAAGTTTTATAAAGGCTCAGTTTATAAAAAGTAATGTACGTGGTTGTGTCGGCCTGGTCATTTTACCATGGGACAACACTATATCATACTCGTAACATCAGATTTTGTGTTTCTTGCAAAATTGACCTTTGGACTCAAAAAAATGTACCAAGTAGAATAGAAAATTCAACCGTGTCAAGATAAATTCAGCCCTATGGTAAAATTCATTCATAATGATGATTCAAACACAACTATAGCACTGTACAAGTAACTATAACACTGTTTTTTTTACATCAAAGATAGTGTACTTTTGACCGTTGTCTGGACTGACGCAAAGCGACGGTGCGGTTTTAAAATAGAGCACACTTATCTAGCACAAACCGATTGAAATTTGGAGAATATAGTAGAGCTAGTAGTATCCCGCGGTTTCGTCCTCGTGATGTTCCCGGGATAAAAAAATTACCTATGTGTGATTTTTTCACTTTATCTACTAAATTTCATTCAGATTCCTTCAGTAGTTTTTGGAGCAACATACATACATACATACAAATTTTCACATCTGTAATATTATTATTAATATCTCCATTTTACCAAACTCACAGTCACCCTACTGCGCATAATCAGCGAAACGCGAACGAACATTTCATCTCGACGCGAGTGACGCACACAAACACGGTCACATAACGAATATTATTGTTGCGGTAATGACTGACGTGTTTTAATAACACAACCGAATTGAAAAGTCACGTTTAAGATTTTGAAGTACTTTTGAGATGCAGAAGAAGCTACGTGAACACTTATTGGTAGGGGAAAGTCCTATGGTAATAGGTAAATCGTAGTGGCGTAGTGTTGGAGCGGCGGAGCATCAAGCATCAGAGGGGGGGGGGGGTCTACCACCGAACAAAAACAGTCTTAGCTATGGATATTTCTCTCTCTTTTCGTTTGAAATAACATAGCCAAAGCCGATTTAGTTAGGCGATAGAAGGCCGGAAGGTCTACCGCCTAACTAAAGCTGTCTTAGCTTTAAAACTGCTCTCTCTTTTCTTTTCGCTTGAAATGATAGAGACAGCAATAGCAAAGCCAAAGCCGATTTAGTTAGGCGTTAGAAGGCCGGGCTTTACGCTTTAACGACATTTAGGTGGGTGACATCTTGTAAGTTCGTGTGTCCGACATGCTAAATATCAATATAGTTACATATTTGACGTATTGTGCAACATTAGTGCTGTTTTATACTAAAATTCTAAGGTATAAGTTTTCACTTCTGTTGTCTATCGCCAGCCTATAAGCACACCCCGGACACTCCACTAAAACTCCATACAACCGCCGCTGTGGAGTTGCCTACTCTTCACACAACTACGCAGATGTCGTTCGCACACACGCGTGAATGTGTGCGTTAGCGCTAGGGCTACTGAATTGTTTTATTGAATAGTTGTGCCCCTTGAGTTCACCTGGTGACGTAAAGTAGTCTATAAACTTGCTATAATGTTGAGTTACATAAATAGAATGGAGCCAAATTACACTATTCTAATTAAAAAGGGTGTTTGCACAGATTTCTAAATTGTTTCAGAAATCTGTGGGTGTTTGTATTGGCGCGTAAAATGAAACGAAATCGATGATAGATTAGATCAGGTATCTAGATATCTATTTCTGTTAGTAGGTACACATTCGCATTTTATTTTACACTTACCCATGAAGGAAACTTTATTCTGTAACTACAATTATTCCTCCAGGCATTATCAATCCATGCTTGGGCACATAAGTTACTAGCTGTGTGAGTTACGAACTTTGAGTTAAAAACGCCTTCGTTATTATAAATAAATAAATATTGGTAGACAATTCACACACAACACCATCTGACCCCAAACTAAGCAAAGCTTGTAATATTATAAAGCAACGTTATTGAAAAGTTTCTAATCTTACGTTATTTTGTCATTAGGAAATTAAATAAAGCTTTTAATCTTGTGCCGTTTAGTTAACGGACAGCCGTAAACAGCACAACAACCTACCATGATGATATGTCGTTTGGAATTAGATGTTCGATACCAGCCCTTCGTTGAGTGCTCCTAGCGTATCCGAAACGGCCTGAGGGGTGAGGAAGCTTGAAATTGGCGGGGGGTTGGGAGTGTCCGTTCTATCTGTATTATCTATTCTATGCTATAAGTCCCATTTTATTTTTTAATGGTGAAGCTGCGCAATGGGCAGTACCTACATGTACATGATGGTAAGCAACATGATTGTTATAGTTAACAGCTCAGTGTCACGCAGCTATCTGAACAAGAAAAGTCCAAAAAAACTACCCAGCCCTGAACAACGCACAGCGCATGATATCTCTGTGCCAAGTAATTTCTAAACAAATATTGCTCTTCAAACGGAAATACAACGATATTTGCACATTACTGCATGGCGCAAAAAATTACTGTCATAGGTGTACTTCAAACGGACTCTCCAAAGGCTACAGTACTTTAACGAAATACGACTACGTACTTTAACGTATTCACACGCCCATTGAAGTCCCAGCTCCTAAACGCCTATTCCTTCCACCCACATCAAACGAAACATCACCAAATACTCGAGCATCTAAGCCTAATAGAAACATATTGAAAATTCCCAATGCAAGCCGAGAAACGGGACATGCCTATCTCGGAATCCCAATTTGCATAGAGTAATTTGAGCCTGTCCCGGATTATGCGCGCCCAGATAGTTCGGATCTCTTGACATATTTTGAGTTCCGAAGGACCAGTGAGAATAGTTAAGCTAAATGGGACATGGGATGTGTCGGGTGTGACTTGAATGTGATGCTTTAAAGTAAGATTAATGTTTATGTAGGTTAGGATGAAGAAAATTGAGGGCTGTCACCGGAATGCGTCAGAAATCTATATATGCGTATCTCAAAGACGTCAGCAAAATAAAAAATCGAAACCTTAGGCTTATCTAGACACTTCCCGCAAAGCAAATAATTTTTAAGCAAAGCAATTTTGTAATTTCCAATTTTACGGGGATGAAATGGTGGTTGAAATGAGGAATGAAAGTTTATATTATGGAAGTTCGTAATTGTTAAAGATCAAACCATGGAACTTTGTATCTAGACACTTGAGACGAAGCAAATAATGTTTGGTCTGGCAATTAGGATGAAAGTTTATGTACCTATGGAAGATCGTCAATGTTGAAGATTTAAATTTTGCACCCTTGAAATCCATACTACAATAAATTTTAAAGTAACTCTATCTATCTGTTACATTTTAACAAAAAAAGTGATGAAATTTAACAAAAAAATGCTTACATTAAATAAGTTTTTTTTCGTAATCTTAATTTGAATGGGTATTTCATATTTATTTCGCGCGGACGAAGTCGCTGGTAAAAGCAAGTATAATTTAATAAATACTGCAGTGCCATGTCGGAAGTAGGATACATAAAAATACTAGTAGAAATTTCACCCGTGTATTTCCCGTTCCTTTTTTTAACCGGCTTCCAAAAAGGAGGAGGTTATAAATTCGACCACAATGTTTTTTCTCTTTCGAAACTTAAATCCTTCGCGTTCAAACTGGCGTCTTGTAGCTTGAGGCAAACTGCAACAGTCTTCAACACGGGCCACCCTAATGAAACTGTTCCGTACCTTAGCAATTTCGCGCTGTTTTGTTTTGTACATTTCTGTACTTATTATTGCCATGACCGTTCGTTGAACTGTGTGCTTAGTCCGATAGAAAAAAGGTTAGGTGTATTAGATCATGCAGATCATAACACACTCGGCAAATGGCTATACAGATTTTTGTAGTTTTCAGATGTTTTTCGCAAATCAGGATAGAGGTAAAATACAATACGTCAATTAACGCAGTCTCTTTTCTCTGCGAATGTGTCTTCATAAATTGTTCTAAATAGGTACATAATAGGAAGCAGAATGTCATAAATAAAGGCAATAACCGAATGTACTATTACCATTACCCGAACATTACGGCATGTGCGTGGGTAATATTTCAAGCAATTTGAGTAGACACAGGTGACTTATTGCGTAGGTAGAGGAATATTAATAATTTCCGTATGTGTCGTTTGGTTTCATTTTATCTCTTTTGTGTTATGAAAGCATTTTTTACCCTTTGATAGCTCTTGTCACATATAATGTGATGAAATTAATATACCTGTGTATAGCTGTAAGAAAATATTGTATAGTTAAGATCTATGTTATTGAAATAAATTTTTATTTTATTTTTTTTAATTTTTTATTTTTATACTCATACTCTTTTATTGATAACGAGTACATGTCATTTCAACAAGATAATACAAAAATCAATTAAAATAAATTCCAAAACTACATGTCAAATAAATTATGATACAATAAAAATCCAAAATTACATGTCAAATAAACTTTACATTACCTGACAAACACTCGCTGGCCCTTGCTTAACGACGTCAATAGCAGACAAAAAAATCCGCTGTATTTTTGTAATTTTAAGAGTTTATAATATTTTTTTTAATAACGAGTGACGAGACGAGTAGGACATGTACCTGATGGTAAGCAACATACCTGTCACATAACAGCACAGTGACACGCAGCTATTGGAAAATGAAGAGTTCAAATCATTACCTAGCACTTCACTGCGCTCTTCACCCAGAGATCTAAGAGATTTCTCATCTTACAATTGTAAATACTCTCAGAATATATTCTAATGATATTAGATTATAAATTAACCTAACCTACCGTAGATTGCAATCACGTGTTTTTTTAACCTTTATATGTCTTCTTTAAAAAAAAGTCTATGACAAGGTAAAACTAGAAACCAATCACAATTAAGGTTTTCTTGTAACCCAATCTAGCTAATCAGAGTTAACCATATTCAATGTTACTAAAGCATCTCGAGTTTTTGCAAAAAAAAATTGTTCAGTAACATTGTGAAATGTCATAGTCAATATCTAATTACAATTGTTTTCGCGAAATCCCTAGGAGTTTTAGCTAAATCGTGGTTTATCAATTCTTCTAATGACGTATACATTTTTTAGATTTTGCTTTAAAACATCAAAAACCACTCAACCGGCACAATTTATATAGGTCCACTTCTGGGGTGTTTTCTACGAAACGAAAAAAAAATCATAAAAATTGATTCTCAAAAAAATTATTAAGGAAGGTATTGCGTAACATACATACCAATACATACTAAATAGCAACTATTAGAGGTTATGGGAATAGGAAGTGCGCGACAGGAAACACTCTAGCATGTCAATCTCCTATCAATCACCCGTCAAACATTGCTTGCGAAATAGTTACACGAACTTAGATTATGGAACATATACACAAATAAAACTACCATACCATAAAATGACTACCATGCCCTTAGGTACCATTTTTTTTTCCCACGGAAAATCAATTACAGATACCATTAGCAGACGGAGGGAGCCAGTGGTTATGTGGGGCTCTCCGTGACTCAAGAATCAAGTGACGGCCTACCCACTAAAAACCCTGGGCTATCATACCGGCGCGCAAAGTGATCGGGACTACGGGCACGCTTCCCAACTCTTCCGCGGCCGCAACTACGCTGGCCCTATTTAGACCCCCTCTTACCATGACCTTACCCTACCAAACTAGAATGCCGTCGAGGATCGATGTTCAAATAAGACCAATAAATCTTATACCTTTAAACGACCAATTCTTGTAGTTATATATATATAATCAGAATCTCGGAAACGGCTCGAACGATTTTCATGAAATTATGTAAACAGGAGGTTTCGGGGACGAAAAATCGATCTAGCTAGGTTTTATTTTTTTTAAACATCGTTTTATGCGCTTTTTTAGACAATGAATAACTCCTACAATGTCATTAGAATACGATAACTTATTTCGCCACTGTTCTATAAATCTAAATGGCTCAGACGGAATATGCTCGCTCTCGGAGTCAACAGGTCCCGGTTCGAATCCTGATGGTTACACTCGGGTGTTTTCTTGTTGTTCTTTTTTTTCTGAGAAAATCTTTTACTTAGGGCCCTTTATAAACTTATTTAAACCGAGCAAAGCTCGGTCAACCAGGTACTATACCATAATGTTAGCTATAAAATTATTGAGTATGGAGTACTTAAGTCTTCCTGCATTTTAAATGAAGAAAAAAGATTAAATCCAACGTAATCTTTAAAAAGGCATGGACGGACCCAGGAGTCCGATGAATTCATATGTTAAAAACCCCGTTTTCTGTCTAGGTACTAGCTGTGTTCCACATAGTTTCAGTCGTTGATGTACTTACGCAATATTTAAATCGGACCAAGCGATAGTCGTGTAAGTTTTCGCGTAAGTCGAAGTTAAATTTGGGAAAAAAAAGGGAATACCGCACTCGAAGTTGTTCACGAATACGTCGACCTGGGTCAAAAGATCCAATTAGGTAGATCCAACTTCGACAAAGAGGTTCAGCGAAGGATCCAACTCGGATGGGTAGCGTTCGGGACACTTCGGTACATCTTTGAGTACAAAATACCCTACCCTATATAAATGGCTAAAGACGAAATTCTTTAACCAGTGCGTGTTGCCAGTGATGGCTAATGGAACTGAGAAGTGGTCCTTAACTGTGGGCCTCATAACGAAGCCAAAGAGTAAGCAAGCTGAAGTGGCAATGGCCACACCGCACGCAGAACTGACAACCGATGGGAAAGAAAGAGTCTCGAGTGGCAAACACGAACCGGAAGACGCAGTGTTGGACGGCCTCCCAATAAATGGACAGATTACCTCACAAAGGTTACTGGAAACCGCTGGTTGCAGGTTGCGCAGGATCGTTCGTTGTTGTGGAAATCTAGGGGGGGGGGAAGCCTATGTTCAGCAGTGGACGTCTTGCGGGTGATGATGATGATGAGCTTTAAAGATCTTCGGACTCTACAATGATGGCCCCAGCTTGAAGGCCAAGGTCTTTACAGCACGGCTGATGCTGTAGTCATTGTGGACCATCAATTTCCATTCTAAAACATTACCTACTTTAATTGATTTTATTAGACATAATGCTAGTAAATTAAATAAACAAGTACAGGGTGGCCCAAAAGTCCTTAGAAAAGTAAAATTTGAATTAAACGAAAACGGCGCGCGTGAGCGGTGCAGGGGAAGCGGGAGCAGTAACTTCGGTTTCTGGGAATTTAGTCGCGATGGAGCGTTTCACCGGAGCGGACCGTGCGTTTTGTGTGCGCGAGTTTTATTAAAACAACAATTCGGCAACCGTTACGAGGCGTAAATTTCGAGAACACAAAGGTTTACACAACTTTGATGACACCCCAGCTCTCCAAACGATTAAGAATTGGGTTGCTAAGTTCAAGGAGACCGGTTCGACGTTAGATAAACCGCGGTTGGGTCGCCCAAGGACATCACGTACGGAACAAAACATAGACACAGTGGCACAATCTGTTCGTGAAAATCCTACACAGTCAACTGTTACTGTTACTTCGGAGCGATATGTGGCCATGATCGAGGAGTTTTTCACACAAAAATTGCAAAACTTTCCAGGTTTTAATGCCCGAACATGGTTCCAACAGGATGGAGCAACTTCCCACACCTCCAATACTGCTATGCCCGTTATCCGTCAACTTTTTCCAAACAAAGTTATTTCTAAGAGAGGAGACATTTCCTGGCCACCAAGTAGCCCGGATCTGACTCCAATGGACTTTTTTTGTGGGGCTACCTTAAGGCTAAAGTGTACGTACGACTCTAACCCGCGGTCAATTAATGACCTAAAAGAAAACATCCGCAGAGAAATGGCAAGCATTTCAGTAGTGACGTGCCGCGCAGTCATCGACAATTTTAGAAGGCGTTTGCAAGAGTGCCGTGACTGTAACGGATTACATTTGGACGACGTTATTTACAAAAAATAATTCCCGTTTTTCTAGCTATATTTACAAATAAAAATATTATTCATAGTGTAATTAGTTTTATTTTAATTATTTTTTTTCATTACTAAGGACTTATGGGCCACCCTGTCCAACTATGTACTACTAACTATTTATGTTAAAACAATGACTTATTTAAATAACTACGACAACTATCGAAAAAAAAGTACAATTTTACCGTGCATGAAATTAAAAAATGTAACTGAAAGACACTTTTGTTCTATTTTTTTTCAATTGAAATTGTTAATTAATTTCCAGATAAATTCGTAACAAAACCTTTCAATGTGCCGCCACGCCTATACTATTTTAATTATAGTGAAAAAAAATTATTTAAATGTAACTACGAGTATTTTAATACAAAAACCTGTACAATATTGAATCTACAAAGAAAATTGATGGCACAGACAGCAATGAAACCCTTCCTTCCACTCGACACCACCAAAACGACACCATGGTTTGGAATCACTAGTCCATACGACACCACCCTAGTGATGTGCTGTTCCGCTATTAGTTTTATGTATTTTGTGTCGTCAGTATTAGCATAGAATAGATAATATAGATAGAACGGACACTCCCCAACCCCCGCCAATTTCAAGCTTCCTCACCCCTCAGACCGTTTCGGATACGCTAGGAGCACTCAACGAAGGGCTGGTATCGAACATCAAATTCCTAACGAAATATCATAGTGGGTTGTTGTACTGTTTACAGCTGTCCGTCAACTAAACGGGACAAGATTAAGCTTTATTTAATTTCCTAATGATAAAATAACGTAAGATTAGAAACTTTTCAATAACGTTGCTTTATAATATTACAAGCTTTGCTTAGTTTGGGGTCAAATGGTGTTGTGTGTGAATTGTATACCAATATTTATTTATTTATAATAACGAAGTCATTTTTAACTCAAACTTCGTAACTCACACAGCCAGTAACTTATGTGCCCAAGCACCGATTGATAATGCCTGGAGGAATAATTATAGTGACAGAATAAAGTTTCCTTCATGGGTAAGTGTAAAATAGAATGCGAATGTGTACCTACTAACAGAAATAGATATCTAGGTACCTGATCTAATCTATAATCTATAATATTTATGGAACTCAACATTATAGCAAGTTTATAGACTTCGTCACCAGGTAAACTCAAGGGGCACAACTATTCAATAAAATAATTCAGTAGCCCTAGCTCTAACGCACACATTCACGCGTGTCTATGAACGACATCTGCGTAGTTGTGTGAAGAGTAGGTAACTCCACAGCGGCGTTTATGTGGAATTTTAGTGAAGTGTCCGGGGTGTGGTATTAGTATCCATGTCTATTGTGAAAAATTAAAACATTCGGAAGGAAAGACAATAATATGCAAGTCGCAATGAACAATGTCAAGATGACCATTTGAGTGACAGATAAATATAAACTTTATCAAATGACATACCTGATTAATGAAACTACTTGAACTTAATTGGAGTTTTCATATCAACAACTTTGTATGTAGGTAACCTCACTATTAGTCGGTGGTGTCGTATGGACTAGTGATTCCATACGACACCACCGATGGTGTCGTTTTGGTGGTGTCGAGTGGAAGGAAGGAATGAAACTCCGAGCAAATTTGCTGCCGTGTTGTTGAGTAGCTTGTTAGTTTCAAAAAAGACTGTCAAAACGTGCATTTTTGAGTTAACAGTTTTTACCAAATCTCGAAGTCAACGCTTATGTAACTCCGAATGCTGCCTAATTTTAAAAGTCGATAAAAAACGTGTTGTTGGTAGCTCTGATTTAAAACTATCAACATCGGTCGTAGAACGTACTCTCGGACGACACGTTCTATAGCACACGCGTTCATAAAACCAAAGAGCAAACCACATCACTCGTCTCAAACTCGAGTCTTCAAAATAAAACCAGCTTGATGCTGTAAATAAGCTACTGATAAAATCTGAACGGCATTCTGAAGAGAGCATTCTGTCAGATTTCTTCGGGCCAATAAATCTAGATGAGTCTGTGGTATCTTAAACCTGCCAAAACAGGTATTCGGAGAGTTTCTTACGTTGATAATATAAATTTTACGATGCTACGTGACAAAATAAAGAAAAAGGCGTAAAATTTTGTACTGCGATAAAATAGTGAGAGGCAGAATTCACAAATCCGTGTATCGATTATTCGAAACACAATCATGTGAAAAAGAAATGCGAATCGAATTGTCATTATTGACATTAACAAGAACAAAATTAAAAATTTTGATTAACCCCCGACTACCTCGGATTTGTTATCTGTACAACATTCTACTAGTCAAGCCCTTTCATTTGATACCCATACTGAGGTAGGTTGTGAAGAAATATTTTGTCCGCCATTTTGTGGAGGCGGCCATCTTGAATCGATATTAACCAAACGTAGCTAAGAACATCCGCACGGATATTAACCTTCAAATAAAAAAACCGCATTGAAATCGGCCCATCCGTTTGAGCTCTACGGTGCCACAGACAGACACACACACAGACAGACAGACAAACAGACAGACAGACAGACAGACAGACAGACAGACAGACAGACAGACAGACAGACATCGACGTCAAACTTACAAGAACAAAATTAAAAATTTTGATTAACCCCCGACTACCTTAGATTTGTTATCTGTATAACATTCTACTAGTCAAGCCCTTTCATTTGATACCCATATTAAGGAAGTTGTGAAAAAATAAATGTAATTCGCCATTTTGTGGTAGCGGCCACCTTGGATTTGAAATTAGTCATAGTGCAAAGTATTCTACTAGTCAAGCCCTTTCGTTTGATACCCATATTGCGGTAATAGTGAAAAAAAATATATAATTCGCCATTTTGTGGTGGCAGTCATCTTGGATTTGAAATTTATTTTAGCGTATAGTACTCTGCTAGTCAAGCCCTTTCATTTGATACCCATATTGAGGTAGGTTGTGAAGAAATATTTTGTCCGCCATTTTGTGGAGGCGGCCATTTTGAATCGATATTAACCAAACATAGCTAAGAACACCCGCACATATATTAACTTTCAAATAAAAAAAACGGCATCGAAATCGGCCAATCCGTTTGAGCTCTATGGTGCCACAGACAGACACACACACAGACAGACAGACAGACAGACAGACAGACAGACAGACAGACAGACAGACAGACAGACAGATAGACAGACAGACAGACGGACAGACAGACATTGACGTCAAACTTATAACACCCCTTTTTTTGGTCGGGGGTTAATAACACCCCTTTTTTTGGTCGGGGGTTAAAAAGCGATTCATCATAATCGAATTGCCAACCCGTTGATATATTACAAATGTTGAAGTTTAGTTATACATTTTCAGTTACACACTTTAGTTTTTTCATTCGGTAAATTAGTGAGGGGACAGTGTTCACAAATACGTATAACGAATAAAAGTGTTACATGGAAATTAAATGCGAATCGAATAATCTTTATCAATAGCGGACAAGCGCAACTTCGCCCAACTTGCCTCGGCTATTTTTGTTGTACTGTTTAATGATTTTAGGAAAACGAATGACAAATAGTTTTAAATATGAGGAGGCTCATTAGTCTGTTTTGAATGTCTAAAATTACGACACATTACTTTTCTTCTTATATTATTACTTTTGCACTCTATCCTCATTCTATTCTAATTTACTTGCATTTCCTGCTATTAACGGTGGCTTGGAAGAGATCGCTAAAAGCGATAAGGCCGCCATTCTCATGTCACTGCATATAAGTCAGTTTCTGTCTGTCTGTAATTGCGTAAACCCATCGTTATTACGTATAAGAAATAATTAAACGTGAAAATTTATTGGAAAGGACGGATGTTGAATAGATTATTTTTACTTTTTCCCTCAAAATTACTAAACTTATTTGTATAAAACTTTATAGCAATTTAGCCTACACAAAACCAGAATGCATGCACTACTTTTGATCCCAAACATTTCCAATTACTACGATACAGCGGTTAAAACCACGGACCGTATATTTATAAATTTACCCAACCCGAGAGCGTAAAAACATCCCTAAAGTAAAATGAATATACTACCGCAATACTCGATAGATAGGGATTTATATTGGAGCGTATCTTGCGGCTTACGGGAAACCTCTCACGCTCATAACGCCCTGGTACTTGGGAAAACGGCCTGAAAACTATTTTCCTCGATGCCGAACACATCCAACTACTATTTCGCGATATTTACGTGTTTTTTTCTGGTACGATGAGCAGGTTCATTGATTAAATGTATCGATATTGTACGATGTATTTTCAAGTCTCGGGATACGTTTTGATGTAAGTTTAATACTGATACATGGTATTTGTAGCTCTAGTATTAATACGCACCTAGAAAATATTTATTTATCTATTTTAGTATGAAAACTTATGTGTTTTTATAAATTAATGCAACATGTCATAAGAGCAATTTACGTTACTTGCGTGCACTCTCTTCTCTTTTTAAAAAAGGCGGATGAACCTGAAAGTTGAAAGTTCGACTGGACCGGCCACACCACACGCGAGAAACCTAATGGGAGTACCTGGGAATTAATTAAAAATGTCTAACAACCACGTTAGTTTTCGTACTAACGTAGTTGTTACACCGCTTCTCATTTGGCACTGACTCACTCGTGAGTTGCTCGTTTCAGTGTCAAAAGAACAGGTGTCGCGCGCGTGTACTCTCCTTGAAATAGGCCGCTGAATGTGACTGAAACTTAAAACGCAGTGAACCGAGCATTCATATCACGCGTACACATCGTGGTAGATGACAGATCTGGTATCGATGGCAGGCCTTCACCCTCCCTTTGTGAGAAAAGGAAGAGTCCCCAGACTGGAAACAAGAGGGCTTATCTTTAAAATTTTTGGTAGTATGTTGTATCCACTGTATTTCTGCGTAGGCCGCAATAAATCTTCATTTCTAACATCGACACTTTAAAATATTTACTTAGAAGCATCCCTATATTAAAATAAACAGTACCTCAACGCAAGATAGATCGAGATTTATGTTCGTACGTGCCTGGAAGCTTCCCAGCGTCGTGATGCCCTAGTACTTCAGAAAACTATTTTCCCCGGAATCGGGCAAATCCGCAGCTTTTTCCCATTATTTATGGTGTTCCCGTCGCATCGGGTAAATTATATTGATATTTACGGAAATCCTGAACAGACAGGGGTAACGTTAATATGAGATAAAAGGGGTAGAAGCAGTGGAGCTTGAGTAACACGGGTTTGAGTTGGTTGTGATGTTACTTTTCACAGTTTAATAGGTCTTTTGCTGAAGATATCTTCGAGAAAAAAAATGTTATGTGTTTTCGGCAAAGCCACTCATTTCGGAGCAAGCATTTTTCCGTTTAAGAAATGTATCTTTTATGACCTAAAAGGAAACTCTATTTTAATTAATTAAACTAAAGGAAGCCCCAAAAACAGAGAGGATTATGGTTTGATTTCTTATTTTTGGACAAATGCCCCAGATAATAGTTTTAATGTTAACTTACATACTTAGGTTTCTTTTGCTTATGTTTCTAGGTTCGTTGTCAGATACTTTTTTGAAAATCCAAATGACTGCCAAAACGCGCTCCTCACCCGGGCATATAATATGATCTGGCTTATTGCCCTGTTATTTCTCCGGAAACTTTAGCATTCGAACCGGACCACAACCATCAAATCACTACTTAGTGGGGAATCACCACACCTTATTCAGTTACAGAAATAACACGAATTCAAATGTTTAAATTTTTATTCGTTTCTTTTGACAAACATGTTTCTATATGTTGGTTTGTTCGCCACATAACTATAAAAAGTAATATTCTCGAACTATAATATTTCCTCATATCGTCTACCTAATTATTACAGACGGAACAAACAAACGTCTACTAACTTACCTACTTATCTCATCTTAGGTCAAACAAGGGAAGAAAACAAATATCGAACTGTAGCCGGTAAACATTCGATTATGGCCGCCGTGCCATTATGGTAGGTGCCGAGGGTATAACGCCACCGGCCCGCTAAATGTTAGATAGATAGATACTCTTTATTGTACACACCAAAAACAAAACAATACAGTAAAATAAATAAATGTTCCTTTTTTACCCGACTGAAAGAAGGGTTATGTTTTTCGCGCGTATCTGTTATGTTTGTAAATTTCTTTATTCCCATGTATCATTCAAACGGCTGGATAGATTTTGACAATTAAGATATTGTTAGATTACTCTCAATCACCCAAGTGTTCTTAGATAATAATATATTACCAACCACAACTTTATTCTACCGTCAAGCGGTAATGTGCAAACATTACTGTGTTCCGGTTTGAAGGGCAACGTTTTCAGAGAATTACAGGGCTTAGAGATATAACATTTTAGATCTCTGGGTGACGAGCGCAGTGCAGTGCTAGGTAATGATTTGGACTCTTCATGTTCCAATAACGGCGTGTCACTGTACTGTTATGTGGCAGGCATGTTGCTTACCATCAGGTACAAGTCCTACTCGTTTCGTCAATCTTTATTTTAAAAAAACATAATGTTTTTTATCTGGTGATTTTTGGGAGTAGAATAAACGATTAATTCTCAGTTTGAGGACACCAAGATTGTAGCCATCAGGAAAATCCCACTGTGGTAACGCATTTCACAGTTTAGACGATCTTATAACCTCTTCGTTCGAGTCGTTGGAACGTCAATCTCGAAACGACGATCGTTTTTTCGAGCTACAAGCAATTCAATAGAAAAAGGACAAGATAGTACTAGATCATACTTTGCTATTAGATCATGTAACTATAACACAGGACTAACCAACTGATCCAACTTGAACTCTTCAGTCTTAATCTTAAGATCTAAGTCTTCGAATTCGTAGGTCTATTAATATTTGTATTACAGCACAAAAAAATATTTACTATTTATTACAGAGAGGTATTAGGTCGTGGATCCAATAATATACTAGATTAATTTATAATCTACGAAGTCACATAAAGTCATGATAAGATCGCCATTTATGGCCATAGGTAATAGATAAATAATTTGTGTTTTTATCCGTCGGCCATCAGATCGGCTCAAGAAGGCGGAAAGAAGAATTCAATGTCCATGAAAAAGATTGGCCCACAATAGCCATTAAAAGAACTTTTACCTGAAAATGTACCTTGCACTAAAATAATTTTAAGTGAAATAACATATTTTTCTTTTTTTGTAATATATATAGATAGTAATGAGACTAGCAGGAAATATGCATGATAGTAAGACAAGACTGCCCACAACAGCACAGTCCAAATCATTACCTCGCAATGCGCTCGTAACCAAGAGATTTAAGATGTTTAATCGCTATTACCTCCAATTTCACTAAAAGCGTTGCCCTTTAAACCAGATAAACCAATAGTGACGTTTCACATTACTGCTTTGGGGTAAATAACTCTCAAAGGTAAAAGAAATCTGCACTTCCCTAGATGTACTCTACAAAGAATCCTACCACTACCATCTATACTAATATTATAAAGCTGAAGAGTTTGTTTGTTTGAAGGCCAGGATCTCGGGAAGTACTGGTCCGAATTGAAAGATTATTTTTCTATTGGATAGTCCATTTATCGAGGAAGGCTATAGGCTATAGATATAGAACATAACGCTACTATTAATAGAAGCGGAGCATAAACCAAGAATGTAACAAAATCGGGAAAAATATTCCTTTTTGACAGTTTTCGTACCGTGATTCGACATGAGACATGACAGCATGTGTCTAAGATTGCGTCATTGAATATCACAGATTAAACACCTCTTGAATAAAAACCGTTGCTAATCAAATTTGTTTCTAAATCTGAGTTGGTACGATTCCGACAGGTGGCGTAGCAGGTAGCTGAAGAGGTGTTTTGTTTGAAAGCGATATTGTCAGGAATTACTGAACCGATTTCAGTCATTCGTTCACCGTTGTATGTGTACGGGATCCTGATGAAGCCGGGGCGGATATCTAGTGTAATAATATAGGTGATAATGATGCTCCTAAGAGACTTTCGCTAGACGGTTGGATTAACGGGCAGAAGAAGGCAGGAGAAGGCGGTCATCACGCAGCACGCGTTGTCAGAAGGTTCCTCAGTCTGCAGCCATAACCACCGGTAGCTTGGGCCCTACCCCGCTGCTGGCGGCTATCTAGATTTAGGTTTTATAATATTGTGTTTATGTTGTTCTTTATACAGGGTTATTGGTGATCACCCTGCATCCGTTTAATGCCACGTTCTGTATATTGAAACCACGAGTAACAACTTTTGTAAAAACTCAATACAAATCCCAAAAAAATGTGATCGTTATTTTTTCTAGCACTGTTTAACGGCTTTTTAGTGATTATTCACTTAGGCACCTGATTTATTAAGCGTTAAAGAGTGCGGGCTCTCTTGTTACGAAGAGGTCGATGCTTTTAGATTGGAAAAATACATTTTTTTATTTTGCATGGGGAAAAAATGCTCGATTTTTTAAAAACTGTAGAACAAAAGTTGTTAGTAAATATGGTTATCACGCCTTTTGTCATGGTAAAATAACAGTATCGGGAATTACAGCTGATATTATTTTACACATTTCATTTTTGAATTTGTACGTTTTCACAGCTCCGAGGCTGCCCTTCTGCTAAATAATGTATTTATATTTGATAACACTATTCAGTAATTTATTGATTTTTCTTAATTTTATTGAGTTAAGGTTTTTACAATATACAGGGTTATTGGTATTCAGCCTGCACTCTTTTAAGGGGATATTATAAACGTTGAATTTAGTATTCAACAATATTTTTTTTAGCATTTAGTAATGTTATCAAACAAAAAATCACATCCCCGAGTTCCACGGTGGGTATTGAGGATAAACCAAGTCACCCGGACGGATGGAAGCAATTCGCGGGATAGGACAAAACCAACTAATGCCCACCGCTCGCAATTCCTCCCTTATTTTTGGTAGAATTATTTGTGTATGGCGCGACAACCAGCGACAAAGTATGGAACTGCCTATATCACAAATAAGAAGGCTTTTGCACGCCAAATATTTGTTTAATCGTTGAGTAGACTCAAATTGATGTCGAAATTTTGACGTGCATATCGTCAAACGAATTCTAAAATTGGAAATATTGTTCGAATTTTTTTCCACAACGCCAACCTAAGCCAATAAAAGCTTCTATACTAAAAACACACTATAGTATACAATTGATGAAATTAAATTTGAATTTTAAGTACCTACCTACTTATGACACATAACAGCCTAAACCTTAGTGATTTTTCCAAGCGCAAATGTACTTACAATTTTGTGGATCCTCAAAGAGTTTACATATACTACGTATAGAGCTAGATTTTCAGAGAGATGTGCCGCGATAAAAGTATGACACTTCCGCAAGAGCAAAAAAGCCAGAAATATGCTACCCATCTTTTTAAAGCGTATGTGCCAACACTATACGTAGTATATGTTTTTTTTTTTAAATAAAGAGTAACGAGACGAGCTTGATATGTGCCTGATGGTAAGCAACATGCCTGCCACATAACAGCACAGTGACACGCAGCTATTGGAACTTTTTTATCGACACTACTCTGATTTTATGGTGAATAAAACACCGTGAGGAACTGATATGATTAAAATAAGATATCTTTTGGAGACGTGTATATACTCTGCTGTCCTTATGCGTCACCAGCAGTGGGAACCTGAAGTGGACTATTTCAATATGCTTTTTCTAAACTATTAGAGGTTTACACTTGACTGCCATCTTGCTTGGTGCTAAGCGACGATGCGCTCTACGATGGAGCGTGCTCATAGCATAACAGCAAAACCAGCCCATTAAATGTTCCTACTACTAGTACTCGGAATCATCATTCGAAAGGAGACAGTCAAGGCCATAACCCACCACGCTGGCCTAGTGTAGGTTGGTGGATGACACATGACTTCGAAAGGTACAATGTCGGTGTTCTCACGATGTTTTCCTTCATTATTTTAGGTTAGTGGCATTACGCACATGACTCTGAAAAGACAGTGGAGCGCGTGAGATATGAACCCGGGGCTCTGGATTGGCAGTCGCTGTTCTCCTGACTAGACCAGCCTGTAACGTTACCTATTGGCTTTAAACAATATGTAAGCGTACATTTCCTTCCTATTCATTCTAAAATCACGATTCATTGGAGACTATGTGGATATCTAGGTACTTACATACTGAATTTTCATACAACTAATATCTGTTCAATCGTGTCCTCACGACAAAGCATATTTTTCTGGTCATAATATCAATATTCTTCATGTGTTATTTCTATTTTAACAGTTTAAACAATCACATAGTGTCCAATGAATGGTGATTTTAGAATGAATAGGAAGGAAATGTACGCTTACATATTGTTTAAAGCCAATATGTAACGTTACAAGCCTCCTGAATAAATCAACCGATTCACTATCGCTTTGAAGACGACAAGAGTAACAATCGAGAAAACCCCTCTTAGCAACACTTTTCCCAGCCTAGACCTAGACGTTCGTATCACAAAAGTAGAGTCAAACCTTTTTCTATCGTTATGAATGACATGATACAATACAAGCAAGGGATAAATTAGGAATTATTACCGTACTTTAATTAATGAGCTCTACTTGTACAAACAAAATAGTTCAGAACCGCACTGAAATTGCTACACGGAATTTTTAATCAAAGTTCCCCGTTTGACATTAAAAGCGGAGACAATAGCCCGCGTCCACTCGGGCAGCGCATTCCTGGCAAACATCTAACGGCGGCCGTAATTGGTAAAGTCGGCGGACACGAAGCAATTAGCTGGACACGGAGAATTTATTGATAGTTCCGACCGCTGCCCGCTTCATCCCTCGGTCCGTCTCTTTTCTATGTTATGTTAAATTAAATAACTCTAAAACCGGATCCAGACGTGTGTAACGCGTAATGTAAGATTAAGATTACATATTATTTAGCGTGAACAGAGTGGTCAGCAGGGATGTTAGGGAGCTCCGTGACCGTAACCGAAACCATCGAATATACGAAATAAAAATATATCCGTGACCGTATCCGTATCCGTTTAAAAATATAGGATAATTTCGGATAGATTTGTATCAGGGTGGAGTTTAAATAAAACTACATGTTACAACAGGTTTTTATTTCACCATGTGGATATTAAGACCAATACCGGAAGCCTTTGAAAATGAAAAACAAATTAGATTGTAATCCATTGTAAACGGAAGAGAATAATACAAAAATGAAAGCAAAAATAATTTATGAGCGATCTGAGGCCGGGGTCTGTTTTTAAGGATTTTATATTTCACCTCAAGGTAGATATCCTTAGCCGAAACTTTCCGAAACTATCGGATAATCCGAAATAATTACACATCCGTAACCATATCCGAAACCGATATAATTTTATTCCTATATCCGTATCCACATCCGAAATTCCGTATCCATAACATCCCTAGTGGTCAGCACACGAACTCTCAAGCACTGCGAGTGCCTTTGTGTTCGCGAAAAAACCAACGGCCTATGGATCATAGCAAGCGGTGGCGCGAGCGTAACATGAAACGTTCCTAGTGCCGTCCACACAAAAATCGCGTTTGTTTCACGATTTGTTACATTACACGTTACACCCGTCTGGACCCGGCTTAATAAGGATGCGGCTGGTTAAAAATAAACCATTCTGATTAGTCTGTCAGCTATATCATGGAAAAATATGGGCTACGTTTTTATTCTTTGATTAAATTATTAAAAATCGGCAAAGACATAGCTCGTCAAATTTCTAGAGTGAGGGGCCGTGACGTCACTCGAAACTTCTAGTCCAGGATCTCCTAGTACATTTATTGCAATTGATTACTATCAAGCAAATTTTGCGTGAATAGCTTTATTTTGTTTTTGAACTTTCGCGATTTGAATACATGGCTTAATCACGATATAATTCATTTTGATGAGACGCCTAACAACTTCCTGTAAGAAACTCTCGATTGTGGTAACTTACAGAGATAGCTAGGATAAAATATTTCTGAGCCTAGGATCGGGATAATGTACCACGTAATTTGTAGGATAATATGATGAAAGTCTTTAACCAGTGCGTGTTGCCAGTGATGGCTTATGGAACTGAGACGTAGCTCCTACTGTGGGCCTCATAACGAAGCTCAAAGTCACACAGCGAGCTATGGAGAGAGCTACATTCGGAGTCTCTTTGCGCGACAGAATCCGTAATGAGGATATTCGCAAAAGAACGAAAGTAGCTGACATAGCTTAAAGAGTAAGCAAGCTGAACTGGCAATGGGCAGGCCACATCGCTCGCAGAACTGACAACCGATGCGGAAGAAAGGTTCTGGCGACCACGAACCGGAAGACGCAGTGTTGGACGGCCTCCCACTAGATGGACAGATGACCTCACAAAGGTCGCTGGAAACCGCTGGTTGCAAGTTGCGCAGGACCGTTCGTTGTGGAAATCTAGGGGGAGGCCTATGTTCAGCAGTGGACGTCTTGCGGCTGATGATGATGATGATGACTGTTAAAGTATATTAGAGGTAATACTAATTATTAGTCGTGTTTTGTTTGTTTAACAAAAGGAAAATGACGTGTATAACATTTTTTTGTAATCTAACTGACGTGACGGACAATTTTTTTTAAGGATTATATCCTAACATGTCATGGGAACAGCTTTGTTGTGGTAGTAGACCAAGAGCTAGCACCAAATTTTGAAGCAAGCTCCAGACCTGGCTGGTATACAATATTTGTATGTATGTATATATATTTTTTAATAAAAAGTGACGAGACGAGCAGGGCATGTGCCTGATGGTATGCAACGTGCCTGCTACATAACAGCACAGTGACATGCAGCTATTGGAACATAAAGAGTCCAAATCATTAACTAGCACTGCACTGCGCTCGTCACCCAGAGATATAATAAAAATGAACAAGAACTTTCTCTTTTTAGTCGTTTAAAAAGTGAAAAGGACCGTTTTGATATTCGAGAAATAGGTACTCACAATGCACTTCATTATATTATAACACGCGCAAAATTTTATTTAAAGAAATTAAATTTTGTACAATTAGATTTTCAAGTTTGATCAAAGTTCCATTTTATGATCCTTCCCAAATACCTTTTATTTTTTGAGAACTACAAAATATACATATCTACTCGTACCAGCGTCCCGCGGTTCGACTTGTGCAGATTCCGGTCTTGTTATTTTACAGTGATAAAAAGTAGCCCATGCGCTATTCTAGACTGTAATATAACGATCCTTTCAGCTTTCATTTAGCAGCCAATCTTTCACATTTATAACATTAGTAAAAAGGTTTTTTATGTGAGTAGAATATGTCCTTTTCCGGCAGGCTATCGCTATTTATGTAATCTCCGTATAACCCTGTCTACACTGGCACGCCGTTGCTCTAAACTTAACAATCTTAAAATACAGCGTGGCACTACTTAATCTTTTTCAGTTCCACAAAATTAATCACAGATCCCGAACCACTAGATGGTGCTGCCAAGATTCTATTAAATACTCATTATGCACAGGCCGTGTTCTTGGCAGCGGGTCTCAGCCGGAGAAAACTGGTAAAAACCAGTTTGAAGTAGATTTAAGTGGTTTTTCTTTCAAAATAAATAATGAACCGTCCATTGTTTCACGTCATGGCAGGCGATTTGAATTTTTCCGAAGCGACAATTCTTTTCAATTTAGGAAAATTGTTTATTGAATGAGTTTATTTCTTTATTCGATAATTCCCTTTAGTCCACGTTCGTAACTGAGTTTTGATAACCAGATACGAACATGGAATTTTTTTCATGCTTGATAACCAGTTACGAAAACGGAATATACTTGCCGTTTTCGTAACCATGTCTCATAACCAGCTACGAAATAATTCCTGTGTTGTAAGCCTCAAACTAAATTCTCAAAAACATATTCATATTTATTTTATTAATCGTATTACATATAATCTTAGTATTGTAAATGTGAAAGTTTGGATGTTCAGCAATTTAGATGTTTGTTGCTCAATCGTGTCGTCACAACTGAACGGATCATGTTGAAATTTGGAACTAAAACATATCATATATTGTCTCAAATAACATAAACATATGTAGGTACTGTTCATTCCGAAGAATTGTAGAGATCATTAGGGGGAAGAGACATTTTCTTGATCTATGCTGATGCAGTCACTACTTATCATTTATGTTTTGCTGCAAATTACCATGTAATGACAAAAATAAATGTCATTAAACGACATCATGAAAAATTGGATCTATTGTGAGAGCTAGTTGTGTTTGAGTAAGTATAGAATTCAATTGCAGAGTTTTGTGGAGTCTGTTTTAAGTACTTACGGACAAGCATCATAATAGCAATATAAGACTATATTCATGTACTTACCTCATTCTGTTTCTGCGCTAAATTCAGTCAAATGTGACCTTCTAAATATCATCAACCTATCTTGCTAGCGGACATCCCATGCTCCTATACACACAGCTATACATGGAGAAAGCTATAAATACATCCACCTTGAAATAACTTAATTGTCTAGAAATACCATAAAAAGACAAAATACCTCGTCGTCAAAAGCGTCGGGGTCGGCCATCTTGAATTCCTTGTCAGATAACTAGAACACTTTACCGTCAATCATGTAGGTCACACATCTGTCACTTCTAGTCGCACAGATCACTTGTGATTCCAATTAATTTTATGATAAAATAATTATTTATTTTTGTGTCATAACTTCGATTGCTGGCATTGTGTCACTTTGTCACTTAAGAGAGCAATTTAAACTTTCTATTAAGATTTTTGAGTTACCAAAAGTTGTGATTTTCATTTGATTAC
This sequence comes from Ectropis grisescens, assembly GCA_017562165.1. Lineage (NCBI taxonomy): Eukaryota > Metazoa > Arthropoda > Insecta > Lepidoptera > Geometridae > Ectropis > Ectropis grisescens. The sequence goes on from CM029786.1 coordinate 13,615,584, forward strand.
TTCTATATGAGTTTAGAAACAACTTCCTCTTGATTGCGGGTATTCCTGTAAAAGAAGAGAGAGAAATCATATTAGTTAGGTATATTATTACTACTAATTTTGTAAGTCAAAAAAAGGTAAGGCAAACAAATAGTAGGTATACATTTTTACATTTTAAAATGATAATTTCACTGAACGATAATAATTATTGTATAGATAAGAGTCTACCTCTATTATTTTATATTTGGAACAATCCTACCTAATGATATATAAATATAAAGGTGGAAGTTTGTGTGTTGATGTGTAAGTGTGTTTGTTTGTTATCATATATCTCTGTAATGGCTGAAAGGATTTGAATGAAATACGTAACATTTTTGAGGACGATATTATATCAAGGTTTTAGAAAATTCGTTTCATTCGCGCTTAAATCAAACAAAGCTCAGTCATTCAGGTACTAATATAAAACATCTTAGCTTTTTTCTTTCTTTGGCTTTCCTTGATTAAACTATGTTTTGTGGTTAGGTAGTGTGCAATAGAAAAAGTTACAGTTAAAACTTAGTACAATAACAAACAAAATCAAAATCGGTTCATCCGTTCGGGAGCTACGATGCAGCTGACAAACAAACACACAGAAAAAATACATCAACCTTACAACCTCCTGTCATTTTTACGTCGGAGTTTAAAAAAAGAAATCATGTTAATGAAAGTAATCCGAGGAGAGAAAGACGTTCGTTGAAGTGTGAATTACTAAAACTTAATGGCTTTGAAGATCAAACGATGATGTAATGAGATGTTGTGCTCATAAATATACATTTTTTTCAACTGTACTTTTATGTACGTTTGGAAAATCTCCAGAAGGCGTTCATCGTTCCTCACTCAAGAGAATCGCGGTACAGTCGTGTACAACAGTGATTAAGCGTCATTTTCCGAACGTTCATTCAAGAACTTTTCACGAGCCAAAGACCTTTCAACACATTATCACAAAATTAATCGTACAACTCAATAAATTGAATACCTATTACAAATATTTGTACACTATCTATATATTATATTAGTAACTACACAATTGTGACTATTTATTCAAACCACAAACGTATTTTTTGTATGGTGCCTGATGATAAGCATTAAGCACAAGCTTAAGTAAAGTGTTACGCATTTATTTGAACGTAAAGAGTAGAGCAAACTCCTAGCATTGCACTGTGCTCATCGCCCGGAGATATAAGCCTTTTTTGAGACATAAGATGTTTTTTCTGCAAATATCAACTTCAAGCCGAAACACAGTCATATTTTCACTTAAATTACAATAATTACATTAACAATTAGCAAAGGGCGGATACTTCCTCTAAATACAAATCTGGTATTCGAAAATTTCTGTACGGATTTAACTTAGCTCAAATATGGTATTATTATCTATTAGCTCGCACAAGCCTTGAGCGAATATACATTTGAAATAAGGAATTTTGGCCAAGTCTATGTGAAGTCAGATCAGTTTTTTAAGATATTGTTAAATTATGTGTCGTTAAAACAGGAGAGTTCTAATAATTTGAACGTGGCTTGCCTTGCTGCCGCATGTCTACACAACATAAAATGAACGTACACAATCTTGCTACCTCACAATTGTCAATAAAACAGCAATTTTTGAAAATAAGAATTAATTGTAATAATATTGTAAGCAAATAAATAATTTAAATTTATTGTTTTAACAACTTTTCTCGTCGACTGTACTTAAGTGATTGTTCATAAAAAGCGAAGTGAATTGAATTTCGGGGTTCAACAAGTTTGTTTTGGGGAAAATAACGCTCAAAGTGGAAAGTTTGCCAAAGAATGAGTACGGACATTTTGGGACATTTTAGGGTGAAGTTCCACGGCAGATATAAAAAAAACACCCAGGGATACCCTATACATCTGAACTAAGCTAAATGGTTTTTATTACGTATTAGGTGTTTTATTTTTTTATCGTTAATAGGCCTACACTTGACCGCCATCTTACCTGAAGTAAGCGACGAAGCGGTCTATGGCTTTTTTTAAATAAAAGATGACGAGACGAACAGGACACTTGCATGATGATAAGCAACATGCCTGCCATATAACAGCACAGTGACACGCAGGAATTCGAACATGAACATTGAGTGGCTTAAAATCTCGAGTGATCCTGGTTAACATTTTGTAGTGGTAGGACTCCTAGCAGAGTCCGCCTGGGGAAGTACCACACCTTTGCCAGTTATTCCACAATGAATGATGCATGAATGAAGGGCAATGTTTCCAGAGAAATTACAGGGCTTAGAGATATATCATCTTAGACCTCTGAGTGACGAGCGCAGTGCAGTGCTAGGTAATGATTTGGACTGTTCTTGTTCCAATAGCTGCGTGTCACTGCGGTGTTATGTGGCAGGCATGTTGCTTACCATCAGACACATGTCCTGCTTGTCTCGTCACTCTTTATTTAAAAAAAAGTCCTTAAGTGGCACCATGATTTCTTATTTCGATATTTTCAGTCCAATTGACGTACATTGTTTGTGCACAAATACGTACCAAATGTCTGTACGATAAGAACTAATCTTGATCGTCTATTGACTCGTAAAATATCACAAGAAGTGATATCACAGAGCGATATTTTAACGTCTTATTTCAGGCTTACTCAAAACTTACATGACCCAACCATCTATGACATTTTGGAGCAAAACTACACATAAGTAGTTTATTTCGAAGTTTGTGAAGTCAAACAAACGTAAAAACACTAAATTGAACTGAAATCAAGCTGTTTGTTAAAGCCGTTAGAGTTATTATACGATTTTATGTCTGGTCGAAGATAACCATAAGTTCCGATTCTGAAGAAACGTTCCTAAAAAGTACAACGATTAATACATTTCACAGTTCTTACCTCTAAAGGAACATTCAGTATATTTAATTATCATTTCACTGAAGTGGTGAGAAGCATCAGCATCACCGTTATACGTCAACGGCATTACTCGTACGCACATGACTTTGAAAAGACAGTGGATAGTGGAATTTGAACCCGGGGCTTTCGGATCGGCAGTCGCCGTAATCCCGAATAGACCAGCCGTAACTTTAGTGGTGATAGTTCTATAGTAATAGTGATAGTATTTCGCAATAAACGCTTTAAAAAGTCATCTTTCAAACAAAGTACAAAATCATCAAACAAAATCAAGTTCATTCATTTGGGATCTATAATGCCATAGAAAGATTCAAACCGAGAGAGAGACAAGTGAAACTTATAACACACAGTCGATTTTCAATCGGTGATTAGAAATGACAAGCGAAAATAGGTGTATACAGCGAGCAACACGGAAGGGAGTAGGCAAACACAGCGTATACCCTCTGTCAAAGTACAAGTCCACGTGGACCATGGATTTTGATAATATACTGTGGCGTGAGGGCGGGGCTAGATTTGTGAATGATGCTTTATTTTTTATAAGTAAAACCTTCTACACACGAGCCCTAAAATCAAAGGAAATTACGTAAAAGTAGTAGGGAGGATCCTACATCGCACCATAAATCACCAATCATATGGTACGATGTAGGCTCCTCGCCTCTACTTTTACGTAATTTCCTTTGATTTTAGGGCTCGTTTGTAGAGGGTTTTAGTGATTTGGCTGTGTGAGTATGATCGGCAATGGATCGGTACAGGCACGGGTACAGGTATGCAACTTTCCCCTCCCGCAAGAAATGACAGAATGATTTAAACAATATTTTTAGCTAAGTGCTAACCCTTTCGTGCTTGCGCGGAAGATTAAGTTGCTCGATGGGTGTATAACAATTAATTATTATCCATTCTTTATATCATTTTCATCATCAGATTAACAAACAAATAATCAAAATCGGTCGAGTCGTTTTGGAGGAGTACGGACACAAACATCGTAACATGAGATTTTTGTGTACAACTAGCAGCAAACCGCTGATTTACTCGCGTAGTTCCAGTTATTTTCCCGTGTTGTTTTTTCACGTTCAGCCGTCCCGACGTGATGGAGCAACAAACATACGAACAAGAATTATATTTATATTAGGAACTAGGATCAATCGTCTGACCAAAACTTTAAATATAGAGATAGATCATCGCAAAGCTAAAGCAAAACTCAACAAGACCGCTACCGCTGCAGATCCAATATAGTAAATATTACATGCTCATACAATATCTTAAAAGTCTATCTAAATTTGAAATCTGAATATCTTGGTAGTATCGGAAAATAGCACCGATCTTCAAGAAAACCAATCGATGTTCAATCTCGAGCCCTTAGGGGTACAGTCAGCCACAAAAATTTCCATCGTTGAACAAAATTGAGGTTTGAGCTTTAAAATCGTCAACGTTTAAATCATCAGAAAGAGAGCAAAATATAGTGCTGGACTTACCTGGATAATATAAATGTGTATGTAATATTCAAGTATTGATTAATTGTACCCTGTTGACATTAATTTTGAATGTTAAATGTAATGTAGTGTAATTGACATGTAATTTTGGATTTTAATTGTAACATAATTTAATTGACATGTAATTTTTATTATCTGACTTGTGATTTCTTACTGAAATGACATGAAGCTTGAATTTATTATTTAGTTGTAATTAATTTTAAATATCTTTTAATATAGCATGTAACTACTCGTTATCAATAAAATAGTATAAGTATGACAGCCAAAAATATAGTCCTGGTTTTTTTTCGCAATAAAAAAATGACTCTTTATAGCTTCAGTGTGTATACATATAGCTATTTACTATAGATATAAATTAACACATTTCAGAACTAAAATATAATTAGGTAACTAAGTCAAAGTCAAAGTTCTTTATTGATACGTACAACATACGTCAATTTTAGAAAAAACAAAATAAGAACGTACATTTTTAAAGTTAAAATTTAACATTATATTGTACGATAAGAAGTATCGTGCAAATAAGTGTCAAAAATTAAAATATATGTACTTATTACAATTGTAATGAACAATGTCAATGAACTAATGACAAATAATATTTCAAAACGTATTAGAGACACATTGAACACATTGAACCTTATTGTCATAAATATGTTCTATTTAGGTACTAATTTTGTTTCATTAAACATTTACTCACTCCGTTTTTTAACATTCTACATTTATTTTTTAATCAAACGACGTGTGGTAGAGGTCTCTAATAGTGTAGCGGGAGACATCTAACGCATTAATTTTTGGTATGTTACTTACTAGTTACTTCATGTCAGCTTAGTATAGTTCGTTGCAAATTACATTCTAGGGCCTCTAACGTCAAATCAGACCTTTTTTCCGAGAACTATAATTTCCCGTGTTTAATTAATTTAGTGAGTTGAGTACAGCGTGTCCATCTAACAGACATAAAAATAATTTTATTCGTAGATTTAAACACACACGAAGTTTCCAGACTACGTTCAGTTGTTAGTCTATTTGTCAGATAGTCAAGACAAAGACTTTTATACATATTTGTAGACAAACAGTTACTTCTTTGTCTGACTGTACACGTTTTAAAATATCCAGTTTGTAAATACGATGTTTTACGTTCTCTATTCTGAATACAAGTAGATGAATGCTGTTGAATTCCTTATTCTGTTTCAAAATAATTCGGCGGGTTTTTTGTATAATATCGAGGGACGAGATAAACAAGACATGTGCCTTACGGTAATAGACTACCGGCCCGTGAACAAAATTCCTGGGTCATATGAACCACCACTAGTAGTAGTCCGTAACAACATAGCTCCACGCAGCAGTTTGACCATAAAGAGACCAAATCACTGCACTATTTCCAGAAAAATTACAGGGCTTAGAGATATAACATCTTAGATCTCTGGGTGATAAGCGCAATGCAGTGCTAGGTAATGATTTGGACTCTTTATGTTCCAATAGCTGCGTGTCACTGTGTTGTTATGTGGCAGGCATGTTGCTTACCATCAGACACATGGCCTACTCGTCTCGTCACTTCTTATAAAAAAAAAAAATGTGGTAGAGCTATTTGCAGAGTTCGTCTGGGGTACCCCACTATTACCAGTTATTCTGGCACCAAGCAGTATTGTGGGATTGCTGTGTTCCAGTTTCCAATATCTGCGTGGCAGGCATTTTGCTTACCACCAAACATATGCCCTGCTCGTCTATAAATACTATAAAATATTGTTTATCTCTTGGTCCTGTAATTTCTTGTGATTATCCTTCAAACCCCTCAAGTAAATTTTGTTTACATTTACTGGTGCTTATGTGATACTACCATCGCCTGAGGTTTCACGCGTCTAGTTTACTATCTCTCCCATTCTCTCCTAATATCGCGTCTTACTAATATTAGAAATGTGAAAGTTTGTATATTTGTTCTTAATGATTTCGCAACGACACAACGGATCGGGTTGGAATACAAGACATAATAAAACATAGGCCATAGCACATAGGCTACTTTTTGCCCGGGAAAATGACGGAAACTGAAACTACACAGGTAAAACCGCGGGGCGCGGCTAAAGCAAGTGTAACGCAGACGCTAGTATTTGAACCTAGTCAACAGTGAGACTAGAGCGAGATAAGATAAGAAAACTCTTTATTAAAAGCCACATAAAATAAAACATAAACCAAGAGGAACTTAAAAAAATGCTAGACATTTAAATTGGCGACGTTATCGCTTAGAGCGATCTCTTCCAGGCAACTGTGCAGATAGTAGATAGTCAAACACAAACCTATTGTCGAATAAGAAAGTTGCTTCTGTGTAGGCTAGTTCACAATAGGGTGTATTTCAATAAGTAGGCGTGGAAACACATTGATAAATCACAGCGGCGAGGACAGGCCCCAGGCGAGTGCTAGTAAAAGGAAAAAGTCGTTAAAGTCACCCTCAAGAGCGGACCATCCATCATAGCTGCGTAAATATCAGGAACTGTAAATACAGGAATAAGTTTCAGTCTGTATATATCACTATAGCATAGCCATAACCGGCCCCTCTACCGCCTAACGAAATCGGCTATAGCTTTGCTATTACTGTCTTTATCATTTCAAGCAAAAAGAAAAGATACAGAAATATCAAAGGTAAGACAGTTTTAGTTAGGCGGTAGACCCTGCGGTCACCTAAATGTTTCCACTGCCACTCGCAAGAATGCATATGTCACCGGAAAATAACAAGAACCGTTAATTGATCAATTAACTAGGTAGTTGATTAACTTTCGGTTTTTTTTTTTACTTTTATAGGTTTACACTTGACCGCCATCTCGCCTGATGTTAAACGATGATGAAAATAACAAACGGCGGTTCAAATGTCTTATTTAACCCAATAAATTTACGTTAATTGATCAACTAACGGTGCCTGGCCGTCATTTAATAAATTATGATTTTGACGCAAGTAAAATCATCCACAAATGAACCAATCGTTGCTCAACGTACTATTTAACGGTACACTATTACCCGTCAATTAATACACTGTTATCTGATTGGTCGATGGCATTAATTATAAGCATTTGGCAGTCAGATAAAGCTTGAAAGCCCCTAACTTGAAATTGGTGCCCTTTTTGACACCGGGTGGGCTCCCGCCAGAAGTTCTGCGGTCAGCCCTGAGTTTCGTTTCTCCATACTCAGGACTTCCCTTGAGCTTCTGGCTCCCGCATTTTTTATAAACACTCTAGGGGTAGAAGCCACCAGACTAGGTGGTGTCAGGGTGCTCCGAATCGGATCTGGGTCCTATGTAACCTAAACTGTCCCATTTGGTTATTTAACAACGCGGACGGACATATTTCCCAAGGATCTGACAGGTGAACCATTGTTAAAAAAAACTTCTCACGGTTAACCCGGCTGGTGGGGAGCGATTGTCAAACAGCAACGTTTTAGCCATAGATTTTAGTATCGTTTAGCACTGTTATGCGACAGTAGTCGTTTGTCCTAGCACTGCTAAGGACGTATTACGTACTTCGTAATTTGTCGTCAAGGAACTACTCTATAAAAGCAGAAAAGGGATAGTGAAGTATATTTGTAGAATAATAGTTATATAAGTAGTTCCTACATCATTTTAAGCCAAAATGAAATGAAATTATTGCCAATAATAGAGCAACACATAAACACATAAAACCACTAAACCATAAATCCTGAATTAAGTGTCAAATTTGTTTAGTCTGTCAATAAAACCTTCTACTCGTATCTTAAAGTACATCATTATTTCCTTTCGGCCGCCTTTGTAACCATGTTTTGTAACCAGTTACAAACGAAGAAAATTTTCTCCTTGTTCGTAACCCGGTTACAAACTAGGAAATATATTTTACTAGACTTAGACATATTTAGAAATAGTTAGGAACTGCCGTATTTTGTCAATTCAACTACCCTAAGCGATTGGAGCTCTTCAAGTTCAAATTGCGTGGCACTGTGCTATTACGAACATGCGTTTTCTTTACTCTCTGGGGCATTGTTCGTCTTTTCACTCTATATTATATGAAAAGACCTTTCGAGTTAAAGACGCAAAGATAGTAACCATAGGAACATTCTCAGGAATGAGTTATAAAAAGCTGATGATGATGTTTGAAAAGTCGATACGGGCCGCTAGTGTCCAGAAAAAATAAAATCTTGACCCGAGCTTTATTCCCGGACGACTATCAAATTAAATTTTGAGTGAGTTGTGTAAAACTCCCTCAACTGAATTTGGGCTATCTTTAAAGTGGTTTAACAGACCGGAAATGAGATTGGGATAGAACGTGTTTCATTTTTATTCCCTAGGGCCTTTGTTTGCGGTTGTTGCTTTGTAGTTCATACTGCTTGATTTATCATCATCATTTTCAGCCTGTATAGACCAAAGTCGGCCTGGGGAAGTACCACACATTTGACAGTTATTCTACCGCCAAGCAGTAATGTGCAAACATTACTGTGTTCCGGTTTGAAGGGCAATGTTTCCAGAGAAATTACAGGGCTTAGAGATATAAGATCTTAGATCTCTGGGTGACGAGCGCAGTGCAGTGCTAGGTAATGATTTGGACTCTTCATGTTCCAATAGCTGCGTGCTCTATGCTGTTATGTGTCAGGCTTGTTGCTTACCATCAGGCACATGTCCTGTTCGTCTCGTCACTCTGTATTTAAAAAAAAAAGACATCAAAACAACCTCATAGATACATGGCAACGGTTTTCTGTCGCAGTATATGCGAGATACTTCGTATGCCACTGATCTGCGTGATCTCATACCATGCACCTTTACTCTTTTTTTTCTATTGTTAAAGCGACGTCACATTACATAAGCGACATTATTACATAATCTGTAAACGTTTGTGTTTTAGCCCCCGACCAAAAAAGGGGTAGTTTAAGTTTGACGTCGTTGTCTATCTGTCTGTCTGTGTGTGTGTGAGGCACCGTAGAGCTCAAAAGGATGGGACCATTTCGATGCATTTTTTTTGGAGGTGTAGTTTCCTGCGGATGTTTTTAGCTATGTTTGCTTAATATCGATTCAAGATGGCCGCCTCCACAAAATGGCGGACAAAATATTTCTTCACAGCCTACCTTAATATGGGTCTCAAATGAAAGGCATGACTAGTAGAATACTATACATTAAAACTAATTTTAAATCCAAGATGGCCACCATCACAAAATGGCAAATTGCATTATTTTTTTCACTACTACCTCAATTTGGGTATCAAATATATGTAATCATGTAATCAAATAGGTATGAGTCTTGACTAGTAGAATATTGTACAGATTACATATCCGAAGTACGATAGTCGGGGGTAACTCAATTTTTATAATTTTGCTCTTGTTACTATAATAAACGTAACTGCTTGAGATTGCTTTAGTGTTCTATGTAGCTCATTCCTGATTGTTTTTAAATTTTAGTGGTCATGCATCATCCAAAAAACCACCAACCGAACCCACACAAATATCATAAAGCTGAAGAGATATTTTTTTGAACGCGCTAATCTCAGGAATTACTGGACCGATTTCAAAAAATCTTTCACATTTGGATATTTACGTGATCCCTGAGTGATGTACGCTATAAATTGTGTATCACGAGTGAAGCCGGGGCAGACCGCTAGTTATTAATATTACGCTAAATTAAACATGGTCTTGATTTTAGTATAATCTCTTTAGACAAGTTGGAGGAGAAATAAACTTGTCTGACGTCAAACGAAGTCAAAAACACAAAATTGAGCTGAAGTCGGGCAGTAATATAACTGTACCACAGACAGACCTTTCATTAGAAGCTAACAGCTATTATTGTAATGAATAGTTCGTAATAGTTAGTGAGTTTAGCCTTTGAAGTACATGTTCTCGACCAAACTTCCCAAGTCGCAGATGGGAGTAATCCATACATCACTAAAATTGATTGTAATGGCTAATACCTATATAACGTTGTGTCGCAAACATTAATTCTATAAATGCTCAAACTTGTGAAAATTATGAGCGAAGTCAAATTGGTTTAAGAAAATTTTTGTATCGAAATGTTTGATACGTCAAATGCATTCAAAGAGACAAAACTGGGCCTATGTGAAATTTTATACGGCGCATAAAATTTAATATAAAATATACAAAATGTAGTTATTAAAAACCGTGATGACCTTATGATTAGAACGTCCAATTTTATGGCACATACACACTCTCGCAAGACACCTCTAAAAGTACGGCAGTGCCGAGAGCCTTTTAGAGGCTCCTAGAGGCTCTCGGTAAGAGTCTTGGCGAGAGAAGCCTGTAGAAGTGCTAGACACACTCTTGATTTATTCAGTTGCGACTTACGTCTACTACAAGATGGACGTGATTATAGTGTCTGTGTTAGCTACTTTAAGTGCCCACCAAAGTAAGTACAAATGAGCGATTGCGAGATTGTTATTGATCGTCTCACCTCCTATGACTCGCGTCGGAAAAACTGACACAAAGCAGAGCGACAGCGAGGTGAGGCGAGGGAAGACGAGGAGACATAGCATCCTCTACCCCTTGGACTCGCCTTTCCTCGTGTTGTCTCGAGTTTGGATGGGTCATATCCATAGTTGTAGCAGAAACATCGAAATCTATGGACAAAACAATCATAAGGTCTGTTTTCTACCTGCGAGAGAATCAAGGCCTTAATCCACTACGATATAAGCAATATGGCGGTCTATCTAAGAATTACCATCACACTAAGGAAAAACTCATCAAAATCGGATCATTCGTTTTGGAGCAACGACATGCAAAACAAATAGACATTTCAAAGCTGGAAAATTCAATTATATTTATAGGTTTGTAGTATAGTGTATGTAGTTCTCATTGTATTATAGTTTTGTTAATAAAGGCTCTGCCCAGATAAAATATATATATATATATATATATATATATATATATTTATCTGTCTCGACACCTCTTTTCTGCTTTAGGCTTAAACAAAGCGGTCAAGTGCGAGTCAGACTCACCCATGAAGGGTTCTGTAGCATAAATAACACAATACATAAGTTCTTGTAACTTTGATCGATGTTTTATAATAATAATGAAATGAATGTATTTATGATGTACTACTTACCAGATCAAATTCAAACTAATTTTCGGCGGAAGTTTACATAGTAATGTACAACCTTTTTTTTAGTCTTATCATTCTCTTATTTTAAAAGTTGAAGACTAAAAAAAAGGTTGTACATTAGACAGCCGTTTAAGCAAGTATTTCCCAAAATTTATTGTGTTTTTTTTTTATACTTGTGTAAAAATGTAATGTTTTTTCTGTTTGCAGAATACATCTATTTAACAGTATAGTATACCCAAGTTTCAACAGTGTTATAGTTCTTATAGTTACGAAAAAAGTGACTGTGGCATATGGACGGACAGGCAGACATACTCCACACATAATCATATATACATAATCCATAAGAGCTCCGCTTTAACGTTTTACGGAACCCTAAAAAAGAAGTGAGCTATACTATAAATACTACACATAAAAGTACTGGAAATAACCGGCTGTGTCTGGATTTATACGGACCAACCCGAACTGGCCGTCAACCTGTTTATCTCGGAAGATTAACAAAGGCGTCGGCGCCGAGGTGGGTGAGCGATGTTGACATGCCATGATTCATGAGCTAGGACTGCTCTTGTACCGAATTTTAGTATTAGGTTCTAACAGGAATTCATTTATTTTAAACTAGCTGGACCCCGCAGTTTCACGCGTTCTACTAGTTCCCGGTCCTTTAAATTTGCTGGGATAAAAAAAATACTGTTACTACTAACTACTATTCCAGACCATTATAATATCTCTACAAATGTACCAAATTTCATCCAACTCCCTACAGTAATTTTTACGTGAAAGGTGAAAGAGTAACAAATACATCCATATTTTTTTTTACAAATTTTCGCATTTATATAACATTAGCAGGATTTCGTTCAACTTGATAGACATGTTTTATTTCGATGAATGACAAAGAGTTCACATATACTACGTATAGAGTTGTCACAAATGCTTTACACCGAAAGCACGGGTAGCATCTTTTTTGCCTTGTCGCTCTCGTGGAAGTTATACTTTTGTCGGGGCACATCACTCGAAAGTATGCACGTCATATGCTTACGATGGGCACAAAAGAACCGGCGGCAAAATCTAACTCTATACGTAGTTTATGTAAACTCTTTTTATGAATGGTCTTTACACGACAATATCCGAACTAAGCCGGAACGGGCCGATAAAATTAATAATTAAGTAAATATTCTTAATGTATGCGATAATAATTTATTTAACGCCGGTCCTAACTCGCTCTTTTACGTAGGTAGATACCATAAATTTAGCTTGGCACAGACTTCAAATAGATTACGAGTAGGTATGTATCGCTTACAATAATTACATTTGCTAATTTTCTATTTTGAAACAGCATAAACAGTCAACGTCCAGTCTTTGTGTTTCGAGAGTTTCTCTCACATGGAATGATGCAAAGCCATAATCCACCGCCTCGGCTAAGTGCTGGTTGGCGGATGTCATATGTCCTAGAAAGAGATCTTTTTTGGAACTTGCTGATTTCTTCGTGTTGGTTTCCTTCATCGTTAAAGCCAGTGGTAAATGATAAACTTGTACATCTGCCATTGGAAATCTCGTTCATATTTTCAACTTTTAAAATTTTACATTCAATAAGCGTTTGTGTGTGTGTTGACATAAGCGTAAGTGCATGTACATGTATGCTCGCCTGTGTGTCTCTTTCTCTCGTTCTCTCTCTCTAGCTCTCTCTATTTGTGTGTGTGTTAAGGGCGTGTGGGCCGTAATTTTGAATTTTTAAAACAACTTTAAGACCTTTAAAATAGTGTATAAACTCTGAAAAAAATATATGTACTAGTTAAGGATTTAATCTAGTGCAATTCGCAGTCAATAACACGATTTATTGAATTTTACTTGATAGAAAAAAATCCCAAAGTTACCCCTTTTCAAAAAGGTTTTTCAAGTTTATGACTAAACTAATGAATTTCTTTACTAAATTTTTGTACTCAACGAAAGCCACTAAAAAGTTATAGATGCGTTCGCAGAGTTTCACTTGATAAAAATTATCAGTTATTCACTATGTTTTAATATCTACCATATATATAGCGCGCCGTTCGGCAGGCCTGATCAGTCGCGTTTCGACGCTCACGGACGACGGGCCTGTGCTTGATTTTGCAATTTTGACAACCAATAAATTTTAAATATTACGATCATAGTGCCACAGTATAACAATATCAGTAGGTATTACTAGTGAAGCACGCTATGATCTTGATTTTTGATACCGTTTTCATTGGAATTGTAAATAGACGCTAATACTAATTAGTACGCTGTTTACTTTATGTTGTAGACCAATAGGGGAGTCTCAAAAAAACTGACGTCGATAACACATCAGTAAAAAAATCAATGCGGATGCAATGGAAAATAGATAAGTACCGGTAAAATATTCGTCCGTCAAATCAAAGATCGGGATAAGGAAATAATGAGAGGGGAGAAATCCCCTGCGTAAATCCCCTAACATAAATGCAAGTTAGGTATCATTTATGATACCATTTAGGTAAATTCTTTGGTAGTAAGGTACTTAGTACTTGGAAGAAAAGCCCTCAGATCCAGATTTTACTATTTTGGAAGAGACTCTTGCGCAAACTATTCAGTTTAGAAAAAAAAATTTTTGGAACTTCAATACAATTTTTGAACACCTATCCATAGATACACGTATGGTTTTGATAATTTTTTTTTTAAATTTCTTTTCCAAGTTTGTGACACCACCAAAATTTATTGTTTTTTCTTTTTTTGTATGCAAATGTTAATATTGTTTATAGAATACATGTACTTACCAAGTTTTAATAGTATACTCCTTATAGTTTCGGAGAAAAATGGCTGTCACATACGGATGGACAGACATAACGTATATTTTAAAATTTGTCTACGAATCCCTAAAAACCCAACTTCGGTCATTTGAAACATATTTAAAATGAAATTTAGACACTCGACCAAATTTGATAAGAAGCCTTTTAGACAGTAAAATTACTCGTAGAATTTAACTCTGTACTAAATTTCCGAGTATTTTTTATATAAGGTTTAGAATCATTTCCTGAGCATAAAATTACAAAATAATAACAAATCCAGGTGGAGCTTCAAGCGCCAGCTCGAAAAAACGTTTTTGGCCGATATTCCGAAAAAGTTATAAAGTCTATTATTATTGTAGAAAATAAAATTTCCCATCTTTACAATACAATACAATACAAAAACACTTTATTGGCACCACAAAGTTGACAATAAGTAACAAATAAAATAACAAACACATAATGGGCACAAAAGGCGATCTTATCGCTAAAAGCGATCTCTTCCAGATAACCTTTGATTTACAAAGAAACAAGATTTGTAAGATTTTGGGCAGTGGTGCAACTAACAATATAAATAAACACGTGTATTAATTATATATAAATTAAATATAATAGACAAAATACATATAATAGGTGTACAATAAATAAATAAGTTTAAATATATAAATACACATACAAATACATATATATATATAAAATAATGTATGTATACAATAAGAAACACAAAAATCCAAGAAAAATAAACATAAATCAGTGAACAACTTTTGTCAGAAAATGCCGAATCAGAGTCCTGAACGAAGCGACGCTCTGCGCACGTCTAATGGCCGCAGGAAGAGCATTCCATAAGGCCACAGCCTGCACGCAGAACGACGAACCGTAAAAGAAGCTTGTATGAGCTGAGGTAGATAATAGGAGATTTGTAGACGACCTAAGATTTATTGAATGAGTGTCGCAAAGAAATGTGAAACGGGAGCTTAAATACGGAGGAGAAGAGGGGGTGAAAAGTGTGTTATATAAAAGTGATAGGATGTGAGTATCCCGACGTAAACTGATAGGGAGCCACTCGAGCTTAGATCGGAAAAGAGAAACATGGTCATATTTTCGGAGACCGAAAATAAGCCTTATACAAAAGTTTTGAAGACGCTCGAGCATATCGAATTGGTCCCGTCTAAGGTCCAGGTAGCAGACGTCAGCGTAGTCAAGGATGGGAAGAAGGAGGGATTGTACTAACGCAACTTTGGTAGCTGTAGGCAAAAAGTTTCGAATTCTTCGAAGTGATGCTGCTGAGGCATATATTTTGCGTTTTATTGATCGAATTTGTGGATCCCAAGTAAAACAACTATCGAAAATAATGCTAAGATTTTTTACTTCTGCGCTAAATGGTACTGTCACGCCACCGAATATAACTTTAGTAGTAGTGCCATAATCGACTCTCGATATAAACCGCGAGCTTCCCATAATTATGGCCTGAGTTTTCGAGGGATTGACTCTTTTGTTGCCAGTAAACTTTTTTTTTCGAACTTACCGATTACGATTTATTATGTCCAATTTAATGATAACAATGTAAAAAAATAAGATGTGAATTCTGTTCCCAGTAGCATAAACATGTCTCTTTTTACCGTAATGGATGAAGGGTTATGTTTTTCGCGCGTATCTTTATGTTTGTAAAACTTTTATTTCCACATATCTTCCAAACGGCTGAATGGATTTTGGTAACTAAGATATTCTAAGACTAATCTCATTTGCCAAAGTGTCCTTAGATGGTAGGTAATATTTTTTTACGTGTAGTTTTTTTGTAGTCGGGGTTTTTAAATTAAAGTTATTCTATCAAATTGCTCGTTGCTCGAATAAACAGCACCGTTCATCATCATGATTGAAGAGTTGAACGAAGAGTTTGGTCTCCACTTTTGTAATAAGAACAACTAAGCTGTGAAACGCATTGCCAGAGTGGGTTTTTGTCGAAGGTTTGAACCTTGGGGTTACGAGGTACACTGTGTTTGTTTCTATTAGAGAAGCAAGTTCCATCGTAGACCACATCATTTTCATCCACTATTATCGGCATCATCGCAACCGTATCATCAAATGGGATATAAATCGTAAACGGTAAGTTTTACAAAAAAAGTTTACTAGCAACAAAAGATGCAAAATTTATTTTCTACAATTATTGTCAAAATATATCATTTCCAAAATATCGGCTAAAACAGTTTTTTTTCAATTGGCGTTTGAAGCTCTACCTTGATCTGTGAGCATTTGTAATTTTATGCTCAGTAAGTGATCTTTACCTTATAGAAAAAAAATTGGTTTAGAAATTTAGTGCAAAGTTGACAAAAAAACCTTCTACTTTTACTGGCCTTTCATTACGTTTCAGCACATTTTTTATATCAACTTATAGTGTGACCAAAAAAAAAAGTTGAGTTTTGTATACCTACGAGTATAGATAAATTTAATATTTCTTCGTTTATATAGCAACATAACTCTTATCATCAACAAACAAACATAAAGAAATTTTGAACAAAAAATGAGTTTAAATTACATAGTCCAATGTTTTAATGTTATTTCTGCACTGTGGCACCGATTCCGCGGTCGGTGACGGTCGCGAGAACAAGACAGCGTTAAATGCCTACTTTGACAGAATTACCTGGCCTTAATGGTTGTGGGTGAGAGAGTGTGTATCTGTGTATCTTAGATAAAGAATAAGTAAATAGATTAGGTTTTTCCGCACGGTTCCTTAGTACCAAACGTAAGCATATACGGTTTATGTTAGCTATGACGACGTAGGGATGTGCCGCAACAAAAGTATGACATTTTAAATCGGCGATGGCTTGGCTATTGCTGTCTCTATCATTTGAAGGGAAAAGAAAAGAGAGAGAAATATCAAAGCTAAGACGGTTTTAGTTAGGCGGTAGACCCTCCGTGCTTTAGGTGTAAAGCGTTTGTTCTAACTCTACTTATATACGTAGTACATGTAAACTCTTTGGTCCGTATGTATACGTACATGTACGAACGTACCAAACCACATTGTTTCTACTTACCACGAGTTAATATTTTTTTTTTTAGCATCGAGTGACTAGGCGCGCAGGACATGTGCCTGACGGTAAGCAATATGCCTGCCACATAACAGCACAATGGCACGCAGCTATTGGAACATGAAAAGTCCAAATCATTACCTAACACTGCATTGCGCTCGTCACCCAGAGGTCTAAGATATTATATCTCTGAGCGCTGTAATTTCTCTATAAACATTGCCATTCAAATCGAAACACAGCAAGGCTTGTACATTACTGATTGGCGTTATAATAACTGGCAAAGGTGTGGTACTTCCCCAGGCGGACTCTGCCAAGAGTCCTACCAGTAGTATTTCCTAGTTTATGTTTATCATAATAATTATGAGTAGAAGAATAAGACAAGTTCATTTGGGCTTAGTACAAATTGTCAGCGTAACTCTGTACAAGCGCATTTACTTGTAAAATCCAATACATTGTAAGTTTCAAACTAACGTATTTACATTTAATTACGTAGAGTAAGCAAATTTTGATTGTAATTTTACTACGCTTGTTGATTTAGGAAAGCTAGCCCCAGTGGTGTATTAAAATAACTTTGGTAGAAGTTGTTTTGCTAAATAACATTTGTGGTCATATTATTTGAAGTAAAAGTACCAATGTAGGTATGTAAGTATGTATCCTACTAATATAATTAACGCTAATAGTTTTAAAGAATGTATGGATGTAAGTGTGTCACTCTTTCACGGAAAAGTGTCTGAAGTAATTTACATGAAATTTGGTACATAGATAGATAATGGTCTGGAATAACAGATAGGCTATTTTTTGTCCCTGGAAAATAACTGGATCAGAAACAGAGCGGGTGAAACCGAGGGATGCTGCTAGTTTTATCATACATTAGCATTTAACAAAAAAAACTGACTCACTTTAACACCGACACCGACCGACCGTCAATTTAACATTAAACTCAGGCCCGACATATACCACATATTTATTTAGTCTTATAACAACCCTTAGTTACGTTCTAACAAACTAGATGGCGCCACTAGTAAAATTAGCTCGCGGCATCGAGTTTTATCATAGAACCACTTAAGGCAAATATCCAACCTTGTGTTTGTATCGTATCATAGGGACTTCCGAGCTGCACGGTGGTTGTTTCCACCTCGTTGGGACAATTTACTCGAAGGCATGGAAATACTGTTCTACCGAGAGGTGGCACTCTGGTAGATTATTTAGTGGAACTATTTGTATGAAAGCCTGTCTGTAGAACCAGCAATAACATGTATATACGGAATTCGTTATTCGTAATAAAGTTAATACTCGAAGTTCTCAATTGTTCTCAATTTTGCATCATGATTCGAAGATCCCCTCTATTTATAGTTTTGATTTTTCAGCTGTCTATACAGAAAAACACTCTGTGACGAACTTACAATTCATAAACGAGGATTTATCGTGAAAAAAAAAGATTTATCGAGTGTGATAAGCGATAGCTTCACCAATTGAATGGATTTTGATGTTTATTATTTTGTTTGGTAGACCATACTTTAGAGGTGTCATATAAACTTTATTGAAATCTGTGTTGCAGTTTTTGAAATCGAT
The DNA here is from genome assembly GCA_017562165.1 of Ectropis grisescens. Lineage (NCBI taxonomy): Eukaryota > Metazoa > Arthropoda > Insecta > Lepidoptera > Geometridae > Ectropis > Ectropis grisescens. Next base: position 13,634,366 of record CM029786.1, read on the forward strand.
AAAAATCTAAAACTTGTTTACCTCGACGTATTCATACTAACTCGCTGTTTCATTGTAACATTATGTTTAGAAAGAAGTGTTGTTTTCACAAAAAATATGAAACTTTGTCGGGTTATTGTGGATTCGCCACAAAAACAAATGTGTGTAAATTCGCCAAAAAAACAAGTGTGTGTAAATCGCCATAGTTCTATTTTTTCGCGATAAATCCTCGTTAATGAATTGTATGTTCGTCACAGTGTTATTTTTTGTATAGTAAATACAATCAAAATAAACAAACGAATTGAGTATATACCTACCTCTTTCTTTTTTGAAGACGGCTTTAAAAGGTGTCGTTGCCGAGGGGACTGCTACTTTATCTAGAAATGTATATATTTATATAAAAATAGATCTTCGAAATGTATATACGTATGTATATCTCCGAAGTGTATATTTGTATTGAATGACTGCACCAAATTGGATGATTTTTGAAGTGAAAACTTCTTTAGGCGCGTTGAGGCAAAATTTTCGTGGGCTGTAAAATGAATTTATCCGTTACGCTCGGGTCTGATAATAATTTCCGGATGAACTCAGGATGCTAGAGCGAGAAACAAAATACAGTGAACAAGCGCGTCAGAGCGAGAAAGATAATATAGTCCCTGTGAACCTGTGTTTATAATATTTATATCTTTTTATACCGACATTAACTTCTAGGTACTTACTACACTAATGTCATTAATTGGACTTGTCACGAAATATTAAATTTGCATTTCACATCCATTAAAAAAAAGTTTTTATTGTAATACTATGTAAATGTGTACACTACTATGTATTTGTAATGTATACTCGTATTTCTGTTTTATCTCAGCACTTACACTACGTAAACACACTAAATGATACCTATTTTCATCACAGCACTTACACATACACTTTAAACACAACATATAAATGCATTTTTAGCGAAATACCTATAAAATAAATAAATAGCCGCTTGATACACCGGCGTGTAATATAGTACCCAACAACTTGGTTGATGACAAACTTATATTTGCGTTTTGGGTTTTGGCGGGAAAAAAAAATTTCGTGTTTTTACTTGGGAAGGTATACCGATAAATTTGTGTTTAATGGCGTCTACTTAAACCGGTCTTTATTTTGATATAACCCACATTAAAATTAGAGTTCATTTACATAGAAAAATCGTAAAATTAAAAAAATACAAAAATCAAAATTTTTGGCGGGAAAATGGTCCCGACGTATGGAAAAAAATAAAAAAAATATAATTTATGCAATCGAATACAGTTTTTTTGGTGTTTCGAGTTTGTTATTTCGTATACAACACATTTAACCTATAAAACCACTGTCTCCCTTATAAATTATTAAAGTTATAGTTGTTAGACTACTTGAGAAATCGCAAAATTTTTTACTCAAGTGTCAAAAATGTTAGTTTACATTTTAAGTACATTAATTATAAATAAATGATACCGCTAGAAGCGTCTTGAAACGCTCTTGAGAGTAAATGGCTAGTAATGGGTAAAAGTAAGGCGCCACTTCATATGCCGAAGCATAAACACCGCACTTATGTAACCTGACACCCGTTTTCCCGCCAAATTTGTAAACGCGAAAAACGGCCAGTGTATCAAGCGGATAGGAAACACTAAAAAATTTGCTAGTCAACCCCTATTTCCGAACCGCGTAATTTTTTTTATTTATTTATTCTTGGCCATAGATACTACTAATCATTTCGCCAAATGTTATTCTCGTGTTGCTGTGCTTACTAGGTATTTTCAATTTCTAAATAATTTGTATTTTTAATTATTAAAATTATTTTGTGGTCTTTAAATAGAAGTATTTCTCATTTTTTTGTTTTCACTTCTGCCGTGCGGTCTGAGCGCACACATATTTTTTTTACTCGTATGGATTCGTTATTGGCGGGGCATGGTTTGTATAGCAGCAAAAAAAGTATTGTGGTACGAAATTCCAAAATTCAGGTAGTTTCTGATCAAACAAAATATTGTTTTGAAATACGAAGAGCGAAGACACACAGGTTACATACAGACAGACAGACAGAAATCCTTTATTATACACACTAGAAAAATGAACATCCCTACAGTTAAATAATTTAATTAATGTCATTGCACATTGTAGATACAATGTGCAATGAGTGCCCAAGTAATATTTGAAACTGGCTTCCAAAATCTTATTACAGAAATATCACATTTCATCAATTTATCTTATTGAATACATATTTCATTGGTAACAACCCCCTCACACAGAAAAATGAACCTTATTTCATCGTGCTATGTCCTTTATTTCAAAGGATGAAATTGTAATTTTAAATTAAGTTTGCCTCCAATTTCAAGCTTATTTCTATGAAAATAAAGATAGATATCGCGTGATTTGAAATGGAAATGAAATCGAATATCAATAAAACAATACAATTTTGTGATCGAGATAGACTGATTACAATGTAAAATTGTGCTTTTGTAAAACCATGAGTAAAATAATAAAATTATGTTTTTTTATATTGCTAACGCTGAGGCAAAAAACCGTGAATATGGCCTCGTGGTTCAATTGATAGCGAGTCAGCTCACTGAGGTCGAATCTCACCTAACATAAATATTCGTGAAATTGATATACCTACATCTTTATTCTGTCTAGGCAAAGACGTTGCAAAAGAAAAAAGTGTCGAGGCATTTAGTGTAGATACGTAAGTGTTTATTGCCCACTGAAAAGGAGTTTTTAATTCGACTATATTTTTGAACTTAGCAAAATTTTGTAACTGAGTCACTGTAACCGATCGATCTACTGAAGATCGTCTAGCGTACGTTAGAAGTCTTAATAATAAATGCAGAAGTTTGTATGTAAGTACGCATGTTTGTTTCAAGCATTAACTATTGAAGAGATCTGGATAAAATTAGATGGGAAATAGTACACAGGAACTCGAAAATAATAGTATGGTCTTAACACTATACCTAGGATATTAAACTGATTCTTTAGTATGAAAACTAACGTGGTTATTAGTTTTTAAATAAATAGACGGATTACTCACGTTTGAACGTCAGTGCTAAACGAGCTGCGAACACGCGCGCGCACGCTCCTTGAAAAAGATCGCCGGACGCGATCGAAACTTGAGTCGGACTGGACTGACTATTTCAAACGAGAGTTACCCGTGTACTTATTTGAAAATGTTTCTATTGCTAGATACTTCTCTCGCACACCGATTAGCTATCTCACTCATCTTAACTGCTGGCTCAACAAATAAAGATAAAACACATAATTTTTCATTTCCATTTCGAGTACAACGCACCTCCATCATCAAATATTTTTATGGGGATTCTTAAAAATATTAATTCCCACTGGAACAATAGAGAAGCTAACGAGTTATATAAATATTTTCGTTCGTCCTGAATTATAATTGAATCTGACCTTTTTTGGGCTATAATGGGGTTATTTATTTTGTATAATGAGCATATTTCGGCTCCCGAGTCATTAATTACCGCTTTTTTACGACTTTTGCTGGGAATATTTAGATTCTGTTCTGTGCAGTGACTTTTCAAATTAGATATTTTATTCAGAAACTAACTATAAGTTTTTGTGGATATTTATATCACATCACTATTTAGCCGAAACTTAGCAAAGGTTGACAGACAGACATAAATACTTAATTATTGACGTCAAAAAAATAAAAAAACGTTACACAGTACCTTCGACCGAATTACTTGTATTTAGTGCCGTGAATGGTGGCCACATCAACCTCACTAATAGCGCTAATCTCTTCTTAATAAAGATATCATCTATTTCAATTTCATCATTCATCAAATTCATCTATTTCAATTCTAAAGATATCATCTATTTAAATACTTATGTTTGTGTAATATACTAGCAAAACAAATTTATGTTAGAAGAAATAGATAACCTGATGTCAGAAAATCAAGACTTAAAAAAAAACTTCGTTAGAGAGGAACGCCAAATCAAACAACATTCATCATTTGGTTGCGTTCTATTTGGACTGAATGTTATATAATACTAAAACCGTAATGAACAGATCTTAAAATGACATTGTCCTATAATGGCTGTATTTCGCAATGTCTTTGATGTGTAATGTCCGATAATCATTATGTCTGACGGGACATGTACCTACAATCAGGTGCAACATCAGTACTTCATGCTAGAGTGGGTATGTTATACTCTGGTCAATACAATGTATGGTACCATCACCAAAAATGTCCTGCTCGTGTTCTCAACATAATTTCTACCAGTTAGTGTCGCAGTATCTTCTCTTCTTCGCCATATTATAGCCTCAAGGAAAACGAACAATCAACACCCGAGTTAATGAATACAGTAAACAAAAATTTCAAAAATGAGTTCAACATGAGACAACTGTGATATTACTGTAGCCCGGAGAATTGGAAAGCCAAATAACAGAAACAGTAAAGAAAGACCAATATTGCTATCCTTTGTAATTGTTTACAAGGGATACCAACGACAAAAATGTGATATTTTAAAAAATACGAGTAGTAAAAAACTGAAGACCATCCATTTCTTTCCATTTCTGAAGACTACCCAAAAAAAGTATTAGACAAGCGGAAGGAACTACGACCTAAACGTTTAGAGGAAAGAAACAATGGCAAGTATGCATTTAAAAACTATGACAAGCTTATAGTCAAGAAAGGGTTCATGGGTAACGAAAAATGGAAAAGAAATGACTCAACTTCACCCACTACTTTAAACAAGCCCAAGAAACCCAATACTTCTAGCAAACAGAACAGGATAAATGCTTTTGACAAGATGAGAGGAAGAAGCAACTCCCTTACGAGCCAACCCTCAAACGAACAAAAAACAATAGCAACTAAATGTAAGCCCCCGGAAAACACAGACAAAATATGCAAAAGTAAACTAAACACAAATAACAATACATTTCCCAAGCCAATTGGTCATCGTGGGAAATTAGACCACAACCCTCCAACTGCGAACAACATGAAAGAAATACGAAGATTATCAAGTCCACAGACAACAAGTAATAACAAGAAACCTAAACAAATAAAGGAGTACAAAGAGAGCATTTAAAGATCTTCAGAAGCCTTCACAAAACAGATACAAAAACTTCAACAATAATCAAAAGAAACATAAACAATTTTTAACAAAAAATTAAACCGACTTCAACACCACAAATAGGCACTCAAAAGCGAAAAATAATTTAATATAGGTAATTAATATAACTGCTACTCACTCATCCATATGAAGTCGGTGCCAGTCTAGTTAAAAAGCTAGTAGATAGATACTATGTACGAGGTAGTAAGTAGGCATAGGTCTATCTATCTATACCTATTAGACTTGGCTGGCACCGACTTCATATAGATGAGTGAGTAGCAGTTATATTAATTACCTATATTAAATTATTTTTCGCTTTTGAGTGCCTATTTGTGGTGTTGAAGTCGGTTTAATTTTTTGTTAAAAATTGTTTATTTTACCCTTTTTAGTGCTAAACAAGTTTTCATTAATGCATTTACACGATTTCGTATTGACAGGGTCGAATTTCATAACTTTGTGAAATCTACAAATATGTCACCCAGACGAATTAACCTTCAAATGAAAAAACCGCATCGCAACCGGCCCATCCGTTTGAGCTCTACAGTCACTACGGTGCCACAGGCAGACAGATATTTTTTTGGTCGGGGGTTAAGAAGTATAGCCTTACATAGTAATAAGCCAAGTACAGCTCGAGATATAGATGATTCTAATTCGAAGGTCGATAGCGCGTGTTATTTTACTAGTAGCGCCATCTAGTTTGCTAGGGCTGTACTAATGGTTGATAATCAACAAAGATGTAATCAAGTTTGTTGTATGCCAGCCCTCCTTAAATATTTATTTTGTTTTATTCTTAGTATTTATTGTTACAGCGGCAATAGAAATATATAATCTGTGAAAATTTCCACTGTCTACCTATTACCGTAACGGTGATACCTACAGACGGATGACACAATCACTATGTCGTCGAGGTAAATTTTAGTTGTTTTTGTTCATATTTCGAAAACTACTACACCGATTTCGATAAAATTTATATGGGACTACCTCTGAACTATGATCTACCAAACAAAACAAGAACCATTGAAATTGATTCACAATTGGCGGCGCTATCAAGTAACATACATACAAAAAAAAAAAACATACAACCGAATAGAGAACCTCCTCCTTTTTTGAAGTCGGTTAAAAATCAAGGCAAAATGTAATCGAACATGCATCAGACTTCTACAATCAGAATTATACCGCGAAAGAGACGTCGAGATGAAGAATGCAGGCTAAGGTCAGAAAGGCATGGAAAGAGTTGGAGGAAGCCTTTACCCAAACTGGGGTCCATATCCAAAACCCAACTGAAAACTAACATAATTAAAAAGATTAAGACTAAAATTACAAAGATTAATACTAAAACTAAACAGGAAGAAATATTCATCTCTAAAGAAAGAACTGTTAAATTTGGTGTGCCGCAGGGAAGTGTGTGGGGACCGTTTCAATTTATTGTCTACATAAATGATTTCCCTAAAGTAATTGAACATCCAATGTCACTATTTGCAGATGACAGCACGATTACAATAGCCTGCCAAGATAAAGCTAATTATGAGGAAAATATCAACGCTGCATTAAATTCATCTATCCACTGGTTGAACATTAATAACTTAAAAATTAATTTAAATAAAACCAATTTAATGCAATTTACACAAACAAAAATTACTTAAATAACATAAACATAAATTATCAAGGTAACAAAATTGCAGAAGTAACTACAACAAAATTTTTGGGCCTGACAATAGACACGAAATTGAATTGGAAGGCACATATTGAAATTCTCTGCAAGAAGCTTGGTAGCTCGGCATATGCTCTGCATAGGCTTGCTCCAGTGGTAAAAAAAAAAAGAGACTCTTCTTACATCTTACCATGGATTAGTGGCATCGGTCTTGAGATATGGGATAATTTTTGGGGTAACTCAACCGATACAGGCTTAGCTTTCAAAGCACAAAACGATGCATTCGTGCTATGTTCGGGATGCAAGTTACAGATAGCTGCAGACAGGTATTCATAGACAACCAAATCTTGACCCTTCCAAGCCTGTATGTTTTGAAGTTATGTGTTTTGTAAGGAATAACCCCATTATTTTCCTCTCTTGAGTGACAAAGTGGAACGGAACCGACGTGATAAGTGTAGGCCTCATAGGCAAACGCAAGAAAAAGATTATGAGTGACAGCATTTTTTGTATGGCTCCTCTTCTATATAATAAGCTGCCAAATGCAATTAAAAACTTAACTTATCCATGTTCAAAAGTAGATTAAAAAGATACTGGTACGCAAATGTTATTACACTGTGAAAGAATTTTTAAGTGATAGGAAATTAATTGGAATACTGATGTATAGATTTTGTTTAACATGACATTTTGCATTCCATTAACTCCCACATGAAGTTCCATTAGCCACATTAGTGTCCACTGTCTATATTTTATGAAACTTTACATTTAACTAATGTTAGATCAGATAATATATTGTAACTGACAGGTTGAATTAGATTACTCTATATATATTGTGAGAGTTCTTTGAGTAGGTATACAAATATTACATTTTATACATGTTGACATTCTTTTATACACATTGACATTGTTTTATTATATAAGTATTGTTTTTGATTTTTCTATACATAATGACATTCTTTGACATTGCTCACACGGCTGAACTGCAAGAGCTACTACTGCAAGACCTTGGATTCTACATGAAACCACACACTTGTCAAAGCCCGTAACAGCATCCTGCTGAAGCACAAGACGTTGGCGTAATTGTGCTCACCAATCATATCACACTAACATAGCACAACGGGATAGAAGCCAGAAATTAATAGACGATGAATCAGATGACATATAATATACAACCGATTAAAAGTTAAAAATGAAAAAAGAAGAAGAAGACTTTATCAGCTGACTATTACTATTATTATCATTGTATAAATTCAGACCAATGGAAACTGCGTTGCCAGACATATTGCATGCCTCTAGAAGAAGAGGCCAGTTTGTATGGGTCAATTATTTAAATGTTTTGTATCATCTTATCTTACCTGCAAACAGCAATAAAGATTTTTGTATTTGTATTTGTATTTGTACTAAAAACTGAGATTAAGATAAATACTAACAACATTGTAAATGAAATATGATTCAGGTTATGGAATAAATGACTTAATAATAATAAAAAATATACTTGCAGAGCCCCACGGTTTTACCCCCGTTATTCTTGTTCCTGTTATTTTTTCGGGATAAAAAACCTACGTATTCTTCCAGACTATAATCATCAATACATACGTTCCAAATTTCATAACGATTCGATCGGGCGTTACGACGTGATTGAGCAACAAAGATCCTAACATCCATATATTTACACTAGATGCCCGCCCCGGCTTCGCCCGTGGTATAGTATATATCACTCATCGGGATCCCGTACATATCCAACGGTGAAAGAATGACTGAAATCGGTTCACTCATTCCTGAAAATATCGCTTTCAAACAAAAAAACTTCTTCAGCTACCTGCTACGCCACCTATCGGAAATTGGTCGTACTAACTCAGATTTAGAAAAAAAATAGCAAAGGTTTCAATGCACAGATTACTGAAATTCAATGACGCAATCTTTGACACATGCTGTCATGTGTCATGTCAAAGCACGAAACGTACGAAAACTCTCAAAAGGGGAATATTTTTTTCCCGATTTTGTTACATTCTTGATTCATGTACCGCTTCAATTAATAGTAGCGTTATTTTCTATAGCCTAAAGCCTTCCTCGATAAATGGACTATCCAATAGAAAAATAATCTTTCAATTCGGACCAGTACTTCCCGAGATCCTAGCGTTCAAACAAACAAACAAACTCTTCAGCTTTATAATATTAGTATAGATTTATACTCGTAATATTAAGTAGGATACTACTTAATACTGTAAAACAATTTACTTGTAAACGTATAATCGAGTACATGCATTATTCACCAACCCGCGCTGGACCAGCAAGGTGGGTTATGGCACTCACTCTCTTCTTAGGTTTCTCACTTCTCTTGTAAGGCTGCAAGCCACAGCAGTGGGAACATTTAGTGAGCTGTTTATTATGCTGGATGTTTGTTGCTCAAGGCTTTGATGAAGTTGAATTTTGGAAATACAAATAATAGTCTGAAAAGATAGAAGAACTAAAATCACTTCCTAGTATTGCACTACGCTGATCACCAGGATATATAAAATGATTCATCTCCTTTCTCTGTAATTTCTCTGGAAGCCTTACCTTTGAAACTAGAACACAGGAATTATACAACATAAACTAAACGCAATTAACAATTAACTTGATCAATGATAAAATGAAATAGCATTCCGTGACGTCACGAAATATTAATATCAGTCTCATATCCGGCCCGTAATTAATTACAGATGCAGCTAATGACGTCACAATTATTACGTGAATCATTAGTTATACCAGCTTTATTGAAATTAGTTATACCTAGATATTGTTGCCGCATCATAGACCGGAGTTAGGCTTAAATTAATCTTTTAGAGTTACATTTTCGTCACAAACGATACAAGTTCTATAGGTACAGGCTTGAAATTGCTAAAAAATCTATACTAATATTATAAACCTGAAGAGGTTTTTATTAAAACGCCCTAATATCAGGAACAATTGGTATTACATTAAATAAAAACATATTTGGATCTGTACTTGATCCCCGAGTATTGTAACCTATGAAATAAATAAAATAAAATGTATTTCAATAACATAGACCTTAACTATATAGTATTTTCTTACAGCTATATAAACAGATATATTAATTTTATCAGCCTGAACTAGGTAGAACCTGTGTTATACTATATATATTATGAATAGGAGGTTTGTCATCTTGTCACACAACCGGTCACAAACTCACTTCGCGATGCATACCTCTACTATTACATGCATATTATTTAATTATTTATTTCCAAATGATCAAGATCATTGATAATTGTTGTCATAAATAAAAAATATTTTATGTGTGCGAATATGATATTTTCGTCAATAAAGAGCCAAGTTACATTTTTTTACTTCGGATTCTGAATCATCTGTAATACAAATTCTGATTCATCTGGGCACAAAATATTTGAACGTAGATATCTTGAAAACTACTTTATAAAAACAAGTCCCACATTGAAATATATGTTCTTTAGTTACCTTTTTTACATATGGACATGTGTGGCAGAGCTGAAAGTGAAATAAAATTTTAGCCAGATGAATCAGTCGAAGAATGAAATTTCGAAGAAGTACCCAATTACATACATATTAAAATTTTAAAATGGCTACCATCAGTGTGACAGAGAGAGAATACTACCAATTATAACTAGCTCGAGCAAGATAAATGCAAAGATGTCTTAGATAGAGACAGATGTCACAGCCGCAGTTTGTTACCAATGTCAAGATGTTCGGGGCTAATCTTGAGTTCTACAATCTTTGATAACAGGCACATGTCCGGCTCGTCTTGTCTCACTCTATATCTACTATAAAAAATCCTGATGGTTAAATTAAATGAGTGTATTTCGTTTTCGGTTGTTTCTTAGGTTAGCGGGCGTCATCATCACAAACAGCATAAATGCTAAACATCGGGCGATATGGCGGTCAAGTGGAAACCTAGAATCGGTAAAAATAATAATATCTCACCCATTCGAGTTATTAGAATCCTTGCTAACCAAAACAAACACCACAAGTTAATTATTATTGCCAGTTATTCTACCGTGTTCCGGTTTGAAGGGCAATGTTTCCAGAGAAATTACAGAGCTTAGAGATATAACATCTGTGCTCTATGACGAGCACAGTGCAATGCTACATAATTATTTGGACTCTTCATGTTCCAATACGTGTGTGTCACTGTGCTGTTATGCCAGGCATGTTGCTTACCATCAGGCACATTTCCTGCTCGTCTCGTCAATTTTTACTAAAAAAAATTACTTGTAGCAAAGATATATGTAGGTATTAAAAAACCTGTAAAACTAAGTAAAAAGTTGCTAATGTATCTAGCAAGATTTACAGTTTAAGTAGACCCTAAATTTACATTTGTATGCAAAAAACCACGACTTCGTTGAAAACCATATCATTTAAAACCGAGAAATACTTAGAATGCCAAGACGATAACCAAGGAATATATAGCGAGACTGGATACGCCTCCTTTACAGTGTAACCTGTGTTTTTCTACAAGTCGATTTTACTTTTTTATTTCCTAATCCTAATCCCACTATCCTAAAATTACTACTAAAATTATAAATTTCAATATTTGGATGTTTGTTGCTCAATCACGTCGTAGCGTCAGATTGAAATTTGTAACACCGATTATAGTTAGGAAAAACACATAGGGTACTTTTTATTAAAAAAAATATAAAAAATAACGGTAACGGGAACTACACGAGTAAAACCGCGGGGCGCTGAAAGTATAATATAATTATTTGAGATATAAATAAATTCATCCTATAGCGTTCAATAACGTTTGTTTAAGAGGAACAGTTGAAATGACGCTTTTTCGTAAAAAAAAGTGAACAAATCCACAAAATTCCTAATTATCAGAATTTATTAATAGACTGCGTAACTTTATTTCCAGATTTTTTTTACAGTTTAAAGTAATGACAGGAACAAATCATGTCTCTGCCCTATAACAGCCACTAGAAAGTTTCCATTTTCCATATCAATACACCATAAATGGCTCCGATTATTGCTACATGCCGCCAAGTAGCCAAGTAGCCGCCAAATAGAAACATAGTGATGACATCACTATGTTTCGATTTTCTATTCGAATCTAGTCTGGGATTGGTCTAGTTGGGAGAACGGCAACTGGCGATCCGGAGCTCCGGAGGGTCTACCGAACAACTAGTCTGTCTTGGCTTTGAATTTGCTCTCTCTTTCTTTCCGCTTGAAATGATAGAGACCGCAATGGCAAAGCGAAAGCAGATTTAGTCAAGCGGAATAAGGGCTGGTTTGAATCCAATGCACTTTGCTGTTTTTTATAATTCAAGAGCATAATGAAATTAACTTAATGAACAGTGAAGGAAAACATCATGAGATATGTGTCTAGTCTTTCGAGGATATGCAATACAATACAATATATTTATTAATAACTCCAAGGTTACATGTCATTTAAAAAAAATAATTACAAAATACGATTAATCTTAGATATTTCAGAGAATTCGGAGAATCCAAACATAGCACGCAATACCCGTTTCTGTACGACAAACAGCCATCCACCAACTAGCACTGTGCCAGCGTGGTGGATAGCCTCTTTGGGAGAGATGGCCCCGAGTCCCAGTAGTGGGAAAATTTAGTGAGCTTCTTATTCTATGAGCATCACTATTCCACCTTTTAATACTCCGCGATGCCGACTCATCGATTCAGTCTCATGTATAATTCAGACTGCTTTCGTAAGGTAATAAAATTTAGCGAGGCATGTTAATCCAAGTTCATTGTTTTTCCTTAAGGCACATTACAGTAATGGACTTCGCCGGTTTTTACTTCGTTTTACATAATTGTCTATTATTATCTGATAAGGTTTACAGACAAATGCTTGATTTTCACGAAATTTTGCTGAGCATTTCTTTTTTTGGTTTTTTAGTATAGATCTGCATTTGAATGCCACCTCGACTTATGTTAAGCAACTATTTTGTCTATCATAACGAACACAGAAAAAACAGAACAGCAAGAAAAAAACAGCTCTCGGAATATAACCATAATTTGATCTTTGCCAACAGAAGCCAGAAAAAAATTATATAAGTATTGTATTAAAACTTGATTATACTCGCATAATGCTTGACAGTTATCTGTACGATAATTATTATAATACATTGAAGTAATGGGCCGTTTTCAAGACGTAAAAAGACCTGTCAAATACTGTTCCCAATTTCACCGTAAGTGGAGCCACTTTTTTATTTTGTTAGAGAAAATTACACAAAAACCAACACTTTGTTGTCTAGATGCTTTTGGCTTATTCCTATTTATATTTTGTTGTGTTTTATCGGTCATCAAGATTAAGTATCTGTTACCTAAACGCGAATCGCTATTTCCCTTGTTAATTTTCTTTTAATCACATTTCTTTGTTTTATTTCTGCGTTTTTCCTTGTTCGACTTTAAAGTGCCAGTTTCGCACACTCTTTGTGTTTTGCTGTTGTCTGGTTGTGCCTCAGTTTTTACATTATTCAAATTTAATGTCTCAGGTTTTTCGTAATGTGTATTTACGACTGTTTAAACAGGAACAGAATTCGCCTGAGGAAGTACCATACCTTTACCAGCCTTGTTTTACCGCCTATGAATACATGTTAATGTGTTAAAATTATTGTAATATTTGAAAGGCATTTTTTTGAGAAACTGTGGAGAGATTCTTCTTATTTTTTTATGAGCGAAGAACGCTGCAGTGCTAGGCAGTTGAGTGAGTGATTCACGTTCGAAATTCTCCGTGGCACAGTACTGTTATGCTTTTACTTACCATCAGGAGTCCCACAGTAAATACAAGTCAACTAAAAACACATGCTCCAATGAGACAGCGAAATTTTATAGTAAGCACGATAATAACAACTACCAGTTTTACGCAGAAGGAGGAGTGTTAAATTTCCGACACTTATCTATACTAATATTATAAAGCTGAAGAGTTTGTTTGTTTGAATGCTAGGATCTCGGGAAGTACTGGTCCGAATTGAAATATTCTTCTCCTATTGAATAGTCCATCTATCGAGAACATAACGCTACTATTAATAGAAGAGGAGCATGAATCCAGAATGCAACAAAATCGGGAAAAAATGTTCCTTTTTGAGAGTTTTCGAACGTTTCGTGCTTTGACATGACACATGACAGCATGTGTCTAAGATTGCGTCACTGAATATCACAGATTAAACACCTCTTGAATATAAACCTTTGCTATAAATCTGAGTTGATACGTCCAATTTCCGACAGGTGGCGTAGCAGGTAGCTGAAGAGGTGATTTGTTTGAAAGCGATATTCTATTTAAGCGGAATTACTGAAGCGATTTCAGACATTCTTTCACCGTTGTTTTTATACGGGATCCTGATGAGTGTTATATAATGTACCACGGGCGAAGCCGGGGCGGACATTTAGCAGTTTATACAGACAAAGAATGCAGAAGCCTAATATTTCTTAAATTGTACATAAAAACATTTTATAATAAAAAATTATACATTACTCTTTTGTTTATATAAATTATGACCGAATTTCGACCACTGGACCACCAGCTTGTTTTATTTTTTTCTAAAATCGAATTGAATCGCGTAAATAATTTGGATATAATTTAGACGATACCGTTACAAAAATATTTATGCTTTTATGATGCGAAAAAAATCTATGAAATATAGGGGTAGAGCTGTGACTATTCTCATATCAAACTAGGTATCTCATAAAATCAATTTTAATTTAGAAGTCAAAAATTACACTAAGGTTTATCATATTTTTGATATCTTTTGTAGTTGTTTTTTACCAATTAATATGAATACTTATTATAACGTGAACGTGAACAGTTATTAGAATGAGCAGTTATAACTCCACATACAAACAGACTTTGCATATCGAAGGGCTGTAAATAGCTCCAGACAGCAAAAAAAATCATCCCGAGAAAGGCAAAGGAGAAATAAATACTTCCATTCAATCACAAAGTAAGCAAACACATCACGTAGGTACCCTGCCGGAATAATTCTGAGCTTTCCGCAGAATCACGCTTAAGGGTTTAGCCACACAAACCAAGCATATGTCGCGTAAGCATTTTTCACGTGAATGTGTCATAAAAATTGCTTCCGTATGGAAGTTAAAAAATCGAATTATATTATCATCTGGCGACTTGTCACTTGTATCCTTTTATTTTTCTTAAACAATTATTTATTTGCTAACGACTATGACTATGAGTTGTATATACATACAATACATACTTGTATATACGTACAAGTATTCCAAATATTTGTTGTATAAGTGCAATCAAATAAATAAACAAACAAACAATCAGGCGTTAGAGTTAAGTTGAGCGAGTCCAGGAGTTGCAAAAAAAACCTTTTTGCAGATTAAATTATTTATTACAATTTGTAGTTACATTTAAATTACAACTAATTACATTAAGCGTCAACGCGTCGATATGAGACTACGAAGTGACGGCTAAGGGACGCCGATCGCCGATCGGTGTCCGTCTTCCGGGCAGTCCGGTGCTTCGCGGAACAGCTTGCATCACGGTGGGATTCACGCCACCGTCTCCAATTGAGTAATGTTGAAATTGTCTTGTTGGTCAGCGAAATCCATGTAACCGGGCATCGTAACATTAGTTAAAACAAATATATTTATTAAAACTTACATAATATGTACGTACCTATTACGAAATAATGACGCTGTACTGACTGTATTTATTTTAGACATCCTCTCATCAACGTTGATACTATTGCATACAGAAGTTTAAACATATTCGATTGTTTACAATAAAATAGAAACTATATTAATCCTACTGATATTACAAATGCGAAAGTTTGAGTGTTTGAATTTTTCTTACACAATGACGTCTGTACAGCTGAACGGATCGGGTGCAAATTTGAACATAGATTATAGTCTGGAATAACACAAAATAGCTTATTTTATTTACTTTTTTATTGAAGAAAATACAGAAACGGCAACTAAACGAGACCCTAACCAAGTAAAAGTCAAAAAAATCGTTTTTTTCTAGGAAAACACGCTTCATCGTAGACCGCATCGTCGCTTAAGTTAAAAGTAAAAAAAAAAAAGTTGTGTCATAATGCGAAACGTTATATTAACGTTTCCTCCGTACTTTTCGTGTGACTAGAGCCTAAAATCATAAATATTTCGTACAGGCTCGTTTTGCATAATCCTGTATATTGGAGTCAATACGTCATACGGGACCTGCCGCTACATAGTAATTCGAAAGTTGTACGGAATAACAACAGACGCTACGTGGAAAAACAGTCTCATTATTATCTATTGTCACATCTACAACAAAAAACATGTCGTTTATGTCCCTTTGAATTCGTTCGACGCCACCAACTGCGAAATTTTTCCACACCAATCTGTATCGACTTAAATCTATCATCATCTATATCATCATCCACAACGAACGGTCCTGCGCAACCTGCAACCAGCGGTTTCCAGCGACCTTTCTGAGGTCATCTGTCCATATAGTGGGAGGCCGTCCAACACTGCGACTTAAATCTATACTTCCGTACTAATATTATAAAGCTGAAGAGCTTTAAAAGTGAAACTTTTGCATCAAACTATTTATAATATCAAACGAATGCGGAATCAACTAGTATAGAGGTACTCGTAGATACACAATTAACGACATCACTCTGCTGCCGCGTACCTTTATCAAAGAGCAATAAGACTAGATAAAGACAAAATCAATACACAAATGCTCTAAGTAGCAATGTAGAAATGGAATTATACATTTTACTGGATCAGAAAACTACAGTCAAATTACAAAATTGCTCGTAAGAGCACGCTCGACACGCACCCTTGGGGTAAATGTATGTGTAGTCTATAAATAGATCTTCGTCCTGAATACTCCAGACATCGAGATACCGAGTAACTATCTTTCAGCTTAGAAAAAGGTCAGAAAGTATTATTCGAGATACAGTAGAGAAAATATACTTATAGCTCTGTCCCATGATGCTCACTCATTTTTTTTTTACCAGACTTCAAAAATAAAAATTATCTCAATTCGGTTGTATACGAGTATTTATGTTGTACGTTGTTTTTAACCCCCGACCAAAATAAGGGGTGTTATAAGTTTGACGTCGATGTCTGCCTGTCTGTCTGTCTGTGTATGTGTCTGTCTGTCTGTGGCACCGTACAGCTCAAACGGATGGGCGGATTTCGATGCTGGTTTTTTTTATTTGAAGGTTAATATCCGTGCGGATATTCTTAGCTATGTTTGGTTAACCTCGATTCAAGATGGCCGCCTCCACAAAATGGCGGACAAAATATTTCTTCACAACCTACCTCAATATGGGTATCAAATGAAAGGGCTTGACTAGTATACACTATAACCACGGATAACGGACTATAACAAATTTCAAATCCAAGATGGCCGCCACCACAAAATGTCGAATTACATTATTTTTTTCACTACTACCTCAATATGGGTATCAAACGAAAGGGCTTAACTAGTAGAATACTTTATACCCTATGACAAATTTCAAATCTAAGATGGCCGCTACTACAAAATGGCGAAATACATTTCTTTTTTCACAAGTACTTCAATATGGGTATCAAATGAAAGGGCTTAACTAGAAGAATGTTGTAAAGATAACAAATCTGAGGTAGTCGGGGGTTAGTCAACATTTTTAATTTTGTTCTTGTTGTAAGTGTGTTATGCGATGGCTCAGTCAATTGTTTATAGATTTTTTGTTTATTTTTGTTTGTTAATTTTCAGAGGTAAGAAGTCGATGCTAGCCAAATCTAACAGGTAATAGATAAATACCACCCACCTACAAGTATTTTCCTAGTTACTACCTACGTACACAGTATGTATCTAATCTACTAGGTTTTTAACTTGACTGATCTCAACATCTCAACGGATCGGGCTCACAAAAAACATCCATACATTGACTATAGATAAAGTAGTAATAATAATATGGGTATTTATATACAATAATCAAATATATATATTTGACTTGGCTCATGAGGTTACCGCCATGTGGGATGTTGATTCGATGATCATAGTCCCAATAGTCGTGTCGGCAAACGGCCTTATAGCGAAAAGTCTCGACCAACATCTCAAGAGACTTTCGCTAGACGGTTGGGTTAAGGGCCAGATCCAGAAGGCAGTCATCCTCGACACAGCGCGCATCGTCAGGAGGTTCCTCTCTCTGCAGACCTAACCACCGGTAGCTTGGGTCCTGCCCCGCTGCTGGCGGCACCCTAGTTTTTACGTTTTTTATAATGTTTATATTTTTATACTTATTGTAAAAAAACTTAGAAATTAAGAAGAAAGAATAAATAACTGAATAATATATTTTATTGTTTTCAAAAATAGTTCAGTTACATCTCAAGAGACTTTCGCTAGATGGTTGGATTAAGGGTCAGATGCAGAAAGCGGTCATTCTCGACACAGATCGCGCTTCGTCAGGAGGTTCCTCAGTCAGCAGGCCAAACCACCGGTTGCTTGGGCCCTGCCCCGCTACTGGCGGCAAACTAATTTTTAAGTTTTAAAATTAAGAATATCAATAAATGAATGAATAATAATATAGGTATAATAAATAATCATCATCATCATCAACATCAACAGCCCACTAATTGTTCTCACTGCTGGGACTCGGAGCCTTCTCTCGCACGGAGAGAGTTAAGGTCATAATCCACCATGCTGGCCCAGTGCGGGTTGGTGGACGACACATGACTTCGAAGGTACATGTCGGTTTCCTCACGATGTTTTCCTTCACAGTTTTTTAGTTAGCGGCATTACGCACATGACTTCGAAAAGGCAGTGGTGCGTGTGGGGTTTGAACCCGGGGTCTCCGGATCGGCAGGCGCCGTTCTCCCGACTAGACCAGCCGTAACTTAATTATTAAGTATTATAATAAATAAGTACCTGGTTGACCGAGCTATGCTCGGTAAATGCGTTTATAAAGGGCTCTTAGTAAAAGATTTTCTCAGAAAAAAAGAACAAAAAGAAAAACCCCGAGTGTATTCATCAGGATTAGAACCGGGGCCTGTTGATTCCGAGGGCGAGCATATTCCGTCTGAGCCATTTAGAGTTAACAAACAGTGGCGAAATAAGTTATCGTATTCTAATGACATTGTAGGAGTTTTTCATTGTCTAAAAAACGCGCATAAAATGATGTTTTAAAAAAATAAAACCTAGCTAGATCGATTTATCATCCCCGTAACCCACCATATACATAATTTCATGAAAATCGTTCGAGCCGTTTCCGAGATTCAGATTCTATATATATATACCGATATACCTACAAGAATTGGTCGTTTAGAGGTATAAGATAAGATATTAGTAGAATAATATCATCATATATTGTTTTTAAGCTTTCGCGATTTGAACACTTAATGTTATATTGTACGGATGTACGTGGTTTAAACACGATCTATTTCATTCAATCAACAGTTAATTAGATCGTAATTAAGCCCCGTCCATCCGCACATAAAATATCATCATAATATAAACCTACGTAACTACTACTAAACTTCTTTAATATAAAAATGAATCGCAAATTGTGTTGGCAAGCGCATATATTAAAATCGATTAATTGCCGCGAATAATAATGTACCACGGGCGAAGCCGGGACGGGCCGCTAGTAATTATATAGAAACACCCAGAAGTGGAACGAATGTCAGAATCCATAGTTGAAACTTGGTGTGAACAAGAACAAAATTAAAAATTTTGACTAACCCCCGACTACCTCGGATTTGTAATCTGTACAACATTTTACTAGTCAAGCCCTTTCATCTGATGCCCATATTAAGGGAGTTGTGAAAAAAGAAATGTATTTCGCCATTTTTTGGTAGCGGCCATCTTGGATTTGAAAGTTGTCATAGTGCAAAGTATTCTACTAGTCAAGCCCTTTCGTTTGATACCCATATCGAGGAAGTAGTGAAAAAAATTATATAATTCGCCATTTTGTGGTGGCGGCCATCTTGGATTTGTTTTTTAGTGTATAGTATTCTACTAGTCAAGCCCTTTCATTTGATACCCATATTAAGGTAAGTTGTGAAAAAATATTTTGTCCGCCATTTTGTGGAGGCAGCCATTTTGAATCGATATTAACCATACATAGCTAAGAACACCCGCACGGATATTAACTTTCAAATAAAAAAAATTGCATCGAAATCGGCCCATACATTTGAGCTCTACGGTGCCACAGACAGACACACACACAGACAGACAGACAGACAGACAGACAGACAGACAGACAGACAGACAGACAGACAGACAGACAGACTGACAGACAGATAGACAGACAGACAGACCGACAGACATCGACGTCAAACTTATAACACCCCTTTTTTTGGTCGGGGGTTAAAAATCACCTGTATTCACCTCATTGATGTGTAATATTTTAATACTTCTTCAGTTGCAAATTCTCCAACTTACTCCAAGCCTCAAGAGTTACATACCGGGGAAACTGCTCTGGAATTTATGACTGTAGTAGCTTCATTAAAAGTTATCCTCCAAGTTACGCAGTATTTCGTAAAGTGTCGCCGTCATGTTCGTGTGGTGACAGCTATGTATCATTGAAGATCGCGCATACTTTTAAATGTTGCAATCCATACTAATATTATAAATGCGAAAGTAACTCTGTCTGTCTCTCTGTCTGTCTGTCTGTCTGTCTGTCTGTCTGTCTGTCTGTCCGTCTTTACCGCCTAAACCAACCAACAGATTTTGATGAAATTTGATACATAGATAGAATAGATCCCGAGAAAGGACATAGGCTACTTTTTGTTCCGAAAAAAGGGTTGAAAGGGTTAAAATAAGGGATGAAAGTTTATACGGAAAACTTCGTCATTGTTGAAGAACTATGAAACTTTACGTCTAGATATTTAACACGAAACCATAAAATGTATGTTTTAGCAGTTTTGTAGTTTCGAACTGTACCTACGAGGGTGGAACTGGGGGTAAAAGTCTGGAAGTTCAATATTATTGAAGATAAAACCATGAAACTTTGTATCTAGACACTTGAAATGGAGTCGATAAACGTTTGTTCCAGCAATTTTATAATTTCTAACTATACGGGGTTACTTATATAACCGCTTGATACACTGGCCGCTTTTCGCGTTTTACAAATTTGGCGGGAAAACGGGTGTCAGGTTACATAAGTGCGGTGTTTATGTTTCGGCATATGAAGTGGCGCCTTACTTTTACCCGTTTGAGCCATTTACTCTCAAGAGCGTTTCAAGACGCTTCTAGCGGTATCATTTATTTATAATTAATGTACTAAAATAAATTCAAGATGGCCGCCGCTATAAAATGGCGGATAATTTATGTTTTATTCATCCCATCAATATGGGTATCAAATGAAAGGGCTCAACAAGCAGAATACAATATACTATAAAAAAAATTAATCCAAGATGGCGGCCGCTACAAAATGGCGGATAACGTAGGTTTTATCAATCCCATCAACATGGGTATCAAATGAAAGGGCTCAACAAGCAGAATACAATATACTATAAAAAATTGAAATCCAAGATGGCGGCCGCTACAAAATGGCGGATAACGTAGGTTATATCAATCCCATCAATATGGGTATCAAATGAAAGTGCTCAACTAGTAGAATACAATGTACTATATAAAATTAAAATCCAAGATGGCGGCCTCTACACAATGGCGGATAACTTAGATTTTATCAATCCATCAACATGGGTATCAAATAAAAGGGCTTGACAAGAAGAATACAATGCACTATACAACCTCAATATTTAAGATGGGCGCAGCCACTAAATGGCGTATCAGACAGAATTTTTGATAGTCGACGAGATTTCCATGGTGTCTTATCAAATGTTATGCATGATGGACGCTCGATTAAGGCAAATTAAGAACTGCGAAAATGAGTTTTTTGGAGGAGTGAACGGTACTTTTCGGTAATCTTTTACAACTGCCTCCTATAAAATGATCAGGAACACCTGTTTTCAATTCTAATATGAAATTATATATATGAAAGTAACTCTCTCTGTCCGTTACCGTCTAACGCCTAAGCCACTTAAAGAGTTTGTTACAATTTGGTGCACAGATAGACTAGACTTAGGAAAGGACAAAGGCGACTTTTTATCACAGAAAAAGAGTTGAAAAGAGTGGAAATGAGGAGTAAAAGTGTGCATGGAAGGATCTTTGCACTCTTTGTATGCTATTTTTAACCGACTTCTAAAAAGGAGGAGGTTATCAATCAAGTTGTATTTCCAATTGTGAATCAATTTAGAAGGTTATTTTTTTGGTTGGTAGATTATAGTTCAGAGGTGGTCATATAAATTTTATCGAAATCAGTGCGGCGGTTTTTGAAATATGAACAACAAACTAAAATTTGCGTTCATGTAATCAGACGATATATCTACTAATATCTACTAATAGACTAATAAAATTTGGTGGACCGTCCCAATAAGATTTTAAATTAAAGTCTGTTTTTGATTAATTTTTTGAGAACATAGTTTTTTTGTAATTTGTCGTGTAAATTGTACATTTATTAATAAATATAAAACTTTGACTTAGACCGATTTTGATTAGGAAACGTGAATTTGTATGGTAGTGGACATACGAGTAGGTACTGCCTCAATTACTTTAATAAATGTGTGGCGCGGACGAAGTCGCGGGTAAAAGCTAGTTGTTTATGTTCTTATTAACTTTAAAAGTTTCGCGATTGGTATTGGTCTACTCGGGAGACCGGCAAGGCCCGCCCCGGAGCTACCTACGGGTTCTAATCCCATGCGCACCACTGTCTTTTTGAAGTCCTATGCGTAATCCCATACATGACTTCGAAAAGACATCCAAGGCATTCAATTAAATTCATCTGGCAATATACAACATACAACATCCTACAAATATGAAATACACGAAAGTTGTAAGAATGTATGGAGGAGTGGATGTATGTTTGTCGCTCTTTCACGTAAAACTACTGAAGTGATTGGATGAAATTAGGATAATGATCTGAGATATTACATAGGCTATTTTTTCTCCCGGAAAATAACGGGATCGGAAACTACGTGGGTGAAACAGCAGAACGGTGCTAGTACAAATTAATACCCACTCAGGCAACGTATTCAACAAATGTTCGTACAGTACCTTACAAGAATGTAACGTTTCGACAAAAAAGCAATGAATTCTAAGAATAACAACTTTTCGTCACGTTTTGGCTATGGACGTATGTGTAAAAAAGACGGACGTAGTCTCACTAAAACAAAAACTGTGTCCATCGAGTCGGCCACATAATATGCACGTGTGCGCTGTCACATACACACACATCAGTGGGTCATTACATGCGCTACTTGTGTAAGTGTGCGTGTCAGCTTATCAGTGACAGCCTGACAACGCACACGTGCAAATGTGGTCGACTCTAGTGACACAGTTTTTGTTTTACCGAGACTATATCCGACTTTTTATACGTCTATGCGTTTTGGGACTAACACTATTATACTTTACCAACGTCAAATACAATCACTTGACTTCCCCGACCGTGTTTGCCATTTAAATTGATCTTTTGTAAGAATCGTCGGCCGATGGAGATCCTTGTCGAAAATTCGTTCTAAGTTCAAGTTTACTCAAGAGTTATCCCCACTTCAAAGAAATATCGACAAACCCTTTATCAAGTACATGATGATGGACGCTTCCTTCAAAAAATTGTATCTACTAAGTTATTTGAACATTTATATTTATCTAAAAAACGAAACTTCAATTTAAGAATTAAATACACACTTCATTATGTAGGGCTTTATCTGTGCATATTCCGTCTGAGGAAGTACCGCACCTTTGCCAGTTATTCCACCGCCAAGCAGTAATGTGCAAATATTTTTGTCTTGAAGGTACTGTTTTCAGGGGAAATTGCAGAACATAACGATAAAACATCATAATGTACTCATCTGGGTGAAGAGTGCAGCCCAGTGCAAGGTAATAATTTGAACTCGTGTTCCAATAGCTGCGTGTCACTGTGCTGTTATGAGTAGGATTGCTCATTACCATCAGGCACATGACCTGCCAATCTCGTCACTCTATGCCAGGGGGTCGGCAAGTAGTTTTAGGCGGGGTCCGGATGAAGTGCAGAAATTTTAACGAGGTCCAGAAAAAAACTAGTGGTAATAATTGCTTACACAGCCCACTAAATGTTCCTACTGCTAAACCTCGGGGTCGGGGCTTTCCCTCGAAAGGAGAGAGTTAAGACCATAATCCACCACGCTGGCCCAGTGCGGATTGGTGGATGACACATGACTTCGAAAGATTCTAGGTACATGTCGTTTTCCTCACGATGTTTTCCTTCACAGTTTTAAGTCAGCGGCATTATGAACATGACTTCGAAAAGACAGTGGTGTGCGTGGTTTTGAACCCAGAGTCTCCGGATCGGCAGTCGCCGTTCTCCCGATTAGGCCAGCCGTAACTTGGTAATAATTAAGTGGTACTTATTTATTGTACGGTATCAAACTCAATTTGTAATTATTAAAACACAAGACCTAAAATCAATGCGACAAATTACACCGATCCTCTTGAACCTGCTCTTTATAGTTTGGTTCTCGAGAAGAATAGCAAATTCGACGTGTGTCTTCTACGAGTAGTTGGGAGGCGATTAATATCGAAAATTATTTGTTTAAAAAAAATTGAGAAAGATGACCGATATACGTAAGTCGAATCAAACATAGTAGCCAAATTGATAGCTAGTTTTTGCGATTTCCATATTTTTCTGAGATGTGTTTGGCCCAAAATTCTTCAATGGATACAGTTTTATACATTTGCAAAAGATATATATATATATATTGGTGGACGAAGCTCTCATGAACCATTTTAGAGCCATTGTATATATATATATATATATATATATATCATCTTGAATATCAAATATTTCCATTTGAAGTGAAGCCTTTGATAAATTGAACAATTTGGCAGTCTGTCAGCTACAATGGCTCTAAAATGGTTCATGAGAGCTTCGTCCACCATAAAGCAACTAAAACTGAAAGCGTTCCGAAGCCATTTACCAGAGCAGAAGCCATGGTTCGCACTTTGGTTTTGATCAGGTTTCCGATACGGTGCGATAGCTTTTCTCTTAGATCTTTTGGTGCCTCAGTTGTTATGGTGATGATGGTGTCCTTTTCTACGTCGAAGTTTATAATCACCCATGTTGTCTTTCCACATCCTGGAACTCCGTTGACCGACTGTATTCTCGGTATCTCCCAGTTTTCCTAATCAGATTTGTCGTTTGAGTTCTCTTCGATGGTCTTGGCCATCTCTAGGATTTTATCGTCCAGCATAATATTGGTACATCGGGCAGTAACTACAATTGGGTCGTTTCGAGGTGTCGCATAAACAGGTCTTCCCATGCGCTCCATCTCTTTTTTGCTCAGTGTCACAAAACTATTTTCTGCACTCTTCCCTTTTCTCTTGATGACCCAGAAAGTGACATTATTGTAAATGACTGCTTCGTCTTGTTGCTGTCAGTGGGGCTATAAATTCTAAGAAGGCATAAAGTGCGTGACTCCGTGGCTCCGTCGTTGGTTGGCCGCGGCTGTCCTCTGCTGGGCTCTTTCGGAGCCGGTTTGGATGATCAAACTAGGAATAGGTGTCCCCATATGTCAGTTGCATTTGTTTGATCGTGCAAAGGGGTCTGAGGAAGCTCAGATTTTTTTCCCCTGTCTTCGTATATGACAACCTCATGATGTTTACCAGCACTTCTGCTCAAATGTCCGAGCAGCGCTCTTGCGTAAGAGCAAGGCGTTCGACCTTTCGAGTACTCTATTAATGCAATCGTTTTGTTTTTCGATCGCACCTTCGCACTGAAATCGGTGGAAGTCTACCACGGACACATCACGTCGTAGGTTTCCCTCTTCATTGTGACTTTTGCGGTACTCCCATTGAGCAGGCGAGACAATCCCGGCGACAAACGGGCTCGTTTCCGTTCCCAGACGAAGCAAAAGTATTCCCAATCTTTCTTTGTTGCTGTCCATGAAGAGAGCCACTCTACGGATACGGATTTCTACCTCTCTTCGGTCTGCGTTCTCTAGTAGTTACTGGACGGAAATGCTCTTCGAGGAGTTATCTTGGGCGGGGACCGCATTCCACGTTCGTGTCCACGGACAGCGAGCCAGCGTGTGGTGGTGAAGAGGAGCGTCTATTTGAAAGTGTGGAGTTTCGCTTAGTCTCTTTGTGGAAAATATTTAATAGAAAAATAATTTATTTTCTAAGGTAGATTCTATGTGGCAAAAATATTATATAAATTAATAAAGGTACAGCGTACCTTATCTACATTTTAAAATGTATACTTGGCTTACAATACATTACAATATTTTTATTGGCGGTCCGAAGTTCGACCCTTCGCGGTCCGGATACGGACCGCGGTCCGCCTCTTGCTGACCCTTGCTCTATGCTATAAGTACAAAAAAATATTTAGTTAATTATGGATGTTTTAACTCTGTTACACATACCTAATTTGTTCCATTGTTCTATCTGATGACTTATTTTGTTATATTTAAATTACGAAAGTGCAACCGGCCTGAATCGTTGAAGCCTATTTCACACGGGGGGCAGAACAGTGAGGCAGGACAGTGGACAGCACAGTACTGCTACTGTTTGAACGCACAGAACAGTACTGTCTTGACAGTAACCAAGACAGAACAGTTAATAGCCCGCCAGTCTATTTTTTCGGGGCAGTTAGCTTCCCCCACCACCTTTCTCGCTCGTCTGTCTTGTGGTTGGACTCTGACTGTAATAGTCACAGGAGACTGTTGGGTCACGTGATCGAGTGCCGTTTCTTGGCATAGATACGTGTTGCACGAAAACTATTGTAAAACTTAAGAAATAAAGATACATTCTATAAACATTTAGATTTTATTTCAAAGTTTATTTTATTTTATTTAAATGCGTTTCAAATGTTACTAATATTATAAATGCAAAAGTTTGTATGTTTGTTGCTCAATCACGTCGTTACGTTACACCATTTATCTAATATCAAAATCCTCTATTAAATACAGTTAGTTTACTGTTAGAGTAGAAAATGGGCTGAAATAGTACATAGGCTACTTTTATCCTGGGAAAGTTATGTGAATGGAAACTACGCGGGTGAAACCGTGGGGCGCTGCTAGTAACAATATAAATGCGAAGTATTAGATGTTCGGATGATTCTTGCGCAACCACGCCTGAACTGAACAGATCAATCAGAAATTTGAAAATTAGACTAGTTTTACTTTGTAATAACTACTTTTCATCCCCAAAAATGCAAAGATCCAAAAAAACTTATATACTCCTCTACTAGTTTGTACCCCATAGTGGTTGGCATTTACCATTAAACAATTGATAACATTGACCAAAAGGTCATGTAATCAGTAACCTATAAAATAGAAAAAGATGCCAGTGTATAAAAAATCCTCTAAAAGAAGGCAGATTTAAAATATGCTATCTTCGTGCTGTAACTGAAAAAACTCGTGTCGAACTTGTTACAAATACATTGAATAAAAGATTTGAGCCGCGTTGTACGGTACAGCACAGTTTCTGAGCTTTTTACAAATCATCTGGATAGGCACCAACCCTTATCCAATTCTTTCTTACAAAGTATTTTATTTAACTGTTATTAATAACATTTGACCCCCATCTAGCCTGATGTTAAGCGATGATGCGGTCGGAAATGGAGTGTGCTTACTTAAAAATAAATCGATTTACTGTCAATTAGAAACACCAAAATTGTAGCCATCGGAAAAAACCCACTTACCTACAACGAATTCTAAAGCCCAGACTTCCTTATCACAAAATTAGAGTCCAACTATTCGTTCGATTCTTTGGAACGTCAACCATGAAACGATGTCGCTTTTTATAACATGTATCAGTTCAATCAAAAAAAGGGCAAGGTGGTATTAGATCATGCAGATCAGTTGGACGTTGCACACTTTCTGAAACTCGCTATTTAGAATAATAATATATTAATATAATTTGACACTCTTATTTATAATTCTAAAAATGCCTCATTGCTATAGCCGCCTCTGATTGTTAATCTTCATGAATCTAGCGATCTCCAGTACTGCACGAGTATACCGACACAATGTTGCTGCAATGGATCACAAACTATGAATAATTCAATGTTACCGTCTCTTTTTCACGAGAAAATATCGTATAGCTCTATCTCTCTCTGCTGCAGGGTAACTTCGAAACGGAACGTCTGGGGTAATGAAAGGCGCGCTAATGGCAACACAGCATCTTGTGTTGGAGTGTCGATCTGAATTTTAATAGCTGAAACTTTCTGAAACTTTTGTTGTACTGGCAAATAAAATGCATTTAGATCAAGTATGTATAAAAAGCGGTCAAGTGCGAGTTGGGAGCTCCCATGAAGGGTTCCATAGCAGCAAGTAGTCTATTCATGACGTACTTACTAAAAAAACTACTTACTAGATCGCATCCAAACCAACTTTCGGTGGAAGTTTGCATGGTAATGTACATCATGTTTATATTTATTTTTTGTTTTATTATTCTCTTATTTTAGAAGTTACGGGGAGGACGATCTACCACTTTGAAAGTGTCCCTCGTGCAAATTATTCAGTAAAGAAAAAAAATGACACTAATGTCATTTTTTTCTTTTAATTAAGTCTTTTAGAAACCAACACTGTTTTTGAGGATCTATCCATAGACACCACACACGTTTAGGGTTTGATGAAAAAATATGTTTAGTGTCAGTTCTAAGTATGGGGCACCCCAAAATTGATTGTTTTTTTTTCGATGTTTTCATGTAAAAATCTTATAGCGGTTCACAGAATACATCTACTTGCCAAGTTTCAACAGTATAGCTATTATTGTTTCGGAAAAAAGTGGCTGTGACATATGGACGGTCAGACAGACAGACAGACATAAACGATTTGCTGCTGTTGTAAGATAAATCCTGACTTAGCTGAAAATTGTGGAATTAATTTCACAATTTCAATCACAATTTATTTTCGTAGGTCTGTAAGGGAAGAATGATGAGAGTAGACTTTTTTCGATGCGCGCGTACATCACAAACAACTGACACCCTGAAGTTAATGAGTTATCATGTTAGTAAACATTGTAACTATAATTCTTCCGTTGAAGATATTACCTATTCTATCGTTGAAGTTAAAGCGTCCACACACGAGTCCTGAAATCAGAGGAAATGACGTAAAAGTAGTGTACATAGAAGCACAAATCACCAATCATATCCTACGTCGCACCATATGATTGGTGATTTATGTTGCGATGTAGGCTCCGCCCCACTACTTTTACGTCATTTCCTCTGATTTTAGGACTCGTTTGTGGACGCTTTTAGACTTATTAGCACGAGGAATAAAGAGAAGAAGCATTAACGTCTTCCGTGCGTCCATAAATAATACACTTTTTCTAACTTGAAAGAATGACAAACATTCTCTTTTTTTTTACTTTTAAACGTTTACACTTCACCGCCATCTCGCCTGATGTTAAGCGACGATGCGGTCTACGATGGAGCGTGTTTGCCTAGAAGAAACCGATTCAATCTCGATTTGATGACACAAAGATTGTAATCATCGGGGGAAAACCCACTCAGGCAAGGTATTGCACAGCCTTGACGTTCTTATCACAAAAGTAGAGTCAAATCTCGTCGTTCGTGCATTCGTTCATTCCTACACACATACAAACATTTGAATTTAAAGTAAGTAATAGGATTCAATCCTAAATCCTATGTAACTGTCAGGACACCACCAACACCAAAATTAATCAATGGAAGCCTTGAAACTGTAATGAATTCCAATCAATACATTTCGTCACAAGCACCGAACTCCTCTTTATGTTTACGTTATATCCTTCGCCGTGAGTTGAATGAAAAAACGTGCCTTTTGTGATGTATTAGGTGAGACAAATAAAAAAATCGAATTAGCCAGTCAGGTATATTATTAAAACATACATATACATGTTTTTTTGTTTCACAAACAGAAAATGCTATAATAGGTATAGTGCTTAGAAATGTTGAGTGACGTCACTGTATGGTATGACTTTTACGATAAAGTGACGTCACAACCCCCACTACGGAAATTTGATATTCCATATCTTTGTCAATATTTAGTAATTTGTTAAAACAAAAAGTACGTGTCCAATATTTTTCCATGTTTTTTTGTAATCTAGTTGGTGTTAACTAATTAAAATGTTTTTTTTCTTTTCACCCAGTCGTCATCACAATTCCAATCGATACGTTTCGTCACAAGCACCGAACTTCTCTTTATGTTTACGTAATTTCCTGCGCCGTGAGTTGAATGAAAATACGTGCCTTTGTGTTGTAATTCGGAGTACGAAAGAAATAATTTCAATTTACGATATTTTCTATCAGTAACTAATAAAATGTATCTCTTTACCCGACTGAAAGAAGGGTTATGTTTTTTCGCGCGCATATCTTGTATGTTTGTAAATTTCTTTATTCCCACATTTCTTCCAAACGGCTGGACGGATTTCAGTTAAGATATCGTTGGATTTTTCGCACTCACCCAAGTGTTTTTAGATAGTATAAGTATCTTAATTTTTTTTTCTGTTGATTTTTTTAGTCAGGTTTTTTAAATTAAAGTTATTAATATTGTTTTTAAACTTTCGCGATTTAAACACATAACGTTTATAATGTACAGGTCATAAATAAATGTACGCATCGCGGAGTGAATTCGGAGAAGCCTGGTGATACGGTTAGTGTTGTATGTCGTGGTGGTAACCCTGAGATTTTCGAAGACCAAATGAGGGTGGATCTAGATCCCCTCATTTCGCAATGAGACGACCCGCAATTTCTTCAGTCTTCTCGTGACCACGGCGGTTGTAACGCTGCCGAAACGTTGAGGTATTTAAACAATGAATTAAATCGCGATTAAGTCCTGTACATTATAAACATTAAAGTTATTGAAAATCAAGTCTTCAAGACAGGTTTTTATCCGACTTTATAAAAGGAGAACGTTTTTAATGCAGCTGTTTGATTTTTTTGTACTTGTGAATGGACTTTGATGATTGTTTTTCCGTTTGGTAAATCAAACATCACGGGTAGGTAAAGGTTTAATGCTTTTGGGCAAATGAACAAAACCAAAATAGGTAGATTTGTAAATAATATGTCGGTTTGTCTTCATAGTTATGATGGCAATGATATATTATGGCTTCTTTTACTAAACCTACATTCTCTTTAGTAGACCATTTGAAAGATTCGTCTGAAAACTGAATAAGACGTTGCTCAAAACGACGCTTGAACGATTACTGACACATAACGCCCGATATATAACATAAGTTAGCAAGCTAGTATATCTGGCCACAGAATAGATATGATCTGGCTTCGTCTAGACAAAAAAGAATGTTGTCATACAATGCCATACAGCCAATTACTCACTTAGGGAAATCCGAAAAGCCAAATTGAGAACCTCCTCAGTTCTCAAATCAGCCTTCGGAAGACACTTGTTTGTTTTAAAAAAAATCGTATAATTCTATGTCATGTTGACACATACTCTCGTGAGTTCGCGTCACCGTGCACATGCTTATTAGCAAAGAAGTTGGAAAATCATATTAGCAATCAATTTAGATTAAAATGATATTATATGTTTTTCAACACACTTGCTCATAAAGTAGCTCTAACTTCACCGCAATCAGGCATATAATAACACCTATAAACAAGCTGCGCGTTTTTATTACTATTACTCACTAGTGAGTTATAGTTTTTATTAATTGGTTGAGTTGGTTTGTTCTCAAAAAAGATTCGATACAAAAAAGATCTTCTTCAATATAACAAATGAATGAATGTAGCTATTGCTTGGTCACGTCATGCAGCTCTGTATTTAAATTTAAATAAATTAATTAATCTTGAACGTGTTTAAAAATAAAACTTTCACTGAAATATTAACTTTTTTTTCTATGTAATAAAGAAAACTTTAAATTCAACTTTTTGTACGTGGTGAAAACGGTATCTGCAGGTAGACATAAAAACAAACCTAATTTTTTTAGTCTGTGGCTGGTCGCCATTGCTAGCTGCGTGTGCATTTTTTGACAACTGATTATTTTTTCCCGCCATAGCAAAACATTTTTGACAACTCGTTTTCATTGTTGAAATTATGTTTTTATTATTATTTTATTCATAAGTGTGTTGAAAAACGTCGTATGACCCACGTGTGTATTGATGATTACCGTCCTCAGCAATCTTAAAACCGTCGCTAAGGCTCGGGTCTCAATAGGGTCTCAGTGGGTAATCACCAACTTTACACACTTGTGCCATAATCTACTATTCTTCATAAATGATCGCTAAATCACGTCTTCGAATATCATTAGCTACTCGCCCCTCAGCCGGTTATCAATAGGTACGTACTTGTGGTACATAGAAACACGTTATAGAGGAAGGAGTTCTCATTTCGAATGTAGGTATGTTTTTAAAGTGAAAATTTCTTTAAGCGTATTGAGCACTTTAAGTGTGAAGAAAAATCGTCGATTACGCGTCATCGTCATCTAACGCAGTTCTAGATGGCCATGGTTAGAAGACATAAATAGATGGCCATGGAAGACTAAAATTTGGTTAAGTCTGAATGTAATTTTAAATTAGAGTCGGGGTATATATTTTTTGAGAAAATAAATTATATTTTTTTTTCAATCACGTAGTAACTACCTAATGTCGCCAACAGCGTCAAACGAATTAAGTTTTCAATTGGAAAGCACTCCAGTTGTCATATCAGATCACACCCATTTTACTTTTCTTTCAGATGTTAGGTTTGCATTTGACCGTCATCTCCACCCAAAAACCGCGTACAAATCGGACACACACAGAGTGGTCTGATGTATAACCCCCCCTTATTGCGACGGGGTTAAAAAATTGCAAAGGTTTTAAAAATCGTTGAAATAGGTGAACTTTTAACTTTAGTTAAATGAAATGAAATATAAGTGTTGGCCCAAAATACTCTACTGTTCATTAAACGGTCATAAACAATCTTGCCAAACGATTCTACAACGCCATTAGGAATGGTTAACAACTTTGTTTGAACGCTATTTACAGCTAGTTCTATTCACGAACAACATAATTAACGTTATTTGCAAAACACGAAAGCTAGAATGTTCCCAACACTATAGCTTTAAATATGTCAACGTAAAATTGGAAAACCCGTCAGATCATAATCTCACGACGTCAAATTATAAACTAACCCAACCTACCGTGAGATTATCCTAATTTCTCGCATTGAATTATAATGGCGTTGACAATGTTAAGATGACTTATGCTTCTTCTTCTGTCAAATTTAGAAAAAAAATCCCGCCAAAACCCCGACCATAAAGTTAATTTTATTGATTTTCATCATTCGATGTAATATAGTTCCCAAAGTGTATATAGAATATACCACCAATACGTTGTTGAGAGGTATATTCAAGTGGCGCAGAACCCATATCGATTCAGCGTAGTTTTGACAAAAACAATCATATGTGAAGGTTTATCAAGTAAAAACTTTTCGTGGTAGCCGAAAAAAAGCTATAAACTAGTGAAATACGTATATGAATAGAACGTGTCTTTATATTTGGTTTTAATCACGGGCTAAGACTAAATGGAGTGACATAAAACAGCAGACAAGACACTCCTTGCAAGAGCAGGCCCCCACCAAGTCCATCTATAGAATCCAGTATACATCTATAGAACTTGTTAATAAATCATAAATCGAAGATGTTACTCGCACTAAGCTTATACTTTGATCTCAGTCAAACAAATTTATACCTCTCTGAAATGGCAGCAACAAAACAACGAACGGAATCCCAGTCGTATTAAAACGAAAGCCTGCATTAACCTTCGAAATATTTGAAAGCATCATTTAATACAAATTCATAAAGTCCACAGAAGTTGCTCTGCGTGACCCAGTACTCGCAATAGGCTATTGGTAGCGGCAATTACTCTGTGAATTTATGAACGCCTGGTAGCAACAGGGTGGTGAGAGGTCGTTCTTCACACTCCGCTTTTCGCTCAACAGCGAAAATTCTAGAAAATAAGTAAGGTAGGTCACGCGCTAGACTTGATAAATGATCTACGAAGCTCTTTGAAGACCAGTTGATTAATTTTCATCTTTAATTAGTTCGGTCCTAACGTACCGTAACTAGGTGGCTGATAAATGTTTGTGTCAAATTTATACCAGAAATTCTTGGTAGAATGTAATTTAAATGCATAAATGTCTTCGTTCCTGAAACGCGATTTTACATTCTCTTAATCTAGTCCCACCTTTTGATACGAGTAGGTAACAATTCAATTTTTGCAGAAAAGTGTGTAAGATCAACATTATTTTATGACCACTATTTGGTTGTTTTTTGGGTGAACTCTGTGATGCTGGTAAATAGAAATAAAGTCGGAACTTTGTTACAAGAATCCATGTACCATATTACTCGACAGCTTACCTATAAAGTTCTTCCTTGGGCGTTTGTACTATAATAGTGTGTCTTATATCTCATTAACAAAATTTCGTGGCCTGCATCAATAAGATTGACATACTTAATATAATAAATATTCTTACGCTGAATTTATACTCTGGCCTAGTTTCAATAAAATTTCGTTTCAAATTTCTACATTCTGAATTAAACTAAATGCGCTGTAAATACAGTGCCATAAATCACCATTACTTGTCACCAGAGTAACAGGACTAAAATATAAACGCAAGAAAATAATGACAAATCATTTTTCAAGAGCGCACCAACTGTTCCATTTTTGCTATACCCCCAACGGCCTACAGGAAGCAATTACGACCCGACACAGTATACGAGCCGCTTTAAGCTGTACGAAGCTACATCTTATAATTTCTGCGTCCCTGGTACCAGTGCTATTAATGTTTGAGATTTAAAAAGCTATAAAAAGCCTTTGAAGGCGCGAAGAGTCTCTCTTTCCAATATGTAACGACAATAGGAATTCTAAGTAGAATTGTTTTTTATTCTGCAAGAATTTTTGAATTTAACAAAGAAATAGAAAAAAGGATATTTCAGAATTGTATGTTCCAGATTTAGAACTTATAAGTAACTATTTAAAATATCTCGACGTTTCGGCAGCGTTACAACCGCCGTGGTCACGAGAAGACTGAAGAAATTGCGGGTCGTCTCATTGCGAAATTGCTGCCGAAACGTCGAGGTATTTAAACAATGAATTAAATCATGATTAAGTCCTGTAGATACATTATAAACATTATGTGTTCAAATCGCGAAAGTTTAAAAACAATAATTATTTTACCGTTGGATATGTACGTGATCCTTAAGTGATATAGGCTATAAATGTTACGTACCACGGGCAAAGCCGGGGCGGACCGCTAATACATAATGTAAACATAAGATCGTGAACCAAAGTTACCTTAACAATCAACTTACCAAAGATATAGCATTCAATACCAATTTGAATCTACATAACGATTCATGTCAAAAACAGAATCATTCTGAATGAAACTAACTATTATACGTTAGGTTTTATTTTCTTGTTTCTTGCGAACAACTATTCTTCTACAAACAATTGACAGAGCCACTTCCGAATTTGGCAACAAATCCAACAGTTTTTACTGAAATTGTAGTTATATAATTCAACCAGTTTTGCGTATAAGTTGGCAGATCTAAATGTCGGCTCAAAACATTTCAAGAAAATAAGGTTGGAACATAAACATTAGTATATTATTGTCAATGTTGATTTTGCTAGAGATGGTAGGTAAAGGAATACACCTGAATTGATATTTTATTACTCAAGACTAAAATAAATTCTCTGAGTAATGGAGGGAAAACGGCAAAAAACGTTGGATATATATAAGTGAAATCTACTTTAGCCGCGTTCAAGACTTTTTATAAGGGGAAATCTTATACATAAGTTCGCATCACCAACATAGTAATGTAGGACGGAGACAGAAGACGGCGTAAAGGAAAAGTGAGGGCGAAAAAGGACTTTCACGTTTTGGATGGGTGAAATCTTGTGAGTTTGGTACACCGACATGCGTAATATCAGTACACATTTTTTTATAGTATAGAGTGACAAGACGATCAGGACACGTGCCTGATGATAAACAACATGCCTGCCCATAACAACACAGTGACACTCAACATGAATAGTCCAAATCATTACCTAGCAAATCATTGAGCTCGTCTCCTGGAGATATAAGGTGTTTGATTTCTCTTAACCCAGTAATTTATCTGGAAACATTGCCCTTCAAACTGGAACACAGTGATGAATGCACATTACTGCTTGGCAGTAGAATAACTGGCAAAGGTGTGGTACTTCCCCTGGCGGACTCTGCAACGAATCCACTGCAAAACTACTTTTAAAACTATATGGTAAATAATCGACTTTGGTTTAAAAAGTGGAAAAATGAGTATGGCTTCGACTAATATGTTTAAAAAGTGGAAAAATTAGTATGGCTTCGACTAATATGTTTAAAAAGTGGAAAAATTAGTATGGCTTCGACTAATATGTTTAAAAAGTGGAAAAATGAGTTTGGCTTCGACTAATATGTTTAAAAGTGGAAAAATGAGTATGGCTTCGACTAATATGTTTAAAAGTGGAAAAATGAGTATGGCTTCGACTAATATGTTTAAAAGTGGAAAAATGAGTATGGCTTCGACTAATATGTTTAAAAAGTGGAAAAATTTGTATGGCTTCTACTAATATGTTTAAAAAGTGGAAAAATTAGTATGGCTTCGACTAATATGTTTAAAAAGTGGAAAAATGAGTTTGGCTTCGACTAATATGTTTAAAAGTGGAAAAATGAGTATGGCTTCGACTAATATGTTTAAAAGTGGAAAAATGAGTATGGCTTCGACTAATATGTTTAAAAAGTGGAAAAATGAGTTTGGCTTCGACTAATATGTTTAAAAGTGGAAAAATGAGTATGGCTTCGACTAATATGTTTAAAAGTGGAAAAATGAGTATGGCTTCGACTAATATGTTTAAAAGTGGAAAAATGAGTATGGCTTCGACTAATATGTTTAAAAAGTGGAAAAATGAGTATGGCTTCGACTAATATAATTTGCTGGAAACTGCAAAACTCACTACTTAAAAGCTGTTAACAATATTTTACATTAATAAGTTTACCAAAAGCATCTATAGAACTATTTTGTTTCCCAACTTATGAGGATATCTTTTTTGAAGGGACTTATAGGTGTTGGCTTCTAGTGGCCTCTCCTGCCTACCAGACTTTGGGCTGGCTCAGAAAACATAGAGCCCTACTAACCTAATTTTACCGTACAAGTACTGCATCTCGTATGACGACTGGGACAAGGGGTAGTGATACCGAATTATTTGGTTAGTGAGTTCTGTAAAGTGTTAGTGTTGTGTTCAAATCGCAAAAGCTTAAACACAATATTTGCTTACTACTTAAATAGCTTTATTGAAACGGTTTCATTGTTCCAACTCTACGATGCAAGTCCATCTATACTAATATTATAAAGCTGAAGAGTTTGTTTGTTTGTTTGTTTGAACGCTAGGATCTCGGGAAGTACTGGTCCGAATTGAAAGATTATTTTTCTATTGGATAGCCCATTTATCGAGGAAGGCTTTAGGCTATAGAACACCACTATTAATAGAAGCGGAGCATGAATCAAGAATGTAACAAAATCGGGAAAAAATATTCCTTTTTGAGGGTTTTCGTACGTTTCGTGCTTTGACATGACACATGACAGCATGTGTCTAAGATTGTGTCATTGAATATCACAGATTACATACCTCTTGAATATAAAACCTTTGTTAATCATTTTTTTTTTCTAAATCTGAGTTGGTACGACCAAGTTCCGACAGGTGGCGTAGCAGGTAGCTAAAGAGGTGTTTTGTTTGAAAGCGATATTCTCAGGAATGACTGAACCGATTTCCGACATTCTTTCACCGTTGTATATGTACGGGATCCTGATGAGTACTATATAATGTACCACGGGCAACGCTGGGGCGGACATCTAGTAATAATATAAACAGCCCAGACATCTAGTAATAATATAAACAGCCAAATGTTCCAATGCTGGGTCTCGGGGTCTTCTCAAGGAGCGAGTCAAGGCTGTAATCCACCACTGCTGGCCCAGTGCGGGTTAGTGGATGTCACATAATTTTAAAAGATTCAAGGTTTATGTCGGTTTGCTCATGATGTTTTCCTTCACAGTTTCCTTGTAGTTGTAAGACCCTTAGCAGAGTCCGCCTGGGGAAGTACCACACCTTTGTCAGTTATTCTACGGTCAAGCAGTAATGTGCTAACATTACTGTGTTCCAGTTTGAAGGGCAATGTTTCCAGAGAAATCACAGGGCTTAGAGATATAATATCTTAGGTCTCTGGGTGACGAGCGCAGTGCTACGTAATGATTTGGACTCTTCATGTTCCAATAACTGCGTGCCACTGTGCTGTTATGCGGCAGGCATGTTGCTTACCATCAGGCACATGTCCTGCTCGTCTAGTCACTCTTTATTTAAAAAACAATCTAATATCACCTTGCCTTTTTTCTATCGGAATGTTCGCAGCTCGAAAAAGCGACATCGTTTCATGGTTAATGTTCCAAAGACACGAACGAAAAGATTTGACTCTATTTTTGTGATAAGAACGTCAAGGTTGTGGAATACGTTGCCTGAGTGGGTTTTTCCCGATAGTTACAATCTTTGTGTCTTCAGATCGAGAGTTAATCGGTTTCTTCTAGGTAAACACGTTCCATCGTAGACCGCATCATCGTTTAACATCAGGCAAGATGGCGGTCAAGTGTAATCATATTAAAGTTTAAAAAAAAGTCGCCGTTCTCCCGACAAGACTAACCGTAACTTGCAATTAGTAACGATGTAAGTGCAGTTAGTTCTTTGCTACAATCCCCAACACTTACTGAGTATGTTTTTATGAAACTGTGTCACCTATCGTTCATACTACGAACGGACTTGAACGGGCTATAGTTAGTGCAACAATTGGCAGCTACATCTCTCTCTCAATGTTTATTTATAAGAATAATCCTATTGTAGCGGTGAAACTATAAAAAGCATCATCAAGCAATCGATTGCTTCTAGGTAGACACTCTCTATCGTAGACCGCATCGACGATTAACATCAGGTGATAGAGCTGTCTAGTGCAAACCTATAATAATCGATTATAAAATATAGCGTATAAACTTTTGCGATTTGAAAATATTACACGGCACTTAACGGCGATTTAAATTATTATTTAATTACTTATTCAATAGTTAATTAATTTAAATATCGATATAGATTGCGGTTTAATCGTGTGTAATGTCTACAATATGACAAAAAAATAGCCAAACATTCGATCTGCTTATTTTTCCATGTTCATGAAAACCTCTGGGATAATGGTGCAAGATTGTATGTATGTTTGTTTGTGTAAATCAAAGCTTCTTATTTTAAATGTTTAGTAACGAAATTTTAGCGAAAATATCGTTTGTTTCGTTTTTACTGATATCATTTTCAATACAACAAAAATCAACAGATGATTTAATAACTTTTGCGAGTTTTTTGAATGCATCTAATTTGTAAAATACATCATATGAATACCAAAGATTTTACAATACATAAAATTATATATGCAATTAATCAAATGAAGTATACAATGGTACTCTACACTCCACCGGGTCATCGATTATATTTATGATGCAGTTTGATTTCAAGATAGACCCAACTTAAATTACACTATTTCATTCTACTTTCATCTATACAATTCTTTTTGTGATAATAGATATGTAAATAATATACGACAATGATATTTGTGTAAAAACCCCTTTGTTTTTTAATAGTCTATATTTTATGATTATATTTTCCCCCTTAATATTGTACGGACACATCGCCCAAAATATCATAGAAGTTAAAAGGTTGCAATAAATGAGTTGACAATAAAACCTTTTTACATTAATTTACAATACAGGTTTTAATATTAGAGGTTCTCTTTTCCTCGTAAATGAGTTTTTAAATAGGTTACCTTTACAAAAGCTTTCACCCTGGCATAGAAGGAAATGGCCAGCGCCAAATTAACAAATTCACCCTTATTTACTCAGAAAATACCTATAGCAGCACATTAGACCTCAGGCAATTTGCCGAAAAAAAAAGATTTCCATAAATAATAAAGGTGACTCACCTCTGACATAGATCGAGTTCTGTTTTCAAACACACACTGGCCACTTCGATTAAAAATAAACACGAATTAGAATTAGGAACATGAAGGGGTCGATTGTTAGAGATGATTTCAGGTTATTGTTGATTCGATTGTCTCGGTGTATCGATTGAGACGAGTTGAGGGCGCGAGATCCCTCGACCGACTGAATTGAAAGCTCGGGCCGCTGAATTCAGCTATCCCGCCGGGTTTCAGAATGTTGCCAACCCCTGTCGACGTAAAAGCGACGGGGAAAAGTACAACAATACAGTAAACAATATACACATACCTACTGTGGCGTTCAATGGATGTATTCCAGTAACTTCACGTAAAATAACTGTCTAGAAAACTAAAAGAGCACCCCAACGGACGTAAAATAAACCGTGGATATATTCCCTACATTTGATGGCGTTTACGCGATTTTAACTCCGACATATTCAGGCTGCAATTCAAATTACATCCAATTTATTCACCCTCGGTCGTAATTGTTACATAATGCTACTGAACAAAAGATAACAATTAAGTTGAGTACATTTATTTTATAAATAACATCATAATGACAGATTTAAACTTCGGTATCTGAATATATGCTTTTATGCTGTAAGTATAAAATAGGTTTGAATTGATTTATACAGAATGTGGTGTTTAGAAATTTTCGAATTCAATCGTAAAGTACTATCGAAAACCATATAAACAACTGACTCCAATCTTCAATTGTATAATTTTTTTCAATCTCTTTTCAATGTATATTTAGAACACACCTTCGTAACTACATTTACTATGCAATGTGCTGCAGAAAGGGGCAACAATATAATGTATAGAAGTTCATCTATATTAAGTCTTGAATCATACTCGTATAATATGTGAAAATTAGACATTAAATCTCAACAATTTTTTTCCACACAAAAATAAAAATTCATTGTTTGTTGTTTTATTTGACATACGACATACCCTTAATGGCCAGATCGGCATCGGCAATCCATCGGCATGGATTTTAATACAACGTAGCGGCGGCGGCGGCGGCGTCGGCGGCAAGGTCGTTTGCCAGCTGTACATGCGTTAGGGTTGAAGCTGGTCAATTCACGTCAAACTTTGACTCGTGTTATCCCGTGATCTACAGTGCTGAGCGGGAAAAGACCTTGGGTGATGAAGTCTACATCAGTGTTAGAATGGACTGTTAAAATGTTGTTGGGGGTAAGTCCACCACGTTGTATATGTACATTATCAAACGTAGTATGTGTAGTATAGAGGCACTTCAATTCGATTAATTTGAATTTAAAATGGTTTTCTATTCGTAGGTATTTTATTGTCTATCATAAAAGTATCATGTCTACCGTTTACACCATGTAACTGGCAACCTGGGCACTGGGTCGTAATGTTGCCAGCCTCAAAGGTTCTCCCATTTCTTGCTTAACCTACATCGGTATGAATAGATGTTTAGCGTATGGAAAGTTAGGGAAAACGCATATTTTGTTCACTGCGTCAATTTCCCCAAGGAAAACTTAATTAATGGGGTTAGGATCGCTTTCACATCTTGCTCATTTGCTGTAGAAGGGTGTTGGAATTTCCGTTTTAGGATGAAAGCTTTTAAGTTCGATTTTCGTTGTCTTTTTCTGATATTACGGATAATGTTACTGATTGTTGTAGAACTGTGTAGAATCTGATTAGTGGAGTTTCTTAAAATAAAGGCTTGCGTTTGTCCGCTATTACAGTAGCTATAGCAGGAGTACCGGGAAGTTTTGCCTGCAAATTCTCGATTCTGTATTTTTTCGTAATAACAGTAGCCCATGTGGATTATGTATTATTCCACACTTTAATCTAGCAAATTTCAAACCATTCTGTTCTGGCATTCCGACGTCATGGAGCAAAAAACATCTCAACTTTCATATATTATTAGTGGGGTCAGTAGGATTGTTGCAGACTTGCTAATTTATGACTATTTTTAATGCTACAGTAACTTAGAAGCAAATTTACAGTTTGTTTTTAAAGTAAATTTACAGAGTTTAACATTTCAGACCTGCGTGTATTTTATAGCAGAGTGAATAATGCAAGCTTGTTGTTGGAAAAAAAAAATAAAAAATAAAAGAAAGTTTGGTTTAAACTTGCTTGAAGTCTGACACTTGTCATGTGCAAATTAGTGACAGATGCTTACATCCAATGACGTTACATACATGGATACAACGTCTCAAATAAAAGTTATAAATAAAGTGTCCTTATTTCATCTAAACGTACTTAGAAGTTCAAAGATTAATTATTATGATCTCAAAAGTTTGAAGTACAGCTCTATTTCCTGACAGTTAAGCTTTATTTTGGATTGATGTGTTTAGCGATTTAAGCAAGCGGCTTAGTAACTAGATAGGTACTTTTAAGACTTTATTTTTATACAGAATTGTTTATGAATTGCTTTTTAGAGTATTTTTGCGCTTTGAATTGACAAAACAATTATGTACTTACTGAAAACATGATACACTATCATTTTTGTCGTTTTTCTATAGGTAATGGTTTTTTCTCGAAAATACCGTTGAAACCATTGAATTCTTAAAAACGGAAGAAGCGGCACACTCTCCTCAACGATGGCGATGTAAAATCAGGTGACGTCTCCTGATTGAGATCAGTCGCAACGTGAGCGACAAATGGAGCGCATGTGTGCTAATAATTCCACGAAATTCGATTTGAGCTGTTACAATGCCATTTTGTGTGTGTACAAGGTGCACAAATAGTACCAAGTCCAAGAAAAAGTTTCGTGGCATCACTTTTCATACGCAATTACACAAAATCTTTAATTATTTCATTTAAAATAATATTTTCTGTTGTAAACAATTCGGCATTTGTAAAAAGGGCCAGATATACATGCGTGAAAGAGTGGGACACGACCAGCAATATGTTGACTGCAGCGATAACGCCCAATGTTTACGTCACGGGCAACGGCTACTCCTTCTCTTTCACGCCAGTGTCTTCGTATGTCTTTCTATTCTTCTCGAAAAAATATTGAAACAAACGTGTAACTGTGGTTTGTATAGCTATCTCATTTCCATCTACTGCTAATTTGCTATGATGTCTTTGTCATTCATTACAATGTATCTCACGATGGAAGTGTAGCTGTGTGCACGTTGTGTATTTGTGTGAAATTTTCGCCACATTATGTTGATTTCATATTAGAACTTACCTCATCTTCGATGGTTGAAACACCATTTTAAAGAGCGTCCGTCGATACTTCCAGAAGAACGAAGGAGCGATGCGTCCAGTGCAACGCTAGCTCGACTGTCGTAAAGGAGTGCTAAACTTACTATTTTGATTCTTTTTTGGACGTTTTTAAACGGTATCGAAAATCCTTAGTTTTTAAACCATTGTTGGTGATAGGTATGCGCAATTTTGCAGTTTGTTCAAAGTTTAATATGTCAGACTTGCATGTATTTTGTATCAGAGGGAACAACGCAAGTTTGTTGTCGGAAAATTAGAAAGTTTGATTTAAACTTACTTCATGTCTACACTTGTCATGCCAAATTGAGAGATGCTTATATGACACTTAGGTTACATTTTGCTTGGATGTTTTATTTTGCTGCAAACGTTGGAAAACATAGATATAGCACTCTATATGACGAGACGAGCAAAACATATACCTGTTGATAAGCAACATGGCATGGGTATGGACAGGCACCGATTGCAGCCCAGTGTCAAGCAGATATTGGAACAATAAGTGTCCAAATTATTGCCACTGCACTCCGCTCGACTCCCGAAGTTATAAGATGATTTATTTCTACGCTTTGTAATTTATCTACAAAAATTGCCCTTCAAACTCAGGTATGTTGGTAGTTGGTACATCACTGTTTGGCGGTATAATAACTGGCGAAAATGTGGCACTGCCCCAGATGGACTCTATGAAGTCCTACTTATACCAAATTAATGTACTGTTTTATTGAATATGTGCAACTGAGTTAGTATGATTTTGCCAATTACTTAATGAAAGGAAAATCCGCATATGAATGGTCCAAAAACTCCCTAAAACTTGGGAGTTTTCCTGTTGCCTGAAATCATGTGCACCTCTGAAACCACAGGCGATTCTTTTACATTCCATTGTTTTATCTTTCACTCAGACGCGCCAGCTCTCAGGTATGATTATCTCTAACCTACTCGGAGTTGTTAAGTACCAGTCTGAGATCTCATCTCTGCATAGTTAAAAAAAAAGTTATTATATACTATATATAAAAACAAATTATTATTTTCAATACATTATTTTTTATTGGACAATTCAAATTATAAAGTTTTTATGTTTAATTTTTTTGGTGCTTAGCGATGATGCGGCGTAATGCATTTATGTTAAATTAAAAAAAAAAAATTTTTTTTTAGAATCTGTAATAAATAAGCACCGAAATATTTTCAAGCTTGATAACGTCTAAATGAATGAATCACCAAACCAATCAATCAATACTTCGAGATTGGATGATATCCCGTGTTATTTCGATTCTTTAAGCTGCTAATATGATCCTTTGAAAAGAACCTTTCAAATATTTTGTTCTTTGATCTTAGTAAAAGTAAGTGCGCTTTTTACCCTTCTATTCAAAAAACAGTGATTTAAAAGAAAAAAGGATTCGCAATTCAAATGTTTTTATTTTATTTTTGAACGTAGAGTGGCAGCACAATCAATACATGCCCATCACAGACAGCAAAGTTCAATACAGTATGACCACAATAAATATGACCACAAAGAATCCAAATTACTAAGTTACACTGCAATGCGCTTTCAGGTGTATAATTGTTATATATTTTAAGTAAATACTGACCAAAACTAGGCCATGTATTTTTTTATAATATAGAGTGAAGAGACGAGCAGGACATGTACCTGATGGGAAGCAACATCCCAGCCCAAAACAGCA
Source organism: Ectropis grisescens (assembly GCA_017562165.1). Lineage (NCBI taxonomy): Eukaryota > Metazoa > Arthropoda > Insecta > Lepidoptera > Geometridae > Ectropis > Ectropis grisescens. The sequence goes on from CM029786.1 coordinate 13,678,943, forward strand.
CATTGACATACAGCTATTAGAACATGAAAAGTCCAAATCATTACCTAGCACTGCGCTACACTCGTCATCTAGAGATATAACATGTTTTATCTCTACACCCCGTAATTTCAATGGAAACATTGCCCTTCAAACCGGAACACAGTGATAGCATCGCTTGGCGGTAGAATAACTTGTGAAGGTACTAAGTACTAAGGTACCAAACGTAAAAATCCAATCTTAACCTATTTTTTGAAGTCGGTTGAAAACATGCATTAAAATTAAAATGGAGGATTTCATTCAATTTAAATAAAATTACGAGCGACCATAATAAGCGTTTCGTTATAAATATGGTAATTTTGGGGTCCCGAGAGTAATGGCTTTAGAACGGCTGTCGTTTCAAACTAAGTGTATTTTATTGTCCGGGCAATACCCAAGTTATCCCGTGAGATATCTGACTATTCCTGAATTAGTGTTGCCATAGTTTAAGAGGTACCGAATTAGAATTTTATAGTTGGCTGTATAAATGTACCAAACAAAATTGTAAATGTGAAAGTTTGAATTGTTTGAAATTCGCAAGATAGATAAATATAGTTATTGCATGAACTACAATGACGCTGAAATTTATTTTCATACTTAAAATATCTTTTATTTCTAATATTTAAAAATACTGAATGGGAAAAAGTATGCACTTATTTTAGAAATTACTACCCGCAGCCATATATGCCATCGTGTGAACAGGCGTGACGACTGGTCCTGCTATTAAATTAAATTATTTGATATAATGACAGTATTTAAATAGAATAAAACATGTGCCAATTTTAATTTTGTTTTTTTTTTTAGTTTAACTTACTTTATGATCATTCAAAGCTGGAAGGGCAAGTCCATTTTAAAAGTACGAAATTATTAGTAATTTATTTACCATTATAATATTGGATAACCCATTCAATTTCAAGTGACTTTTGTTGTGAAACCAGTTTCCTAAACGCAATATTTAATATCGCTACCATACAAACTTTACGCGCGACGCATAGAAAATACGGCACTGTGACGTCACACTTCTGTAGTGTTTTTGTATGAAGCGTTTTTAGGAGAGGCCAAAGTTGTGATTTTAAAATCGTGATATCACGGGAAGCTTTTGAGATAACAAAGTAATTCTTTCACCTATAATTCAGTTATTGAGTAGTCTTTTGATAAATCAAAAATGAGTCGTGTTGCCTATTCTAATGGAAAGTGGAACTATGCTGATCCATATTACGGCTTTGTATACCTTAATTAAAAAAAATGTTACTAGCTGTACACTCCGCGAGGTATAAGCTGAGCTTTGCATTAGTGTGAGTGATCACCAATCAGGCAGGAGCTTGAAATTTTGTCCGCGAGGTATAGGCTGAGCTTTGCATTAGTGTGAGTGATCACCAATCAGGCAGGAGCGCGGCGAGACAGAATGGCGCCGCGCCTAAGGCCGGTTGTCACACCTACACTATCCATGTACACTCACACAAATGCAAAGCTCTGCTTATGCCTCGCGGAGTGTACCCTGCCACGCTTCGCTGTGGCACATTGTGATGCAAAAATTAGATAAAAACAGTCCTTGATGCGGATTGTATATCATTATACAATTTCAGCTCGATCGGTGCAGAACTTTTTGAGGTTTTGATGCGTACACAAACCAACATAACATTTTGATATATAGAGATATGGAAATGTTTGCAACAATGTCATTTATCATTGGGACATAAATTGACTTTATATTTCCCACATATAACAAATATGCTTCTTTTCATCCTGGGTAAATGATGGAAAAATGAACACGAACTGCGCGGGTGAAACCTCGAGGCACTGCTAGTTATACACTAGTAGCGGCCTGTTCCGGCTTCGCTCGGATAATAACCTAAATATCAACGACAGCGTCATCTAGCGGGCTGATTTGTGAATCTAAACCAACCAGAGCTCTATCCAAACGTATGCAAAAAAAATCTTTCAAATCGGTCAAGCCGTTTAGGAGGAGTTACAATATTGGTGTCTTCAAATTGAGAGTGAATCGGTTTCTTCTAGGTAAACACGCTCCATCGTAGACCGCATCGTCGCTTAACATCAGGCGAGATGACGGTCAAGTGTAAACCTATAAAAGTTTAAAAAATATATAAGCAATTAAACATACTGGTTGTGTTAGCTTGTCAATCAGACCCGAAGTATAAAGACAAAAGCTGAGCCCGAAAATATAAAAAACAAAAGATTTACTTATTCTAAGCAGACTTATTTCTAAAATGAGATGAGAAAAAAACTAAACAAATATTTCTAAAATTGAACCAACTTAGTATTATGATAAAACGAAACCGGCGCCCTCTTTAACCCTACAATGCTTCACTATTGTTATTCCTGTCTCCATAATATTGAGTTAAATGAAAGGGCCAGCGATAGCCATAGCGAATGCCTTTGAAGATGCGGACGCTTTCAGAAAGGAACAATCTAAGAAAATGCGCCAATTTGTGTGTTCCGACTTCCGTCGCAAATGGAGGGACGGCGTCACGCAATTTCCTGCTGTTGGATACATAAGCAGAGTGTATGGCGTCGTGGCTTAAGCAAAGATTAGCTTTTTTGTACTTACCGTCTATCATCTAGCGGTTTTTGAACAGAAATCTTTCAAGCATTTTTTTGTAAAAGAATAGAATACTTTTATTAACGTATTAAAACATTCTATTAACATTCACTCGAAAATATTGTTAAACAATATGTAATAGGGCTTAAAATATGTTTCGTCACAAAATAATTAATATAATATAAATCAATATTACTAGTTTGCTGTAAAAGCGCATCATTATCATCTATGAGGTAGATGATAATGATGATGACATGATGGTAGGATATCATCATATCCTATTATCATCATCATCATAATTAGCATCTGAATCTGTATACATTAACAAAAATTTTTACAGGCATAGTCACTTTAAACATATTAAGTTTGGATGTCACATTCGTCGAAAGTCGAACAGAAAACCTTAATGTAGCGGCGTAGCAGTGTAGCGACGTAGTCACGTAGCCGCGTCGTAGCATTGGTGGAACAGCGTAGCGGAGCTTACGCACTTTGAAATATGGTGAGTTCGAGTCACTCACATGCGTAATAACATATATCTGTAGCTATACATCTGACGTATTGTGCAACATTGTGCTGATGTATCAAAGATATTTGCAAAGAAAAAAAAACTAAATCTAACTGCTGTATGACTTTCTAAGTTTGATGTTTTAACTTAATTAAATTCTAAGTTATTAGTTTTCACTTCTATCGACAGTCCCAAAGACTGTCAATTTTTAATTGACTTCGAAAAGGAGGTGATTCTCAATACGGTTGTAGTTTCTTGTATAAATGTTACTCGATAGCCAAGTGAAAATAAATTTTTTGGTCCTTTTACTGTTTGGTAGACTTGGTAGATAGTTGTAGAAGTGGTCCCTTATATATATTTTTTTAAATTTTAACAAAAAATTAAAATTTACTTGCATATAGCTGAAGGTGATGGTTTCTTATAACATTTGCGGTATCCAAATTTCATTTTAAATTGAAGTCGGTTTACGTTTCTTTTTTCGGAGAAAAAAAATGATTTCCACTTGAATACAAAAAAAAAAAAATCTTTATTGCTGTTTGTAGGTAAGATAAGATGATACAAAACATTTTAAAAGTTGCCCCATACAAACTGGCCTCTGCGAGAGGCATGCAATATGTCTGGCAAGACAATTTGTTAGTAATTTATAAATAAAAAAATAATTAAATAATAGTCAGCTGATTAAAGTCTTCTTCTTCCTCATCTTCTATTAATTTCTGGTTTTTATTTATGTCATCTGATTCTTCATCTTAGATTAATTTCTGGCTTCTATTTGGTTGTGATATATATTTGTGTGAGATAAATGTTTGGTGAGCACAATTTCGCCAACATCTTGTGTTTCATCAGGATATTGACTGCTATCCTACCTTATATTATGTGCTAACCTAGAATAGATTGATTTACTTTCAACTTGAAAACACAAAGATTCGCCGACACCTTCGCCGGTTATTTTACCGCCAAGCAGTACCTAATGTAATGATTAAAAATGTCGTGTATCACGTATACTTAACTGAAAATTGCAACCTGTTCACCAAAATATATGAACAATAAAGAATCATTAAAGTACTAAGTTAATTGTTTTATTTGTATAAAAAATTGAACTTAATCGAATCCAAAATCAGTTTACCATATTACCTCTAGTGCGGAATAGAGTTCATCAGGTTAGTTAGTTATTAATAGTTTTTATCCCGACTAATAATAATACTTCACTTATTCTTGTACCACTAACGTAACTGCGTCAGTCATGTACATATAACAAGGTAGAATAAGACTAGCAAAAAAAATTGGCAGTCATAGGGACTGCCGATAGCAGTGAAAACTTATAACTCGGAATTTGATAGATTACCTACTTTACCTGCGTGTGGTTTCGCCAAAAGAAGATTTTTCTTAAAAAAACAATGCTAAAACCAGCAACTTGTTGAGCAAAATTTACATTCCACGCTCGCCTGGGCTTCCACCTAAGCAGTGCGAGAAAGCAGTGCACAGCGTTTTTAGCCCTCTACCAAAAAGGTGTTTTATTTATTTAAATTTGAATATTTGAATTTGAAATTCGATGTCTGTCTGTGTTTGTGTGTCTGTCTGTGGCACCGTAAAGCTCAAACGAATGGACCTATTTCGATGCGGTTTTTGAATCATCATTCAAATGCATCAGGATTTACTATTGGCCTAAAATGCTGACGCATTTCTACATGGCCATGCTCATGGCCACGTCCTCCGGTTGTACCGTGCCGTTTTTTATTTATTTCAACGTTAGTTTTTGTGCGGTGGTTCGTAACTATGTTTGGTTAATATCGATTCTAGATCGCCGCCTCTACAAAATAGCGGGTAAAATATTTTATTACAACCTCCTTCAATATGGATATCAAATAAAAGGGCTTGACTAGTAAAATACTAGGTATATACACTACACAAATTTCAAATCCAAGATGGCCGCCACCACAAAATAGCGAATTACTTTCTTTTTTTTCCGTTACTCCCTCAATATATGTATCAAATGAAAGGGCTTGATTAGTAAAATGTAATACAAATTAAAAATACGAGGTAATCGGGGGTAAATCAATTTTTTATTTTATTCTTGTTTCAAAAAGACCTAATCATTAGCCTAATATGGGCTCTATTATCTACAAAGCTTTAGAAGCACCGCACCGAGGTTAAAATCGTAGATGTACGCTCTTTAAAAATATACTTAGTTTGTCGCAAATGTCGCATGCATTCTGTTTGTTTCACATATTTTAGGTGGCCCAGTCGAGACTCTGGGAGCTCAGGGGCAAAATCAAAGATTTTGTGTTGAACAAGTAAAGTTTGCACAGTAAATAATTGCCGTACAGCCAATACCTCTGCATTCCGATACAGACACTCAGTAAAGCAACAAAATGGTCTCTGTGTCAGTCTGAGGGCTATCTCTCAAGCTTGTTTTTTTTTTTATATTATAGTATTACACTTGACCGCCATCTCGCCCGACGTTAAGCGACGATGCGGTCCACCATGACGCGTCTAACCTCAAACAAATACAAAATTTAAAATTTTGACTAACCCCCGGCTGCCTTGGATTTGTTATCTGTACGACATTCTACTAGATAAGCCCTTTTATTTGATACCTATATTAAGGGAGTTGTGAAAAAGAAATATATTTCGCCATTTTGCGGTAGCGGCCATCTTGGATTTGAAATTCGTCATAGTGCAAAGTATTCTACTAGTCAAGCCCTTTCGTTTGATACCCATATTGAGGTAGTAGTGAAAAAATAATATAATTCGCCATTTTGTGGTGGCGACTATCTTGTATCTGATATTTTTATAGTGTATAGTATTTTACTAGTCAAGCTCTTTCATTTGATACCCATATTGAGGTAGGTTGTGAAGAAATATTTTGTCCGCTATTTTGTGGAGGCGGCCATCTTGAATCGATATTAACCAAACATACAAGAACATCCACACAAATATTTACCTTCAAATGAAAAATCCGCATCGAAATCGGCCTATCCGTTTGAGCTCTACGGTGCCACAGACAGACACACACACAGACAGATACACATACAGACAGACAGACACAAAGACAGACAGACATCGACGTCAAAGTTATAACACCCCTTTTTTTGGTCGGCGATTAAAAACCCAATTGCTCTGGATTTGAAAACACTAAAATTGTAACCTAAGCCCACTCGGGGAACGCATGTAAAAAAATCCACTCAGGGAACGAATTCCACAGCCTAGACGTCATTTTTACAAACGTAGAGTCTAATCTCTTTGTTCGAGTCTTTGAAACGTCAACCATGAAACGATGTCACTTTTTCGTAATATTTATTGCGCTCTATTACTCTGCCTCGCACGGTCTGTGTGGAAGGTTACCCTTATAACACAGGCTCCCTTTGCGACATCCCGGATTACAGTAAAACAAAACGGCCGTATTGGCAAAAGTTGCCCGAATATTGCCGTAGCTTGTAGGATGTATCCCGTATCCGGCGTCCGACGGAATTGGGAACTTTGGGGACTATTTGGGGTTCTTGAAGTTTTGGAATTAATGCCGACGAAAATCACGCATATTTGAATATGTTTTTTGAAGTAAAACTTCTTTTGGCGCACTACAAGCAGACTTTTCGTGGACTGTGAATGAAGCTCATCACCACGGTCACACCCCGGACACTCCACTAAAACGGAACGGAAAGAGTGAGCTCACTCTTCCCGACTCTGACATAATTCCGTGCGCCTGAAGTTTGGGAGGGCACATCTAGTGGTTTATATCAATCGGGTCACACAGTTCTTGTGTGGTAGTGGTAGGAGTCTTTGCAGAATCCAACTGAAGAAGTTTTTTTTTTAAATAAGGAATTTCGAGACGAGCATGACATGTGCCAGATGGTAAGCAACATGCCTGCCACATAACAGCACAGTGACGCGCTGCTATTGGAACATGAAGAGTCCAAATAATTACCTAACACTGCACTGCGCTCATCACACAGAGATCTAAGATGTTATATATTGAAGCCCTTTAATTTCTCTGGAAACATTGCCCTTCAAACCGGAACACAGCAATGTTTTCACATTACTACTTGGCGGTAGAATAACTGCCAAAAATGTGTTACTTCCCCAAGCGGACTCGGCTAGGAGTCCTACCACTACAAACACCACATCTTTTCCAGTTATTCTACCGCCAAACAGTAATATGAAATCAGCACTGTATTCCACTTTGAAGGGCAATGTTTCGCGTGAATTTACGTAGCTTGTAGATGAAACATCTTACATATCTGGATGACAAGCGCAGTGCAGTGATAGGTAATGATTAGATTTTTTTTTTTTTTTTAACTTTTATAGGTTTACACTTGACCGCCATCTCGCCTGATGTTAAACGATGATGCGGTCTACGATGAAGCGTGTTTACCTAGAAGAAACCGATTCACTCTCGATTTGAAGACACAAAGATTGTAACTATCGGGAAAAACCCTCTCAGGCAACGTATTCCACAGCCTAGACGTTCTTATCACAAAAGTAGAGTCAAATCTCTTTGTTCGAGTCTTTGGAACATCAACCATGAAACGATGTCGCTTTTTCGAGCTACGAGCATTCCGATAGAAAAAGGGCAAGGTGGTATTAGATCGTACAAATCATTTATTTGGGCTCTAATAGCTGCACGTCTCTGTACTGATATGAGTACGCATTTTGTTTATCATAAGGTAATTCCTGCTTGTCTTGACACTCTATACTACGTAAAAAAAATCCTAAGCTTGTCTTTTCTCTGTTTCAAAAGGTCATACAGAGTGTTCGCTCCATCCGAAAGAAACCTCGACACCCAGGGCCGGATTTAGAGGTGTGGAGGCCCCGGTGCCGGGGGCTGATAATCTTGTATTTAAGCTCTTACCTTGAAATCCGGGTTTAAAATTCAGGTTAAGTCTCTATTGTGGAGGCCCCCCGTTTGTGGAGGCCCCGGGGCATGTGCCCCGGTTGCCCTCCCCTAAATCCGGCCCTGTCGACACCGACTGTATGTAGGTGACGATGGTCTGATGGTAGGGATGAAAGAGGGGAGGGCCGAAACCGGCACAGACAGAAGTCAGTTAAGTTTCTGTATCTTTGTTTTACTTCAGTTAAATAAATATGGTTTGCGTGTCTTTATCAACAACTGTTGGTCGATAAATGAAGCTCCTATTCATCTATTCTACTCTGCTCCCCTCCGCTCCATTTCGCTCCGCTACGTTCCGCTCTGCTGCGTTCCGTTCCGTTCGGATCCGCCGTTTGCCGTTTGCCTACCCGCCTAGGCGTGTGATTTACCACCAGGTTCATGGCCCTCTCGTCTCGTCACTCCATTCGATTCTTGTAATTATATGACATTTGACCTCACACCTCAACACAAACGCAATAAATTCTGTACAGTTTAGAACACATTTTTAACTTTCACTCCGTAACAAAATGTGTTCCTGCAAAAAAGCGGCCAAAATGCGGGTGCGTAAAACTTATGTAATCAAAAAAGACCGCACAAAAAGTCTCCCCATAAAAATACGTACATAAAATATAATAAAACTGTCGGTGAGTGGCCCGGATGATGGATGGCAGGGGACGGCCGATCAGGAGAGCAGCGTCACGAGGAGACTACTATTTATCACTCGAAACTCGAATCTCGAACAGCCTGGAAATTCTGTAAAAGTAATCTCGACAGCTCGACACCTACTTCGATGGCGACTTCGATAACTCTATTCGCAATAGGTTTTTTTTTGTTTTTTAATAAAAAGTGACGAGACGAGCAGGACGTGTGCCTGATGGTGAGCAACATGCCTGCCACATAACAGCACAGTGGCACGCAGTTATTGGAACATGAAGAGTCTAAATCATTACCTAGCACTGCACTGCGCTCGTCACCCAGAGATCTAAGATGTTATATCTCTAAGCCCTGTAATTTCTCTGGAAACATTGCCCTTGAAACCGGAACACAGTAATGTCTGCACATTACTGCTTGGCGGTAGAATAACTGGCAAAGGTGTGGTATTTCCCCAGGTGGACTCTGCCAAGAGTCCTACCACTACTGCGTTACTGTGCATAGTATGCTATCTGTGCACGGTTGCCGTAAGGACGCCAATGAAAATTTAAAATACTCGTAACTTTTATAAATAATGTTCTGTAGTTTATTTCGTAATTTTGTTTTTTATTCTTTGTGGCTTTTAATACAGAGTTTTTCCTTATCTTACCTCTTTAATTGAGTCTTTGGTAGGACAACCATGAAACGATGACGCTTTTTCGAGCTACGATCAGTCGAATATTGTATAGAGTGATGAGACGAGCAGGACTGGTGGCTGATGGTAAGCAACACGCCTGCCGCATAACAGCACAGTGACACGCAGTTCTTGGACCATGAAGAGTCCAAATCATCACCTAGCACTGTACTGCGCTCGTCACCGAGAGATCAGAGATATTATATCCCTGTAATTTCTCTGGAAACATTGCCCTTCAAACCGGATATTTAATGTAATCTAAAGATGTCGTCTAAGGCTTAAGTGGAAGATACTGATTCACTCTCTGTTTGAAGACACATATTATTGCTAATACTAAGACCCAACTTGGGCTGCACATAAAATAAAAATAATGTCCTGTTCCAAACTTTGAATTTTTGCTACACCAATGCTAGAACTTTATAGCTCACTTTTCAATCCAAAGGTCCCAGCTGGTAGGTAGGTACTAGGTACATATTTAACAGACCCATCCCAAAGGTGCGAACAGTATTCCGTACATAGTCCTGCAAATGTATGTAGCGTAAGTAACTACTTAGATATGAAGTACCGTAAGTTTTTAATTAAAAAAAACATGGAAAAACAAATGAAAAATTTGAAGGAAAATATATGGAATACTTGCCTACACCAAAAAATCACGTGAATACAAAGTAAATTAGAAAATAGAACAATTAAAAAAAAGCTATTTTCGTTGGTGTTCCGTGGTGACCTGTTCTCTCACCAATCATGCCTGTATCGAGAGCCTTCAGCCTCCAAGAATTATTTACCTATTGACCAAAAAAGACATATCGATACTCCCACTGTCACAGAGCAATTAATAGTATGACTGCCCTAGTGGCTTAGTTGGTAGTAGCTCTGCCTGCGAAGCCGAGGGTCGTGGGTTCGATCCCCACCCAGTGCAAATATTTGTGTGATGAATTCAAATGTTTGCACTGTGTCTGGGTGTTTCTATGTATAATAAGTATGTATTTAAAACTATATAAGTATTATATCAGCTATCTGGCTGCCATCACACAAGCTTTGCTTAGTTTGGGGTCAGATGGTGTTGTGTGTGAATTGTCCATCAATATTTATTTATTTTATTTATTTATAGAGGTACATACGTGAAAGATAAAGAAAAATTGTGAAGTGACTGAAGTGAGAGATGTTTTAAGAGCTTTCTGTCGGAGCACCACATCACTAGACAAATTTCGAAAACAAATAGTAACTGGTCTTCAAATAAAGATTTAAATGAAATCGTTCGGTAACACATTCGTTCGGATATCCTCCATTATGCTTCCGCAAAGAAATGTTATGATTTATTTATAAATATCGTGTATGGGTTTTTCGTACGTATTGAATTTCCTAATGGGTTTTCATGTGTTTGTGCCAATCATGGAAAAATAATATTCGTAAATTCCATAGAATATATGTTGAATTACTGTAGAAAACACAATCTAGCATTAGGTAACGCACCACGTATCTACTAAGCCACCCAGAGATTACCCAATTTTGATGAATAGTGACGTACTAATATTGTTTATTGCACCTAGGTACTAAGTACTAATGCGACCCCTGTCGCCATAAACTTGTGTTATGTGCAGATTAGGGATAGGGGGTTGCAACCCTGATTTTTTCCGCTTGTCGCGTGATTTTTATACAGCGCACCGTTGCGGAATTATGGATTAGAAGAGGTAGATATCTTTCTATAACCTAAGTATGACGACTGCCAATTATTTTTGTTGTTTTAAGCGCCATCTGCAAAAGAGGAGCTGAAATAATAACAGTGTTGCCGTCACAGAAAAAACTTTTTTTTTGAAGCGACATCTAGTGTCAGGTTGTAAATTAAGGTTACGCCATCTATTGGGAAGAAACAATATCAAGAGTGTTGCCATATATTATTCTATATCTTCGAACGCAGTCAAAGTCAAAGTAGTGGTTAGTAAGCGTCATTTCCGGTATTCGAAGTTCGAAGGAGGATGCCATTTTGCCTCCATTTTGTTGTCTTCTCTTGTCTATTTTTTGGGTAGGAAATATTTATGGTACGTGCCGTAGATAATTTTCTCTTTGGTTATGTTCCTATTGTTGTGGTCTTTGATTTGATTGCAAAACAGCTGTCAAAACAATGGATTCAGAAAATAATATTATTTCCTTTTCCAGGGGTTTTACATGGTTAAATTATGAGCATTGGGCCAAATGGAGAGTTGGACAGATCTCTGCCGCTGTTGCTTGTCCGCGAAAACTGAAGTGTCACTTTTGGACAGCAAGCAAAATATCAGTCAGAAGTTTCATGAATTGACCAATATTGAGGTAAGTTTTGTTTGATATGTAGAAAGTTCAGGCTCATTTCATATAACGAACACAGTAATAGGTATAATAATTGCCTGCATGTAAATTTGACTTGCCATGAAAATATAACCTATTTTCAGTACTTACACCGAAATAAAATGTAAGTAGGTCAAAATGGTTTTAGTTTCACGTACAATCCGTGTATTTTAACCGGCGTAATCACAACCATACATATTGCTTTTCTCATAACTTTAAAGGAAGCCAACCTCATTATTACATTTATTGGTCCCAGTTCTCCACGGTTTTCCCCCATTCCTGTAACTTTCCTGCGATAAAAACTAACAAGTGTTATCCCAAACTATAATCTATGTACCAAATTTTATTCGGGTCTATTCCATTCTTATTTTTAGCATAGTAATAAACACCAATCTAAATAGACAAACTTTAGCATTCACAATAGATGCTAAAGTTGCTAAAGTAAGATGGAATAAGTGATAGAAATGTAAAGAAGGTAAAGTAAAATTACAGATGTAGATTTCCCATATCTTTCTAACTCCTTAATTTGATTGACCTTTAAGTTTTACATAGCAAATCTCTATATATAAAAATGTTATGTTGGTTTGTGTACGCTTCAAAAACTCAAAGAGTTCTGCACCGATCGAGCTGAAATTTTAGAATGATATTATAATCCGCATCAAGGATTGTTTTTATCTAATCACAATGTGCCACAGTGAAGCGTGGCAGGGTACAGGTAGTTAGAAATATAATGGAAGTTTCCTGGTGTCACATCATTTTGAGTCATTGATATTATTTTAGTCTTGCTGCCCAGAGTAAAGAGTAACCAGTATTAATAACCAAGGTGTCTTCATATAACATATTGTACAGACACACTCAATTGTAGATTGTGTAGCTGCTAAACATCAAGTGTGATGGTGGTATTCTGATTAAAATTGGATTTGAGCCTAACTAGTATTTAGTAATAATAAAACCCCTAATACATTTGCAATTTATAAATTTTGTTTTAATTGTTATGTACCAAGACTTTCCGAACAGATAAATTGAAGCTTATTTATTTTATTTAGCTATTATTTTTAAATAAGAATTTGTCATAAAATAATAATTCACACTCTCTTTTCTGGCAAATCTGACAAATTAAAACACATAAAGTGAAATAGGCACAATATAATTTGTTAACTTAGATTCCTGTCTGCAATATTCTTTTATAATATGTACCCAATTAAATGTGGGTAATCCAAATACCTACTTAAATCTGGCAAGTTGAATGGCTATCCTTTCCTTGACCTGCATGGACGGCTATAGTCCTTGTGTTTTATTCATCATCATCATCATCAGCCGCAAGACGTCCACTGCTGAACATAGGCCTCCCCCCTAGATTTCCACAACGATCGGTCCTGCGCAACCTGCAACCAGCGGTTTCCAGCGACCTTTGTGAGGTCATCTGTCCATCTAGTGGGAGGCCGTCCAACACGGCGTCTTCCGGTTCGTGGTCGCCACTCGAGAACCTTTCTTCCCCATCGGTTGTCAGTTCTGCGAGCGATGTGGCCTGCCCATTGCCACTTCAGCTTGCTTACTCTTTGAGCTATGTCGGCCACTTTCGTTCTTTTGCGAATATCCTCATTACGGATTCTGTCGCGCAAAGAGACTCCGAGCATAGCTCTCTCCATAGCTCGCTGTGTGACTTTGAGCTTCGTTATGAGGCCCACAGTTGTGTGTTTTATTGCTGATTAATAATTATCAATCTCATCTGAAACTTTTTTGTCAACAAGAAATCGAACTTGCCAGAAGTTAAAGATGTGTTTAAGACCTAGTAGTTTTTAGACTATTGTTAATTAGTTTACTGAATGCAACTTCTCAAATTCTTTTTTTCTGTAACATACTATTAATAACTTTGTGAGTTTGAACAGGGGTTGTTTCTTTCTTCAAATGTGCTTATGATCATGATGGTTGGAAGTATGTACACTGTAATATAAAATAAATACAGAATGTATGGCTGTAAAATTGATTTGATTTGAAAATAAATACAGAAATGGATGTTAATGCTATAATGAAAAGTTCAAGAGTGGTCATATTTTGGAACAGAAACTGAGCAGCTTTTAACAAAGACTTATGACTCCATTGTCTGTTAACCAACATCATTTGATAAAAGTTTTCAAAAGTCATAGTTTCACAAAGAAATACAGAACCAACACAATTTATATTTTCACATTTCAGGTGAAAGACGATGATGGTCTACCCCAGAAACTTTGTGGAGATTGCTTCGAGACCATGGATTTGGCATACCAGTTCCGGAGACAATGTGTCAAGATGGACACTGAGCTGAAGAGTCAACTGCAAAATCTACTTCAGCAATGCAATGAAAGTAACATAGATAATCTGGAAAACGCTGTAGACATGACTGAAGATGAAAATGCTGATGTGGCATTTGCCAATGATCCTATGAAGCAATTAGAAGCAGTTATTAAGAAAGAACCTATGGACAGTGATGATGACTACTACTATGTACTAGTCATTGATAACCCAAAAGATAAAGAAAATGAGGAGCAAACACCTCAAGGTAAAATTGTAGAGCTACCAGACAAAACCAAATTACAAGAAAATATTAAAACAGAAATTGAAGAACAGAAAGAAGATAATACAGAAAGAAGTTTGGTGCCAATCAGTGATATTTACTCTAAAAGTGATGAAATTTTATCAGATAATAGTAACAAAATCATTGAACCTCAAACAAACATACACAGTTTTGAGAAAACAATGGATTCATTCTTGATGACTAACAACATACCTGCTAAAGTCCCTGCAACAATATTAGAGAATGAAGAGGAAAGTCAACATGATACTGAGGAAATGGGAATGAACATAGATGAATCACAAGATAGTACATCTCAAGATACACATTTCCAAATAGACAATAATTCTAATGAAAATGAACAAGAAATCACAGACCAAAACTTGATAAAGATTTTAACAACAACTGGGGAAAATGGCACAATACTTTTGAAAAGTGATGCTATGATGCAATATTTGACTGATGGAGGTCAACTTATCATGAATGATGAAGAAGGAGAACAATCACAGGAAGTCATCCTCTGTGAAGGTGATGAATCCCAATTTCAAATTCTCAAGTATGATGGATCTGAGTTGGTAATAGAGTATGCTGATGAAGGGGGCATAGCTACTGTATTGCAACAGGGAGAAGATGACTCTTATGTATGTGATTGTGGTGAGCAATTCCAAGACATTCAGGAATTTGAACAACATCAGCTTAAACACAACCCAGCTGGTGAATATTTCTGTAATTTATGTGGAAAAGGTTTTGAATCTTCAGAGATCTTAACTGGCCATATGCTCCTGCACAATGTACCGGGTACACTACTGCAATGCCCTTTCTGTGACCAAGTTATGAAACGAAGCACCCTAACACAGCATATCAAATACGGGCACAACAACATTAAACCTCAATGTGCTATTTGCAACAAAACATTTGCAAATCCCAACAATTTGAAACGTCACATGATGATTCACACGGGAGTGAAAGAATTCTCCTGTGACATTTGCTATAAGCGTTTCCACCAGAAAATCACAATGCAAACACATAGACTTACGCATATGAATCCACTGGGTTGTGCCCAATGTGATTTGTCGTTCAAAGATAAAGAAGCTTTTGAACAGCACAAAGTTAACGGTCTATGTCCAAAGAACAAAGCTAAAGAAGAACTAATGAAGACTGTGAAGCAAGAGATTACGACGAATCTCGGCAAGCTCTTAGGGTACGCTTGTTCACTGTGTAAGAAAATGTTTTCCTTAGAGTCGGCATTGGAACGGCACATTGAAACATCGCACATAGTTGGCCCAACGGAATTGTTGTGCTCGGAATGCGGTGAAGTGCTATCATCCAAAGCTGAAATGCAATCACATATTCTGACTCATGATAAACGTAAAAATATCAAACGCTTTGAATGCAGTACATGTGGTAAGGGATGTTCTAGTCAAGCAATGTTGTTGATGCATGAACGAGTGCACACAAATGAACGTCCATATGCGTGTCAGCTTTGCCCTCTCCGATTCAAAACTAAAACACATTTACGTACTCACCAACTCACACATACAAGGGAGAAGAAGTTTGGTTGTTCAGTATGTATGAAGTTCTTTGCGTTAAAGGGAAATTTGGTGGTGCATTTACGAACGCATACTGGTGAAAGACCGTATGTCTGCCCTTTGTGTGACGAAGCATTTATTGACTCAAAATACTTGAAGAAACACAAACTGAAAAAACATGCAATCAGTAACGTTCCGTGGAATCAGTATTTGTCCATCGAAGAGGAAAAAGAGGAAAATTAGCATTTTAAAGCAATGCAATTATTAATACTTCTGTAAATAGATAGATATTCAGAGTTTTTCGTACTCACTATGGCTTTAAGAGAAATTAAATTTGTCTGGTTTTAAACCTGAAGCCCACTGTAGTCACAAATATATAACAAGAGTTTGTGCGATCATTTACAGATAGAGAGATCATTTGCAGATTTGCAGATAGTCTATAGAAGACAGACAAAATAACGGTGCATTGTTACAAATCTACAATATTAATCTTTTTTCAAGTGCTTGCCATTTTTTCTGTCATTTATAGACGTAAATAACTTTGGGCCACATTCATTTGTCATATATATGAGACAATGGTGTCATCTCGTTAAGGGATTAGCATCACTGTCAATTTCTGTAAATAAATTTTTATCATTGTCATAATAATATTATATATGACTGATTATTGTCTTTTAATGACAATATTAGATGTTTGAAAACAACATTTTTGTGCTTATTGGCAGCCCTTTTATGTTTTTTTTGTTCAATTTAAACCACATTAACTTGAAATTGGTAGTCTGAAATTATCTATTCTATATCTGACTCTGAATGCAAAATACCTGCCAAAAATAGTTTTCAACTTCGCCAAAGGTGGCGCTAATGTTTCATTTTCTTATACAAGTTTTAATATCAAATGTGAATTGGGCACATTTACTCAAATCGGTCGGTTATTCTAAAATCTTCTTATTGTAAGTAAATCTACCAAAGCCATAAAATAATATTTTATAAAAAATAGTTTCCTAATATTTTGTACGAAACAGGATTACTGGTTTTTTTATTTATTTTTTATTATTCTCATAACAAATATTGATAATGAGAACTTGTGTATGGATTCAATTTGCACATTTTGAGATTTGATCCTCTAGTTAAATTTCTTTGTGAAAACATGATTCGGTTTCGATAGGCAAAGAATTCAGACACAGCAAAGTAAATTTACTCCTTATTGCACGTAAATTAAAATAAACAAAGAAAACCTTCAAATGAGACAAAACAGCAATTGCAGACTTATCACTTAAAACAATAAAGAAAGTAAAGATAGTGGATAGTGATAACACTGAGACTATAACCACGGTAATATTACAATACAGTACTCCAACTACATACAAACGGACAAAACGCGAGTTATACCAACGCCCCTCGATCTTGGGGTGCGCTCGGGGCGCGTTAACAATGTAATCTCTATCTTGACTCAGCCGTTTCTTTGAAATTCATATCTACAGCTGCGGGCACGTGAAAAATCGATAAGGCTTATGCGACTTACACGTCTCGGCTACCTTATGTGATGCACAATACAATAACTCTTTATTAAAAGCCACAAAACAGAAAACATAATATAAAAAACATACTATTAACGTAGCATTTAATTGGCGATCTTATCGCTTAGAGCGATCTCTACCAGGCAACCTTGCACGGATAGGAAACAGCATACCAAAACTAGGCCTTGCATATATGAGAATGATGCACGTTAAATTACTGTATAGATAATATTACCGTGCTATTACTGTATAGATAATATAACCCTTTTCAGCTCAGTACAACTTTAAGTAATGCTTTATGCCGAGCACTCGGAGGAAGTAAAATTACACTTTTTTTTTGTCCGTGTTAGTGTTACAACACTTGAATCAAATTCTTGTATATGTAAATATTATCACTGATCTTATTATAATTTTACTACTCTTCAATTGATGTGTATAAAAGTATAAACAATATATTATACAAAATGTCATTTTATGTTTTGATTTTTGTAAATTCGAAACCGGTTTCTGGTTGGTGCATGAAAAAATATTACCTGTTTTATATTTTAAAATCTAAAATAGTAGTAAGCTATATTCATCACACCTTTAGAATTGAAGTGGCTTAAGAAAAAAATCTTGTGTTTTAGTAAACCCAAAAAGTATACATAAATAATAGCTTTTGGTTTATAATAAAATACTTATGATTAAGCACATGACAGAATCAGAGCAGAATCTTGGTTATTTTTGTATGTTTTTCATTCTCTGGACTAACATAGTTTGTTCTTTTGTTGAAAAAATGCATGTTCATTCAATGTATAAAATATGAAAATAGTTTCGTAGATAATTTTAGTTAAACCACTTCAATTATAAACGAGCATTAAAAAACTTTACGGATCAAACTATGTACATTGGAAAACATTGATCATTGATATTATGTAAACAAACCAAAAACTTGGGGAAATTTTGAGTGTAGTCAAATTAGAAAATTTTGATGTTCATTTAACATCAAATGAACTCAAATAGAGACAAAATCGAGCTTAAGTCACGCTTTCGGCGGTTTTTAATGAGACGTATTGAAGATGCAAATGGATGCAATAGATAGTTCTGAATTTCGCCATAGGTGGTGCTAGTGTTTCATTTTGCTAGAGAAATTTCACAAAATGAAACAACGGCGCTACACTATGGAGGACTATCTTTAACGGCCCTATTTGCGTCTTGGAAACACTTGATACTGAAGCCAGAACTGTACATTTTTTTATTAATGTTCCTCACAAAAATATCTTATTTTAGTTGCACTTTAGTTTAATTATTATTTAGTCGTAAGAATAACCACTGTACTTATTTATTCTATGACTTAAATAAAAACAGAATATTTGATTATAAGTTCTTGTTTGTGTTTTAAAAATAATAACGTATTAAACAGGTTATTATTGCATTGATGTGTTTTATTGAAGTTAATTTCCAATTCCAAACATAAATAGATAGCATGATCAAAATTTAATCTTTAGGGTCAGCTCACACCGAGACGCGACGCGGCGCGACGCTGCGCGCACATTTTTCATAGAGCGACTCAAAATATACTTAATTCACTACACGAAAAGATACACATTACATTGTGAGAATTCAGATTACGTTGCACCACGCAGCACTGCGCCTCGAGGTGCCTCGCGGCGTAGCGCGACGTATCGTGACGCAGCGGTGCATCGCCGGTACGCGCGGCGTGCAAGAGCGGTGCTGCGTCTCACGGTGCCGCGCGACGCCGCGAGGCGCAGCCTGAGGCCGCTGTGGCGACTTCTCTACTATTTCCGTTCAGACTTCGTTTAGAATTGATGCAGTTCGGTCGAGTGCTCGATTGAAAATATAATGATAGACTGGGATCTTGTTATAATCGGACTTCTTGCAGAAGAGGAAGAGGAAGAAGTTTACAAAAATAAAATTAAAAAGAAGACATCACACAGGCGCGGGCGGGGCCGCGCGGCGCCCGCGGCTAGTAGATACGTTCCGCTGCGCCTCGCTGCGCAGCGAGGCGTCGTCCTGCTACGATTTTAAGATGCGCCTCGCGACGTTGCGATGCTTCTCGCGACGACGCGCGGCGTAGCGCGAAATCATTGGCCTCTAACGGCCTCTTTGAGTATCGTCGCGTCGCGTCGCGTCTCGGTGTGAGCTGACCCTTAGAGTTTTTTAAACACTAGTACAAGAACAAAATTAAAAATTTTGATTAACCCCCGACTACCTTAGATTTGTTATCTGTACAACATTCTACTAGTCAAGCCCTTTCATTTGATACCCACATTAAGGAAGTTGTGAAAAAAGAAATGTAATTCGCCATTTTGTGGTAGCGGCCATCTTGGATTTCAAATTTGTCATAGTGCAAAGTATTCTACTAGTCAAGCCCTTTCGTTTGATACCCATATTGCGGTAGTAGTGAAAAAAAAAAATGTAATTCGCCATTTTGTGGTGGCAGCCATCTTGGATTTGAAATTTGTTATAGCGTATAGTACTCTGCTAGTCAAGCCCTTTCATTTGATACCCATATTGAGGTAGGTTGTGAAGAAATATTTTGTCCGCCATTTTGTTGAGGCGGCCATTTTGAATCGATATTAACCAAACATAGCTAAGAACACCCGCACGGATATTAACTTTCAAATAAAAAAACCGCATCGAAATCGGCCCATCCGTTTGAGCTCTACGGGCCACAGACAGACACACACACAGACAGACAGATAGACAGACAGACATCGACGTCAAACTTATAACACCCCTTTTTTTGGTCGGGGGTTAAAAATGAGCGGCAAAAGCAACGCTTCAGCATGGTGGTATGTGGTAGCTGCTTTTTTAGATGTAAATAGTCCTGTCTAAGATAGTTCACATTTTCGCCAAGTGGGGTGCCAATGTTTCGTGTTATGAAATTTCTGTAACGAAACGAAATATTGTTGGTTTAATCGCATTTTGAAAACTTTGTATTGCAGAGTTTACAACAAATTATTGACCTTATTCAACATTCATTTTTCCATGGTTACATTAGTTCTCTATTTCATTATAGGTGGCGCTACTGTCTTAATTTAGATGTCGAGAAATTTTACAAAATGAAACATTGGGTAAATTGAGAACTTTTTGATATATATATTTGATTCTTGAAAACGTCTAACTTAATTTAAAACTAAATTGGCTATGTGATATTTACTGGGGGTGGGCAACGCATTTATAAAACTGCCATCTATGTCATGTATAGAAACAATAATGGGTTTTCTACTCGCCAATAGATGGCGTAAATAGTATTAAAAGTTACGACTACTCTACAAGAGAGGGCTCTAGAAAGATGTTTCCAAAAGTGACTCCAACAGGTTTAGTTGAATCTTGATAAATAATATCGTCAATGTTGACAGTTGCTTAGCGCGCACCGTAATAATCGTTACATACGCTGATGTCCGTATAGATAGGCGCCAGATATCAATGGCAACCTCACTGCGATTTTACAATACAAAAAAAATATATAAACATTATAAAAAAGTTAAAAACAAGAGTGCCGCCAGCAGTGTGGCAGGGTTCAAGCTACCGGTGGTTAGGGCTGTAAAGTGAGGCCGTCCTGACGATGCGCGCTTTGTCGAGGATGACCACCTTCTGCACCTGACCCTTGACCCAACGACTTTTCGTCGGGCGTTTGCCGACACGACTATCGAGGCTATGATCGTGGAATTACACATGGCGGTTACCTCATGAGCCAAGGGATGACTTATTTATTATTATGGGATAGCATTTCATAAAAATATAAGTTACTAGCTGTACCCTGCCACGCTTCGCTGTGGAACATTGTGTTGTAAAAATTAGATAAAAACAATCCTTGTACAATAAAAAAATACGCATATTATATCATTCAAAAATTTCAGCTCGATCGGTGCAGAACTTTTTTGATTTTTTGAAGCGTACAACCCAACATAACATTTTTATATATAGAGATTTGTGTCTGTTAGCTGATTATTGTTTAGCCACACAAACATCGGCTGACTTATTTTAGTTACTAATACCTGAGCTACACTTCGCTAGTTTTTTAAGGTAGGATAGCAAGCTAGTGTTAGCAAGCTCGTACTTCTTGCTTCGTGTAAACAACGCTAGTTTTGTCTAGAGTTTACTTAGATGTTTTAAAAAGGAAAGTGTACTTTCTTCACTAGTATTATTTAATTACGAGTCGCATACCTCGGTTATTTGGTAGATCGAGTCCTAGACATATCATTTGTCAGTTTTCCCGTGAGCATGAAACTGTATCTATCAACTGTATCAACCTTGAAACGATATCGCTTTTTCGAGCTACGAGCATTCCGATAGCAAAGGGCAAGGTCAGATCATGCAAATCAGTCGCACACTCCAAACTGTAAAAATAAAAATTTAAAAAATTGTAAAAATCCGATAGGCTGGCAATTTTTCGGCGATGATCAAGGCTTTGTAGTCTTTTTCGCACAAGAGTGTCGTTGCCTATGAGCCTTTTGGGACGTATCTCGATCGATTCCAGGGACTCCTTCCAGCTGATACTTAGCCGATCCATCCCAGGATTTTCTCTCGGAAAGAGACAGTCAAGGAAATAATCCACTACTATGACCCGGTGCGTGCTGGTGGATGACGCATGACCTCGAAACACATGTCTGTTTCTTTACGATGTTTTCCGTTTCTAAGCTAGCCGCATTATGCGCGTGACTTCGAAAAGACAGTAATGCGCCTGGGATTCGAACCAGGGTCTCCAGATCGGCAGGTGTCGTTCTCTTACTAAACCAGGTGTAACTCAAAAACGCCAATGTAGTGAAAAATCGTGGCAACATAATCAATGTCTGAGTGGATCTTCTTATTTTGTGCAGACCTAAAAATAACTAATAAATAAGGACAAACGAGCTCATTGCGAGCATGAAATCATGTTTTTTATAGAGCAAGTTCTCATTAGTATGATACTATATGTATGTAATATACACGTGTATGGATATTATGGATATTCAATCCTTTCAACATTGCTTGATATGAGCATGCTTACTTTACGCGAGTTTAAGGTTCAAAAAGGCTTGTACAAAACTCCTTGCTAAAATATGGATAGCATATGCATAAACAGCCCACTAAATGTTCCCACCGGTGGGACTCGGGGCCTTGTCTCGCAATGAGAGAGTCAAGCCCATAATCCAGCACGCTGGCCCAGTGCGGGTTGGTGAATGACACATGACTTCGAAAGGTTCTAGGTACATGTCGGTTTCCTCAGGATGTTTTCCTTCACCGTTTCACCTTCACATAACTTCGAAATGGCAGTGGGGGTACAAGTGTGCGGGTGGTTTTGAACCCGGGGTCTCCGGATCGGCAGTCGCCGTTGTCCCGACTAGACCAGCCGCAACTTATTGAAATATGGATTAATGGCCGAAAATAAAAAAGCATGCTTATTGCAGAGCAGGCTAATTTTAATAAGCTTATGAGCAAGGTTTTTTTTGAGTCTGTCAGTAGTACCTACCTTAAATAAAAGGGTACATTATATTTCACACACAGGAGACCGCGACTTTGTTATAGAAAGTAGGTGAGTAGGTAGATATAGCATTCACATCAGTAGCGGGTGGCGGCAGTGAGCGTGTGAAGCCATACATACATACGTACATATCTGTGTTGGTAGCGGGTAGGTAGATCCACATCACGACGTGTGAAGCCGGCGACACAGAAAATATTTCGTAAGTAAGCAAAATCTGATTTTTTAGACATAGTGACAATTTATTACGCTGTGGTATGCTTCTTTGGAGTCCGTTTGGTGAAGTACCACACCTTTGCCAGTTATTTTACCGCCAACTAGTTTAAATATAAATATATATAAATAAATAAATATATAAATATATAAATTAGAATAGGTTCGCACTTGACCACCATCTCGCCTGATGTTAAGCGATGATGCGATCTACGATGGAGCGTGCTTACCTAGAAGAAACCGATTCACTCTCGATTTGAAGACACCAAGATTGCAAACAGAATCAGCATCGTTTAATGGTTAACTGTGTACATAAAATGGTACTAAACATATTAAGGTAACAACTGTGGACGTAAAAAAGTCGGACGTGATCTCGCTAAAACAAAAACTGTGGCACTAGAGTCGGCCACATTTGCACGTGTGCGTTGTCACACGTTGTCACTTGTCACTGATAGGCTGACACGCACACATATACACAAGTGGCGCGTGTATGACCCACTGATGTGTGTGTGTCAGCCTGTATGTGACAGCGCACATGTGCATATTATGTCCGACTCGATGGACACAGTTTTTGTTTTACCGAGACTACGTCCGACTTTTTTTAAACGTCCATGGCAACAACAGTTAGCCATTTCGGGCGTCAAACTGTTGTTCTGGTTTGAAAGACAATTTTTCCAGACTAAATATAGAGCAAAGTGATAAAGAATTTGTTTATCAGGGTGAAGAGCGGGGTGCAGTGCTAGGTATATATAGGTTGTAATAATGTGCAAACATGACTGTGTCTCGGTTTGAAGGGTAAAGTTTCCAGTGAAATTACAGGGCAAAGAGATAAAACATGTAATATATCTGGGTGAAGCGGGCAGTGGGATGTTAAATAATGATTTGGACTCTTCATGTTCCCGTAGCTGCGTGACGCTGCTGTTAAAGCTTGTTAAAAGGTAAAAGTCATGTCATGCTATAAATTAAAACGTATTCGTTAACATCATGTAAACGCTGGTAAATATATGAAAAATTACAGCAGCCACATTACCATAGAGAGAAAATTAGCAACTCTACCTGACTTAAAAGAAACGTATTTTCCATACACAGTGGCGGATTAGCCATAGAGCAAGAGTAGCAAATGCTACGGGCCCCGCGCATACTGGGGGCCCCGCGCTCCGACGTCTGTCTGACTGTAAATATGTAGCGAAAATATCTTGCATAACTTGACCCTACCCTTCCTAAACCTAAGCAAACGAAAGGCCCCTTGACAGAAATTGCTACAGGCCCCGCGCTGGCTTGATCCGGCACTGTCCATACATAAGCTAGCATTTCAGCGACGCTTAAATTCGTAATGCGACTACTATAATTATACTTATAGGGTTCCAGTCCGTAAGAATGAAACCAAGCATTATTTTAATTTAATTGCTCTATTTTTAGTATTTTTACCCGACTGGAAGAAGGGTTATGTTTTTCGCGCGTATCTTGTATGTTTCTTTATTCCCACGTATCTTCCAAACGACTGGATAGATTTTGACAATTAAGATATCGATAGTTTCGTCTCAATCTCCCAAGTGTCCTTAAATAGTATATAATAATAATATTATTATATATACTTTATGTTTATAGGAAAACATAAATATCATGGATATTTTTTTTTGTTGATTTTTAGCAGTCGGGTTTTTTAATTATTTTTTTTTAATAAAGATTGACGAGACAAGCAGGACATGTGCCTGATGGTAAGCAACATGCCTGCCACATAACAGCACAGTGACACACAGCTATTGGAACATGAAGAGTACAAATCATTACCTAGCACTGCACTGCGCTCGTCACCCAGAGATCTAAGATGTTATATCTCTAAGCCCTGTAATTTCTCTGGAAACATTGCCCTGCAAACCGCAATTTATTCATTAATCCTATTTAGGTAAGATAGAGAACCGTTCTCGCTCAGCGCTCTATCTCGACTCTCGACGGCCATGCCTAGAAACGTCACTCGATCACGTGACCACGAAATTATAATGGCGTATGATTGAATACCTCGGGGCTTAGTTGGTCGTAAGTCTTATGTTGTGGGTCGGTTGTTGGTTTAATTCCCACCCAGTACAAATATCTGTAAGATCCTGATATTTCTATGTATAATAAGTATGTATGTATTTCCAAATATAAATCAGCTATTTGGCTGTCTTAATACCAGCTTCGCTTAGCTGGTATTGCTTGAGAAATATTGTAAAAGCTAAAACAAAACTAAGCTTACTGAACGTTAGACAAGTACCCTGTGTCCCACCTACACACGGCGCGGTTCACAGCCGTACCATAGCAGCGCTATAGCTATACGTGGCTATACTATGTAGCGACACGGGCCGCGCGGGCCGGCCGCGCCTCGGGTGAATCATTGGGTAATGTACCCGAAACGAGCGTAACTAGTCTTGATACTTTCATTTTTCACCTCTCTGATCTCTGACCTCACTGATCGACGAAATGTATGAAGACGGTATTGACGTCAATTTATGCAGCGGCAGAGAGCTCTTTGCATAGTCCACCTGTAATTTTCAATTGTGCTTACATTCCTTTGTTTTTAGTCAGTATTTCCAAAGAGATTGGGTAGTACTCTGGGTAGTGCGCTAGTGAGTTGCTAGACAGAGGGCTAATGATCATAGACAGAGGACTTTACCAAAATTGATGAGGCGTGATAAACATAAAGACGTTACAAACATTTATACAAGTATCTACCCTTATGCCTGCTGCGACGGCGCGGGGTTAGAGCGCAGTAGAGGCCATGAGGCCGCAATAAACTCCTTTAAAAAATGTTTGTCATAGATAGACTGCTGGTAAGAATTAAAATTTATAATCTAGAATTATAGTGCTAAGTAGCACTAATATTACAAAATACGTCACTCGCATAGCTACAGATATACTAACTGCACTGCTATTGTTGCACATGTCGCTTGCGCAAACTCACAACATTTCATCATCATCTACCCAAAAGGCGTTTGGCGTTTGGGGGCACGCTTATGTTGATCAGCCGCCGCTCTGACCCTATTCGGCTATACCTCTATATCAGCACGTTGGAGAAGCGAACCCTGAAATATTCGAATTAAATATGTAATTTATATAATAAAGTAACAAGTAACGCCGCAGTATTGGGCTTTGCTGCTCTGTCGAGCTCCTTTTCCTTTACCCTTACTCCGCAGCCGACCGTCACGCGACATGCAATAGACGAACGAAGAAGTTTGAGGCGATGTAATAAAAAGTTCACTTTAAAAATAGCAAAAATATATTAGTGGGTTTTATAAAGTATCAAGATAGGTTGGTCCGCGACGCCGCCGGCGGCTGGCGCGGAGTGGCGCTCGGCTGCTTTGTTCCCGGTTGCAGGCGCGCCTGCCGCCATTATTCGCAGGGCTGCCACCTCGGACTTTTACCAACTATTTTTTTAATATTTTATTTTATGTTTAGCATACGTATTAAACAGCTTACTTTTTGACAGTCTGTGTTCAATTTTATAGTATTTAATAAAATAATATGTAAAAACACATTTAGTGGTTATGGCGATGTAGTACTTAAATACCACAACCACTTTGGAATATTTTTTTCTGAAAACATCTAATAAGAATAAAGGTACATAACACCATAACCAACAAATTTATAATTATATTTACTAATTATGTTTCCTATACAACTGTACGTTACGTGATTTTTGTAAACAGGTGCGTCCATCACGATGTTATCATTAGGAATTAAGGTTTTCAAATTATGACACAGCATACAATACAAGTTACAATTTCATTTAGTGGGAGACCCAGCTTAAAAATGCTTATATAAATATATTTTATCTGTAGGTATACCTACATTTTTAAGCAATGTAGCAGCGCACTTCGAAGATCTAACAATCTGAAAAAAAAATTAGCCTAAGATGGTATAAAGCTGGGCCTGGCTTCTTTATTAGATCTAAGCCGGTGAACTGGTGACGATAATTGTTGGATAAATTTGGACTTTTCTCACCTCCTTAGGGAAGCCAGATGATTAGTATAATATTAATTGGATAATTGTAAATACATACTTATAACACATAGAAATATGATACACACATTGAGGTATTAACTCACTACTCACTAGTACTTTTAGTAGTTTCCATTCCCGCTACTTTCCTGTGATTAAAAGGAGCCATTGTATTCCAAATTGCAACCGGACCCTTTCAGATACGATTGAGCAATAAACATTCAAAGGTCCAAACATTGGCATTTATGATATTAGTAGGATTATTTCCATCGAATCTTAAGTTAAACATACTTATTATTAATAATATATTTGTTCTAGCCAACCCTAGGCATAACTCGGGGCGGGCCGATAACAATATCGCTGAGTGCGCGCGTCGGGCGTCGCTCGCGTGCCGCCTAATAACCGCTGCCTCGCGCCTCTGACGCCCTGGTACTTGAGCTCAGCCCACGCTGTTTGGGCAGATTTTCGTAGCGCAAACTAGAAGGAAAAAAACAGGTTTGGTGGGTGGTAAGGTAAGAGAAGAAAGGATGAGCAAAAACTATATAAATAAGGAAAGTATTAGAATTAGGAGGGAAGTCGAAACATGAACGCTCCACACACGAGTCCTAAAATCAGAGGAAATTACGTAAAACTAATGGGGAGGACCTTACATCGCACCATAAATCTCCAATCATATGGTGCGATGTTATGCTATTATTCCCCACTACTTTTACGTAATTTCCTCTGATTCTAGGACTCGTGTGTAGAGAGAGGGTTGGGATGGCCCCGTCCGCTAGAGGCACGATTCTTACAGATATCATTAATGGTACCGATGGAGGCTGCTACGTACTTCGATTTAAAGCTCTACATGGTTAGAAGACTATTTTATTTATTCATTTGAGCCAGAATAAAAAGTTGGCTGAGTTGTAAATTGCTCATTTTTATGTTATCCTAGTAATTGGTCTCGCTTTTGTAACAGGACAAATGGACAAAAATCTAAAATGATTGATTATTGATTCTTGGAATAGAGCAAAAAAATTATGTATGTGTGTTTACTTACTACGTCACACCCAGGACACTTCACATCTATTCTATGACTACGTAGAGATTGGTAGAGAACATAACACAACAAACTGACTAATAAATCTAATAATAATACGTACCTACATTATATTAATGTGACCACTCTTAGTTACCTACCTACGTCACAAAAATAATATATGTTTAGAAAGTGAAAACTTCTACATAAGCGCATTGGACATTTTTTGATTATTCGTCAATTTTCTTAGCACAAACACATCACCTAACATCACAGTATACCTATATGTATGTGTAGATAGCATTTATGTTTGATAGAAAAAAGTAGGTAGTATCTTCAGACCCCGAAGCTTATTGACGATGTGGCCGATAAATAATAATTATAATAGATAAGAGCTTGCTTTGTCTCCTATCATACTATCACATGAAGACATAATAAACAATATAAAAATACTACTTAAAATTTAAGTCATCATATAAAATGAATTCACCCTTTAGAATGCAAAAATGACTTTAGCTTTCAGGTAATAAATAAATACGGTAAAGACGCGCCGAACAGTTCCAATTTAATTTGCCAATTTTTTTGGTTCCAATGCTGCCAATAGGCAAGTCCAAATTCAAACCATTGATTGATTGATGCTGGGATTAAATATTACAATGACTGACTGACCACTAACTAACTAATCTCTAACTAACTAACCTACCCACTAAACTTTTTTTACCTACGGTTTTTTGCAGTTACGTCTTTTAATGCTTGGAAAAAGAGAATAGATACTAGGATAGCATAAATACAGAGCATCAAACTTGATTACAACGATGTAAGACCATGAGAGATATCTTCAATTATATGAGTCTCTGGTACAAAGAAAACGGATGGCTTGCGAAAACCTCGATTCTACTACTTACAGCAGAGGAGGGACACCCACCCCACCCACCGTCGCGGCAAGTCTCAATACCGACTGATTTAGACTTTGATTTTTAACCTTCTGCGTTGTTATGTAGTCTTGGTACTATTAGTCCAAATTATCGATCGAACCATGATGACACGAACGACGACAACACGACCAGCAAAAAAACAGAAAAAAAAGCATTGTGACTTGTGAACGCATGACCAACCGACCTCGACAGTCGACCGATGATAATTGTTATTTTTGACTAATTGGAATCCGAAGAAATACTGAATGAACATAATTTTGTTACGTACATAATATTATTAATTATTTGATTACTTTCTTCAACTTGCTCTACGAGTATCAACACAAAAAAAATGGCACAATAACAGTCGGCAATCTACAAAACAATTCGTGTTATTGCGAGAACCAGAATCAACAAAGATCAAGAAAATATGGCCTAACTTACAAGTAGATTGATCTCGAGATGATCTCGCGTCAAAGTCATGGTTAACATATTCCTCCACTTCCCAGGGTAGCATAGAATTTAAAAAGTGTACCTGCAAAATGTAGAAGTTCCGAAATGACAATAAATATTAATTGAAGTCAAATTTATTAAACGTGCATTGCCAAAATTAGTCTTAACTCTAAGAGCATAGAGTCCAAAACAATTTTACTTTTAGTTTGTAATCTGTTGATAGTATTTTTACTCGTTTAGTCGTTGAATAGAGGATTCTAAACTGTATCTTATAGCAACAAAGTTTAATGTTATTCGCCGTTCAACGGACGGTAATCAATTCGAAGCCACAGCGCAGAGCTATCTGCGGCCGCGCCCGCGCCGCTGCGTGATGACGTAGCATCGTGTCGTAGACTTGTGCTCGCGAGATCTTCAACAATCTTATGAACGCCTGGTAACATGCGCACATTTCGCGCAAGACTTGCGCGTTCATGCGCACCAAATTCGTGCGCCATGCGCGCGCGCACCTCATCCTCTGCTGTCGAAATGATATATAAAGCATTTTCTGATTTTTAGTATTAAAATGTATGCCGTGACAATAGAGTGCAAATTTGCGGGAACGTAGTTTTGTTTATGTCTGTCAAAGCAGTTGCTGATAAAGTGTTTGCGCCTGCGCGACAACGACGCGGCTTGGAAGCAAGCGCGCGCGCCGCGCCGCGCCGGTCGACGAGACGGGCACAGATTGAACGATAGTAACATCGGCAGCCGGCAAGTGGCGGCGATGACCGGTCGGGCGGGTTGTCTGATGTTACCGACAGCCGCGGGATATGAGGCCGCCGACCGCAACTTATAGTATATCTGAACGCGGCGCGCGCGCAGGTTCTAAAGACTATGAACAAAATTGCACTTGATAATTATGGAAACTGGTAATAGGGCTAAAAGTATGGACATAAGTACATAGTACTAAATTGTCAACGCACACATGCATATTATGTGGCCGACTCGATGGACACAGTTTTTGTTTTTAGCGAGAATTTAAGTTTTTTTTAGACGGCCATGACCACAGCATAAAGAATTTAACAGACTGTGGTACTACAAAGAAACGTAAAGAGGGGGTGAGTGTGTCAACGCACTGTAACGGTAAATGACAACCCCTTGTGAGGGATTGTACTTATATTTTATGACAACATATGTATTTCAAGATCTTAAAATTCGATCTTGAAATACCTATGTAAAACATAGATCGGAAAACGTACCTAATTGTATTGGAGTTCTACGATCTTTGATGCTTTCAAGCATTAAATCACGGAATCTGAAAAAAAAAAACTTCAAAATATTGCTGGTTATTAAATACATTTGCCAGTTTAAAGCCAGTTACGAGTATAAACTAACATTAGAATATTTTTTTGAAGTAAAACTAAAAAATGTACTTTTACCATTATTTGGAGATGCGTCTTACAAATGTGACAAGGACTTAGGATCTTAGGGAGAATTACAAATTGTGAAATTCGTGTGATTTATGTAATAATTTATGTAATCTAATATGTAAAATTCTCGTGTCACAGTTTTTGTTGCCATACTCCTCCGAAACGGCTTGACCGATTTTGATGATTTTTTTTTTACTTATCCGGTATCTATGAGAATCGGCCAACATCTATTTTTCATCCCCCTAAATGTTAGGGGTAGTCCACCCCTAAATTTTTTATTTTATTTTTTAGACAAAATTTTTAATTTCTATTATTTTATGATACAACATACAAAAATACATACAATGCTCAATTTTTACCATTCTACGATCAACCCTTATTTTTTAATAGCCATTTTAGTAATTTAATCATTTTTCCTCTCCGGTCGAAAACTGATCAATCGTCATTTAATTAGTCATCCCCGCCAGTTGTCTACAGGTGTCACTTCTGACCCAGTAAACAGCACGATAATTTGGGGATCAAAAGTAGTCTATAGCATATATATAGTTAGTACACGGTAATCTCGGGAACTATCGGACCGATTAAAAAAAAAATCATTCACCGTTCTTTCATATGTACGTAATCCTTGAATGATGTAGGTTATAGGTATATATGTACCACGGGCGAAGCCGGGGCGGGCCGCTAGTGATCTTATATCACTTTGATCTGTTTTCTATATTTTTTTAATAAGCCACCTACTTTTTAGTGTACTTTACTTACTGTTCACAGAATGATACAGTAAGTAAAGTACACTAAAAAGGACAAAATTAAAAATTTTGATTAACCCCCGACTACCTCGGATTTGTTATCTGTACGACATTCTACTAGTCAAGCCCTTTCATTTGATACCCATAACATAGCTAAGAACATCCGCACGGATATTAACATTCAAATGTATTACGGAGGAGTATTACGGAGGCTTCCTAACCTATACGCGTTTGTGGACCATAGGCTGAGAATAGTGATGATGAAAACCAAATGACTTTGAATTCAATCAAATTACCATTCTTCCCTCTTCGCCAGGGCAAGACAGGAAGGACACTTGTTACTATTACGCTTAGATTTTTAGTAAAATCTGTGATTGTGGTCTTTAGAAAAAAAAAAAATATATTACGGTATAAATAATTCATAATTAAATTGCTTCTCAATAGACGTAATTACAAAATCCAAATAATGGCTGCTAAAACATACTAAGTACCTATAATCAGTTGCAATCAGTAAAATATCATATTACCTATGAATTTGTATTTTGTATATCTATGTGTGTGTTTAGATAAAAATGAACTAACCAGCTTTTGATGCGATTTGTTCGGGAACGCACGCGTGTTAGGTATTAGGGACTTAAGAGTCAGAAGTCACTATGATTGCTTAATAGAAATGGACACTTATAACTGAGAATTTGCGTAGTAAGTAAGTATGTAAGCATACTCTATGCTTATTTATAATAGAGGTATGAATATGACGATGACGGAAGTTGTTTGATTTTTGTTCACCCAAAAACTAAAGAAGGCATTTATTTCTTTTATATATATGTGTATTTTTACCTACCTACCGCCGTATCCTCCTCTCCTTCCATCCATAAACCTTGTTCAAAATCATTAATTCTATCTCTGTGAACCAACCGGCCCCGCGTCGCTCACCGGGTAGAGCCATCGTCAGGAATGCATTAGGTAAGTACCAGGGGCGCATAATCGACAGCGGGTTTGACGCGCGGAGCTCGATTGTTTCGCGGCCAATTAGCGGGGCACGCGCCGCGGCCACCGCGCGTCGGACGGTCGCGCCGGCCGTGGGGCCGCCGTGTACTACAGTACATGAACTTTGGATAACAGACCGTGTCATGGCAACATAGATTACTTATAAATGGATGAGTACTCGTTGCATGGCAACTTTCGAATTATTTTATATGTCAATTAAAAAAAAAAAACAAGGGAACTTAGATCGTAGTTAACAAAGATAGTTACGTTGTGGGCCAGCTCACAGGACATTGAGTGCACTATTTAAAGTTTAGAAGAAGTCGTACAATTTATTGTCTACATAAATGATTTTCCTAAAGTAATTGAGCATCCAATGTCACTTTTTGCAGATGACAGCACAATAACAATAGCATGTCAAGATAAAGCTAATTATGAGGAAGATATCAATGCCGCACTAAATTCATCTATCCATTGGTTAAACATTAATAACTTTAAAATTAATTTAAACACAACCAATTTCATGCAATTTACTCAAACAAAAAATTACTTGAGTAACATAAACATAAATTATCAAAATAAAAAAATTGCAGAAGTCACTACAACAAAATTTTTGGGCCTAACAACAGACATGAAATTGAATTGGAAGGCACATGTTGAGATTCTCTGCAAGAAGCTGGGTAGCTCGGCATATGCTCTGCATAGGCTTGCTCCAGTGGTAAAGAAAGAGGCTCTTCTTACATCTTACCATGGATTGGTAGCATCAGTCTTAAGATATGGGATCATTTTTTGGGGGAATTCAACTGATACAGCCTCAGTTTTCAAAGCACAAAAACGATGCATTCGTGCTACGAGGGGTGATCCAAAAGTAATGATAATCAATAATAAACACAATGAATAAAATCAAAAACTAAATTTATTTCTCAACATAGTCTCCTAGCAAGTCTATACATTTAGTCCATCTCTTTTCTAAACCTAAAATTCCTTAGAAAAAAATCTTTATCTTGACTCTCAAAAAAGTCCTCAACCGCGGCCATCACGTCGCTATCATCCTCAAATTTCTTGCCCCGGAGGTGTTCCTTGAGTCGTGGAAAGAGATTGAAGTCACTGGGGGCTAGATCTGGTGAATAGGGGGGGTGTTCCACCAGCTCAAAGCCCGCTTCCTGAATGGCAGCCATGGCAATTGCAGCTTTGTGAACCGGTGCGTTGTCTTGATGGAACAGCACTCCAGCCCGCAGTTTCCCTCGTATGTTCGGGATGCAAGTTACAGATAGCTGCCGACAAGTATTCATAGACAACCAAATATTAACCCTGCCATGCCTGTACATATTTGAAGTTATTTGTTTTGTAAGGAATAACCCTCATTATTTTCCTCTATTGAGTGACAAAGTAAAACGTAACCGGCGTGATAAGTGTAGACTGCTCATAGACAAACGCAAAAAAAAAGATTATGAGTGACAGCATTTTTTGTATGGCTCCTCTTTTATATAATAAGCTGCCAAATGCCATAAAAGAACTTAACATAACAATGTTCAAAAGTAAACAAAAAAAAAATGCTGATACACAAATGCTATTATACTGTAACTGAATTTTCAAATGATAAGGAAATTAATTGGAATACTAATATTTTAGACATTGTTTAACATGAAATTTTTACAATCTTTAAACCTTATTCCATTAATATCTCAATAGATATTATTTTTCCATTATGAAATTTGACATTCAACTGACATAAGACCAAATAATGATATATTGTATCATGATGAATTAGTTTGTACTGTATTACAATTTTGACATTCTTTGAGTATTTACATTATAATTAACTACATTTTTGAATATATACATTTATCGCACTTTATACATTCTTTGACATTCCTCACATGGATGAACTGCAAGATCTACTAATGCAAGACCTTAGACCCTGGATGGGCATATTGATCAAACTCAAAAACACAAGACAATATCCTGATGAAACACAAGACGTTGGCGAAATTGTGCTCACCAAACATTTATCTCACAGAAATATATATCACAACCAAATAGAAGGCAGAAATGAATCTAAGATGAAGAATCAGATGACATAAATAAAAACCAGAAATTAATAGAAGATGAGGAAGAAGGAGACTTTAATCAGCTGACTATTATTTAATTTTTTAATTAAGACTAACAAATTGTCTTGCCAGACATATTGCATGCCTCTCGCAGAGGCCAGTTTGTATGGGGCAACTTTTAAAATGTTTTGTATCATCTTATCTTACCTACAAACAGCAATAAAGATTTTTGTATTTGAAAACGTGGCGATTACTCTAATTCACAATAAAAAAGTTAAAATATGAATTTATATTTTTTTAATTATGTTGTGTAATCAAATCACTAGTGAGAACAGAAATAAAACTGTCTAGAGTGAATCAGTTTCATAGGGATTAATTTTGTAGAGTAGACTCTATCTACATCTCATCAATTTTCATGTTGCTGTTCCTGGCTGCATCTACGGATTCTCAATTCCTTGCAGCCTTCTACAATATCCATACATTTTTTTTTTTTTATTAATTAGAATTGTTTAGTACTAGTTGAGTATGGTAAGATTAGGTTAGTAGAACTTTGCGCCTTCCGCGTTACCCTAAACTTTGGTAGGCAGTAGAGCCAAATTAAGCCAACTGACACGGTCCCTTCAAAAAAAACTTGTAAATTAAATCGCTCCACTGTACTGAATCACAATACACGGCATGCGACTCACAGCTCACAGCAGTCTCTATAGCTGCGTGTATGTAACTACGGTCCAAACTATGGCGCCCCAGCTATAGCTATAGCGTATTTATGTTTAGCAACCACGACGGGACGGGACCGTCTCGCCGCCCGTCCCACACCGTTCGTCCCAACGACCCAACCGAGCCAACTCAGCCAACCGACCCAGCGGCAGTGCACCGCGCGCGAGCCACGCGAGCGGCCGCGAAGCCCCGTGCCTCTACGGGACGCAACCGTCCCGGGACTCGCGACAACTTGCGTACTCTGGTACTTTTTCACGCGACTGTCTCGCTCTGGTACTTTTGTTTTTTTTCTTTACTATTGAGTTTTCAAAGGTCATTATCATCGATTATGAGTTTGTTTACATTTGTATAATATGTTGGTTTTGTTGTCATATTTTGTAATTGGAATTACTGTTGTTTTTCTTTTGTTTTATCAATAAGTACATTATGTTTTTGTAATGTATCTTTAGAATTGATTTATATTTTCATCTGGCTATTCGAAGTAGTATAAAAAATTGGTTCTTGGGAATCACTAATTCATCACAATTAAATGTAAACTTATTTTATACTTTTACAAGTAAATGATCATTCGATTTTGCTCGTACCTATTTGCGAATATTAAAACCAATTATATACTTATTCGTTACAAAATTATACAATAAATTAGTCATAACAATAGATTGATCCAACCCAACCCAATTTACAAGAAGTAGCGTAGTAACAAGAATTAATAGAGTAAAAGGGCAAGCGACATCCTTCATTCGCATCAATTCCGCCGGCAGAAGTTTCCTCTCTATATAGATGTAGTCCTTATGGAACTTCGCAGCCGAAAGTTCGCTGGCCAAGTTGTACGCACGCCCAACTTTCCAGTTCGACAACTTTGTACAAAAACCATTTCCCATCTCGGGATGTTCGCTTCACCCGCTTACAAAAGAGTACCAGAGTAGCAACTGTACGTATCGACTTCTCTAGTTCCAAGTTTCTGTGTTTTATCAAATTGTAATGAGAGTGCTGTGACGAACAATATGGCTGCAGCAATGATATCCGATCGTGGACTCCGTAAAAAACTGACGCAAGAAGCCATTCCGGAAAAAACGCCGAGGAAGCCCTCAAAACGCAAATCGACACCAAGCACGTCAAAAGACAAGAAAAACGAGCAGAACAACAATAAACGTCCCAAAGTGGTGACGGGTGATCCTAAATTGGACTTGTTTTCAACTTACCAACCGTGGGTCATTCAAACGTACGGAGATTTGGCCAAGACGAAGACAATTACCCTGAAGAAGTATGCAAGAATCCTGCGTACGCTGCGAGGAGAGGAGTGTAATAGTTCCGACAGTTCTAAGTTTCGTTTTTGGGTGAAAGCCAAAGGGTTTCACGTGGGTAAACCAGCAGGATATGACGCGAAGCCAGCTGATGGGATAGTTTGTCGGTACAGCGTCACTGATGCTGAAGGTTGTGCCAGAGGTCCTGACGGTCAGGAGATATACACCGGCTCGCAGAACGACCCACCTCTGTACATCCCGACACCACCTGTGAAGGTAAGAAACAAAATTGAAAACAAACTTTTAAAGGATAGAATAGGGAATAAACACCTGTTGCGACGGAGATTGCGGAATGATATGGAAAATGTTTCGATTTGTTCGGGACTTCCTCTTGAAACTGTTGTTTGTGTTCCGATCTTGAACTATAACTTCTTTTCTTATTTTTATCATAAAAAGGACTTTTATTGTTCTTTTAGCAAACCCTTCAACTTCTCTCCTTAAGGTTTCATTCAAAGGTTTCTAGATTTCGGCGAATGTTATGCTGTTGAATTGAAACAGTTTTATTTTAAAGTTTATGAGGGAGCTTAGTATGGTACCAATTTTGAAAAGATATTTGAAAGAATTAAATGGTAAATTTTTGCAATTTCTCTCTAATTAACTGTTTAAATTAGCTAATTAATTTTTATAACACCCAAATGGCCTACTGAAATCATTTTTAAGTTACTTACTAGTTGTATCTGGGGGCACGGCAGTGCCCCCGCCATAATTAATTACTAACCCGAAAGATTTAGGCAAAATAATAAAATATGTGATCGTTACATAGGCTTCTCAATTAGGTAGAGATATTGCAGCTCAAACCTCAAGAGATAGATTCCTTACTCATAGATTTCGATTTTTTGTGGCTACATTCTTACTCTACTTGAATTGTCTTTCAGACAAAATAATATGTTTATCTATCGCCATACTATGTATGCATAAATTATATATTATACATATGTATCGAAAATACATTTTTGTTGATATTTTTAGTACTGGGTGAGGATGCGCTAAAATTATCTTGATTGTTTTTTCGTTGCTGTCGATGAAAATCTTTGTCTTCAACAACCCAACAAACCGAAATATAATCCAAGACAGCCAACGCTTTTCTCCTCTAGTTTACGCATGCGCGGTCCGAGGGGGGGTCCCCAAAATCGTATACGTCGAACAAAAAATCTAAGAAAATTAAAAATATCTAATAGTACATAGACTATTTTTTAACGCGGGAAAACAACTAGAACGGGAACTACGAGGTTAAAACCTTGGGGGACTACTAGTAAAGTATTTTTTTGCTCGATTTATTGTATGTCTACTTGTGACCCCCCCAAAACCTGAGGCTGCGTACTGGTGACCCCCTCCAAAATTCGAGGCTGGGACCGCGCCTGAGTTTACGTAGTAATGACGTGACGACAAGTCCTGTAATTATATTATATTATTTGATATAATGGAGGTATTTAAATAAAATAATATATGTATCAACTTTAATTTTGTTATCTTTTGTTTAGCTTACTTTATGATCAGTCAAAGCTGAATGGGCAAGTCCATTTAAAAAGAAATAATTAGAAAATGTATTTACCATTGGATAACCCATTCAATTTCAAGTGACTTTTGTTATGAAACCCGTTTCCTAAACACAATATTATTGTGTACCTTCAGTTTGAAATCAGCTGATGTCACAGTATTTGTGTGTCAGTGTAGCCTCCTATGAGCGCTGAACGGTGATCGCTATATATAGAGCTTGAAAACGAGATTTACCTAGAATTAGTTTAGTAGACGGAAACCTAAGATTCCCCAACCTCTGTGACCAAACGCGATATTTCCCCTCTTCTTCTTGAATGGGACACATAATATAAGTTCCTTAATTTATCTAAATCATAAAGGCTTATTATACTTCTCTAAATTTAGTAATCTGAAATTAGCCGCCGCTGCTGATTTCAGTGAAGTGTAAGCTAACATACTAAATTCAGAACCGAGTATTGCTTGCTTCTAACTTGCTTCTGTCAGCTACCATTGATTCTTTTGGTTCACAATTCAGGCACTAAATTTAGCCAAGTAAAATGAGCCTTATAGTTAACAATGAGAATTGAGGCGTGAGCCTTCTAGCATGCTAACTGGAGGATTGAAGGCAGTATAGATTTTAAGCTTTCGCGACAAGAACTCATATTATAAACACAACAGAACACAGCGTCTTCGCGCCAGAAATGTCAGAGTGTAAGTTAACACCGTATGATTGTAACATCTTCTCTACCTACATTCTTGGCAAATAAATAATTAAATTACTTCATTTCATTTTATTTCACTTCTGAATTATTATTTAATTACCTCGACGTTTCGGCGGCGTTACAAGCATGGTCACGAGAAGATTGTCGCAGGCCCACAGTCACACAATTATTAAATCAACAATATTGAAGGTAGTAATTACCTGATGGCAATTTTCGCATGGCGTCTATATAACGAGACATCAGAGATGTAATCGTCATAGATTAAAAACACCTCGATCGATCATTTTCAAACAAACGTATGTACTGAAGTATGTACACAGTATGTAGTGAAGTTCGAAGAACAAAACGTTAATGTTGTGGAGCATGTACACTGAAGGACCACACAAACCATCAAAATGTTTTTAATTGTCGGACCCTAGTGCTGTACCTTGACGACTGATTGTCCGTTCGTTGTCATCCGTCATGATCCGTTGGAAACCACGGATTAAGCCAACATAGCTCACTGTGCCTCATTTTTCTGTTCCCGGTTTATAAGCGTGATTATTCTATGGTAGGTAATCATATAATTTTAATATCAATTACACAAAATGTATATTTCGTCAAAAACCATTTTAGTATGAACTAGGTCTTTTAGCTCCACCAAGTGAATAATTTGTAAGGTCCCAAATTTGTGGCCCCATTAACGGTGATGAAATTAACAGGCTTAACTTTTTAATAACCACGGAGCGTCTCAGTCGAATCGCTTAAGACGTAGCTTATGAGCCCAGAGACAATTAGTCCAAGTCTTCATTACCATTTACATGAATAAGCAATGGGTAGGTCTGACCCTTGCCTTGCGGCTGGAGACTTGAAACGAATGTTGATATTGAGGAAATCTAACAGCCTTAGAGCCCGAACCACCAGATCTGTGATATATTTAACAAGTTAGTAGTTTTTTAAGCCCACACGCTTTCGGTTATTGGTACTAGGTAGAAGCAAAGGGTTATAGTGAGATCTAGTACATCGTGGCTTTAATAGTTAAGGCGGCGGTTGGCGCCACGACCGCGACAGGAGACCGAGACAGGAGATCGCGACAGGAGCCCTTACAAAGTTTTTACAGAGCCCTTTACAGAGCCCCAAGTTTGTCTAAGTACACAAGCGTCTGCCATTTAACTAAAACACCTAACCAAAAATATTGCTCTCTTAATTTTCGACACATCTAAATTAAAATAGAAAAATAGCAAATCAATATTTTCTTTTATTTGGCAGTCGAAGGGTTGACGACTAAATATAAAAATAACGATGTTGGTTCACCAAGCCACACTGGGCCAGCGTGGTGGATTATGACCTTAACTCTCTCCTTGCGAGAGAAGGCCCGAGTCCCAGCAGTAGGAACATTTAATGGGCTGTTGATGATGATGTTGATGATGTTGGTTTGAAATATGTTGCGTTGGTATGAAATACGCAGCAAAATGCGATCGCAACGATGCTTATCAAGGGGGCTATCTAAGTTCTGTACCACTTTATATCAACACTAACGTCGCCTCGCGGTTTCACTAGCATAATTCCCAATATCGTTATTTACCGGAGCTCAAAAATGTCCTGTCTTATTCCAAACTATTTTCTTTCTATGTACCAAATTTCAGATCCCTTGCTCTTCTAATACTCTTAAGTTGTAAGTTCTTATTTTTTCAAAAAGGTTACCAAAATTGATGCTTCTCAAATTCTCAAATTTTTTTTCAATTTGTAGAGCAATTTTTCGATGTTTCTGAAATGTTCTTTGCAGTTACTGCTTTCCCTCATCTGCCCCTATAAAAAACCCTATTTGTAGCAATTTTGCAACCAATAGATTATTCACAAAATATATTTTCTAGTTCCTTTAACTCACTGCCTATGTCGCAACGAAAGCCTTGAAGCGTCTTGACTTGACTAGTAAAACAGGCTAGCGGGATACGAAAGGAATCTAGTGAGGAATAGTCGAGACGGCAAGATTGCTAGCTTCTGCATCCATGATGAATGAGCACACCGACGATGTTAATCTACGCTTTAGAGGCTCCAATGAGTCCTCTACTGATCAAATATCTCAGGTACGAAGTACGAACATATATTTTATACCTATACAAAGACAGAAAACTCTATCTTTTTTAATTTATTTTTTAAATAAAGTATGTCCAAATGAACAGGACTTGTGCCTGATAGTAAGCAACATGCCTGCCACATAACAGCACCGTGACACGCAACTATTGGAACATGAAGAGTCCCAATAATTACCTATCATTGCACTGCGCTCGTCACCAAGAGATATAAGATGTCATATTCTAAGCCCTGTAATTTAGCTGGAAACATTGACCTTCTATTACCTTGCCATTTGAAAAGAAATGTTACCAGAGAAATTACAGTGCTTAGAATATCTTAGATCTCTGGGCAACGAGCGTAGTGCAGTGCTACGTAATGATTTGGACTCATCGTGTTCCAATAGCTTCGTGTCACTTATTATGTGGCAGGCATGTTGCTTACTTTCAGACACATGTCGTCCTCGTCTCGTCACTCTATTCTTTAAAAAACCGTTATACAGACTTCAAAAAAAGTTGTATTTTTTATCCCCCGACCAAAAAGAGGGGTGTTATTTTTTTACAAATATTATTAAGTTCGGCGTTGATGTCTATCTCTGTGTGTGCTTGTGGCACCGGCACGGTAAAGCTCAAAGGGATGGAGTGATTTGATGCGGTTTTTTATTTGAAGGTTAATTTCCGTATGGATGTTCTTAGCTATGTTTGATTTAATATCGAAACAATATAGCCGGGTCCACAAAATGGCGGACAAAATATTTCTTCACAACCTACCTATCTATACCTATGGGTTTCAAATGAAAGGGCTTGACTAGTAGAATACTATACCTTATAATAAATTTCAAATCCAAGATGGCCGCCACCTCAAAATGGCAAATAAAATACATTACTTTTTTCACAACTCCTTCAAAATGGGTATCAAATGAAAGGGGAAAGGGATTGACTAGTAGAATGTTGTAC
The DNA here is from genome assembly GCA_017562165.1 of Ectropis grisescens. Lineage (NCBI taxonomy): Eukaryota > Metazoa > Arthropoda > Insecta > Lepidoptera > Geometridae > Ectropis > Ectropis grisescens. The sequence continues at coordinate 13,720,584 of CM029786.1, forward strand.
AGATTATATATCATATCATATTATATAGGGTAAATAAATAAAATAATGTTCTTTGTTGTATGGTACGTGATAGGTAGCTCCGTCAATTGTGAATCGATTTTGATGGTTATTTTTTTGTTTGGTAGATCATAAGTCCATAAAAAATTTGTAATTTAAATTGGTGTGGTGGTTTTTGAAATAGGAATAAAAACCTAAAATTTACTTTAATTTACCTAAATCGGTTTTAATTTTATCATTTTATCGGGGAAGATAAATTATAAAAATGTTTATTATCATGCATTTATATTATTTATTTTGTTTGGTATCTTAGTATTTCATTAATACTGATAAAATACTACTAATCTATTCTCCAGACACTCCAGAGTAATAGCTAGAATTATGATTTTAGAGTAACCTTAGCTGCAATTTAAGAAGTTCGCCAAGTCATCCGCAACCCAGTTCCCCGTAACAAGCACACCAGCCTTGCATCATTAACGCGACCACCCGATGCCCGGGTTGATATAGGTAGAGGGGGAAGTAAAATACAGCCTATAAAAGCTACAGTATTTACTAGGGAAATTAATTAATAGGAGCAGCTGAGAACAAAACATCTAGTGAAGTTAAATAAGGAAATGCGTGGGTCCAAAGACGCCGAGGCTAGTGAGAATATTTTTTTCTTTTTTTTTTAGTTTTGATTGTGTATCAATGTCTATGCCTTGAATCATTAACGCGACCGCCCGATGTGATATACTTAGGCAGGGGGGAAGTAAAATTCAGCTTATAAAAGTTACAGTATTTACTGGGGAAATGAATTAATAGAAGCATCTGAAAACAAAACGTCTAATGAAGTTTATTGAGGAAATGTGTGGAAAATGACGCCGAAAGCAGGGAGAATTAAATATAAAAAAATATTGTTTTATGTAAATTGTGTGTCATCCGAATATCCGTGGTCATCAATATCTATTAGTACCATAGGACATACTGCTCTGAAACCCGATTGGTGCATGTACACCCTGCATGATACTGGTGACTGGTGCATGTGATGCAAAAGCTAGTGAGCATCAAATTAAAAAAACTGTGTATTATCAATATCAATTAGTACCATACTACCATAGCACAAACTGCTCTGATACCAGACTGACGCATGCGTAACGGCATGTCTACAACAGTGTACACGAATCCATATAGGTATGTATGTTGTACAAATATTTTATTATCTACGTAAAACACATATTTTGTCTAGGAATTTTCGTTATCAACCGACTTCAAAACAGAGGTTCTCTATTCTGCTGTATGTTTTTTTAAGTAATCAAACGGAGCGTCACCTGAGTAGCTACCGATATACTACTATTTTGCATGTCGGTACAACATTTTCCTCTACCTAAAAAATCTCAAACTGGAGTTTTCACTTCATAAAAAGAAGTTATTTCCATTCTGACGTGTGCCCTATAGTTGCTACTCTATCAGGGAGATATACCCCACCCAGTGCTACCGAGCTCAGACTTCGAACACAATATTAATAATAAGCTGGTCCCGCAGAGTTCAGGTGATGCCGGATAGTCGCCGCTTTTAATATACATGAGGCGGTCAAGCCGACCCAGTCAGTAGCTAACCTTATCGAGTTATCACTGGCACGGTGTGACTATTGCAGTTGTAGAGGTAATTTTAGTAAGCAATGCCCTGCGGTTACTTTCCCGGGATAAAAGTTTTTTGACGTGACAACGTCTTAAATTAGGTTGCGGCTGGGAGTCACTTATGAAAAAGTGTAACGCTCGGTAACGTTACGATGAGTCACCGAACGAGAGAGAGGCCCGCCGAATGCCTTGCGTCTCTCTCCCACTCAACTATGATCGGTCTGCCGCGCGCGCAGCACTAGAGAATTAGGCGCATTGAATCGGCGCATGCTTGTGTCTCTGTCTTTGTCTTTCTCGAACGTTCTTGGCGTTGGAAAAACAAGAAAGCGTCATAATACAAGTTCACACGTGTGGTTAAAGTATCGTCAGCTGTGTCTGTAGTGAAAATGTGGAGTGCTTAGATTCGTCATTTACAACAACTACAACAATAAAGGTAAATAATTGTACACTGATATTTCATTATCGTAAACTATGATTGATTGATTAATTTCTTAATTTCATGAAAAATACGTATAATCTTGATTGCGTATCAAACGTTTCTAAGTCAACTACGTTAAAAGGAACAACTATCGACTTGACTTTCGCAAGACACATTACAGCAGAAACACTTCCTTTCATTTCATATTTCTCCTATCATCGTCCTATCCTCAACAAAATCACTCAAATAGGAATTAGTTAAGTTTAAGTTTACATGTACAATGTTTTAGTAAACAAAATATATTTCTATAGTTAAAATTTGTGCAATTCTTATTTTCATTCAATTCCTTGTTCCTATTGTGCAATTTAATTATATTCATATCAATAAATATTCTACCGAGAAAAAGACGTTGTCACGTAAAATCTTCGCCCGTAAAACCGACTTTACAGGCAACCACCAGATTTTTTTTTTTTCTAACTGACTTATGGCTGGACTTATGGCTGGCGGTGGGTGCCTAACCGTTTAAAAAAAAAAACCTCTACTACCTATCTGGCTACCTATTGAGTTAGCGCCGGAGGCGCAGGACTCAAAATAACCTAACCTGACACTCCTAACATACTTACGAACCTGACCTGTAAGAAAAATCGATCTAACTAGGAGATAACTACCTAACTCATACATACATACCGAACTATATGAACTCTAGTCGAGTGCTATCGGATTGAGCGGGATAAAAGTTAGCCTAAGTGTTATTTCAGACTATATTTCAACCCAATCCTAAAGTTAGTTTGGGTAAAAGTTAGTTTATGTGGTATTCCAGAGTACACTTATTCTAACTTTTTTTCTGAATTTCAACGCAATCCTAAAGTTAGCTAGATAAAAGTTAGTTAGATAAAAGTTATTCTATATGCAACTCCACACTATATTCTGTTTTCTGAATTTCATTCCAATCCGTTTTGATTTTCCGTCGCGGTATTCAACAACATTCAAATTTCCGTTCTATAGTATTAGTAGGACTATTATTCACAGCGCGGTTTCATCCGCGCAGTTCTCGTTCCTGGTATTTCCCCGCTCCCTTCAGTAGTTTTACATGAAAGTATTTTGACTTTAGTCTTCAAAAATTAATGACCCATTTTGAGTTTTGACGTTTGAATAAAGATCACTAGAATTAGGTTGAAAATGCTCCCCACTCGCTACTATTTTTCTTTTCTTCTAATCCAAGATATATGTAAAAAATATCTAAATGACAAAGGTGAACGACCACAAGATCATTGAAAAAAAAATAAGTAAAAAATAAAAAAGACAAACCTAGTCTCAATTAGTTCTATTACGCGACAAAAAAACTTTATTAATAAATAATTATTTGATCCCTTCAGTTTCGTTCCAAGTGAGGGTCTTTCTAGGGTCTTTCTGAAATGTCTTAATGGGACTACTTTTTTGAGAACTGTCTTGTAATAAATAATTATTTGATCAGTTTCGTCCCAAGTTAGAGTCTTTCTAGGGTCTTTTTGAAATCTCTAAATAGGCCTACTTTTTTGTGAACTGTAGTTTGACGTAAATCAGTCCGATTAAACTTTTAGATAGTATCATCTGGATTATCCTTAGGCCTTCATTGGTCTATGAATAATTCAGACGTGCTTATGCTTACCTAGTATATGTAGTTAGTTATGTATGTAGCTTATTGTAGTTCCCATTGTATTTTAGTTTTGTTTAGTAAAGGTTTTAGTAATTTATTCTTTACAATATTTATAAACATACAATGAAGTTACAAATTAAGATGTCAAATTTACAACAAACACAAGTTTGGATTCATTAATTTAGCCACTGCGCTCGTCAAATTGCCGACCAAAAGTGCCCAAAAAGTGACCAAAAGTTTTTAGTTGTTTATTCATTAAAGTTACAACGAGTATATAAAAAAAGTTTTAGGTATAAACCCCAAAATATCATTTCAATGACTCTTTGTGTAACAAGAGCTTGGGTCAAATCGAACAAAGAATTAACTGTTCAAGTTTTTAATGTTTCAAAATGTACAGTGGTCAGTGAAAAACGCTGATATTTACGCAACAAACGTGGCTTATCAATAGCAGTGGACCAATAAATCTCGCGTGGATTCGGTGTTGTGGTTCGGCCATGTTTAAAATAAATGAAACATGACAAAGAACTAACTTCTTCTTTTTAACTTTGAAATACTTTATCGTCGACATGAACTGCCGTTTTTTAAACATTTGCTCAAATTTTTCGACATTGAAAAATCTGTTTTTTTTTTAGCAAAGTCAAATCCGTATTTTTGAAAGTACGGAGTGATGCCCATTTGTTTATAGCATAGAGTGACGAGACGAGCAAGACATGTGCTTGATGGTAAGCAACGTGCCTGCCACATAACAGCACAGTGACACGCCCGTTATCACTTCACTGCGCCCGTCACTCAGAGATATAAGATGTTTTATCTCTATGCCTTATTATTTCTCTGGAAGCCATTGCCTTTCAAACCGAAACACATTACTTTTGTAAGCAAAAAGTACTGAAGAGATCCTGGATGAATTTTGGTGCATGGATAGAAAATAGTCTGGAATGACAGTACATAGACTACTTTTTAAACCGGGAAAATAACGGGATCCGGAACTACGCGGATAAAACCGCGGGAAGCTACAAGTAATGTTATGAGTACATCCTATTTAACCGATTTTTTTAATGTTTTACAGGTAAGAAGTGTTAACTAGCTATATAAGTATAGCTAAACTTTAAAAACATGTTTTACAGTTAGTGTCTTTATAGCTAAAATTTAAAAAAATGTTTAACGGGTAGTGTCTTTATAGCTAAAATTTAAAAATTATTTTACGGGTAGTGTCTTTATAGCTAAAATTTAAAAATTATTTTACGGGTAGTGTCTTTATAGCTAAAATTTAAAAAATGTTTCACGGGCAGTGTCTTTATAGCTAAAATTAAAATGCTATGTAAACTAACTCCCATAAAAAACATTTATTACTTGTGTAAGTGACCCAAAAAACTCTGTAGTTTTGAGTGCTGTTAAGGCGCTGGGAAGACCTGAGTGAAATTCACGAATGCAAAATTAAGCTCCGCCCCTTTACAACTCCGATAAGACAGCGCCACACGAAGTTGCGTGCACTCAGTAAAATTATTTGCATTGATGGAAACAAAAGGCTTCCATGCTCATGCTCATAGATGGCGCTTTTCAAAATTTTTATTAATTAGAAATGCACGTCTTTTTGCTGTTTACAAATTTTTTTCGTCTGATTCTCTTATTTTTTCTAACGGACTAAGTAAAGTCCTTTTGTATATTAAATAAAAAACAAATTGCATAAATTAGCTAAGCCAGGAAGATGAATCACTACATATTAAGTAATCCATTTCTTTAAAATTATTGTACGAATTTTGAAGAAAAACATTCACTGTTAGTGAAGTACATGTGTAAGTACCTGGGTGACCGAGCTTTGCTCGGTTTAAACACTGAATATATTTAGATATTAGTGGCGGCCCGGCGGCATTTTTCAGATTTTGCCCCGCCTAAAAAATATTGAAGGTCCGGGGCTGACTAGCAGCACCCTGCGAGTTTACCTTCACTGTTCCCGTTCCCGTTATTTTTCAGGATAAAAGTAGCCTGTGTGTTATTCCAGACTATAATCTTACGTGTTTTCCAAATATCAGCCCGATCCGTTTATACGTGACTTGATGTTTGTCGTGACTGAGCAAAAACATCCAAACATTGACATTTACAATATTAGTAGGATTGGATACTAATAGTACATAATATAATCATCATTATCATTAGACGAGGCTACGAGTAAATAATCCACCATTATTGCATACTACAACTCGGAAAACAAGTTTTTAATAATTAATACAGCGACGCCATTTCGCTGCTTTGTAACGAAAGGTCCACAAACAAAACAAAACCAAAATCACTTTTATATCATTTTAGTTAGGGCATTCTTTTTATTAACAAGTGATACAAGTATTTTTGTTGTGACGGATGAGCAGTAAGTATATGTGCCTGATGGTAAGTCACATGCCTATAATAGCGCAGTGACACGCAGGTATTGGAAAATAAAGAATCCTAATCATTACGTTGCATTATACTGCGCTCGCCACGACTATTATCTACATGTGTTCTAAATTTCTGCCCGACCCAACGTTACGACGTGATTAAGCAATAAACATCCAAGTATCCAAACATCCATATTTTTCAATATATTTCTATCCATATATTGAACATTTAAAATATTAGTAGGATTTCATATCAAAGCCCTGTAATCATACTGTATTTTTTTCCTTTAAACCGGAAAACTGTGATGTTTTTAACCCCGACCAAAAAGGGTGTTATAAGTTTGACATTGATGTCTGTCTGTCTATCTGTCTATCTGTCTGTCAGTCTATATGTGTGTCCATCTGTGGCACGGTAGAGCTCAAACGGATGGGCCGATTTCGATGCGGTTTTTTAGTTGAAGGTAAATATCTGTGCTGTTCTTAGCTATGGTTGGTTGATATCGATTCTAGATGGCCGCCTCCACAAACTGGCGGACAAAATATTTGTTCACAACCTGCCTCAATATGGGTATCAAATGAACAATAAGAACAATATGGGTTTGCCTAGTAAAATATTATACATTATAACAAATCCAAGATGGCCGCCACCACAAAATGGCGAATTACATTTTTTCACTACTACCCCAATATGGGTATTAAACGAAAGGGCTTGACTAGTAGAATACTATGCAATATGACAAATTTAAAATCCAAGATGGCCGCTACCGCAAAATGGCGACTTACATTGCTTTTTTTTCGCAACTCCTCAATATGGGTTTCAAATGAAAGGGCTTGACTAGTAGAATGTTTTACAGATAGCAAATCCGAGGTAGTCGGGGTTACTTAAAATTTTTAATTTTGTTCTTGTCACACTACTGCTTGGCGGTGGAATAGCTGGCAACTTGACTAGTAAAACATTACACACTATGACCAATATAAAATTTAAGATGGTGCCACCATAAAATCCCCGAATTATATTTTTTCACTTCTACCTCGATATGGATAACCAAATTTTCCTAATTTTTTATTTCGTAAGTGAATATGTCTTAAAATACAATACATGATTTTATTAAATCGAGTAAAATATATATGTAGTTCTATATAGTGTCTAGACATAAGTGAAAATAATCTATACTAATATTACAAAGCTGAAGAGTTTGTTTGTTTGTTTGAACGCTAGTATCTCGGGAAGTGCTGGTCCGAATTGAAAGATTGTTTTTCTATTGGGTAGTCCATTTATCGAGGAAGGCTATAGATCATAAAACATAACGCTACTATTAATAGAAGCGGAGCATTGATCAAGAATGTAACAAAATCAGGAAAAATATTCCTTTTGAGAGTTTTCGCACGTTTCGTGCTGTGACATGACACATGACAGCATGTGTCTAAGATTGCGTCATTGAATATCACAGATTATATACCTCTTGAATATAAAACCTTTGCTAATCTCCGAGTTGGTACGACCAATTTCCGACAGGTGGCGTAACAGGCAGCTGAAGAGGTATTTTATTTGAAAGCGATATTCTCAAGAATGACTGAACCGATTTCAGTTTTTCTTTCACCGTTGGATATGTACGGGATCCTGATGAATGCTATTTAATATACCACGGGCGAAACCGAGGCGGACATCTAGTAACAAATGAAATGCATTGATTTTGTAGATATTCATTTTTCAGTACTGTTCCATATGGGGTACCTACAGCATACAATAATATATTTCTATGTTTTTCCTTGACACTAGAGCAGCGCTGTGTTTCTTCTCGTTCGTTTAGGAAGATGATCATGATGATGAATCATTATTTCCGCCCTCAACCAATTATATTATTGCCAGTTTATAACCTTTAAATAATATCGATTTTTTTCAATTTAAGCTTTAAATTGATACAAAAGTCACATTTTACATTAATGCGTGAAGTAAACAACTAATATCGGTTTTAAGTTATATTTTCAGCAACAATGGAGATAGACTTTTGTGTTATGGTTTTCATCGCACCTGCTTTCGTTCACAACTCCACGAAAAGCAAATTCATCTACTAATACTAAATAAATAAAAATAAATAATCCCGTAGAGCAGTATAAATGAGCGTAACTTGTAAATATTTTAGTTATTAAACTTGTAAATATTTTAGTTATTATTTTAAACAATGTCACATCATCATAATCATCAGCCGCAAGACGTCAACTGCTGAACATAGGCCTCCCCCTAGATTTCCACAACGAACGGTCCTGCGCAACCTGCAACCATCGGTTTCTAGCGACCTTTATGAGGTCATCTGTCCATCTAGTGGGAGGCCGTCCAACACTGCGTCTTCCGGTTCGTGGTCGCCACTCGAGAATCTTTTTTCCCATCGGTTGTCAGTTCTGTGAGCGATGTGGCCTGCCCATTGCCACTTCAGCTTGCTTACTCTTTGAGCTATGTCGGATACTTTCGTTCTTTGCGATTATCCTCATTACGGATTCTGTCGCGCAAAGAGACTCGAGCATAGCCTCTCCATAGCTCGCTGTGTGACTTTGAGCTTTGTTATGAGGCCCACAGTTAAGGACCACGTCTCAGTTCCATAAGCCATCACTGGCAACACGCACTAGTTAAAGACTTTCGCCTTTAGGCATTGGGGTATTCTGGACTCAAAGATGTGCCGAAGTTTCCCGAACGCTGCCCATCCGAATTGGATCCTTCGCTGGACCTCTTTGTCGAAGTTGGATCTACCTAATTGGATCTTTTGACCCAGGTAGACGTATAATTCGTCAACAACTTCGAGTGTGGTATTCCCAACAATAACCGGTACAGGTGAGACATGAACATTTGATATGACTTTCGTCTTGTCCATATTCATCCTCAAACCTACCTGGTGGGATACTCTACTGAGGTCCCTGAGCATAGCACGGAGGTCCTCCAACGACTCCGCCACAATGACTATGTCGTCGTCGGCAAACCGAAGGTGAGTGATGCATTCGCCGTTGATATTGATGCCATATCCGTTCCAGTCCAGTAGCTTGAAAACATCTTCCAGCGGGGCAGTGAACAGTTTCGGAGATATGACATCTTAAAGTGTCAGGTCAGCTTGGCTCTGGGGTCTTTTGCCATGCTAACGACAGGTTGTGCTTGCGTAGAGGTGTATAACTGTCCATAGAACCTCTCAATCTCCTCCAAAATCTCGGGTTTCGATAAGACGATGCTACCACTATCGGTCTTCAGTTTGGTCAGCTGAGTTTGCCCAAGAGACTGATTTCTTGCGAACACTTTCGAGCCTTTGTTCTGCTTTTGATTGCTTCTTCAATACTCGAAGTATTGAAGCAGCATACGTCGCATATCTTGTCTGACCGCCATAAGATCTAGAGTTTGATCGGAGAGCTTTCGGTTCTGTTTTGGCGTCGGCTCTTATAAAATTTTCTGCCAACCGCATGAACAGTTTCCACTAGCCTATCGTTTATTTCGTCCGCCGTTACGCATTCATCTAAGGATTCGAAGTGATCTTCGATCTGAGCATAATTTGGTCGGAGCATGGACTTCATTAGACGTGATCTTTCGACCTTAATGTTTAGATTCAGCGTGCCTCTTACAATACGGTGATCACTGCCGGTCTTAACCTTGCTGATCACAGAGACATCGCTGAATATTTGCCGTTTAGTCGTCATAATGAAGTCGATCTCATTTTTTGTGGAATCGTCTGGGCTAATCCAGGTTCAATTTCTTTGTGGTTGTTTCTTGAAAAGGAGTTCATCATAAAGATGCTCTCCCTTTCCAAGAAATCCGCTAGACGTTGCCCTCTTGGGTTCCGCTGCCCATATCCGAAATCCCCACTCTCACTCATCTACGTTTGCTCAGTTTTGCGTTGAAGTCTCCCATCTTTGAAATGTGTTGGCGGAAAGGTCAAAAGAGACGTAACACTTGGGCAATACCTAAAACAAGAACCGGTTTTGGCCAGGGTGCATTTTCCTTTACTGGACCATACCTTTACCAACCTATTGACAAAGAGTTGGACATCATAGATACGTCAACATTATGAGTGCAAGAAAAAGGTCTCGGCTTGGCTATCTACTCAGGGCTACTGCTCGCATCTCGAAAAAGCGACATCGTTTCATGGTGGATGTTCCAAAGGCACGAACAAAGAGATTTGACTCTTTTTTGTTTTTGTCTACGCTGTGGAATACGTTGCCTGAGTGAGTTTTCCCCGATAATTACAATCTTTGTGTCTTCAAATCCAAAGTGAGTCGGTTTTTCTAGGTAAACACGCTCCATATCGTAGGCAAACATATTGCATGCCTCTAGAAGAAGAGGCCAGTTTGTATGGGTCAATTATTAAAATGTTTTGTATCACCTTATCTTACCTGCAAACAGCAATAAAGATTTTGTATTTGTACCACATTGTTGTTTAACATCAGGCGAGATGGCGGTCAAGTGTAAACCTTTGAAAGTAAAAAAAAATGTCCTGAATTATTTTGGTTATATTTAACACAATGTTGAAATAATCATATACCTAAAATAATCAAGTTGTAGCTAATTAACATACACAGAGAATGATAGAAAAACATCAGAAATAGAAAAAATAGTTGAAAAACAAAGATAAAATGATTTTGAGTTGTGGCTTTTTAGTTTTAAAGCACCGATTTAGGTAATTTTAATTCATCGCTCAATCGAACAAGAACAAAATTAAAAACATTGGTTCGACTACCTCGGATTTGTTTTCTATAAAACATTCTACTGGTCAAGCCCTTTCATTTGAAACCCATATTGAGAGAGTTTCGAAAAAAGAAATGTATTTCGATATTTTGCGGTAGCGGCCATCTTGGATTTCAAATTTGTCATATTGCATAGTATTCCACTAGTCAAGCCCTTTCGTTTGATACACATATTGGGGTAGTAGTGAAAAAAAAAATTTGATTCGCCATGTTGTGGTGGCGGCCATCTTGGATTTAAAATTTGTTACAACGTATAATAATATTCTACTACTACTAGTAAAGCCCTTTCATTTGATACCCATATTGAGGTAGGTTGTGAAGAAATATTTTGTCCACCATTTTGTGGAGGCGGCCATCTTGAGTCGATATTAACCAAACATAGCTAAGATTTTATGCAAGGACTCTTTTGTACACCTACGTCCGAACACCTCGGTGATTCAAAGCTAGTTTGTTTAATTACTGAGCCTTGTAGGTACTAATATTTATTCTGTTACTGAGCATTGTCTTGCAATGTAGGTAGTGTGATGTAGGTAGGCTAGAGATTAATACTAGTGGGTAAACCAATAAATGTCGTTGTGTCACTCGGCTGTTTCAATTACTGCTCCACGTTAAAATATCGTAATATTCAACTATACAATTATTATTTTTTAAAATAAAAGTGACGAGACGAACAGGACATGTGCCTGATGGTAAGCAACATGCCTGCCACATAACAGCTCAATGACACACAGCTATTAGAATATTAGAAGTCCAAATCATTACCTAGCACTGCACTGCGCTCGTTACCCAGAGATCTAAGATGTTATATCTCTAAGGGCAGTAATTTATCTGGAAACATTGCCCTTCAAACCGGAACACAATTTCAACTGGTATCTATAACTTCAGTCGGTAACTGAAGTTACCGACCATACCGACCGAAGTTACAAATCTATCTGGGAAGTAGATTATTTGATGATAAGCCTCGGGTTCTATAGGAACTATTTTCTAATCTGTGTCTCGAAAACTAAATACAAGCTTGAAAACAACGGACAAAATATCCAACAACAACGATATCAAAAAACATGCAAAAAGATTACACAGTGATGAGATATGAACTCGAGAACTTGAACGCGGTTGTACCACCGAGCCAAACTGACAAGTTACAGTAGGGTCCAAAATTTCACATCATATGAACTTTATTACCGTTTGTAAAACTTCTATAACTTCAATCAGGAACTGGGAAGTAGATTTAATTTTAAGATTTGATGAAAAGCCTCTGGTTACTTAGGAACTATTTTCTAATCTGTGTCTCAGAACAGACAGAACTAAAGAAATAAAACCTTGAAAACAACGGAGAAAATATCTAACAAAAACAATATAAAAAAAACGCAAAAAGATTTCGTAGTGCTGAGATACGAACTCAGGATCGTAATTCGTAACGACTTCATCTGCCGCTTTAAACATTGCGCCAAATCTACAGATGTCTGTAGTGTCGAATTTTCAAACCACATGAACTTTATAGATGTTGCTGCATGAATTTGTGAGAATTGTTTATTTTATTTTTTTGAATTGCGAGCGTCGGACGACAAAGCGACACAGGTCCTTTAGCAAGGCGCATCAGCGCTTTCTGCTGGACTTCATAGTAGTAAGCGAGAAGCAAGACACGGGCCGGCTCGGTCGAGTTAGCTTTTCAAAAGACAATTAATTAATACGAATTAAACTTCATAATCCAAAATACAAAATCTTCCATCCCCCCTTAGTAAAAAATGATACGTTTACCTATAAAATTTGAATAATGTATGTTTATTAATGACACAGATATTTACATCTAAAACTTATTTTAGAGGTAAGTTTAGGATTTTTTCTTATCGAGTTTTTTTTTTCCAAATCGTGTTTTGATACAATAGGTTACCTAATAAATATGTTCAAGAATAACATATATTTTACTAAAAGCCTCAAACCATATACATGTTGTTAAATGTGTGTTTAAAAAGTGCTAGTTGGCGATATTCAGCGCCTTAATTTGACGTAGAAATTTTCGACGGTTGTAATGTCAAATGAACTCATTAAGGTCTCTAGTCTTTACTGCCTAGCCAAGTTTGGGCCAGCGCAGAAGTTGCGTTAATTTAGCGTTAGCGTTAGTAATACTTTTAAAAAAATTACAGAAGTAAAGCATAACTTCTCGCTATCTACGCACGACGCACGATATATTAGCCAAGTGTCTCTATGAAGCCAGAAAGGCTTTTCGCAAACGAGCGAGCAGCCAAATCCCGCAGCCCACAGTCATTTTAGTATACATCATTTTTTTATCGGACCTATAATACTGAGACACGATATCCTTAATATTTCTGGTCTTTTTATCCAAATGTCCTGCCAAATTGCCTGATCCGTCCGGCTATAAGGTTTAGCGACCTAGCAAACCTATGCGTACAAGTACACATACTTTTTAACTGAAGACGGTAACTGGAGTTTTTATTGGTTTAAAAAAACATATAAACGCGAGTTTCAGTACTGTTTTCAACGTATATTCGTCGACACGGGACGCTAATAATAAATGAGAAGCGCGCCAGCGGCCGGCGTGAAACCGGCCGAGCACCGGGCGGTCTCCCGGTCCGTGGCTCCGTGATACCGGCCGCGATAACTACCTACAAAACACATCGATATAAACCAATGGATGTGCCCTGAGCACCTTAAACTTAGTAATAAACTGCGTCTCTGTGCGTAGCGGAAGTGGGTTACACACAACCAATCTACTAACCCCTAGAATCGCTAGCGGCGTGATATGCTGTAGTTCTACTTATTTTTGTTGATGACAACGAATTGTGATAAAACGTCCAGCGTTCACAGCTTCTTGAAACCGACTAGAACGGCAAGAGTGAGCTCACTCTTCCCAACGATAACATAATTCCGTGGGCCTGAAGTTTGGGCGGGCATATCTAATGGTTTATATCGATGACATGACATAGGTACTTCCATATCCATCCATTGATGTGAAAACTAAGGATTTTGGATTTACTGTGCCCGCGGTTTCCCATGCGTTTTAAGGGTTTCCTTTTTTTCACGGAGCCCTAATTAGTTTCAAATAAAGAGTAACCAGATAGCTCATCTTCTAAGGCATAATATGCCTTTGCTGAGTTTGGGGTCAGATGGCGCTGTATGAAATGTCCACCAATATTTAAAAATCATTTTATACTCTAGCTGTGGCTAGATTATATTGTTTTTAATGAATTTATTTATGAAATCAAGCACAGATTCCAAATGTTAATCAGATCCGTTCAGACGTAACGACGTGATTGAGTAACAAACATCCTACTAATATTATAAACTAGCAGCGCCTCCCGGTTTTACCGGTCAAGTTTTTTTCCTGGGATAAAAAGTAGCTTAATATGTGTTCTTCCAGACTATAATCTAACTGTTCATCTCCGATCTGTTCATACGTTACAACGTGATTGAGCAACAAACATCCAAATGTCCCGACAAACTGGCTGGTCTGTCCGGCCCCTCTACCGCCTAACTAAATCGGCTATGGCTTTGCTGTCTTTATCATTTCAAGCGAGAAGAAAAGGAAGAGCAATATCGAACCTAAGACATTTTTAGTTAGGTAGACCCCCGGGGGTCTACCGCCTAACGGTAACTGTCTTAGCTTTGATATTGCTCTCCCTTTTCTTCTCGCTTGAAATGATAGAGACAGCAATAGCAAAACTGAAGCCGTAGTTAGTTAGGCGGTAGAATAGAAGGGCGGGTGTCCGGCTATTTAGCTATTAGGTTTGATGAGCTGGCAACCCTACTCGTACACTCCGCGAGGTATAAGCTGAGCTTTGCATTAGTGTGAGTGATCACCAATCAGGCAGGAGCTTGAAATTTTGTCCGCGAGGTATAGGCTGAGCTTTGCATTAGTGTGAGTGATCACCAATCAGGCAGGAGCGCGGCGAGACAGAATGGCGCCGCGCCTATGGCCGGTTGTCACACCTACACTATCCATGTACACTCACACAAATGCAAAGCTCAGCTTATGCCTCGCGGAGTGTACCTGTGTAGTTTTACCCAGCTGACTGAACAAGTCAATCGCCTTATAGTCTATCTATATATTTGTTTACGATCATGATATACATACAACATTGTGGGTATTTCCAATGCATGTTCCGAAGGGGGAGGGGGTTGAAGGGGGTTGAAGAGCAATGTTTCCAGAGAAATTACAGGGCTTAGAGATATAATATCTTAGATCTCTGGGTGACGAGCGCAGTGCAGTGCTAGGTAATGATTTTGACTTTTCATGTTCCAATAGCTGCGTGTCACTGTGCTGTTATGTGGCAGGCATGCTTACCATGGCACATGTCTTGCTCGTCTCGTCACTCTTGATATAAAAAAAAAACAAAAAACATTAACACAACCGCCCCCCCCCCCCCAAATCGTATACGATTAATTAAAAACCTATGTTAGATATTTTCTAATTTCTTTAATATATCTAATAGTACATATACTACTTTTTAAACGTGGGAAAAGCACTGAAATGGCTACTATGCGGTTTGAATTATGAGGCGCTACTAGTAAAGTCACTTTTACTCGATTTGTTGTATTTCTACTGGTGGTGAAAAAATTACTAAGATACTTAGGAGTTTCGCATGACATTAGCGGGTACGATTTTTACCCACAATTGGAAATTGGATGACCTATATCTTTATCGATATTCTAATCTCTATTTTATATATCGCTATGTTGGTTTGTGTACGCTTCAAAAACACAAAACGTTCTGCACAGATCGAGCTGAAATTTTATAATGATGTATAATTCGCATCAAGGATTGTTTTTATCTATTTTTTACATCACAATGTGCCACAGCGAAGCGCGGCAGGGTACAGCTAGTAATTTAATAAAACAAAAAATACGCATCCCATATTTTTCCACGATCTAGCTGACGTACTAGTAGTACTAGTAATTAGAATTTATGTCACAGTCCGATAACCTAATATTATAATAATTTATTTTTTGGTTGTAAGAGCCTATTTCTGGGGTTTGACACGGCTTATTTTTTTCTCAGAGAATTTTTTTTACAGAGTACGTAGCGTCGTAGCGTAGGACAGGCGTAGCATTTTTTGTAGTCGATTAAAAAGTGCTCTACGAGCAAAGTTTCATTTCAAAAAAACAAATGTTCTTTTCAAATATATGAAACCTCCAGTACTGTATTATTGTACAATGTGAGGTTTCGTTTGAACCGGGCTCACTCGGCGAGTCGGCGGCATATCCGCTAATAATAAATGAGGGACCGCCCCGCCCGCTCGCGCCCGCGGCGTCGGACGGCTGCCCACATTCGGGACATACAAAACTACGTGTCATATAATTACACATTCATATAACAAAACAGTATTGCAGTTACTTTGTGTTTTGTTTTATTGATGGTGTGACTAATTTTATGACTCACAAGTAGGTAACTAATTAGATATGATTAGTTTTTAAATAAAGTTGGCAGTCATCTTAGATTAGAAATTTATCATAGTGTCTTTACGTTTGATACCTACCTCGTTATATTGAGGAAATTATGAAAAATATGTAATTCGTCATTTTGTGATGGCGGCGATTTTGGACTTGAAATTTATCATAGTGTTTCAAGCCCTTAAATTTAAATCAAAATTGAGGAAATTAGTATTATTAGCATGTCGGTGACGCGAACTTATAGGCCTTAACGCTACCGCTGCTAAGTTCTCAACGGCTAAAGAAGTTTACATTTCAGAAAAAGGCACTGAAATCGACCTTGTTTTCAAGGAGCTATGAGGCTATAAACTAAACAGATAGATAGGCAAATACAGATGTAAACAGCTCGGAAGCAGTCTGAAGCTGCAATACTGACATTTTATTCTTCTGTATTTCTTATCTATCTTTAAAGATTGCGCGCGCCGGACAGCCGGTCTGTGACGGGACGTTAGGACCCGATATGACTAGGAGCGTAGCACTCAAGAGAAGGTCTACTTTGAACGTTCACTTTCCTGAAGAGATAAATATGTATGACCGTTCCGGGGGTTTTCTACAAAAAAAAACAGTTTTACATCAAATCACATTTGTGTTTTGCAGTGACACTATCTTTAGCACTTTTTGGGAGGTGAATATCATATGGATTCCCGTGTCCGAGTTTTGTAGGACTCTTTGCAGAGTCCGTCTGAGGTACCACACCTTTGTTACCAGTGACAAGTAACCAGTTATTCTACCGCCAAGCAGAAAAGTGCAAACATTACTGTCTTCCGTTTTGAAGGGCAATGTTTCCAGTGAAATTACAGGGCATAGAGATAAAACATCTTAAATATATGGGCGACGAGCGCAGTGCAGTGCTAGGATTCCTTAATTTTTGCATTTGTAGATTTGTACTCTTAATGCTCCAATAGCTACCTACGTGTCACTGTGCTGTTAAGTTGCAGGCATGTTGAAACTAAAGTCGGATTGGGCCGGCCATACCACAAGTGAGATACCCGTGAATAATTTAAAAATGTGTAACAACCATGTTAGTTTTCATATTTCAAGGAATTGTCCCGAATTTTGTAAATCTGTTTCCGTAACGTGTGTTTCGTGTTATGGGACTTATGGGTGGCCCTAGTATAAGGTCAAGGCCCGCCGTAAGTACAGAAGGGGCTTCGCCACAACGACGCAGACAAGTACAAAAGGGGCTAACTCCAATAATGAGCGTCGGACGACAAATAAAAAATAACGAGCGACTCCGCGGGATGGCGCTTAATTGTTCGTGTTTAGGAGCGGGAAAAGGCTCCTTTAGTTTTATTATGGTCGGTGGGGCGATTGTGACAACTTACTATTACTAACAAAACGCAGCGACACTATCGTATATCCTTTGATTTTAAAGAGTACTACGCTCAGAATTGTAATTCACGTATGTATGTGATACGTAGTAGGGGAGTGGTGTAAAAGAATTGAGGTGGTGAGGGATTTAGTTTGGACTTGCGGTGTCACTTTCCCATTTTCCTTGATTTTACCAATTGTAGTTCGCCTTTTGGTCAAATACTACGTGTGGTGGGTGGACTCGAAATAACGAGAAGTTTATTAACAACGCACAACGCCACTTTCGCACTTTCTATGATTGTCGAAAGCTAACTAAAAAGTTCACGTTTTTCGTCACTATTTCAGGAGTCGTGGCGTAGATTTGAAAGTTTGAAAAAAAATCATCAAAAAAAATTTCATCTATGCAAAAAGCGACTAACGCGCACGCCCTGCTCCGCTGCCGCTCCGGCGCTACAATAGCGTGACGGTGACTTGAACTCATGAGATTTTCCGCTACGAAAAGTTTCAAAATTAGAAGCGACATTAGTGAGACATACAGGATGGTCGTTTACGGTAGAACTGTCATCGCTGCGCGCGCCGCTGCGCAGTAGATGACTTCCGTAACATACCGTCTTTACATGCGCCGCACTTCCGGTGACAAACTTCAGAGTGACCATTCTAAAACGGTTTTATCCTTAGGATAAAGAATAAGTAAATAGATCAGGTTTTTCCACGGATTTACGACACGGTTCCATTGTATCAATCATAAGCAGATGAGGTGTATGTTAGCTATGGAGACATAGTGATGTGCCGCGACAAAAGTACGACACTTCCACAAGAGCGTTATAGTTTAGAGTGACGAGACGAGCTTGACATGTGCCTGATGGTAAGCAGTATGCCTGCCACATAACAGACCAGTGACAAGCAGCTTTTAGAGCATGAAGACTCCAAATCATTACCTAGCACTGGGCTCATCACCCAGATACATATATAAGATATTTTATCTCTATGCCCTGTAATTTCGCTGGGAAACATTGCCCTTCAAATCGGAACACATCAATGTTTTCACATTACTGCTTGGCGGTAGAATAACTGGTAAAGGTGTGGTACTTCCCCAGGTGGACTTTTGCATTTTTGAGATTGTACTGTCTAATAAGGAGTCGTACGACATATAATATTCGTTGAGTGGAATGTGTATGATGAGGAAATATTATAATGAATGGTATTAGGTATGCTTCGAATATTATGTGTCATGAATGCTCCTTGTATGTGTGTAGATAGAGTTAGTAATTTTAGATTAGAAGGATTTTGTGTTAACTCAACTTACACTTACATGAGACCTTTTAAGAAACTTGCATATTGAAATCCCAGACAAAAATCTATGGAGTCGCAATTCCATAATTATGTTTCGTAAAGAGATTTCTAAGGCGAAGTATAATATAAAAATACTTCGCAGACAAAACTGATGGAAATAGCGATCAAATCCTAATGTTGATTTTTTGTCTATTTCTATTACTTTTTTTGTAAATTAGGTTACAATGGTCACATGGTCTTCAAATCGAACGTAAATCGGCCTTTTCTAGGTAAGTACACTCCATCGTCCTTTCACATCTGACGAGATGGCAGTCAAGTGCAAATCTACTTAATTATGATATTTATCATACTTTCATACTAATAAAATATTATAAACGCAAAAATTTTTAAGAATGTATGTTTGTTTACACTACATGCAAAAACTACTGAAGCGATTTTATTTGGATGAAATTTGTTATATACTTAGATAAATAATGGTCTGGAATGACACACAGAGTATTTTTTATCCCGGGAAAATATCGGGATAGGGATCTACGTGGGTAAAATCACGGGGAGCTGCCAGTAAAAAAAATATCTATTTTTAAAATAACCGGTTTTCCTCCTTAAACTGAGGAGGACCTTTATTTTTCCTTAACAAAAAAGAGACTCCTTCCTCAAGGAAACTTTCATCTTTCTCCTCGCATGTACCAGGCGATCATAAATTCTAAGAGCAAAGAATTACCTAGACGGTGAGACAGCTGAAAGACTCCGGCTTCAGAATTTTTCGTCCAAATACCTACTCGAGATTCTCATTGCACGGATGCCCTTCCTTGGTGGGCCGGGTGCGGCGCGACGGGCGCATAAATACGGCGATGCTATAGCACCGATACAGCTGTGGGGGATAGAGATGCGCCTTACAGTTTTTGAGACTATCGATAGATGATAAACAGATTGACTATCATAAGGACTGCTGATAGAAGCGAAAACTTATAACTCTTAGACTTTTAGTATTTAACTAGTGTTACACATTACGTCATCTATAGCTATACAGAACACAGCATTACTTGCACATTACTATGTGGCTGTAGAATATCTATGAAATGTTACTTACTTCTCCTCGCAAAAATTTGACAGCTCTCCAAAGTTTTAAGAAAATGATTGGAAAACTGTGGACAAATCGATACGTTAAAAATGAATTGAACTGAAAACATATTTACCCAATTTGAGCACTTTTTGGGTAATCAAAAACCAAATTCGCTTCATCGTCATCGAACGCTTTCCATAAGTTACCACTTACATACTGTGTATATGGATATACTTTTTAAGTGACCAGAAAGCGTGAAGGTCTCGTCATTGCACGCGTCCCTAGATCTATTATATCTTTCTTTTACTGGTACCTACTGTTCTGTAGGTACATTGTAGTGGTAGGACTCTTGGCAGAGTCCGCCTGGGGGAAGTACCACACCTTTGCTAGTTATTCTACCGCCAAGCAGTAAAGTGCAAACATTACTGTGTTCCGGTTTGAAGGGCAATGTTTCCAGAGAAATTACAGGGCTTAGAGATATAAGATCTTAGATCTCTGGGTGACGAGCGCAGTGCAGTGCTAGGTAATGATTTGGACTCTTCATGTTCCAATAGCTGCGTGTCACTGTGCTGTTATGTGTCAGGCATGTTGCTTACCATCAGGCACATGTCCTGATCGTCTCGTCACTCTTTATTTAAAAAAAAAAAAAACATAAGTAGGCACATATTTATGATACAATTATTGAATTTTCACTTCTTCCAGAACTCTCACAAAAAAGTGAGCACAAATCACCCGAAGTGCTACTGGCAGTTAGGAGTTTTTCTTTTGACAAATCGATAACGTTACCTTTCAATCGCACAATACCTCATCCCTACCGCCCCGCCTCGCATGCAATCAGTCGGCAGCTCGCGCGTCGCCACTCCGTCGTACCTCGTAAACGTTATCGGGTACATCGTAAAAACGTACAGTAAAATGGCGAACGTGCCAGTGCCGCCCCGAGCGTTCTAAATTTGAATGCTTCTGTTGCAGGGTTCCAATTTTGAAATTGATATGGCGCCTGTTTGGTCAACCTTTGCAACAGAAGTTCTACGTTTGAATGTCCTACCTGTTTGGAATCCTTTTTATCTCCGACTATAAAAAAATTGTATGCAGGTTAAAGGGCTTATTATATTAGGCTAATTTAGTCGACTGAATTTAGTCGCTTCTGAATTCAGGAAGTGCATAAGCATGCAGTCACCTAGCATACTTAATTCAGAAGAGGAAATAGCTTGCTTCTAAACTTGTTTCTGAATTTAGTCGCTAATCAACTAACCATGCTTCTAAATTTGCATCTGAATTCAGTCACTAAATTTAGCCAAGTAATAAGAGCTTTAGTTTGAACTGTCTGTCTACCTGTACAACTGTCAGTATGTACATCTGTCAGTCTGTGGCTTTGTACCTCTACAAGGAATAGATATCCTGACGATGAAACGATAGAAGAGAGCTCTGGTGCGTTATTGTTTCACTTGAAATGTTATACTTATAAAATTTACTCCAAAAAAGTTTACCTACAAAAGTAATGCAAGAAAGAACGACCAACATAAAAAGCGGTATTTATTGTTTAATTAGTATCAGCCGTGGTTTCACCCAGGAAGTTCCAGCTATTTTCCCGATATGAAAAAATATCCGTTCGAATCCGTGTTTCAAACTGTGTCCAGATTCGTTCAACCGTTCCAAAAATAAATATCTAAACTTTAGCATTTATAATAAAGGACTTCCGGTTGGATACTACTAAGAGTAGTTTGTTATGTAAATCAGTACAGCAAAATAAATTGAAAAAAGTGTATAAACGAAGATCGTACCAGATCGTATCGTATCGTAAGATGTACCAGAATCATATTGGAAGAAATATCCATGCTGCACAATCATCACAAAGGTAATTTTTACACCAAATACTTAAGTAAAATTATGTTTTTACACGAATTCTTTTGTTTTTGTTCCAGTATAACCTTTTTCCTTCACCGTTTTAAGTTAGTGGCATTACGCACATGACGTGGGATTTGAATCCGGGGGCTCCGGAACGGCAGTCGCCGTTGTCCCGATTAGACCAGCCGTAACTATTGGTAGGATCAAAGATTGTCTTCGATCTATGGGTAGGATAAGACATAATTACAATTCAACATGGATTAAACTAATTTCTTAAATTCTTGATAAGACACAGAGTTACGTTGAGTTTGTGCAATATCTACAGCACAGAAAAGTCTAGGTAATATGCGTAGTAAAAGGCGATAAGAATGTACTTACTCGTAGAATAGTGTAGCTACGAGTAGTTATGGTTTTCAAACTTTGGTTTTTAAGACAGTTTTAAAAGTTAGTTAACTCAAACTAATAATAGGTACCTATAGTTTAAGGCAATGTGATCAAAGTTTAGCAATAACCTGATGAAAAGCGGTATCACCTTTTTATTATATCTGTCTACGTTTTGCTGTATAAACCGTTGGCAACAGTCATTAATTTTAATGGCATAAAAAATAATTTAATGTACTTTCTACGTATTTAATGTCTTTAAAATCTGTTCAGCCCTTACAGAAGTATAGAAAAACAAAATACATACCTACAAACATTTAAATTTGTAACATTATTGGTTCATTATGTAACGGTAGTTTGTTTAGAGTAATAAGAATCTTCTAAGAATACTGAAATTATGATTTCTAAATTTAGATGAGTTTTTTTTTAGTAAACGAAATTGTAAACTACTAAGTACAGTGGACATAAGGTATCAAACGTCTCGTACAATTGTACAAAATACATGAAAAATTATCACAATTTGAAGCATTTAAGTTTAAACCCAAATATATGGCAACAACACAAGCCGCGGGCAATAAACCTGGCTGGCAAACGTCTCTCCAGCCAGTGACAGACAGCGAGACGGCTTCATATTTAATGGCGCATCAAACCGAGCGTCGGAATCAGTGTGGCTTGCTGATTTATAACATACATGCTTACTAAATACCTACGGAGTTATACCTATTTATAAATACTAACTAGCTGTTTTTAGAGTTTGAGATATTTAGAAAACATTTTTATAATCTCATTAGCGGTGCAACGCGCCACGCTGTTACGCTGTTTTACCCATGCAGCCCCCGTTTTTAGTTATTTTCCCGAGAAATAAAGGCAAAAGTAACATGTCTGCTATTCCCTACTATAATCTAACTATGTTCCAAGTTTCAAGTCTATCCATTCAGACCTTTCGACGTGATTGAACAATAAACATTCAAATATTCAAACTTTCCCATAGATTTACAATATTAATACGAAGTGTATTGAATAAAAAACATCCTTTTTTACAACATAGATTTTATTTTAATCCTTAAGTCACACCTACCTTTCAGTATGATTTTTAGATGCAATTAGTTATGTAAAATCAAAATGAGATGTTCTTATATAAAAACAAAATAAATATGACCAGTTTTCTTTTAAAATTACCTTACCCATTGGTTGGGATTTTATTATACTCCTCCCGACTCATTTGAATCACGTCTTTTACAACAACGGCCAGTAAACGGTTATCATTTTTCATTTTTAAATCACAGCAGTTTAGGGTTAATTATTTTATTATTTATGACATTTCATAATCATGTCCAACTTTATCAACTGAAACCTCAAAATGACTTCAAAAAGTCTGTACCGGCGGATAATCCCCACACAAAAAGCGTAGCGCATTCGCATTGCGGGCGTTTTCTAGGCGGCAGAGTACCGGGCGCGCAGCAACGAGGAGAGATAATTCCGGCTGGTGGGGTGTGGGAGGGGTAAGAGGTGGGGAGGGGGTAAATGCCCGCGCGGCGGGTAATTGGTTCGCGCCGCCCGAGGCGAGCCCGGAGTATCGCGCTTTAGCGAACGGCGCCCTCCGGTGTCGGCCGCAGACAGCAGCTCGGTGGAGTAGGACTTTGTTTTATTACATTTTACGATTATAAATTTTGCGATGATTCTAATATATGATTTCGAATAGGCAAATGATCTCGGGTTAACTGCTACACGAATATGCTCACTCTCTCTAACAAGATTGGTAGATTACTTTGTGCATTTATCCATAATTAGTCTGAGGTAGAGTAGGATTAAAAACTATTAAAAATGTTTATAAATTGTGTGATTTGTGAAAATAACTTTTATTTGATGAACTGGTAAGTAAAAAATCGAGTAGGTCATCTTTATATGGAAAAAGGCAAATAATCTCGGATTAATTACCAAGTACAAATACATATTTGTGGTCTCGATCTAACTAGGATTTTTTTCGTTTTTTAGAGATATGTATGTTTATTATTAAAAAAAACTTGTCACGCTACACTTGTCCGTATTAGTTTAGCTCTTATTATAATTTAGAGTGTTTCTTCTAGATATAGACTGAAAGTAGATGAATTAATGAAATGTAGAGTGGTAAAAAATCCACATTACATAATTGGATGGAATAATACTGTGAGCTCGCGTCACCGACGCATAATAAAAGGATACCCGTATCAGTAGCTATACTGTTTTGCTTCATTAGTACTATTTGGAACTAAATTATAATGTATTCTCGTCATTTTATTCTAACGCGTCAAAATTATAAAGAGTGACGGAGTGAACGCTTATAAATTAATTTATAAGCGTTCACTCCGTCAAGAGGACGAACATTTTTTAGCATTTTTTACGCGCGCATACGATCACGAAAAACATCGTCAAAGTCAAAGTTAGCTTGTCAACATTTTAGTAAACATTATAAATACAGGTCAATACTTCTTGCGTTAAAGATATTATTTATTCTATGATTCAATTAGACTTCTTAGCACAAAGAATAAAGAGCAGAAATATTAACTTGAGTGCGTATAAAAGTACACACACACACACACACACACACAATATTTTGCCAAAATTATTTTTAAAAGATGGCGTCTCCACGGTTTCCTTGCGCGCAGTTTGTCACGGCGCGAGTTATAGCTATGTCACGCGGCCACCGGCGCGCCACTTTATACATCCGAGCGGCGGCGCCTTTATTTATACACGCGTATTGAGTGCGACGAGCGACGAGCGACGGCGGCGCTGTAATGACGGCCGCACGTACTGAGCGGGCACGTACCGTGGTTCAGCTTCAGATTTTGTGAGACGGGGTCCTAAAACACCGCTTATAAGGTGACCGTCATTATGGTGGAAGACATACAACCATCCTACTAATTGTATAAATGCGAAAGTTTAGTTAGATGTAGATTTTGGATGTTTGTTGCTCAATCACGGCGCTGTGATGACGGTATGGCCGCACGTATTAAGCGGGCACGTACCTTGGTTCAGCTTCAGATTTTGTGAGACGGGGTCCTAAAACACCGCTTTTGAGGTGATCGTCATTATGGTGGAAGACATACAACCATCCTACTAATATTATAAATGCGAAAGTTTAGATGTAGGTTTTGGATGTTTGTTACTCAGTCACGTCGCTTCAGCGACGCGACTGAGTAACAAACGCGAGGTTCAGATTTTGAGGATCTAAAAACGCCTCTTATAAGGTGATCGTCTGATCGTCATTATGGTGGAAGGAATAATATATTGTTTTAAGCTATGATGGTGGCTCACTTTAGTATTGTTAATTAAGGGATATTTGCCGCGGCTAAAAGGGAGAGTGACTCCCCGCTATTTCGGTGGTTTTTATACACGCGTTTTGAATGCGACGAGCGACGGCGGCGTTCTAATGACTGTACGTTCGCACGTACTAAGCGAGCACGAATCTCAATTCAGATTTTGTGAGACGGGTTCTAAAAACGCCGTTTATAATCTCAGAAAAATAAGCTACGACTACTACTAGTTGAATCGACGTAATCAAGTTTGAAAATCGATCTTATCAGTCTCAAGTTTATGTACTTATAGTAAATATGATTTTATCTAGGGTGATCGTCATTATGGTGGATGAAATGACCTTTATGGTGTTTTAAGCTCTTTTTTATGGTTTCGTACCCGAAGGTTAAAATGGGACTTTTACTAAGACTCCGCTGTCCGTTAGTTCGTACAAGCTCGGCTTAGTTTGGGTTATGTTGTTATGTCAGAAATCTCCATCAATATTTATTTATGAACTGATCGTTATCATGATGAAAAAAATTATATTTACGAGTGTGTTATTTCAATCTATAGCACTTGTTCACTACAGTACAATTAATAATTATGGGATATATGTATTTTCTGTGGTTGAATATCTACGCCGCTATGTTGATACATTAGTACATATATTATTAGTGACGTGAACCCGTTTTCAGTAAAGATAAAACAGTTATTTACATTTTTTTCGCGTGAAAAGACTCGTGCTAACATCTGCAAATGCAGAATAATAAGTTTAAACTAGACGCTGATGAGTAACTTCATTACGTTGGCAGAAGCTACATTTGGGAGTTTCAGCAGAATTTACACCATCCCTGAAGTACTGTGGCGAAATCGTTGAACTGTACAGTTAAATACGCAAACGATACTTCTATAACTGCACAATATGATGACTCTACGCTTGCCAGAGGCCAGTAGGTACGCGGTCTCCACTCTACCCCAGCGGTTATCGGTTCTTCTACAGATGTGACCGGCCCATTGCCACTTCAGCTTACTTATTCGCTGAGCTATGTCGGTCACCTTAGTTCTTTGTCGGATAATCTCATTTCTGATTTTATCTTTCAAAGAGACACCGAGCATAGCTCGCTCCATAGCCCGCTGTGCGACTTTTAATCGATGGACCAGTTTCACTGTTAGTGTCCACGTTTCGGCTAAGTACAGGCACAACACGTCCAACAGTGGATGACTATTAGGTCTATTAGATAGGCTGATGATGATGATGATACGACTAGCTGTCTGTCCAGGCTTCGTCTATAGCCTCTATTACTCAGGGATCACAAACAAATCTAACGGTGAAAGAATTTTTGAAATCGTGCCAATATCAATAGTTCTTGAAATTACCAGTCGTTCTGACGACTCAACGTGCCTAAACAAGTCTTCACTTCAAAAAAATTCATCAGCCCATCAAACGTTACCACTGCTCAGGGCCTTATCTCGCAAGGAGAGTCATGGCCATAACCCACCACACTGGTCTAGTGAGGGTTGGCGGATGACACATGACCTCGAAGGATTCTAGGTACATGTCGTTTTCCTCACGAGGTTTTCCTTCCCCGTTTTTAAGTTAGCGGCATTACGCACATGGGATTTGAACCCGGGGTCTTGGCAATGGCAGTCGCCGTTCCCCCAGCCAGCCGTACTTTAAAAATTAGTTATGAACACAAAAAACACTGCCTTCCGGCCAGTTTATGTTCTAGAAACTCATATTAGATACTTCCCTTGTATTCTCTGGTCGGGCGTGAAGCCATCCTCCCACGCATTGCCATGTTTACGCTAGAAGACCACACCACAAATCACAACCCCCGATTGGCAGCGCCACTATTTCATTTTCAACAACAATCCATAGCTGGCGTGACGTGTAAATTCTGTAAACGTAGAATAGTTCAACTCTTTCGCCGAAGCAGTTGTGTTAGCTCTAGCTTCTATTTACTTACGAAGAGACGTCCGGCCTTATTTTAAAAAAAAAATATTTTTTTCACATCAGTACTCTGACTCTGCGTGTTCAATTCAATAACCAGGATAGCTAAATGTAGCTATGTTGTTAGTATTGCTTGATCCTAATACTTGCGATCCTGTGCTATAGTAAAGAAACTCTCGTAATCCAAGAAAGACAGACACCTTTTGACATAATATCATGGAATATATTAAGAGATGTTTATAAATTTTCATAGAAATAATATTTATAAGGTATTTTAATTTAATATTATGTTTGTGCTCTTTTGACATCTGGATTATTCTTACCTGGAATTAATTAACATCATTGTCTTAATTTTAAATATCTGTGTACCTAGTTCTGTTGTTACAACATTGATAAGTTTTGGTTTGTCATTTTTTTTCTCCAATTGAATAAATACTACTTCATTGGTTTGTTTTTTTCATCGGTTCTAAAATTAATTTTATTGTACCTGTGACTTGCCCAGTGTAACTATAAAATATGTTATAAGGTCAATAAATAAATCTAAATCTAGAAGACATGTGTCTTCTGCCACCCTGCACTTGGCGAGCGTAATGGATTATTTAGTTTTCCTCAATTTCCTTGGGATCCCATCATCAGAACCTGACTTGATTATAATGGGACCACCTCATATTTCCTATCGAACTAAAAAGTTTAAATCGGTTCACGATTGGCGAAAATATCGATGAACACACAAACAAAAATTCATACAGACGAAAATAAGAACTTCTTTTTATTGGAAGTCGGTTAAAAAGCCTAGCTGCTCAGTGGCCAGTTCAGCGGTGGTCAAGCAATTCTGCGCTGGGGTCAGTTACAGGCATAAAATGGCGCCATAAATCGACGTGGGCCGCGCCCCAACTCCCATAACCTGCAGGTCCGCTGTAGATATGATTGGGAGAATCGGACGGTTGGCATTTCCAGTTTGGCAGGATATAAGCATAGGTTTATTAAATACTAGCTGTACCCTGCGCACGTTGCTACGCCACCTATCGCAAATTGGTCGTACCAAATCAGATTTAGAACAAATTTAGTTGGCGCAGGTTATAGCGATATATATTATGACGCAACCTTAAAAGATAGACACATGCTGTCACGGACTTCGGCGCACGTCAGCGCGCGCAACGAAAGACCTCAAAAAGGAATCTTTTTCCCGTTTTGTTACATTCTTCATTCAGGCTCCTAAGCTCCTATTGGTAATAGCGTAATGTTGTACACTCTTCCTCGATAAATATACTCTCTAATATTAAATGTGTCTATGTCTAGCAAGTAGCTACACAAAAAATCGCTACTTTCTAGCAAAATTTCAAAATGCTACATCTAAAACCAGCCCAGCCTAGTTCAGTGGTGGTCAAGCAATCCTACACCGGGGTCGGTTCCAGGCATAAAAATGGCGCCATAAATCGACGCGGGCCGCGCCCGGGCGCCCGACCCGTAAATTATCGCGTGCCGTTGTAGGGCTGCCACTCGGCCGTGGCTGCGAATTGGTTCAATCTTGACACGACAGGATAGTGAAATGTTGTTTTATTATTATATTGTTAGTTGTCACAGTAGCATTTAATCCTAATAATATTATAAATTCGTAAGTTTGGATGTTTGTTGCTCAACCACGTCGAAACAGCTGAACGGATCAGATAGAAATTTAGAACACTGTAATAGCACATAGGCTACTCTATTTATCACAGGTAAATAAAGCGGGGCGAAAATAAATGCGCGGATAAAACAGCAAGGCGCTGTTAGTAAATAAATTAATGTTGAACATTCTTCACACTAAACTTAGAATCCCCACTTAAGCTCCCAAATTAAGCAAAGTCTTATATTACGGGAGCCTGTTTACGTCATCTTTCTAACAGTAAATCGGTATGTGCATAATGTTTGTTTATAAATAACAGCTTTTCACGTAACAACGTCTAATCAAACAGCAAAAGCCAGCTGCTTACACGACAAAGTGTCCCGTTATGTCCCGTTACGCTTATTGTACGCTTGCGCCGCGTCTATCAATGTATCAAAGTTTTGTAATGACGTTGTCACGTTAAACTATCGTCCGTAAACCAACCGACTTTATAGACAATCAATTTTTTTTACTCTTTTCGTTTATCTTGGGTAATGGTTATTTTGGTTTTAGACTATTCCACGTTGAACTACACTTTTTCACAGTTTTTAAGTCATTATAATACGAGTAGTAAAACCACAATAATCCTAAGCACGAAATTATGGATCAAGTAACAGTAAAAGTCTAGTTTCACTGTCAACAAGGAAGGTAGAAAAGAATAAGGGGATCGTGTGATTGAGACCGAGCGTCTGGGCAATGGATGAGTAAAAATTAGATACGTAATAAATCTACGAGCAGACGGCTGCCGCGCCCGCCAGTGCGGGCCAACCCGTAAATTACGCCACCAGACGCTAGGGCTGGCTCGTGACCTACTGTGCTTCTTGGAAAAATGCAAACATTAATTTTAGAAAATAAAATTAAAATAGTACTATAAATATAAAATAATAAAAGAGATTGGAATAGTTATGGTAATTATTAAATTTTCTCTTATCAAGTTTTCCAAGATGTGCAAAACACAGCACATGCCAATTGAATTGTAAATTAGTAAAGTCCAATTCCCATATTACGGTATTCACGGTAGGGTTTATCTAGCTGTATATATCGTTGTAGTAAAAAGTAGTTATAGTATTCCCACATGATGTGTAACTTCTGACATATTGTTTTATTTTATAAGTGTACAGCTGATCCTTCTTTGTTTCCTTTTCTCTTTCTCGGCACACGTACTGATCTAACGAAAAATGGGTTTATAGTTGGTACCATCTTACAGCCATCACCAATGTTAATAATAAAGAAGACAGTCATCCTTGATACAGCGCGCATCGTAAGGAGGTTGCGCACTCTGCAGCCCTAACCACCGGTAGCTTGGGCCTTGCCCCTCTGCTGCCGGCTATCTAGGTTTAAGTTTTTATAATGTTTTATGTTGTTTCACATATCAATATTGTAAAAACTTAGGCTTTAGAAAGGAAATAAATACGTGGAGAATATAATATATCTAGTGATAGTAAGCAACAAGCCTCCCCATAATAGTCAAGCTCTACGCTGCTATTTGAACACGAAGAGTCCAAATTACTAGCTAAAACTGCACTACGCTCCTCACCCAAAGATATAAGATGATTTATCCCTTAGCCCAGTGATTTCTCAGGAATTTAACATTTCTCGTAGTTAGCAGCCCTAGGTAGTGCGCCGCATCGGAATGGTGACGGCACGCAGTGGGACGAGACGAGATATCACAGAGGCATGGAGTGATACCGAGGTGATCTCACCCGAAGTCGCCACAAACGCACTTTGCACTTATTGTTAGCTTACTTAGCACTTTGACCAACTTGAAAACTAAGGAGGGACTTTCAATAAGTACCAGGTTCTTAATTCGGTTGAATGTTTTTGAAGTGAAAACTTCTTTCGGCGCGCCACAGACAGATTATTCGTGGGCTGTGAATTGAATTCTAGCGTAACGCTCGGGAATGATAAGAAATCTTCGGGTAAATTCGGGACCATGGCCACGCCCTCCGGTAGTTTCCCAAAGTAGGTAAGCTATCAAATTCTGAGTTATCAGTTTTCACTTCTATCGGCAGTTCCTATGACTGCCAATTTTATATTTTGGATGTCGTACGAGTACGCGATAGAATTGTGAATAATTTTCTTATTTTTTTTTATTTAATAATTATTCACCAACCAAGTTGGTGACTAATATATTTATTACAATCTAGCCTATTTTATAAAGTCTAGGCTAATGAGTAATTTTCTTATGACTTAATTTGCTAAATAACATTAAGTGTAAGATAGTGTCCATAAGCACTTTTCTTATTGTCTCTATTAAGGCGAAGTCACTTCGTTCGTGTGTACGTTTTTATGATTCTGTTTTTGTTTGATAAATTTTAGAAGTGCCTACTTCTAACTTTCGTGGGACTCCATGTAAATTAATATTAAATAAGCCATGTTATTCGGGGATTTAAGGCGCTGAATATCGCCAACTAGCACTTTTTAAACACACATTTAACAACATGTATATGGTTTGAGGCTTTTAGTAAAATATATGTTATTCTTGAACATATTTATTAGGTAACCTATTGTATCAAAACACGATTTGGAAAAAAAAACTCGATAAGAAAAAATCCTAAACTTACCTCTAAAATAAGTTTTAGATGTAAATATCTGTGTCATTAATAAACATACATTATTCAAATTTTATAGGTAAACGTATCATTTTTTACTAAGGGGGGATGGAAGATATTGTATTTTGGATTATGAAGTTTAATTCGTATTAATTAATTGTCTTTTGAAAAGCTAACTCGACCGAGCCGGCCCGTGTCTTGCTTCTCGCTTACTACTATGAAGTCCAGCAGAAAGCGCTGATGCGCCTTGCTAAAAGGACCTGTGTCGCTTTGTCGTCCGACGCTCGCAATTCAAAAAAATAAAAATAAACAATTCTCACAAATTCATGCAGCAACATCTATAAAGTTCATGTGGTTTGAAAATTCGACACTACAGACATCTGTAGATTTGGCGCAATGTTTAAAGCGGCAGATGAAGTCGTTACGATTTACGATCCTGAGTTCGTATCTCAGCACTACGAAATCTTTTGCGTGTTTTTTAATATTGTTTTTGTTAGATATTTTCTCCGTTGTTTTCAAGGTTTTATTTCTTTAGTTCTGTCTGTTCTGAGACACAGATTAGAAAATAGTTCCTAAGTAACCAGAGGCTTTTCATCAAATCTTAAAATTAAATCTACTTCCCAGTTCCTGATTGAAGTTATAGAAGTTTTACAAACGGTAATAAAGTTCATATGATGTGAAATTTTGGACCCTACTGTAACTTGTCAGTTTGGCTCGGTGGTACAACCGCGTTCAAGTTCTCGAGTTCATATCTCATCACTGTGTACTCTTTTTGCATGTTTTTTTGATATCGTTGTTGTTGGATATTTTGTCCGTTGTTTTCAAGCTTGTATTTAGTTTTCGAGACACAGATTAGAAAATAGTTCCTATAGAACCCGAGGCTTATCATCAAATAATCGGTTCGTTGCCACTAGTTCCATTCACAGTTCCATGATGGAACTACTGATAATATTTTACAACATTAGTTCCATTAAAATGGATCTCGAAATAATGGAACTAGTGTCAATTTTGAGTCGACACTAGTTCCATTCACAATTCCATGATGGAACTACTGATAATATTTTTACAACATTAGTTCCATTAGAAATGGATCTCGAAATAATGGAACTAGTGTCAATTTTGAGTTAGCACTAGTTCCATTCACAGTTCCATGATGCAACTATGTTAATCTACTTCCCAGATAGATTTGTAACTTCGGTCGGTATGGTCGGTAACTTCAGTTACCGACTGAAGTTATAGATACCAGTTGAAATTGTGTTCCGGTTTGAAGGGCAATGTTTCCAGATAAATTACTGCCCTTAGAGATATAACATCTTAGATCTCTGGGTAACGAGCGCAGTGCAGTGCTAGGTAATGATTTGGACTTCTAATATTCTAATAGCTGTGTGTCATTGTGCTGTTATGTGGCAGGCATGTTGCTTACCATCAGGCACATGTCCTGTTCGTCTCGTCACTTTTATTTTAAAAAATAATAATTGTAAGTATAGTTGAATATTACGATATTTTAACGTGGAGCAGTAATTGAAACAGCCGAGTGACACAACGACATTTATTGGTTTACCCACAAGTATAGTATTAATCTCTAGCCTACCTACATCACACTACCTACATTGCAAGACAATGCTCAGTAACAGAATAAATATTAGTACCTACAAGGCTCAGTAATTAAACAAACTAGCTTTGAATCACCGAGGTGTTCGGACGTAGGTGTACAAAAGAGTCCTTGCATAAAATCTTAGCTATGTTTGGTTAATATCGACTCAAGATGGCCGCCTCCACAAAATGGTGGACAAAATATTTCTTCACAACCTACCTCAATATGGGTATCAAATGAAAGGGCTTTACTAGTAGAATATTATTATACGTTGTAACAAATTTTAAATCCAAGATGGCCGCCACCACAACATGGCGAATCAAATTTTTTTTTTTTCACTACTACCCCAATATGTGTATCAAACGAAAGGGCTTGACTAGTGGAATACTATGAAATATGACAAATTTGAAATCCAAGATGGTCGCTACCGCAAAATATCGAAATACATTTCTTTTTCGAAACTCTCTCAATATGGGTTTCAAATGAAAGGGCTTGACCAGTAGAATGTTTTATAGAAAACAAATCCGAGGTAGTCGAACCAATGTTTTAATTTTGTTCTTGTTCGATTGAGCGATGAATTAAAATTACCTAAATCGGTGCTTTAAAACTAAAAAGCCACAACTCAAAATCATTTTATCTTTGTTTTTCAACTATTTTTCTATTTCTGATGTTTTCTATCATTCTCTGTGTATGTTAATTAGCTACAACTTGATTATTTTAGGTATATGATTATTTCAACATTGTGTTAAATATAACCAAAATAATTCAGGACATTTTTTTTTACTTTCAAAGGTTTACACTTGACCGCCATCTCGCCTGATGTTAAACAACAATGTGGTACAAATACAAAAATCTTTATTGCTGTTTGCAGGTAAGATAAGGTGATACAAAACATTTTAATAATTGACCCATACAAACTGGCCTCTTCTTCTAGAGGCATGCAATATGTTTGCCTACGATATGGAGCGTGTTTACCTAGAAAAACCGACTCACTTTGGATTTGAAGACACAAAGATTGTAATTATCGGGGAAAACTCACTCAGGCAACGTATTCCACAGCGTAGACAAAAACAAAAAAGAGTCAAATCTCTTTGTTCGTGCCTTTGGAACATCCACCATGAAACGATGTCGCTTTTTCGAGATGCGAGCAGTAGCCCTGAGTAGATAGCCAAGCCGAGACCTTTTTCTTGCACTCATAATGTTGACGTATCTATGATGTCCAACTCTTTGTCAATAGGTTGGTAAAAGTATGGTCCAGTAAAGGAAAATGCACCCTGGCCAAAACCTGTTCTTGTTTTAGGTATTGCCCAAGTGTTACGTCTCTTTTGACCTTTCCGCCAACACATTTCAAAGTTGTGATGGGAGACTTCAACGCAAAACTGAGCAAACGTAGATGAGTGAGAGTGGGGATTTCGGATATGGGCAGCGGAACCCAAGAGGGCAACGTCTAGCGGATTTCTTGGAAAGGAGAGCATCTTTATGATGAACTCCTTTTCAAGAAACAACCACAAAGAAATTGAACCTGGATTAGCCCAGACGATTCCACAAAAATGAGATCGACTTCATTATGACGACTAAACGGCAAATATTCAGCGATGTCTCTGTGATCAGCAAGGTTAAGACCGGCAGTGATCACCGTATTGTAAGAGGCACGCTGAATCTAAACATTAAGGTCGAAAGATCACGTCTAATGAAGTCCATGCTCCGACCAAATTATGCTCAGATCGAAGATCACTTGAATCCTTAGATGAATGCGTAACGGCGGACGAAATAAACGATAGGCTAGTGGAAACTGTTCATGCGGTTGGCAGAAAATTTTATAAGAGCCGACGCCAAAACAGAACCGAAAGCTCTCCGATCAAACTCTAGATCTTATGGCGGTCAGACAAGATATGCGACGTATGCTGCTTCAATACTTCGAGTATTGAAGAAGCAATCAAGCAGAACAAAGGCTCGAAAGTGTTCGCAAGAAATCAGTCCCTTGGGCAAACTCAGCTGACCAAACTGAAGACCGATAGTGGTAGCATCGTCTTATCGAAACCCGAGATTTTGGAGGAGATTGAGAGGTTCTATGGACAGTTATACACCTCTACGCAAGCACAACCTGTCGTTAGCATAGCAAAAGACCCCAGAGCCAAGCTGACCTGACACTTTAAGATGTCATATCTCCGAAACTGTTCACTGCCCCGCTGGAAGATGTTTTCAAGCTACTGGACTGGAACGGATATGGCATCAATATCAACGGCGAATGCATCACTCACCTTCGGTTTGCCGACGACATAGTCATTGTGGCGGAGTCGTTGGAGGACCTCCGTGCTATGCTCAGGGACCTCAGTAGAGTATCCCACCAGGTAGGTTTGAGGATGAATATGGACAAGACGAAAGTCATATCAAATGTTCATGTCTCACCTGTACCGGTTATTGTTGGGAATACCACACTCGAAGTTGTTGACGAATTATACGTCTACCTGGGTCAAAAGATCCAATTAGGTAGATCCAACTTCGACAAAGAGGTCCAGCGAAGGATCCAATTCGGATGGGCAGCGTTCGGGAAACTTCGGCACATCTTTGAGTCCAGAATACCCCAATGCCTAAAGGCGAAAGTCTTTAACTAGTGCGTGTTGCCAGTGATGGCTTATGGAACTGAGACGTGGTCCTTAACTGTGGGCCTCATAACAAAGCTCAAAGTCACACAGCGAGCTATGGAGAGGGTTATGCTCGGAGTCTCTTTGCGCGACAGAATCCGTAATGAGGATAATCGCAAAAGAACGAAAGTATCCGACATAGCTCAAAGAGTAAGCAAGCTGAAGTGGCAATGGGCAGGCCACATCGCTCACAGAACTGACAACCGATGGGAAAAAGATTCTCGAGTGGCGACCACGAACTGGAAGACGCAGTGTTGGACGGCCTCCCACTAGATGGACAGATGACCTCATAAAGGTCGCTAGAAACCGATGGTTGCAGGTTGCACAGGACCGTTCGTTGTGGAAATCTAGGGCGAGGCCTATGTTCAGCAGTTGACGTCTTGCGGCTGATGATTATGATGATGTGACATTGTTTAAAATAATAACTAAAATATTTACAAGTTTAATAACTAAAATATTTACAAGTTACGCTCATTTATACTGCTCTACGGGATTATTTATTTTTATTTATTTAGTATTAGTAGATGAATTTGCTTTTCGTGGAGTTGTGAACGAAAGCAGGTGCGATGAAAACCATAACAAAAAGTCTATCTCCATTGACGCTGAAAATATAACTTAAAACCGATATTAGTTGTTTACTTCACGCATAAATGTAAAATGTGACTTTTGTATCAATTTAAAGCTTAAATTGAAAAAAAAATCGATATTATTTAAAGGTTATAAACTGGCAATAATATAATTGGTTGAGGGGCGGAAATAATGATTCATCATTATGATCATCTTCCTAAACGAACGAGAAGAAACACAGCGCTGCTCTAGTGTCAAGAAAAACATAGAAATATATTATTGTATGCTGTAGGTACCCCATATGGAACAGTACTGAAAAATGAATATCTACAAAATCAATGCATTTCATTTGTTACTAGATGTCCGCCTCGGTTTCGCCCGTGGTATATTAAATAGCATTCATCAGGATCCCGTACATATCCAACGGTGAAAGAAAAACTGAAATCGGTTCAGTCATTCTTGAGAATATCGCTTTCAAATAAAATACCTCTTCAGCTGCCTGTTACGCCACCTGTCGGAAATTGGTCGTACCAACTCGGAGATTAGCAAAGGTTTTATATTCAAGAGGTATATAATCTGTGATATTCAATGACGCAATCTTAGACACATGCTGTCATGTGTCATGTCACAGCACGAAACGTGCGAAAACTCTCAAAAGGAATATTTTTCCTGATTTTGTTACATTCTTGATCAATGCTCCGCTTCTATTAATAGTAGCGTTATGTTTTATGATATATAGCCTTCCTCGATAAATGGACTACCCAATAGAAAAACAATCTTTCAATTCGGACCAGCACTTCCCGAGATACTAGCGTTCAAACAAACAAACAAACTCTTCAGCTTTGTAATATTAGTATAGATTATTTTCACTTATGTCTAGACACTATATAGAACTACATATATATTTTTACTCGATTTAATAAAATCATGTATTGTATTTTAAGACATATTCACTTACGAAATAAAAAGAATTAGGAAAATTTGGTTATCCATATCGAGGTAGAAGTGAAAAAATATAATTCGGGATTTTATGGTGGCACCCATCTTAAATTTTATATTGGTCATAGTGTGTAATGTTTTACTAGTCAAGTTGCCAGCTATTCCACCGCCAAGCAGTAGTGTGACAAGAACAAAATTAAAATTTTAAGTAACCCCGACTACCTCGGATTTGCTATCTGTAAAACATTCTACTAGTCAAGCCCTTTCATTTGAAACCCATATTGAGGAGTTGCGAAAAAAAGCAATGTAAGTCGCCATTTTGCGGTAGCGGCCATCTTGGATTTTAAATTTGTCATATTGCATAGTATTCTACTAGTCAAGCCCTTTCGTTTAATACCCATATTGGGGTAGTAGTGAAAAAATGTAATTCGCCATTTTGTGGTGGCGGCCATCTTGGATTTGTTATAATGTATAATATTTTACTAGGCAAACCCATATTGTTCTTATTGTTCATTTGATACCCATATTGAGGCAGGTTGTGAACAAATATTTTGTCCGCCAGTTTGTGGAGGCGGCCATCTAGAATCGATATCAACCAACCATAGCTAAGAACAGCACAGATATTTACCTTCAACTAAAAAACCGCATCGAAATCGGCCCATCCGTTTGAGCTCTACCGTGCCACAGATGGACACACACAGACAGACAGATAGACAGATAGACAGACAGACATCAATGTCAAACTTATAACACCCTTTTTTGGTCGGGGGTTAAAAACATCACAGTTTTCCGGTTTAAAGGAAAAAATACAGTATGATTACAGGGCTTTGATATGAAATCCTACTAATATTTTAAATGTTCAATATATGGATAGAAATATATTGAAAAATATGGATGTTTGGATACTTGGATGTTTATTGCTTAATCACGTCGTAACGTTGGGTCGGGCAGAAATTTAGAACACATGTAGATAATAGTCGTGGCGAGCGCAGTATAATGCAACGTAATGATTAGGATTCTTTATTTTCCAATACCTGCGTGTCACTGCGCTATTATAGGCATGTGACTTACCATCAGGCACATATACTTACTGCTCATCCCGTCACAACAAAAAATACTTTTATCACTTGTTAATAAAAAAGAATGCCCTAACTAAAATGATATAAAAGTGATTTTGGTTTTGTTTTGTTTGTGGACCTTTCGTTACAAAGCAGCGAAATGGCGTCGCTGTATTATTATTAAAAACTTGTTTTCCGAGTTGTAGTATGCAATAATGGTGGATTATTTACTCGTAGCCTCGTCTAATGATAATGATGATTATATTATGTACTATTAGTATCCAATCCTACTAATATTGTAAATGTCAATGTTTGGATGTTTTTGCTCAGTCACGACAAACATCAAGTCACGTATAAAAACGGATCGGGCTGATATTTGGAAAACACGTAAGATTATAGTCTGGAATAACACACAGGCTACTTTTATCCTGAAAAATAACGGGAACGGGAACAGTGAAGGTAAACTCGCAGGGTGCTGCTAGTCAGCCCGGACCTTCAATATTTTTTAGGCGGGGCAAAATCTGAAAAATGCCGCCAGGCCGCACTAATATCTAAATATAATTCAGTGTTTAAACCGAGCAAAGCTCGGTCACCCAGGTACACACACTTGTACTTCACTAACAGTGAATGTTTTTCTTCAAAATTCGTACAATAATTTTAAAGAAATGGATTACTTAATATGTAGTGATTCATCTTCCTGGCTTAGCTAATTTATGCAATTTGTTTTTTATTTAATATACAAAAGGACTTTACTTAGTCCGTTAGAAAAAATAAGAGAATCAGACGAAAAAAATTTGTAAACAGCAAAAAGACGTGCATTTCTAATTAATAAAAATTTTGAAAAGCGCCATCTATGAGCATGAGCATGGAAGCCTTTTGTTTCCATCAATGCAAATAATTTTACTGAGTGCACGCAACTTCGTGTGGCGCTGTCTTATCGGAGTTGTAAAGGGGCGGAGCTTAATTTTGCATTCGTGAATTTCACTCAGGTCTTCCCAGCGCCTTAACATGGCCACGTGCAATTTTATTTTGCATAAATACATAATTATATAAAATGCAGTTGAGGAGATTTGAAATTTTTATTGGGTATTAATATGACTAAAAATAGGGATTCTCAAAAAGATAGATCGTATTGTTGAGCCTTTCTGCCTGCCAGTTGATCTAAATTGAAAATTCATTTTGCCCCGCTACCAATCTATTCCATGCCGCTACTCACCAGCCAGATCTGCACCTCCTTGTTGAGGTGTGATAGAAGAACTATATGACAAGTTTTCAGCTTCCCTTAAATACCTACCCAAAATTTGGTGCCAGCTCTCTCAATTATAGAGTTTATTTGAAAGAAAAAAAGTCCAAGATAATTTAATTTTAAACCTCTGCGTACTTTAACGTGCCGTTATAATGAAGTCCCACTGCAAATATGCACATACTTGTATTGCGGCGTGGCTGCACTCGGGTCGCAATTAAATTATTCCACGTCATCACACTCGCTGTCGGTTGGCTGGGTATAATATGCGAGCGTAGGCAGTATGGGACTTGACACCGTGTGTTTATAAAGACCAGATAATTATTACAACTATATTTTAATGTTTGGGCGTTTTCACACCGCCTTGATAACGTTATCGTGGACGACACAGAACATCGAGCAACTCGATCTTCCGCGGAAGCACGGAAGGGAGTAAGTAGCCTTAGCTAAAAATATTGCTCGAATCTTTCTGTCATTTCTTGCGGGAGGGGAAAGTTGCACACTAGCGCAAAGCCGCACTATTACATACAAAACATACCTGTACCGATCCATTGCTGATCATACTCACACAGCCAAATCACTAAAACATAAAAAATAAAGCCAGCCATAAATTGACTGCCCTCGTGACTTAGTGGGTAGTAACTCTGCATGCGAAGCCGAGGGTTATGGGTTCGATTCCCACCCAGTGTAAATATTTGTGTGATGAATTCAAATGTTTGCACTTTGTCTAGGTGTTTCTATTTATAATAAGTATGTGTTTAAAATTATATTATGTATAATATTAGGTATTTGGCCGCCATAGTACAAGCTTTGCTTAGTTTGGGGTCAAATGGTGTTGTGTGTGAATTGTCCACCAATAAATTTCAAAGCACCATTCACAAATCTAGCCCCGCCCTCAGCCACAGTATATTATCAAACTCTATGGTCCACGCGGACTTGTACTTTGACAGAGGGGAAACGCTGTGTATGCCTAGATGCCTACTCCCTTCCGTGTTGCCCACTGACACAGAATGACACAGTGCGGGGTGCAGAAGGATCCCGGTGTGAAAACGCTCTTTCTCTCCATCCTAAGGTTGCTTGGAAAAGATCGCTCTGATCGGTGTTAGCGTTAGTCACCACTTGTTTCACCAAGCTAAGAATATTTCCGTTTAACCGACTTCAAAAAGGAGTAATTCACAAAATTCGTTTGTATTTTTCTTTCTGTATGTATTGTATATGTGTTAAGCAATATCTCCGCCAATTGTGACTTGATCTTGAAGATTTTTTTTTTGTTTAGTACTCTGTCTTTCAGAGGTCGTCCATGGTATGCATTCTATAGACAGCAATTTTACGGCTCAACCGAAACTTAGAAGACAGCAAACGAAGAACAAACAACGAAAATAGGGAGAATGAAGAAATTATCAGATGAATGAAAAGATAGTATCGTCACTACTTCTTAGAAAGAATAACATACAACGTAATTTCCTCAGAAGGAAATGACATTCCCTCATCAGCGAGTGATATATTCGCAAGCTCCCAAGTATCGGCGTTCCCTGAAAAAGCGTCATAAAAACCTGCCAAAACACAAAATAAAGTAAGCCAC
Organism: Ectropis grisescens; assembly: GCA_017562165.1. Lineage (NCBI taxonomy): Eukaryota > Metazoa > Arthropoda > Insecta > Lepidoptera > Geometridae > Ectropis > Ectropis grisescens. The sequence goes on from CM029786.1 coordinate 13,761,729, forward strand.
CACCAGGGGCTTATGTCGCGAAAGAGGTAAAGATTTATCTTTATTAGCATCGGGATTAGCGAAGCCATAAATTAAAGGAATTTAAAAGGGCCCGGACGCTAACAAGCATTTAATTCTCCAGGTAAAACGTACAGTGTAACAGTTTGGACGGTTCTGTATTTTAATATAAGATAAAATTGATTTTGAAAAAAAATATTTCTTTGTTGTTGTATATTTTGTGTATACTTACACTAAATATACTACTTGTGTGTCAAATTATGTCAATATTAACGGTCCGTCCCGCCCCTCTACCGTCTAACTGAATCGGCTATTGCTTTGCTATCCCTGTCTCTATTATTACATGTGAAAAGAAAAGAGAGAGAAATATAAAAGCTAAGACATTTTTCGTTCGACGGTAGACCCCCCGGGCTTCGCCCGTGGTACATAATACATAATATAACGCCTATAGCACTCAAGGGTCAAGAACAAATTCAACGGTGAAATATTGTTTTAAATCGGTCCTGTATTTCCTAAGAATAGCTCGTTCAAACAAAACAAGCTTTACAATATTAAAATAGATTTCACTGTCAAATTGTAAAAAAAAAAAACTTTGAATGTGGAAGTTTCAAGTGACGTCACTTTATGGTAGCTACGATTTTTACAATAAAGTAACGTCTCAACACGGATATATCTATGGTCTTTCTCCACCCACTTCGGAAGTTTGATGATATTTGACGATTTTTAATAATTTGTTAAATAAAATATACGTATATTTTTTTATGTAGCTGACGGGCTGATTCAAATGGTATATTTTGTTGACCCAGTCGTCATTCGCTGGTATGACGACTCCACGATATATTGCGGATGAAGTCTTGTTCTCTATCTTTTCTCCCCTCTAATAGTTTTGTGCCCTATTGCACAGAAAATAAGTAACAAATTCTGCAATCCATACTCCACTGAATTTATACTGCCCTGGTAAAAAACAGACGGTCTGTCCGCGATGCGGGCCTACAGCTACACGGACAGGGACTAAGGACATTCGTTTTAATCAGGGCTATCACCGCGGCCCGATGTTGATGAGATATGCGCGTGTAGCGCCCGTGCCGTGTGCAGGCAGTTCGACAGCCCTGGCGGGAATCAGAACTTGCACCTTGAGAACTTATGCATCTGCTGTCAACAATTACTACAAATAGTTATTACACAGAAGTGTACGTATCAATGTGCTTCTAATTGTGTTTCCCGTCTTTCATTATTCATAATCTTCCTCATAATCATTCTGCGGTTTCTTGGATGAAATCGCTCTTAGCGATAATGTTGCTAATTGCGTACATATCACATACATCGTAATAAAATGTTCGACTCTCACAAGTAGTTATAGTTAGTATTGTAGGACTCTTTGACGAGTCCTCCTGGGGAAGTAAGTACCACACCGTTGCCAGTTATTCTACCACCAAGAAGTAATGTGCAAACATGACTTTGTTCCGGTTTGAAGGGCAATGTTCCAGATAAATTTCAGGACAATGAGATATAGCATTGTATAGCTCTGGTTGAGGGGCGAAGTGGAGTGCTCGGTAATGATTTGGACACTTTATTTTCGAATAGCTGCGTTTTACTGTGCTGTTATGGGCAGGCATGTTGCTTACCATCAGACACATGACTTGCTCTTCCTCGTCTTGTCACTCTACTAAAAAAAAGGAAAATGTCGCTGTTATAAGGAATTAGGTTAAAAATAATGTTTTGATTAACTATTTTAATTATATGATGTAATTTTTTCCTGTTGTCAGTTCCTGTCCATTTCTAAATAAGTAAATTTTCAAAGGGGAAACTGATGAAACTCCGATACCCCGATTTATATTGATCGCTTCTATTTCTGGTTGATTCTTTGTCTCAAACGAGGTGCTGCCTATTTGAATTGGACTGACTCAAATTTTAACAAATTAAATTTGAAAAAGTTAAATGTCCCGTTACTTTCATTGTACGCTTGCACCGCATCTATAAATTTTTTGCTATGACATCACGTTAAACTATCTTTTTCTTTTGAAAATGTCTGATTAATTTACAGTGCAAATATTTGTGTGATGATATCAAATAGTTGTACTAATACTAAGTCTGTTTCTATTTTCTATGTATAAATAAGTATGTATCTACTACGACTATTATAAGTATAAATAATATCAGCTATCAGGCCACCATTGTACAAGCTTTGCTTAGTTTCGGGTCTGAAGGCGTTGTTAGTGAATTGTCCACCAATATTTATGTATTTACATGTAATATCTCCTTCCTGCACATGGTTCTCGAAATCTAGAAACATGGTCTTTGACAAATAAATCCATTAGTGTAAGAAAGAAAAGCACTATGCGCGACTTTTGTCAGTTGACCGTATCTTTTTCACCAGGATTTGATTATCTGCCACGTCCACAGTGTTCAAAATGAAACTGCAAAAATATAATTCAAAAATATTCCTCACCAAGCTAACAGAACCCGTAAACAGCAGTGACGTCCGGAATATTCTATCCGTAATTGGGGTATGCTCGCCCGCGGGACCCTATCGACCCAGATCACGTTACTAGGGGTGCAGAATAGGTGAGAGTACATGGGCCCCTTCCGATTTTTGAAGCTAGGGATGAGAGAACGTGGATCTAGAGATGAGAAAATATAAAGTCATGGGACTAAAAGTAATATAAAATATAACTATAACTGCATGGTAAATACTACACTCAGTAAGCTGACTCAGATACATCTTTTGCAACGGAATCCCCGAAATCACTCAAAGGCCACCCAACATCAGATCATAAATAGTATATTCACTTTTAGCTCTACATACCGGTTCGAAGTCGGCAAATCTTCCCCGCTATGATTATTTGCCTTTTCTGGGAGTCCAGGTCGTTCCTTAATTTTACCCATCGAGGGGTCTACCGGCTAAATAAAACTGACTTAGGTTTGATATTGCTGTCTCTTTTCTTTTTGTTTGACTTATAGAGACAGCAATAGCAAATCCATAGCAGATTTAGTTAGGGGTAGAACGGCGGGATGGCGTCGTACCACATATTTAGGACCTACAGTAAGATTAGCTTAGTAGACCCCTACGCCTCCATCGGTAGCCGAAAGTTCGGTAGGAAGTACAGGCCACTTGAGCACAACTGCTTTAGGACATAGGATCCTTTTTAAAATCACCATTGTCTGTTATTCTACCGCCGCGTTTAACTCGTCTACCGCCTAAATCTGCTTTGGCTTGGCTATTATTGTCTTTATAATTTCAAGCGAAAAGAAAATATAGTTATGTTTTGATTTTTCTAAGACAGCTTTAGTCAGGCAGTATAGAAACATGAGGGTGCTTCTGTAGTTAAAATAAAATTGTTTAATCTATGACGTCATGTCGATGTCAAAGCGTCACGTCAAGCCTCGTCAGAGTGATGGCGTCTCATTAAACTGACATTCGCAGCTCGGGCCCGCGTGCTTAGTGAGGGATGGCGAGGGAACCGGAGGGGCGGAGTGACGCGATGGCAAACCCACGGGACGCGGTGTAAATTAAAGACGATCATGATGTACCTACCGACATTTTAATCACAAGTGGCGAGATCTTATATCAGCAAATGAGATATTTTTAGAAAAAATGTGTGTGTAGGTACATGAGCGCATCCAAACAATTATACTTTTTTAATCCTACTTCCTCTACTAATATTATAAACTGGCAGTGCCCAATGGCTTCACCAGCGTACTTCCCGTTCCCGATATTCTCGCGATGAAAGATGCCTATGTGTTTTTCTGGTTATATACTCTACCAGGGTTCCATAGTTTAGATGCTGATACTTTAGGGTCTTTTGTAAATTATGAAATTAAATTTAAGAAAACTGTATTTTCCAAGTCATGTGCGTAATGCCACTTAAAAACGGTGAAGAAAATCCACCATGAAGAAATCTGCCAAACCCCAACATTTCCAGCTTAGTAGACTATGGCCTAAACCTCTGTCTGTACTTGGTTAGACCCGTGTCTTAGTATTGGATACTCTATCTTAGTCCATGTAAATCTAATGTCATGATCACCAAGTCAACCGATTATCACGAGTTTGTTTTTAACCCCCCACAAAAAAAAATATTTATTAAAAAAAGTTTAAGTTTGACGTCGATGTGTGTCTATCTGTGGCACCGTAGAGCTCAAACGGATGGGCCGATTTCAATGCGGTTTTTTATTTGAAGGTTAATATCTGTGCGGATGTTCTTAGCTATGTATGGTTAATATCGATTCAAGATGGCCGCCTCCACAAAATGGCGGACAAAATATTTCTTCACAACCTACCTCAATATGGGTATCAAATGAAAGGGCTTGACGAGTAGAACACTATACACTATAACAAATTTAAAATGCAAGATGGCCGCCACCCCAAAATGGCGAATTATATTATTTTTTTCATTAGTTCCACAATATGGGTATCAAACGAAAGGGCTTGACTAGTAAAATACTATGCACTATGAAAAATTTCAAACCCAAGATGGACGCTACCACAAAATGGCGAAATAGATGTCTTTTTTCACAACTCCCTCAACATGGGTGTCAAATGAAAGGGCTTGACTAGTAGAATATTGTACAAATTACAAATCCGAGGTAGTCGAGGGTAATTATTTTTTTTTAGTTTTGTTCTTGTGTTTGGTCTCTATGACAATATCGACTCGTATAATTGACGTGTAAATTGTACATTTATGAATAAAGTACTTTGACTTTGACTTAGGTTTTTTTTAAAGGGGCGTAATCAGTTGGTCGCAAGTGGCATCTAGGCCTCTACTGCCTGCCGAAGGGTCGCTAGTAAGGTAGGTTAATACAAGCAAACTGAGTTTTAGTAAAAACTTCTAACTGTTTCACTAAATAGACGCCAACCACTAACCAAAACCGATTTAAAATGACAAAGGGCGTCCGGCATCCGACAGCCCGGGGCTCCACCGTGCTCCCTTACGGGACTGCCGTTCTACTTTTGCGATCCCAAGATCACACCGGTCCCAAAAGGGCCGCATTCAGTGAAGGAACGGTAACAATTGTCGGAGCAACTTAATATATAGGCATGATGATTATTTAATAGGTTATTAAATACTGACGGATTGCTTAGTTTTTTTTTCTCATCATGCTTATTCTGTAATTTTAGAATACTTTGCAGAGTGAGTGGAAATACCACAACTTTGCCTGGTATTCTACCGTCAACCATGTGCAAGCAAACGTTACCTACTGTGTTCTAGTTTGAAGGTTTTTGTCTGCATATACCACTATCAAATATGTAATATGATACAAAATGCTATTTTGTTAATTTGGTAAGGTGGTAATTTTTGAAGTGAAAACTTGTTTAGGCGCGTTGAGACAAAATTTTCGTGGGCTGTGAAATGAATTTACCCGTCAAGCTCGGGTATGATAATAATTTCCGGATGAACTCGGGATGCTAGAGCGAGAAACAAAAAATTGGGAACAAGCGTTTTTCATGCTATAAATTTTCCCCCAAAGCCTGCAATAGTCCGCCTCTGCCCCTCCGTCCCGGGGTCCCCGGTCCCAGTTATCGAGTTATCAATTTAGCCGCCGCTGGCCCCGCCATATGCGTCCCGGATCCCGTAAATCAGTTTATGCGGGACGGTGCGTGCATAAACGGAAGGATTTTTTCCTTAGAAATGGCTCTGTGAAAATCCCATAAATTTTAATATTTTAAAGATAGAGTTGGATGCCATGACTGATTTACGTCATTTTTAAGCCCGGCGCAAAAATGTCGGGGTGTTACACAGAAATCTAAATATAAAAGATTTGTGTTAAATCTGCCTGTGGCATTATAGCTCCCGAACAGATTATGCCATTTGGATTTTTTTGGTTTACAGATGAATAAATCGAGAGTGTTCTTAGCTGTATCTTTAAAATCAGCTCAAAATGGCCGCCGCCACAAAATGGCTGGTTTTTGCACTATTCCTTCAATATAGGCATCAATTGAAAGAGCTTGAGTAGTGGAATATTATATAGTATGATGCATTTTAAATCCAAGACGGTAGCTTCTACAAAGCGTCGGAAGATTTTTTTAATCGATTTAGTGATAGAAATACTTACTGAAAATTCGTTAGCGCAGTCTTCCAACCAGAGCTGCAATTTTAGCCCGTAGGGACATACGCGTAAGGTTGTAAGTCATAAACTTATACAAACAGATAACTAAAAGGCGAAACTAGTTAGATTTATTGAATTTTATCTTTGTATCCCAGAATACGAAAGTGGCGACTTTTACCCGTAGGACTTAGAACATGCCGCAGTTTTCTAAAAAAGTGGTTAATTAATTAGCTTTTTAGACTAGGTAAGTAAAATAGGTTTAATACAATTTTTAAAAAGTGAAAAGCAAAAAAAATTAAACTTTATTTTCTTTAAAAAATCGCAAAATCTCTCAGATGTTTCAAAGTAACTCAGATGTATTCGACGCCAACTTTATACATCACACCGCCCTTATTGATCAACACATCCATTCTAATTCCCTTCGCGCAACCAACTTACACATACTGGACGAAATAAGAGGACTGGCATTTTTGTAACTTTTTATCGTAAATGATATTGTGGCGCCCCCATTGATTGAAATCCAATAACACGGGTACATCTACCTACAAATTCGTTCCGTCGCGTCGTGGTCGCGGTCGCTTCTAATCCACTTTTAATTTTGATTAATGCATTCAACGAATCTACGTTTTTGAACTCTAACACTGTCTGTATAAAGTTTAAAATCTTAAATCACTGCAAATTCGCATGAGGTTTAATTTATCGTTTTGATTTGTAGGCAAATTACAATGTTATTTACTTGTAAAATAAAGTTGAATTTGTTACGCCCTTAAATTGTCTATTCTTGGGCACAATCGAACACAAAAAATTAGGCAGTTTTTTTGCTGAGGTTGTAATTTCCCTCAAATTGGTGGTATATTGAGAACCAACTAATATGATGGTCCTTCGTAAAGTAAGTACCTACGTAAACTCTCAGTGACATAGCATATATACTTAGGTATACATACATACAAATTATAAAATGTCCTTCTCAGTCGTGGTAACATTATTAAAAAGTGAGTCGACATGGTTGGCATATTTATTTTATTGACAGTTATTGTGTATTTTACTGAACTTGCCATCTAGACTTATTTAAATACTAGAATGAATATTACATGCACATCACTGGTAAAAAAACACATTCTTAGTTTTATTTTGAGAATTTACACAACTTTCATTTGTCGGTTTAGTTTTTATTTTTACCAGTAGAATTAATTACCTAAAAAATAACAGAGAAAACTTAGTAAGGCGTGGGTAAAGTAGAAACATTTTTTTGCAACTGTAAACTTCGTCCCACTTGTCACAAAGTACCAGGCGAACATAGCGCTGTAGGTACGAGCTACGAGGTCAGATCTAGTTCGGGCGGACGCGGCTTCCGGTGCGCTTCCTTCGGGAAATAGGGCCCATTCCGGCACGGCCCGGGCGGGTAATGGCGCGTGCCTGTCGCCCTGGTAGATACGAGCTCGTTAACTAGTGTTGTAGGCAGGTAGCCGATGTCTGTTTGTTTTGATTGAGAATTGGTAGGGCAAACTAACTATATTATGCATTCTGTCACCCTGGTTGCGATAACGTATATAAATGAAACTAACCAACTCAGTGCTTTTTATAAAATAAAACTTTAGTTCTTTGCAGTTTTACCGGCGTTTTTAATCCCGTTATCGCAATTTTCCCGCTACAAAAAGTAATGCTATTTTATTTATTCCTTTGCGTATGTGCTATTGGAGACTATAATCTAATTTTGTGTCTAAATTTTAACCCGATTGAGTGAGTAACAATGATAATAAACCAATGGCTCGCTATATCGAGAAAGAAATAGGATTGAAATTCGTTGAAAATAATGAAATCTGTGTACACCTATCTAAGATACCTTTTATTTATTACAATTTAAACCTTATTGAATTATGGGAAATAGATCAGCTTCTCTAGTGGACGTGCAAAGAATTATTCATACATTTAATCGTTACGTGACGTAAACGTTTAACCCTACGTATTCGTACTACTTAGCTTCAATTGGCAATGTCGTTTTTTATATAAATTATGATGGAGAGTAAGTACAGTGTACTTACCCAGAAGAAGTCCATGTTTTTACGTTTTTAAATATGATATGCTTTCTTATTTTGTGCAATACCTTCTACATTTGGCATATATATTGAGAAACTAAGCAACTTTATTAACAAAGAGACGCTGTTGCCTCAAGTGGTCTTTATTGCTTACGAATTTTGGGTTAACGCAGAAGGCAGAAGGGCTCTACTAATCTAATCTTACCGTACTACTCAATAACTGATACATCACATATGAAAAGCGCAAGGACACTTCTGACGCTACGACCTCGGCGGGTCTGTCGCCGGAGGGAAAATCAAGGAACGGCCTAGTGTCATAGAAAGGGTTGCTTGACAGCCTTAGCGGGGAGGATTTGGCACCTGGTGACTTGTAGAGCTAATTATAGTAGTTTGGATTATTATCTGTTAACCGAAACTACGCTATAGAACTGGACGTCTAGGTACTCTCTTTGAAACGGAGTAGAACCGGAGGAGGAAAGTCGGTTATTTCGAAATTACGTTTTTCGTACAAAGAGATTAGACGTCCTGTTGTGTGTGTACCATGAGTGGACCAGCGGCAGCGTCCCAAAAGTCAAATTACCTATTTTATTTAATAGTACGGTTGACCCACCGAATTTCCGGTGTCGCCACTTTCGTAAACAATCGCAACACAAAACAGCAGAGCTATACTAAATGTATGAAAGCTGATGGGTAATATGAACGTGTACATAGATATAGACAGTACAGATATGGCTCCACCAGGCGCGGCGACCGCTGTTCGGTCGACGAGCGACGCTCGCCTGTCGGGACTCGAGTGCCACCGTTGACGCGATACTGCGACACGCGCGAAAACGGTTTTGGTACTTTTACATTATTTGTTAATTTACATTTTTTAAGTGAAGATTTCTTTAACAGCGTCGAACAAATCGGTGGCGTAGCGTCGGAGCGACAGTGGAGTAGCGAAGCGAGACGTGCCTTCTACGTGCGTTTTTTGAATAAGTAAAATCTTGTGACGTACATGCGTACCTACGTACATTCGAACTACGAACTTGATTCTATTCTAACCACATAACATATTGTTCTGTGATTCTAACCATCCATAAAACCTTCATACTTATGCCATGCCAACTTACCGAGTGTGTATTTTCGAAAGTCTTTCGCGTCGTTTCGCCCAAAAAATTTGACAAAAGTTATTCACAAAACGTTACAAACTAATTTCAGCAACCGTTGCTACCTATATTATTTCTTTATAAAAATACTTACAGTTGGTCTCAAATGACCTGAACTGGCTACCGGACATTTGGACCAGCGCAGAATTTGCAAGGCCGTACTAACCTAAACTTTACTAGCAAATATTAATTGTGCTCCTACCAACAGAATTGCGATAAACATTTACGTCCTCAATAAACAGAGGACAATCGTGGGTTATTACAGCAGTAAACAAATGCATTAGTCATTTCTGTTTGTATTTTTCGTTGCGAATATTGAGAAGCGCCCACATCTTTGATCTAACGTATCTATCTAACGTTAGATGTAGAGCAAACCAAAGGATAGCATGTATTTATTGAGATAACATGAATGATTTTATTCAGCATGAAAATAATAGTCCAGAAATTGACAATTTGGTAACTATTGTGTCTAAAACCACAGTTGCTAATCTCCTACAAACATGCTATAATTATTTTGTAATACAGTACGATAAATGTACAAGACTATTACCATAGGAAGGAACCAACCACCAAGATACCGGGGTTTAACGGGTGGTTGGTGGTTAGAGTAAAATGACACCATGAATGTACTATTTTTAGCTGAATAAATGATTTTAATGTAATGACTTTTAAAAGCATAGATAAGACAAAAATCGAAAAAAGTAATATCAAAATATTAGGTGAATAAGAAAACGGCGTACAGCTCCTTACTACACTGACTGACTGATCTGCAAATGCGATGAAGCAGCAGTGAAGACATTTAATGTACCTATTCAGTTTTCTTTTCTTTTGACGTGACAACGTCTTAAATTAGGTTGCGGCTGGGAGTCACTTATGAAAAAGTGTAACGCTCGGTAACGTTACGATGAGTCACCGAACGAGAGAGAGAGGCCCGCCGAATGCCTTGCGTCTCTCTCCCACTCAACTATGATCGGTCTGCCGCGCGCGCAGCACTAGAGAATTAGGCGCATTGAATCGGCGCATGCTTGTGTCTCTGTCTTTGTCTTTCTCGAACGTTCTTGGCGTTGGAAAAACAAGAAAGCGTCATAATACAAGTTCACACGTGTGGTTAAAGTATCGTCAGCTGTGTCTGTAGTGAAAATGTGGAGTGCTTAGATTCGTCATTTACAACAACTACAACAATAAAGGTAAATAATTGTACACTGATATTTCATTATCGTAAACTATGATTGATTGATTAATTTCTTAATTTCATGAAAAATACGTATAATCTTGATTGCGTATCAAACGTTTCTAAGTCAACTACGTTAAAAAGAACAACTATCGACTTGACTTTCGCAAGACACATTACAGCAGAAACACTTCCTTTCATTTCATATTTCTCCTATCATCGTCCTATCCTCAACAAAATCACTCAAATAGGAATTAGTTTTTTTTTATCTGGGCAGAGCCTTTATTAACAAAACTAAAATACAATGAGAACTACATACACTACACTACAAACCTAACTAACTACTTACACTAAGCACACCTGAATTATCTATAGACCACTGTAGGTCTATAGATAATCAAGATGTTCAAGCCCACTACCAATCGGAAGCGTACCCAGCATGCTGGCGGCATTACCACGCTGAATGGCAATGCTTATGCGTTGGGCCAAATAAACGCCAGCATTTTGGTCACGCGTCGCGTCGACCAAGCGCTCGGATAGGCTTTTGAAAATGAGGTGAGCTCCCGGCCCCCACGGTCCCAATGTCTCAACCCCAAAGGGCTCAAATATGTAACCACTTCCGAGGGTTGCATATTTGCGCCGTTTGAGTCGCTCAGCTGAATTAGCCGCTGCACCGGCCCTACTATGTGTCTCTGGAAGATGTGATGGTGCCAGAGTATCGACGCAAGTTGCGTCCCATACTAAGGGCCGACCCAACTCCAAGGCACAACAGTCATGCCGTCAGGTCTTTTGCCATCGTCACGCGCAAGACCACTCGGTTCGAGTATGGCTGGGACATTGGCGGTGGAAAAAGCCCGGCGTATGATGTCGTTCAGGCAGGCGTGGCGGCCAATACGACCCGCGCTTTTCGAGCAAGAGAGACCATGGTGACCGAGTTGGTCGACGGCAGTACCACAATGGCAGCGATGGGCTTCATAGCACCTGGCACCCAAGCGCAAGCTAACAGCTAGACGAAATGCAGTTGGATCTAATAGGCTACCGGTATTGAAAGATGGCAAAGCTTGTAACCAAAGGCCCGATTCCCACACAGACACAGCAAGGATACGAGCACGATCCGCGATACTAGGACACGTATCGAGAAGAGAGTTCCGTGCTAGATCGCAGATCGGTCGATCCCACTGTCTCTGAGATGACAGACATCTGGGGAAATCGTTGTTTGGACAAGCCAGCCTCCAAGCATTCTTAGCCTCGCACAAATTAGCTACTACTACATCCGAATGGCCTAATGAGGGTGCGAGAATTTTTCGATTAGATTTTGAGTACTATGAACTGAGGACAAGAATGCCGGTAAAGCTACACTTGAAATTTGGCGGACCCTAGGCCTCCCAACCTTATGGGTAGTGAGGCTTGTGACCATGCCCTCCCACTCAGGTCCACATTCAACACCGATATTAAAGATTCCTTTACGACATTGTCTAAGCTCCAAAGGAGCTCACCATGTTTCCACAGTGGACTACATCGTAAAGCGTACATAAATTTCGGAACAAAGAGACAATGCCGAATAATTGTAAACGCCATATGGGCGTTTACTTTGAGTAGCCTATCGGAGGCTCTCGTAAAATTTTGAATTTTTCCTCGACAAAAGGTGTAAACGACTCATCTAATATCGGTGAACCCAGGAGGCGCAAGGAATGTTTGTCAACTGATTTGATGTTGGGGCCAGATCATTAAATTTCTGTATTATCGAATCTTTATCTGGACATGTGTCGCAAACGAAAAGTTCGCATTTTGAGAAATTTAGTTCCAAACCAATGAGACGAAAACCGTCTATAAGTTTTTGTAAATCAGTTAAAACAGTATTCACATCGCCCCCAACGTTCCGTCGTCCAAGTACCAAACGTTTAGTTTGGACTGGAGACGTTGAATGATAGGGTGAATGGCCAGGGCGAAGGTCGCAGGGCCGAAGGATCACCCTGTTGACAGCCAACGGAGGATAGCATATGATTGTTTTGATAAGTCAATTTTGTGGGCTCGCCATAACATTGCCAAAGAAAATTGTACAGATCAGAATTTTATCCTTCACTTGGGCCAACAGGGCTCCTCGATCAACCGAATTAAAAGCGTTTTGACGTCCACCTTTAACAGCACCTCTCCGCAATTTTGGTGAAGGAAGGTCCGGACAGAATGAACGGCAGCCTCACATCCACCCCGCGAACCAAAGCCGAGAGTTGTATTGGTTGGAAAAGGGAGCTCAAAAGAGCAACCTTTTTCCTACAACCCACCTTGGCAGCAAGGCGACGATATGTGGTGCCGACAGCGATTGGCCTGATCCCACCATCTTTTTGGAAAGTGCGCACAGATTAGCGCCGTACAAAACTTCGACAATATCACTACTGACTCGACCAGATAACATGAGATTAACTAAAGAGGTTAGATCTCTCAAGAGGGACTCTCCGACCTCACCAGAGCTAAAAGATAGAAGATCTTTTAGATGTTGAGGTGTCAGGCCATCTAGGCCTCCGGCTGAGCCACTCAAAAAGATGTAATCGCAGCCGTAACCTCCTGCGATGTGGCCTCAATAGTGACGTCATCTGATTGTGGGGATCAGGAGGTGGAGATTAGCTGTCGCAGGTGGATGTTTGTCACGAAGTGACTGAATGGTGTGTGTTGTATTTGGCGCAATAGTGTCACTGGAAAACAGAATACGTGCAGCGCCTTTGATGTCGCCATCGCTAATTTTGTTCTCTACTATCTTAATTATAGCCGAATCATCACTTTTTAGAATTTATGTTATTCCGCTGCTTAGGCGGAATAAAACTACTCAAATCTAAAGGGGTTTCCACTGATGCAGTGTACTTAATGCAATTTTCCTTGACCCTAGTGGTAAGGGACTTTTTGTTCGACGGTTCTAAAGGTACATAAAGTACACTGTATGGGAAAGTGAGTAAATGTTCCCAAGCATCTTTCGAATTTTGTGACAGAACAGTTTTGATAACAAACGATAAACTTTGAGCCACCGAAACACGAGCACCACGCGGGATGCGCTTAAGGATCGGAAATGAATTTTTCAGTGAGCTCAACACTTCCCAAAAAGGTTGGGAAGGCGTAGCAGCGCTCACGAAGCTGCCACTTGGGGTCTGCTGACCCTCAATCGGAGCCGAAAGCGGAATTTGCAAATTTTTGTGGCATTTAGCCCGATGAATTTTGAGCCCTTTTTGTCCCTTAAAAAGTCGCACTTGGGAACATTCTGTGCACTGTATCATGGGTTCCAACGACACTATATTAGACAACGCATTGCGTCCAACCGGGGTGCAAGATGCCATACTATGACTAAAACTAAAAATAAATAAAAATTATCTTAGTGTCCCTAAATGACGACCGCAAGACAGCGAGACGTCAGGCGATGACGTTGCCTGAGGAGCGCGCAGGCTCGCCGGATGGCGTCGTCATGGAAACAGAAAAACACAACTAATTAATAAATTAGTTAAGTTTAAGTTTACATGTACAATGTTTTAGTAAACAAAATATATTTCTACTAGCTTTTACCCGCGACTTCGTCCGCGCCACATATTTATTAAAGTAATTGAGGCAGTACCTACTCGTATGTCTACTACCATACAAATTCACGTTTCCTTATCAAAATCGGTCTAAGTCAAAGTTTTATATTTATTAATAAATGTACAATTTACACGACAAATTACAAAGAAACTATGTTCTCAAAAAAATAATCAAAAACAGACTTTAATTTAAAATCATATTGGAACGGTCCACCAAATTTTATTCGAGTCTATTAGTAGATATTAGTAGATATATCGACTGATTACATGAACGCAAATTTTAGTTTGTTGTTCATATTTCAAAAACCAGGTACCCAAACCAATTGGGTCGCAAACCCAGGTACTGAGAGAGAGTTTGATTGAACGTTTGAGCTTGACCCTTGAGGCGGTGTCTGAATGGGGTGATGCCAATCTGGTCAAGTTCAACGAGAGTAAGACGCAGGCGTGTCTGTTCTCCGCAAAAAGGAGTCCATTCCAACTGACTCCTACTTTTCGTGGTGTATCCGTGCCAGTTTCTGACCGTCTTGAGCTTTTGGGCGTTACTTTGACATCCACGCTCAACTTTGGCTCGTATATCGAGTCCAAGGCTAAATTAGCTGCCAAAAAACTAGGTGTCCTCTCAAAGGTGCGAAAGTACTTCAACTCTGAACAGTTGCTCACATTGTATCAAGCACAGATTCGCTCTTGTATGGAGTACTGTTCGCACCTTTGGGATGGATCAGCTAAGTATCAGCTGGAGGCCCTGGAATCGATCGAGAGACGTGCCAAAAGGCTCATAGGCAATGACTCTCTTCTGCGAAAAAGACTACAAAGTCTTGATCATCGCCGAAAATTGCCAGCCTATCGGTTTTTATCGGATACACTTTGGAGAGTGTGCGACTGATTTGCATGATCTGATACCACCTTGCCCTTTTTCTATCGGAATGCTCGTAGCTCGAAAAAGCGACATCGTTTCATGGTTGATGTTCCAAAGACACGAACGAAGAGATTTGACTCTACTTTTGTGATAAGAACGTCTAGGCTGTGGAATACGTTGCCTGAGTGGGTTTTCCCCGATGGTTACAATCTTTGTGTCTTCAAATCGAGAGTTAATCGGTTTCTTCTAGGTAAACACGCTCCATCGTAGACCGCATCGTCGCTTAACATCAGGCGAGATGGCGGTCAAGTGTAAACCTATAAAAAAAAAAAAAAAAAAAAAAAAAAACCGCCGCACTGATTTCGATAAAATTTATATGACCACCTTTGAACTATAATCTACCAACCAAAAAAATAACCATCTAAATTGATTCACAATTGGAAATACAACTGGATTGATAACCTCCTCCTTTTTGAAGTCGGTTAAAATAGCATACAAAGAGTGCCAAGATCCTTCCATGCACACTTTTACTCCTCATTTCCACTCTTTTCAACTCTTTTCTGTGATAAAAGTCGCCGTTGTCCTTTCCTAAGTCTAGGTAGTCTATCTGTGCACCAAATTGTAACAAACTCTTTAAGTGGCTTAGGCGTTAGACGGTAACGGACAGAGAGAGTTACTTTTTCATATATAATTTCATATGAGAATTGAAAACAGGTGTTCCTGATCATTTTATAGGAGGCAGTTGTAAAAGGTTACCGAAAAGTAATACATTTACTCCTCCAAAAAACTCATTTTTACAGTTCTTAATTTGCCTTAATCGAGCGTCCATCATGCATAACATTTGATAAGACACCATGGAAATCTCGTCGACTATCAAAAATTCTGTCTGATAGTCTGATACGCCATTTAGTGGCTGCGCCCAACTTAAGTATTGAGGTTGTATAGTGCACTGTATTCTTCTTGTCAAGCCCTTTTATTTGATACCCATGATGATAGGGTTCATAAAACTTACGTTATCCGCCATTGTGTAGCGGCCGCCATCTTGGATTTCAATTTTTTATAGTATATTGTATTCTGCTTGTTGAGCCCTTTCATTTGATACCCATGTTGATGGGGTTCATAAAACCCAAGTTATCCGCCATTGTGTAGCGGCCGCCATCTTGGATTTCAATTTTTTATAGTATATTGTATTTTGCTTGTTGAGCCCTTTCATTTGATACCATATTGATGGGATTAATAAAACATAATTTATCCGCCATTTTGTAGCGGCAGCCATCTTGAATTTATAATGATAATGAATAAACATAATTGTATTGTCACCAAAATCCAAAGTGTATACAAAATTTCAGATTAATCGGTTGACAGGAAGAGGGTGAAATTTGAATTACTAAATTTGACCCAAGAATAAATAATCATAAATAATAAAAAAGAAAACCCCAATTCCACCCCCGTAGGTACAGTTCGAAACTACAAAACTGCTAAAACATACATTTTATGGTTTCGTGTTAAATATCTAGACGTAAAGTTTCATAGTTCTTCAACAATGACGAAGTTTTCCAAATAAACTTTCATCCCTTATTTTAACCCTTTCAACCCTTTTTTCGGAACAAAAAGTAGCCTATGTCCTTTCTCGGGATCTATTTTATCTATGTATCAAATTTCATCAAAATCTGTTGGTTGGTTTAGGCGGTAAAGACGGACAGACAGACAGACAGACAGACAGACAGACAGACAGACAGACAGACAGACAGAGTTACTTTCGCATTTATAATATTAGTATGGATAGTTAAAATTTGTGCAATTCTTATTTTCATTCAATTCCTTGTTCCTATTGTGCAATTTAATTATATTCATATCAATAAATATTCTACCGAGAAAAAGACGTTGTCACGTAAAATCTTCGCCCGTAAAACCGACTTTACAGGCAACCAGATTTTTTTTGTAAGGTTCTTTGATGGCATTTGGTCTTATCATAATTGGTCTCAGATGAATAAGGACGAAATGTCACTAATTTCAAGATAATGTATATGGAACCATTTGAGAAGATCTACCCTTTCGAACAAAAAATAATAATCAAAATCTGTTCACCCAGTCGAAAGTTATGAGCTAACAAACCTAAACGAAAATACAGTCGAATCGATAAATTCCTTTTTAACCCCCGACAAAAAAAAGGGGTGTTATAAGTTTGACGTCGATGTCTGTCTGTCTGTCTGTCTGTCGGTCTGTCTGTCTGTCTGTCTGTCTGTCTGTCTGTCTGTCTGTCTGTGTGTGTGTCTGTCTGTGGCACCGTAGAGCTCAAACGGATGGGCCGATTTCGATGCGGTTTTTTTTATTTGAAAGTTAATATCCGTGCGGGTGTTCTTAGCTATGTTTGGTTAATATCGATTCAAAATGGCCGCCTCCACAAAATGGCGGACAAAATATTTCTTCACAACCTACCTCAATATGGGTATCAAATGAAAGGGCTTGACTAGTAGAGTACTAAACACTATAACAAATTTCAAATCCAAGATGGCCGCCACCACAAAATGGCGAATTATATAATATTTTTCACTACTGCCTCAATATGGGTATCAAATGAAAGGGCTTGATTAGTAGAATACTTTGCACTATGACAAATTTCAAATCCAAGATGGCCGCTACCACAAAATGGCGAATTACATTTCCTTTTTCACAATTCCCTTAATATAGGTATCAAATGAAAGGGCTTGACTAGTAGAATGTTCTACAGATAACAAATCTAAGGTAGTCGGGGGTTAATCAAAATTTTTAATTTAGTTCTTGTTTAAGTTTGAATAATTAACAAAATAATTATTATGGAAACAAGACATCATTGCTAAAATAATATATCAAAATTATTTAGAGACATCGCTTGGTAGAGCTATAGCAAAAGGTCTTTCCCATAGGTAGCGATAGTTTTGTAAACATAATACTAATAAAATACAATTAAAAAAACGTGTAAAACAGAAAGAATAATGATATCAGAAACGAGACGAAATTGCTAAAATAATATATCAAAATGAATATATACCTAAACAATAACATGGAAGGATAGTAGCGAGGCCTTTGCCCAACATTGGGACACAATGGTCTCTTAATAATATTAGCATATTAAAATCTAAGGAAACATCGCGAATAGAGTTACGAATCAGGTATTTCCTTTAGTTATAGTGCAGTGATAAAAAGACGCTACGATAGACTCTAAAGTAGAAAGTATAATGATATCAGAAACGAGACGAAATTGCTAAAATAACATATCAAAATCTAAGGAGCCGTCGCTTGGTAGAGCTATCGCGCTCATAACTCAACCGCCAGCGAGCGACGCGGCGGCGCGGCCGGGCGCCGAGTTCTCACGTCCCTAACGACGGGGCCCGGGACGGAGGGGCCGGCCGACCCCCATCATTACTCCCGCCTAGGGCTGTCAGACACATTCTGTATATATTTTTTTTATGAAAAAACTAAATTAGGACTAAGAACACTTCTCTACGAAGTTCCTTACATAGAATAGACATCATCAAATTATTAAAAATCGACCAAGAAATAGATCATCGAAAGAAAACTTCTGGAGGGTTTGACGCCTCGTCTTCATAAAAATCAATGTATACACGTGAGTCACGTGACGTCAATCGAAAGTTCTAAGTACTCTTCCTCAATTTTTATTTGTAAAACAAAGAAAAAATACGTGTTCCATCTAATATATAAAATTCTCGTGTCACAGTTTTTGTTGCCATACTCCTCCGAAACGGCTTGACCGATTTTGATGATTTTTTTTGTACTTATCTGGTATCTATGAGAATCGGCCAACATCTATTTTTCATCCCCCTAAATGTAGGGGTAGTCCACCCCTAAATTTTTATTTTTTATTTTTAGACAAAATTTTTAATTTATATTATTTTATGATACAACATACAAAAATACATACAATGCTCAATTTTTACCATTCTACGATCAACCCTTATTTTTTAATAGCCATTTTAGTAATTTAATCATTTTTCCTCTCCGGTCGAAAACTGATCAATCGTCATTTAATTAGTCATCCCCGCCAGTTGTCTACAGGTGTCACTTCTGACCCAGTAAACAGCACGATAATTTGGGGATCAAAAGTAGTCTATAGCATATATATAGTTAGTACACGGTATTCTCGGGAACTATCGGACCGATTTAAAAAAATCATTCACCGTTCTTTCATATGTACGTAATCCTTGAATGATGTAGGTTATATATATGTACCACGGGCGAAGCCGGGGCGGGCCGCTAGTATTTATATAATTTAGATGACGGATTAATTATTAAGAAAAAAAAATTACGCGTGTCAGAAATCAGAAATAGCGTTTGACTAGCGAATTTTTTTAGTATCTGCTATTTATTTATTTATAGGCATTTCGCTAAAAATGCATATATATGTTGTGTTTATAGTGTATGTGTAAGTGCTGTGATAAAACAGTAAAACGAGTATATCCAACAAACACTTTTTTGCAATGGATGTGAAATGCAAATTTAATATTTCGTGATAAGTTCAATTAATGTGGTAAGTACCTAGAAGTTAATATCGCGATAAAAAGACATAATAATATACTCACAAACACAGGTACACAGGGACTGTATTATCTTTCTCGCACTGACGCGCTTGTTCACTGTATTTTGTTTCTCGCTCGCATTCCGAGTATACCCGAAAAGCTATTATCATACCCGAGCGTGACGCTAGATTTCAATTCACAGCCCACGAAAATTATGTCTAGGCGCGCCAAATAAGTTCCAAATACTTTATGGATGTGCCAACCCTGCGCAGTCCCCGGGAAGATAGATCCCGGCGGTAGCGCGCTGCCATGACGCGTGTCAATTTGCGAGGAACGCACTCCGGTACTTGTTTTATGTTCCGCGTTGAATTTGCGTCGAGGGAAACTCCTTTACTCCGCGAAGCAAACATAATATGAAATACCTATTGTTGACGGTTAATTTTAAAACCACATCATTATGCTTGGAAGTCATTCTACGAAGCCCTTGTTCGGAGAAGAGGTTAGTCTTAAACATGGCCGCAAATGCTAGCTTATCGGTTTTTTATTGGATACATTTCGGAGAGTGTGCGATCTTGCTCTTTTTTTCGAGCGCTCGTATACCTCTATAAAGCGATAAGTACATATTAATGCTTGATGATTATATGATGATATAATGATTTGTGTTGATATTTGAAAAACCGCTTCACCGATTTCGATAAAACTTTTGTGGGATTACTTCTGAAGTATGATCTATCAAATAAAACAATAATCATCAAAATCGTTTTACAATTAGCGAAGCTACCGTGTAAAATAAAAACAAAAAAGAAATTGACAGTCATATGTAAGAAATCGGTAGTTCGGATGGCTGCGGCGTAATGACCTCTGAGCAAGAAATTTTAGATACAGCCTGCTCTATTATGGCATTTTGGAAAATTGCGAATAACTCAGTAAATAATAACGATAATTGAAATTTAATTTGACAGAATAGGTCAAAATACACATGATATTTTATAGGTGGTTTCATTTAATGTCGGCACCAAAGCGCCACGCTGTATATGACTGTCAATTTCTTGACTGAAACTCAGAAGTCAACTTCTGAGTTTTAAGTCAATGTATAAATTGTTCAATTTGGAAACTAGAAGGGTGAAACCAGAAGGCTTGACCATGACCATGGCCATCTAGAAATGCGTCAGCATATGTATAGTCAATGTTGCATTTCTAGATGGCCAATGGACATGGTCCCGAGTTCACTCGAAAATTTCTTATCATTCCCGAGCGTGACGCTAGAACTCAATTCACATCGTGCGCCAAAATATATTTTCACTTCAAAAACACACTCAAGAATTGAGAAGCGGAGTTTTTTTTCGGAGTTCGTTAAAAATAGTGTGAAATTGAACGTTCTCGCCTCTATACTAGCACGGCTTCGAAATTAATAGAACAACATATATTCTCGGTATCGCTCGTGTGCTAACAGCATTACATGCGACATGCGACGCCCTCCTTTAATCCCATTAGCAGTGCAGGCTCTGTCGATAGCCTAGATTCTAATTCCTTTCCTCGTCCGCGCCGTACAATCGTGACACCCATTCAAATTATTCAATATTTCTTAGAAAACATCCAGTCGTAGAGAGAACGTGAATAGGCAAACGGAGCGTAGGACGCGTTAAAACTCAATGGAGTGACGATATACGTAATGTAGCAGACAGTCGCTGGAGAAGAAAAGCTGAGGATAGAGCTGCCGTAACGTAATGAGTCAAAATTAATAAAACAAAAGGTTACTAGTCCTAAGGCTTCCAATTTGTACAAATAAATTAAAATCAATAACATACTGTATCTACTTGTAATAATGTTTTTTAAGCATTTCCAGATTAACCCTCCGAAGGGTTCTCCTACGAATACAAAAAGTATTTGATACGTAGATATGAAATTCGGGTTGATAGATAGTCTGGAATAATTACACATAGCTTAATTTTTATCCCGGGGGGTCTACCGCCCAACGAAAACTATCTTAGCTTTAAAATCACCCTCTCTTTTATTTTCGCTTGAATAGATAGAGACAGCTACAGCAAAGCTAAAGCCGATTTAGTTGGGCGGTAGAAGGGCTGGCAAACAACGGGATCGTGAACTACTTGGGTTACAGCAGGGCTAGTAAAAATAAAATGATGAAATACATTTTTGATGCTAAAAAGAAGCGTAGCTTAGCATCATCATAGCTTTTACAGACAACAAAGACCACACCAAGCAAAGAACCTCACAAAAAGAGGTCTAAAATATAAGCAGACCACGAAAATACACTCGCACTTGCATTTCAAACCAAACCGAGTCACGGCATCCCACTGATCGTAAAAGAACAGACAGCGGGAAAATTACTGACACGTCGCCGCAAAGCGATGAGCGTCCGATATTTATGCCTTTCGACCTCGTCTGACAACTCAGCATTCGCTTCCAGGCTCTATACTGTGGGTTATAAGGTTGGTATTGCCTCGTTTGTAGTCTGGAGGTGATATGGATAGTTGAGTTTGCTTGCATTGATGCAACGCAACGGGCTTCACGTTCACGCTAATGTGATATGAGAAGCGTGTTTTATTTGTGCCAGCACTGCATCCAGCAGTAGGTAGTAGGTACTTTTTGTAGTCGTAGGACTCTTGGCAGAGTCCATCTGGGGAAGTACTACACCTTTGCCAGTTATTCTACAGTTGTTCCGGTTTGAAGGACAATGTTACCCGAGAAATTACAGGGCTTATGTAAAATCTTAGATCTCTGGGTGACGTGCTCAGTGCAGTGCAGTGCTAGGTAATGATTTCGACTCTTCATGTTCCAATAGAGCGCTACTAAATACTTGTCCTCTATAGAACACTTTTGAGCAAACAGGGTTGACAAGGTTTTCTTAAGGTATGCAATAACAGATGAGATTTGAACAGGAAATAGCAGTTGAGGATAATGGGTGACAATGAAAACTGGCCGAGAAGTGGAAACTACGATTATCTGTTTGAAATTTCGTAATGCACGGACGGTGTCGTTTAAACGACAGTTTGGTGAACTGGAATTGTTTCAGAGATTAGCGACCAACAATGTCCTACGCTGTGATGGGAAGCTGATTTTTCTTATCAACAAACTTCATAGAAAATATTACTGTACCTAGTATTTAAAAACTAGTGGAATCTATACTTGTTTTCCAATATACTCCAATTTCTTCTGCAGTGATAGGTCTCTATGCTGAGTACAGCACCTTTGCTAGTTACGTATTATTATATATAGTTAGTGTATATGTGTATAGATAGTGTATAGTATATATAGCTATAGTATTATATCAGTGCTAAACGAGCTGCGAACCCGCGCGCGCACTCTCCTTGAAAAAGATCGCCGGACGCGATCGAAACTTGAGTCGGACTGGACTGACTATATTAAACGTGAGTTACCCGTGTATTTATGTAAAAAAGCTATAGTATTGTATAGCTAGTATAGTATTATGTACCATAATATAGCACTATGGCTGATTTCAAAACCAAGATGGCGGCCACCGCAAAATGTCAGAAGTTTAAAAAATATTTAGTTAGCTTATCATGATTTTTTTGTGTGTGTTCAAATGGATTTGCGAGTAGTGTACACAAAAAAAAATATTGTTTTTTTTCGTTAATAAAAATACAGCAGCACGAATTTCGCTGAGTCAGCAAGTAAGTATTTTAAACATAAAAAATAGCTTTCAAAGACGTGGTACTTCCCCAAGCGGAGTCGTACAACTACCAAATTAAGCACAATGACCGTTTGATTCCCGTTTTTCCACAAAAGAACAATTCAAATTGCTCAATCCCCCTTGTGACTATCATTCATTGTGCAGAAAAGCCCGTCAAGACGGCAGCGGCGGCGTAATCTTATCACGGCCTTGTGTTCCGAGACAGCCGTCAGCCATTCCGCCGCGACGTGCGAATAATGTACGAGATAGGACCGCGTAGGGTTGCGGGCTCCGTTCATACACTTACTAAACTTACCGAAGAAAATACATGATTGCATAAATGCGTAAGTACATTTTGTAGAGCCTTGCGCCTTCTGCCCCAACTCAAAGTTTCGTTAACTTAAAGACAGTAGAGGCAAAACTGCCAAAGGCACTTTAAAAAAAACTGATACGCCCTACCAAACACCAATCCAATTCACTCTTGAAGACACCAAGATTGTAATCATCGGAAAAAATCCACACGTTGTTATCATAAAAGTAGAGTCAATCGTTGGAGTCTTTGGAACGTTAACCATGAAATGATGTCGTTTTTTCAAACTACGAGTAGTCCGATAGAAAAATAATCATGGTGATATTATTAGATCATACAAATCAATTGCACACTCTCCGAAGAGCCGAAGGGGTGCCTTTATAAACTTAGACAAACAATCAATCATAAAAAAACAAGCAGAAATAGATATACTACCTACTACTATTACACATCATAAGCATGTCAGTGGAGCGAGCTTACAGGATTTCATTCATTCAAAAAGCGTTTAAGGTGCGTCCCCCACCAAAACGAGTTTTTTGCCCAATTTTCAGAGCTATCTACTCATTCGCCAAAACAAATATCAACTGATAAAAGATATTTTAAATTTCTACAATTTCTTGGCTTCAAAATGGTAGTTTCTTTTCTTGTTTATGAATCTAATGGAAAACCATAAAAAATAGGAATAATTGTAATTATCATGCATGTACTCGAAACCCCGCCATTATTTGGATTTTGTACTTACACTAACGGATAGGCAATTCCATTGCGAACTTTTTAATAGAAATATTTATTACAAAATATCAAAATCTGATTTTATAGAGTTTATTCTAAAATTTGAGCGAAAAACAGCGGCAGATCCTACTGTTGCTCTCTTACTAATCGCACACCGTAGGTAAGACTTACGGTGTGCGATTAGAGAAGAAATACTCAAGGTCATTTCCTCGGGGTACGGCCTTAACGCGTATGTCCCACGTTTCGCGGGTTTTCCGCTACGCCGCTATGTTAGCATGTTGGTGATGGCAACCCATAACAATGTATTCTACCAAAATTGCATAACGCGGCAAAATAAGTTTACTCTTCCAATCTCTACCAATAAGAGATTTTATTTCTCTTGAACTTACAAAAGTCCAGCTTCAAATTGAATTTTATCTGTTTTGTATCAACACGTTGCAGAATGCACACATAGCTGTGGCCATTGTGCTTATCGGCGCTATGGGCATTGAATTCAAACTACACTGTGTCGAAGACGATATGAATGCAGTTTCATGCTGTTTAACTGAACACATTTTCAAAGAGACCTACATAATGTATTTCAAAGTTCTAATACTCTACATAACCTTTCTATTTAAAAATCATTTTTTAGGTAAAATAAATAATAACCGTTCGTTGTGGAAATATAGGGGGGAGCCTATGTTCAGCAGTCGTCAGCCGCTGATGATGAACATGATGATGATGATATATTAACCATTGGGGTAGACGCGTTCTATAGCGGAGAACGCGATTAGCAAATGTAAGACGTCCTGAAGCCCGATAGAGTGCTGATATACGTACGTAAGGCTGTAGGCAATGGTGGGAGACGAAAAGCCGAGGATAGGACTGAGTGTCATGGGGGAGGAGAGTGTACCTTGGAATTCCAAATTAACGAGATGTTTGTGTGCAACATCTAACCTTTCCTGTCGTTGCGAATTCTGGCTGGTCCGAATTTCAACCCGATCCTTCAGCCGTCCACAGGTATCCAAACATCTAAACATCCAACCTTTCGTATTTATAATACTAATATAAATAAGATGTTCGCGTGGATGTTCATTGCTCAATCACCACGGAACGCCTGCACAAATTGGGTTTAAATCTGAATCATAGTCTGGAATAGTAAGCAAGGCTACTCGTCAAGATACTACGCGCGTAAGACCACGGCGTTGCTATTTAAGAACATTGTTACGAAGTAGGATACACATTTTCATACAATATATGAAGTACCCTTCATATAAAAGCTCCCGTCTCATTACGGTAGAGATTTACTACGATAACATGACCCGCCCCTCCAGAATTCAAAACGTTTGAAAGTATTTGTAAAAGTATATACAACGCACCACCACGCATGTGTGCGTACTGCTACTGCAGACGAATAATTACAACTACATACAAACTCTTTCATAAGGATGTGACTACACACATTACAACAGTAATTTGGAGGGGCGGGCCATGTTATCGTAGAAAATCTCTAGTGCCGCGATAGCGCGCCAATCTCGGCTTCGGGACAGAATGCGCTGCTATAGCCGGAGTTATGGCTGGCCAAGATAACACCGACCCTAACAACGGCATATCGCGACACTAGGTCAAGCAAAACTAAATCTTCATATAGTTACGCATAAACATGCTTATTGCTAGCACGAAAGAGTGATTTGCAAAAATTGCAATTTGTACGTACCAAATGGTTAATAGGCAACGACAACCTTTTTCGAAAAATATTTTAAAATCATCAACATCGCCGCTAAATTCCCAGCATAATATATACACTACTACCTACGTTACTATAGTAAATATACAAAGAATATTGAAAAAAAAACAACCATGATAATTACCTTTATAGATGATAAGAACCTTTATGGCTTAGAAAATAAAATAGGCCTAGAATTAGAATGAAAATGTTCCCTACTCCCCCCTATTTCCTTTTCTTCCTAATCCAAGATTCATGTAAAAAAAAAAGAAGAAAACAAATGACAAAGGTTACGGACCCCGGAGTCTGTGGAGTTGCTAAATTTAATAATAAAAAAAAACCTTTATGGGGACTCTTTTTTGTTGGATGTAGATAAAACGTGTTATTTTACCAATGTTTTTGTTTTCGTCCATCTCATTAGTTTTTTATTTTAGTTTGTTAATAATCATCGGGGTTACAAAACTAAATACATTTTACGAGATAATACATTGATCTTAATTGTTGGTGCCTGGTTGACCGAGCTATGCTAAATTTCATTGCCCGGATAAAACTACGTTTTCTAACAATTGAGAATGTTCACTAATTTTGAATGCCAGCTTTCTTTTTTCTTCATTCAAAATAATAAATACTCGTGACAAAATTCTTTCAATACGTCAATTACTTTCCAAGATATAGAGTTTTAAAGTGAGCGGTGCGCGTGACGTCTTACCACAACACTCGTTCAGTTCGTTCACTACTGGAAGCGTTGAAAAGAAAACATTGGACAAGTAAACTACTGCTAGCTACTACAGGTGCCGACTTGCGCCTAAGCGGAGTGAACCGTTGTGTAATGACGTCACACGCGGTAGATATTTTTGCGTATTTTGAATGCTTGCATAATTATAACTACTTGGTATTTTTTTACAAAACAAAAACTAGTGGCTCTGTATTATAAAGAAGCTTTACTGTAGGTAACAAAGTTTCAAGTGATTTTACATACCTATTAACATTCCCCATTAAACCTAGCTAAATAGATCGAATTATCGCCCCGAAACTCTCTCCGCATACTAAATTCCATAAAAATCGTTAGTAGAGCCATTTTAGAAATTCATATTATACCTAATATACAAACAACGCCCCGCAGATTTACCCGCGTAGTTCCCATTCTCGTTGTTTTTTTCGGGATATAAAATAGCCTATGTGCAAATCCAATCTATAATGTAACAGTGTTTTACATTTCAGCCTGATTCGATCAGTTGTTCCTATGTGATTGAGCAACAAACATCTAAACGACCAAACTTTCTAATGTTAGTAGGATGTGTAGATATATTATTATAAGATATTGTGTTATGTACATAACTATATACTAATTTTATACAAATGCATGTAAGCAATATACATATACTTACCGAAAAGAATAGGTATCTTAAATGTTACTCAAACAATGACAAATAACCATGGAGTTATTATAATTCTTACTGCAAGCTGAAAATTGATTTTTATATATCCCGGAGGATCAAGATTCGTCGCAGCCATGCCAAAGTTCGTCTGTTTAGAATTTGTATTTTGAATTTCGAATTATTAATTTCGAATTGAGGAACGGCCGTTACTGGTCTCATGATTAATGAATGAACTTGTTATTAATATTTAAAATTATTGGGTATTTTTTTATTTGTTTAAATATGTATCTTGTAATTTACAAAAACGAAACGATTTTATTAGAGTTATAAAACACGTAAATAATCCTTCCACGGTACGGCGAGTTCGCTGAACCTCACAAAAATAGCAAATAAACTAATGTAACTAACTCAAACCCACGCATGCACAAAAACGACACTAAAACATTCGCCCTCGTTATCCATTCGGAGCGCTAATGCAGACTCTACCTACAGCTAGATATATACGACGCCAAGTTCAAGGTGCGCGAGTCGCTAGATATCGACAACGCAGATTACGCACCAGTCACTACTGACCGGGCGTTTGCCGAGCCACAGCTTACACGGCAGTTAATAAGGATAAAGACATAGATTGGAAAGCAGTTAGTAGGCGCGGCGGGCGTCCGTCGCGTCGCCGGCCATAAATCTTCCGTTTCACTCGAGCCCAGCCTCCGGCCGGCGGCGAGAGAAACAGCACGTTCCAAAGCACGCGGCTGCGTACCGGCTACTCCCGAAATAGCCCCCCGCAGCACCCCCCCATCGACGTGCTTTTAGTATGCTGCGCGCATGCGAACCGCCCGCACCCTTCCACGCAATCCAACGCGAAAAAACTTAAAAAAATCTAATTTACTATGCACTAAAATGGTCGCGATACTTGCCAACCCGAAATGGAGCGAAGACTTGACCATACAAATGATAATCGAATACGAAAAACGCGAGTATCTATGGAATCCAGTCTCGGAGCATTACAAGAACAAGAAAATCAGGGAGCAGGGTTATGTGGAGATAATAAACACGCTCAATCTAGTCGACGTGACGGTTAAGGAGCTGAAAAACAAGATTAAAAACATACGTTCGTCGTACAGTGTAGAGTTGAAGAAAATTCGCGCGGCGCGGAAGGCCGGCGCGCATGCGTATCGACCCAGCGTCACGTGGTTCGAGCACGCAGACAGGTTTCTGCGGGCGATCGTCACACCGAGCTCGGTGAGTCTTATTTTTGTTTACAAACACATGGCGTTGTTTACACATGCGCGTTAACACTGTCTTTATCGGCAGGTGGACAACAGCCTTCTGGAGATCCCGATGAGCGACGACAGCGATGCAGTCCAAGATCTCAGCGAACGAAAGTCTCCCGAAAAGAAGAGTCCTCGGAAGCGACGATCTTCAACTCGTTCGTCGACTCCGTACGTATTGAACACGCCGTCGCCGCGGCCGACCACTCCATTCGGCTTAAGCCAGTCCTTCGGAATCCTTCCTTCGTCTACCGCTGCCCCTTTTCTTAATCCGCCGGTCGGGATCGCCACACCGCTCACTACCTCACTTGCAAATATTTACCCCGTCCCGGCAAAACAAAGGAAAACCGAGAGCGATCACACGGATCTGCCTCAAGATCTGAGTCAACATTCGGAGAACGGAAACGAAAACGAGTTCGAGATGTTTGGGAAATTGATCGCGAGTCAATTGAGGAAGCTGCCGTTGAGCTTGGCTTTGGATACGCAGTTGAAGATACAGACATTGGTGAATGCGGCAAGGATACAGGCTGTGTACCAACAGTACAGCTACGCAGGGCCATCACAAGAAGCACTATCTGTCCAGGCTTTGTCTAATGGGATTCTGGCGAGTATGGCATCTCAAAGCAGTCTCGCTTCTCGTTCCTCAATGATCATGAGAAACGATTCTCCCGAAGACATGCACAGAGACATAAAAACCGACTACTTAATGGGCTCTGAAGCAGAAGACTAAAAATAGACTTTAATTTTGCTCGTCGATTAACGGTGTAACTTCGTTTTCGGAAATGTTTTAAAAGTGAAACGACTTCTCAATTTTTAGCATTTAAATGTATTTATTACGTGTTTTAGATGTTATATAAATGTGTTTTATATGTGTGGTAGATAAAAAAGAATCTCCGAAATTAGCACAGTACAAAGATGGCAAAAAAATTCGTGATACTTAAGTTTTTTCGGACTAGTCAATGAATGTTTGTGACGTAGGATCTCGATGTTTTGGCTGTGTCTTATAATACTTTATTTTAACATTTTTTTTTAATTGATATAGATGTTGTTCTTGCAATGCATATCAGATATAATTAATTGATTCTTCGATTTGATCTAGTTTGGCTGTTTTGAATGTCCGGTACTTTGTTCTCAATAAAATATTATCTATAGCCCAAAAGGTTCTTGCGCAAATTTAAATAATGTTTGTTATAGAAAACATAATTATTACAATTATGTTATGTTAAATTACAGCTATTACAGTTAAAATTGCACGCCCGCTAAGGGTACAATGGGTGCATATGTATTTGTAATGTTTTTTAAAACCTACTCTTACACAGCGTTGCTACGCTGCGTAAGTATTTACATGTTTATTACTATTCTTATGTCACTTCAGTAAGTTAATTCTAAAATAGCCAAACCCTCGAAGGATTATAGTTAAATATGTATGTAGTTATATTTTTACAAGTTACGTATTATAGCTATTAAACCCTATTTTTTTAAGAAGATAGTGACGTAACATATTCCCCCGATGGTAATCAAAACGCCTTCTCATGACTGCCACATTGCCACGGAAATATTTCGATGTAGAGTTCCAATCTCTCCCTAGCAGTGAACTACGTTCGTCACTTGGAGGTAAAACATGTTTTTTCTTTTTAATTGCTCTACGCTAAACGCACAAATTTAAATACGAGTAGGTATATGTAAACTTATTCGTCGTCGTCTGCATAAAAATAGACAGATTTTTTATTTTATAATTTTAAATTGTGCTTTTAGATTATTAAACACTTTTGTAATTTGTTTCGCACATAATATTTGCTTTGTTATCAAATTATTTATTATCTTATCGTAACGACATTTAACGCCACTACCAACTTAACTAACTATTACGTTATAAATATAAATATATAATATAAACGACAGAGCGTCTTCTATTTTTAAACCAAAACTAATGTCAAACTTTTTTTGTTTTATTTGAATTTTCATGTTAAAAAGTTGGTGGTAGGCCCTTAATGATTTGGAGAATAATGCATTGCCAACTTCAATACGAATTTATGTGTGATAGAAAAATATATTAAATTATTAGAATGTATTAAAAGTAGTATATAATATATCTCTCAGTGTTAATAAAATGTGTGTCTAAAAATAAGAATTTCGGAAGGGATATCTCACTCGCTTGATAATAATTTATAGGTATTTTGGAATATTTCTTAATATTTATATTGGTCACAAATATCTACAAAAAATACAAAAAAAAATAACCATACAAATGTTTGTAATAAAACATTGTCCTAAATTATGCCTTCAGAAAAAAAGTTATCGAAGTTACTGAAAAAATCTAATACATACGGCATAATGGCAGCATTACCACGTTTAATAACATTTTTTCTAAGTTTACTTGAAGATAACTTTTTGGATGTATTGTAATTTTTTGTATTATTTTTTATAGTTATGTAATGTGACATTTATTTTAAAGAGTGATGAGAGTCCTTTTACGAAAGTAATAAAATACCTCAAATAGTAACAATACTGTTAGAAAATATGTACTTTAAAATATACGATATTTGTTGTTCGATGTGCCACAATTAGATTGTAAACAGAATGTGATTTTATTGAAAATAAATATTTTATAAATGTCAGTAAAATAATTTGGTGTTTCTTTTTAACAACTAGAGGGTTAAAAAAGATCGCTTCGAGGATTGTGCAGATAAATGAGCTATTCATTCGTAGCTCTAGTTTTTGTTTTCAGGCCTTCTACCGTCTAACTCAGTGTTTCCCAAAGTGGGCGATAACGCAAGGGGTTGTGGGCGCTGCAGGCCTAAAGAGACCCAGAAAAAAAACGTTGTGTAAAGCCTTAGAGTCCGTTGTGTGTGTTACCTACTGAGCTCAGGTCTCAAGTTAACTCTTGCCGGTTATAGTAAAATTTGTGTAGAATAAATGTTTAATATCCGCTATTTAGCTCACAATAATTAATTAGTAATTTCATTTGAAGTCATAGTAGTTTTTAAGTGCGTGGAAACGGGCGCTAAAGTATAATCTATTCTCAAAGTGAGAAGTAGACAAAATAAGTTTGGAAGCCTCTGGTCTAACTAAATCGGTATTGACTTTCCTATTGGTGTCTCTGTAATTTTAAGCGAAAAGAAAAGAGAGAGAGAGCAATGTGATAGCTAAGCCAATTTTAGGCGGTAGACTCTCAGGCCTGATATTGAGGTTTGCACTTGACTGCCATCTCATATGATATCGTGAGTTTACTTGTGGCTCAGTTGTATTAAATTACCTGCAAAGTCTTAGGTCGGGGCATAGAATAGATAGGGGCTCGATTCGACAAATATTTGTGTGCTAAATTCTTTAGTAAAGTACTTCCTTCAGGCAGTAAAAGTACTAAGTGTATGAAAAAGCTAAATAATATGCATTTTTATGGAACAATTAACCTTTTTATAGGCAGTTGGAAAATTAACTTGATTCAATTACCTACTTGATTATTACAAGAACAAAATTTTTTTTTTTTACTAAACCCCGACTACCTCAGATATGGTATCTGTACAACAATCTACTAGTCAAGCCCTTTCATTTGACACCTATATTAAGGGAGTTGTGAAAAAATAAATGTATTTTGCCATTTTGTGGAAGCGGCCATCTTAGATTTGAAATTAGTCAGTAGTAGTGCAATGTATTCTACTAGTCAAGCCCTTTCGTTTGATACCCATATTGAGGTAGTAGTGAAAAAAATAATATAATTCGCCATTTTGTGGTGGCGCCATCTTGGATTTGTTTTTTTTATAATGTATAATATTATAGTAGTCAAGCCCTTTCATTTGACACCCATATTGAGGTAGGTTGTGAAGAAATATTTTGTCCGCCATTTTGTGGTAGCGGCCATCTTGAATCGATATTAACCAAGCATAGCTAAGAACATCCGCCGGATATTAACTTTCAAATAAAAAAACCTCATCGAAATCGGCCCATCCGTTTGAGCTCTACGGCGCCACAGACAGACACACACACAGACAGACAGACATCGACGTCAAACTTATAACACCCCTTTTTTGGTCGGGGGTTAAAAATCAATAAAAAAAAATTGGTTGCCTGTAAAGTCGGTATACGGGCGAAAGTTTTACGTGACAACGACTTTGAGTGGTAAAATAATTTTACGGAAGGGACGCGTGCTTTTCACTTTTTATGTCTGTCTCTCTCGCTCTTAGGCGGGCTAACCATCCCCGAGTGGAAGGGACGCGTACCTCTCACTCGCTCTCGTTGTGAGCGCATAACGTGAGCGGAGCGTAACGCAGTTTCTTGAAGTGTCACCCGGCAAACCAATTTAAAAGACGTTGTCACGTCAATAAACTATTCTTAGAGCTCTTGTATTTAAATATTTACATAGCTTCGACAATGGAATTTATGACCGTACCTTGTACCTTGTAGGTCTAATACTTTTTTTAGATTCTAAGGAGGTAATACCTAATCTTTTTTAATTTCGCTCCCGCAATAAGGGAGAAAGTCAACATCTGAAATATACGTACGAGGAGGCAAAGGTCTTATTAAATTCTCAAAAAGACTCGATCTCAGAACGCTGAAGCAAATATTTTCACATCTCTCCGTGAGCTCAAATAGGTATGTCCCATATAACTCCTTCACACTTCATACACAATCTAAGGGTATTTTAACGGGTAGACTCGGGTAGAGCCTTTATTAACAAAACAAAATTCCAATGAGAACTAACTACACTTCGCTACACACCTAACATGGACGTATGAAGTCGGACGTAGGCTCGCTATAACAAAAACTGTGTCAATCGAGTCGGCCACATAATATGCACGTGTGCGCTGTCACATACAGGCTGTCACGCACACATCAGTAAGTTGGTCATTACACGCGCTACTTGTGTAATATTTGTGCGTGTCAGCCTATCAGTGACAACCTGACAACGCACACGTGCAAATGTGGCCGACTCTAGTGACGCAGTTTTTGTTTTATCGAGACTACGTCCGCGACTTTTTTATACGTCCATGACACCTAACTAACTACTATTAAGCAACAGTATAGCTAGCTGGATTTGTAGTCTGAAATAGCATATAAACGACTACCTTCCACCACGGGAATGTTAGTCCCTGAGGCCCAGCTGTGGGGATTATTATGTATCCATGACTATGACTAAAATCAAAGAAAATACACAATCCGTCCCTTAATTTTTACGACCGACACCGACCCGACCACAAGAAAAATAAAATAACAGAAGCGCAATCACAGAATAAAACACAGTAGCTACCAGGAGCGCATAGATATACGAATGGTCCCGTGTGTCATTCGAGTGAGTGAGATGGATATTATTCTACGGGAGTGCGACAGAGAGAGAACAATGCCTCTGGCGGGCCGCTGACGGCGACTGGCCGTCCCGGTAGCGACCGCAGGCCACATTGAGTCAGAGTGGATAAAACGGTTTTGATACTTGATAGTTTTACAATTTTATGACTCATTTTTCGTGATTATTTATAACGTAAATTTGTAACACGTTATAGTAAAGCCATACTGTATGATTTAATATTGCCCATTTTTTTTTTAATAGGAACTAAATATCCAGTACTCAGGAAAACTTAAATACATTGTAACTTCTCGTTTAGTAATGAACAGAATCAATTTTTATTTTATTTATGAACAGCCAAATGAGAAGAGATCGATAAAATATTACAGTTTTAACTATGTCATATATATTTGTTTGTAATAATCCACTTAGGTAGAATTATATAAGCATAATACTCTGGGTTTACACATGCGATACTTTCAGAAATTCTTTATCTTTGGAAATATTTTCACACTAATTTGTTTAGTCAGTTTTTCAATCTAATTTGTTTTAGTCAGTCAGTATCTTCCTGTATTAACAAAAATGAATTAAAACGTAGTTCAGTTTGCCATTATCTAAATCCTATGTAGGAGGAGAGGCACTGTATCCCACGACACAGGACCACCCTAGTGTGGGGTACAGGGCACGCATTAATTGTGCAATTGATTTTGCTGAGATAATTAGCCCCACCCACCTACTTATATTTATACTGTACAATGATAAAGTACTATCTTAATGTCAAATATCTGTAATCTGTATTTTATCTTAAGCATTTGCTCAAATAAACGGTTTTTATTTTAAGTAGAATTAACACGGGAGCAATCAATACCGTAGGTAATTAGTGCCCCATTTTATTTTCTCACTCACTGTTCGGACTTAGACCTTTTAGAGCTTATCTCACAAGAAGAGAGTCAAAGCCACAATAAGGTTAATATTAATACCATATTTTGTACATGGTCAAGTAAAAAACGATTCATATTCTTAACGACTTAAAATTATACGAACCGAAAATGTTTAAGCAATAAATAATACTATAATATATTATAAATATAAATACTTACTTACAAATATATTTATAAATATAAATATCTAACTTACTAATATAATATAATACAATTATATTTTTGTCGCTGTATTTAATTGACTTTTTAAATTTATATTATTTATGGTTTGAGTTTGAAATAGATAATTACTTACTAATGTAATAAAAATAAAAATAAATACTTTTACTACCAAAAGAAATTGTCACTTAAAAACTTCCTTTTAACAGCACGCTAAGCGACATAAATTGTAGGTTTCACATAGCTTGATCTCAAGCGGCTAAGTGAGCTGAAATAAGAGTCGTATCACCCGACGCGCTAAGAAGCGCCGACACGCCAGCCATCACCCCATCACCCCACCCCACACCCTAACATCCCGTCAAACCCACCCCTGCTTTCCCGTCTGCACTCGGAAACTAGAGCGGGGTATTTTTTATTGAATTATGAATTATGGTGGAAGCCCGGTGGAAAATTTTTGAACTTCACACGGTTAAACCCATACCTAATATGTTTTACTGCAGAACTCTGTGAGATACGATCTAATTATTTTCGTGGGATAAAAATTAATGTGTTTAATTCCAGACAATTAAATCTACGAGTGCCACTAGATGTGCCGTCCCAAACATCAGGCGCACGGCATTACGTCACCGTTGGGAAGAGTGAGATCCCTTCCGTAGTTTTTCCGTGAACGAGTAACAAATATATTTATATACACTAGCAGTGCCCCGCGGTTTTACGCGCGTAGTTTCCGTTCCCGTTATTTTACCGGGATAAAAAAATTGGTTGCCTGTAAAGTCGGTATACGGGCGAAAGTTTTACGTGACAATGACTTAGAGTGGTAAAATAATTTTACGGAAGGGACGCGTGCCTTTCACTTTTTATGTCTGTTTTTCTCGCTCTTAGGCGGGCTAACCATGCCCGAGTGGAAGGGACGCGTGCCTGTCAGTCGCTCTCGTTGTGAGCGCATAACGTGAGCGGAGCGTAACGCAGTTTCTTGAAGTGTCACCCGGCAAACCAATTTATAAGACGTTGTCACGTCAAAAGTAGCCTATGTGTTCTTCCTAACTTTTAACAAACTGTATTCCAAATTTTAGCCCGATTCGTTCATACGTTCCGACTTGATTGAGCAACAAACATCCAAACTATGTACAAATGTATACACATTGACATTTATAATATTAATAGGATATTCGTACTCACAAATTTTGCCATTTATAATACTAGGTAGCAAAGTATAATAAATAGTAGTTAAGTTACGGCTGGTCTAGTCGGGAGAACGGCACCTGCCGATCCGGAGACCCCGAGTTCGAACCCCACACGCACCACTGTCTTTTCGAACTCATATGCGTAATGCGGTCAAGGAAAACATCGTGAGGAAACCGATATGTACCTAGAATCTTTCGAAGTTATGTGCCATCCACCAACCCGTACGGGGCCAGCGTGGTGGATTATGGCCTTAACTCTCTCCTTGAGAGAGAAGGCCCGAGTCCCAGCAGTGGGAACATTTAGTGGGCTGTTGATGATGAATACTAGTAAGAATAGTAGGTATGTAGACTTTGCTGAATCCGTCTGAGGAAGTACCATACCACAAACTTTTATAGTTAATCCACCGCTAAGCAGTGATATGCATCTCTGGGTGATAAAGAATGTACGTATGTTCCTCGAACAAATACGAGATTTGGGATATTTTTTTGGGATGTATGAGGAAAATACTTTTTTTTTACTGTGTTCCAAATTTAAATCCGATCCGTTCAGTCAGCGTGATTGAGCATTCACGCTATTAGAAGGGTAAAAAGTATAAACTCTCTGGGTAAAATGAAGAACCCAAAATAGTAAGCAATATTTGGTGAAAATTGTGTCTATAAAAAATTTTTGCGTAAAATATTGAGATTATAATTTAAGTCTGGCACTATATCGGATGAAAAAACCAGAAGCAAGATCCAAAATTTAAACAACCCCGAAGAAAACAGCCAAATTCAAGTGAAATTTTGCCTCGTAAATGAAGGGTGTCAAGTACATAAGCCGGAATACATAACCCCGGGCACGAACCCTGTGCACAGAATACCTGAGATAGATGTAGAACTTAAGGAAAACACAAAAGTAGACACTTTTTGTGTTCTTTGTCGAATACAAGCTACTGAAGAATATTTGTTTTCTTTTAAACCGGTATAAGATCATCCACTTCCTGCGCAATCGTAAAATTTTTAGTGTCTGTAACTGGAGACAAAAAACGATAACAAAAATCAGCAGTCATAGGAACTGCCGTTAGAAGTGAAAACTTATAACTCAGAATTTGATGGCTCACTTTGGAAAATACGCGGGTGAAACCGGAGACCGTGGCCCTGGTCCCGAATTCACCCAAAGATTTCTTTTCATTCCCGAGCGAGACGCTAGAACTCATTTCACAGCCTACGAAAAATCTGTCTGTGGCGCGCCACAAGAAGTTTTCACTTCAAAAAGTATTCGGTATAGGTAACCGGAAACTAAAAATGTCTACATTTGCGGAGTGGCCAAAACAACAGCTTGTATTAGTATCAACAAGGTAATGTCGCTCGAGGCACTGCTGAATAGTGTTCAAAGTGTAATTAAAAAGACAAATAAGTATTGGTGGCTATTTCTAACAAAATACCAGTACCAACGACACTCAATAATTACACCACTGACTTCAATTGGATAGTGATAAGACTAATTGAAAATAAACTGATGAGATATAAAAGAAAAGAAAGTGTTTGGTTAAAATTTTAGTTAACAACTTTTAGTTAACATTTTTAGTTTCCAATAATAAACGGGCCGAGAGTCAATATTTCGAGAACGAACGAATCTTCTAGATAAGCACGTTCTTTCGCAGACTGCATCAAATGCAACCCCATCATTGCTAAAAAACTTAGCAATTTTGTTTCTATGTGTTGTAAGTATGTATTTATTCTCTAATTCTAACTATTATTCAGCTATCTGGCTCCAGTATTACTATGCTTAGGTGAAGAAATGTCAATGTTACTTATACCAATGTTATTATATATCCTAATGGTGAAAGGTTTTTTGAAATCACTCCAATAGTTTTTGAGTATATTTGTTGTTAACATGCGTACTTACAAATATATAAATATATTTAAATAATGCATTTTTTAAAAGCATAGAGATACAATTATAATATACTCTATTTCGTCGATTTGACCTTCTGTGTTCATCATTCGTGCTCCCGGACTCTCTGAGTTCTTTGCTCAATACATAAAAAGGTTCTGGGAAAGTTTCGGCGTCCAACACGTTAACTATTAGTGGAGAATAATGGTCCGTTGGATCATTGATTTTACTCAAATTTAGAATTTTCCTCCACTGCTCGTAATCTAAATTCTTATTTTTATTACAACTACCGGTCCGCCCCGGCTTGACGAGGTATAATATCAAACGGTGATAGAATTTTTGAAATCGATCCTGTAGTTCCACCACTACCACTTTGCCCTTCTTCGACGGACTGCTCGAAAATGCGACGTCGCTTCATGGTTGTTGTCAAAGGCTCGAACTAAGAGGTTTGACTATAATTTTGTGATAAGAACGTCTAGGATGTGGAAGGCGTTGTCTGAGTGGGTTGGGCAATGGTTACAATCTTGGTGTCTTCAAAACGAGAGTGAATCGATTTCTTCTAGGTAACCACGCTCCTCCACACGATGGACCGATGATATTGTCTCGGTCGCGGGAAGTCGGTGGATGGAGGCGGCACAAGATCGGTAATTGTGGAAATCATTGGGGGAGGCCTATGTCCAGCAGTAGACGTCTGCAGGCTGCAGATGATGATGAGATGAACCACGCTCCATCGTACACCTCACAAAATGCAATAGTATGTGTTAAGCCCCGATTACATTCGCTAAATTCCTTTGTATTTCAGTAACTAACACTTTGTTAAATCATAAAAACCAAAACAAGACGAACATCGAGTATAGAACATCATTACGAGACTTTGTACACTTTATTGTTTGCACTCAATTTAGCAACATACCCTGTGACCTGGTTCCCAAGGCATAACCTCTCATTGTCAGCTCTTATCGATCGGTTCAGTTGTACTAATACCTACATTCTACATTTTTCTTTGGAAACTGAACATGGCTCGCAGATTCACTACATTTCTCTCGTATGAAGAGTATGAACATACTGACATTCTGACTGATTCATCATCAACAACAGCGCTTCACCGTCCACTCCTGGATGTAGCTCAAGCAGTCCCTAAATGTTTCAACTTTTGGGACTTGGGGCCTTCTCTCTTAGGGTAAGAGCCAAGACCATAATGTGGCCACGCTCCACGCAGGCCATGAATTGGTGGTTGGAGGTTGTGTACATAACCTCGAAAGATTACTGGTAGGGGAACAGGTCAGTTTCTTTTAAGACGTTTCCTTCGCCGCTTTTAAGTTAGCAGCATTGCGCACATGACTTCAAAAAGACAGTATTGCGTATGAGATTCGAACCAGCCCCTCTACCGCCTAACTAAATCGGCTATGGCCTTGCTATTGCTATCTCTATCAGTTCAAGTGAAAAGAAAAGAGAGAGAAATATCAAAGCTAAGACATTTTTCGTTGGGCGGTTGACCCCCAGGGACTTTAGATAGGCATTCGCCGTTCTCGCGACTAGAGCTGCCATAACTTTACTCGAATACTATTTATGTCTGTAACACCAAACTAATATTATAAATATGAAAGTTAGGACGTTTGCTGCCCAATCACGTCAAAACGGATCGGGTTGAAATTTGGAACACAGTTTAGATTATAGCCTGGAATAAGAGGCTACTTTTTATGGCGAAGAAATAACGTGAACGGGCGCTCTTAGTATTTCTATTAACCAGAATTCTTGTACACCAATATTTTCGCTGTGAGCCAGTATCCTCGTTCCTGGCCAGCGTTTAATAAATAAAATATAACGCCACGCGGCGTCGGGCGTCGGGCGTAGCTATAATACCGTTCCCAGGCCTTTGTTCCCCAGCCACTGCGGCCGCCCGCGGCCCGCGTGTGGTGGTCGGGGGAGATATATAAACAGAGGGGAAACTTTTCAAACAAAGCAGCTTTTTTGAAATGAAAACTTCTTTTGGCGAACCACATGCAGATTTTTCGTGGGCTGTTATTGAAGCTCATCGTCACGATCGTGAATGAAAGAAATGTTCGGGTGAACTTGGAATCTAACGCATTTCTAGATAGCAGTGCCAGTGATTAGAAGACTAATCTAGATGGTTACTCTTATAATACTTAGATGGTCATCCTTAGATAAGTTATCTAGACGATCATGCTATGAGATTTATTCCAGACTAACAGTGCAGTCCGGTTTCACCCGCGTAGTTTCCAATGTGAGTTATCAAATTCTGAGTCAAAAGTTTGCACTTGCACTTCGATGGCCAGTCCCCATGACCGCCATTTTTTTAAAAGTGATCTCTTTTACCGCGTTTAGTACCTTCATGGGTGAAAATCATGGAACTTGCGTCATCGTCACCTAACGTTTCCCGATTTTGGTGAACAAAAATCATGGAACTGGCATCAAAGTCATCATCATCCGTTATGGTGCTACGCTACTACGCCGATATATATTAAATTCTCGGTTGTAATTTCCCCCTACCAAAATTGATACAAGAACTTTTCACTTAAAATCTTTGTAGTATGTTATCCATCTGCCTGATTATTCAGTCGCGTTATAGCAGGCGGTCGGGCCACGCTGTGGATTGCATAAAAAATGTCTGGGCGCGCGGCGCGGCGGTCGCTAACGCCTCTAATGACGGCTTGACGAGCCCGGCCCGGCTGCGTAGGGCTGTCGCTTTGCCGCGTGATCAGAATTATTAATTTTCTGACTACGTAACACGTAACACGGTAAACAGTAAACAGGCATTCTAGAAAAAATATTTCTATCTACGTAACATGATTCTTCAAAAACATAGGTTTTAACTTTAGTTTGAATAGATAGGTGACGTGTAAATAGTACATTTTAGTACTAGGTCCTCGACACTTTTAGGGAACGAGAATTCAACAATCATCCCTCATTACTTATTACGCTGTGTATTGCATATAAGTAGCTCATGTATCATTGCGAAATTTATGTTTTTTTAAACTGTAGCTGGTCTGTTATTTTATAGTCATTCAACATTTATATAAAGCTAGAAGCGCGCCCTACGATTTTACCCGAGTTTTCGTTTTTTTTTTTTTCTATATAAAGTAACTAATGTGATATTTTAGACTATTTTCTGTGTTCCAAATTTCAACCATTCAGACGTTACGACATGATTCAGCAACAAACATCCAAATATCCATACTTTCGCATTTACCATATTAATAGTGTTTGATTACCCAATGAACAATGATGAAAATGGCGTTATCGATCTGATTTGATCTTTTTTAACATATGTATTGGTAGGATTGATTACCTAATAGTCGAAGACGAAAATATCAAGGAATTGTTCTAGAACTGATTTTATCTTTTTTAACAAATGTAGTAATTTACAAAAAATATACCAATCCCAAAATATGTCTCGTTGACAACCCTATAGAAGTGCCTCCTACATATTTAATTTGGGCGACTGGTTCTGGCGCCGCGCGACGGCCGCTCGGCGCTCGCTTTGTGCTTAGTTATGGCTCTATCGCGAGATGCCTACTGCCTGCTCCACTGAGTAGGTAGTAGGTACTCTGTTTTCATGTCCTACCGATATAAATGTTCACATTTTATGATAACAATCTTAGTGCTTTCGACTCCAGAAAAGAAGAAGAATTTCATTCGTTTCTTCTAGGTCAAAAGTAACATCATGGTTGATATTCTAAAGACTCGAATGAGGTTTGACTTACTTTTGTGATAAGAACGTCTAGGCTGTGGAATGCGTAACCTGTATTTTTCACAATGGTTACAATCTTAGTATCTTCAAGTTGAGAGTGTATATGTCTAATCTAGGTAAACAGTGATGTTGTATCAAGGTTAAGGTAAGCCCACTCCATCGAAAAACTACGTCGGTTTTCATCAGTCGAGATGGCGGTCAAGCACCTAGTTCTTTGTGCCTAGTAGTGGCCGCATTACAGTATTAGTCTACTACTTATCTAGAATCCTCTTTATTCTTTTAAGTCGAAAATGGCAGGTGTTGGCAACTCAGCTGATTCAAAAAGATTATGTTGTTGATGCTATCACGGTACATAGTTTGCCTACCATACCTATCTATAGCCTACCGCAAATGCTATATGCTACCGCAGATGGCGCAGGACCCTACTAACCTCATCTCATCATCCTCAAGGAGACTACATCTTATACAATGACTAGCTCAAGAGCACTTCTGGCAGGGACTATCAAGGAACGAGCTGGAACATCCCAGAAGTGATTGTTCTACGATCCTAGCAGGGACAACCAAGCCCCTGCCGATTTTTAGGCAGTACGTAGCGCTAATGTACTATTTTTTTTACATTATCTAACGTCGCGTCGGCTGACTTATTATCTACTTACTTCTTCTTCTTCATGGGTAGCCATGTACTATTGATCAATTAGTTATTTAGGTATAGCATAATACAAAGGTGACAAAGTAAACTCATCATTTACCCTGTTAGGGTATTAATCACTATAATTATCTATTGACTACAGTGTTATTTGTCATGTCATACAAGAATAGTCATCGTGTCATCGCTTTAGTGGTTCAATATTTGTTTTTGATTTCGTTAATACTATCTATAATTAGGGTTTCTAAAAATCACAAAATAAAACGATTCCATTAGTTGGCAGCCCTATACGAGTGCCTCCTACATATTTAATTTGGCTGACTGGTTCCGGCGCCGAGCGCTGGCCGCTAGCTTTGTGCTTAGTTATGGCTCCATCGCGGTAACTGGCTAACCAGAAAACTGAATCCTACAGAAATGAACGTTCAGGCATTTTATTATTAACTTTATTTTAGAAATGTTGTCAAACAGGAGTTGTCTCATGGTTACAATCTTTGCGTCTACAAGTTGAGAGGCAATTGGTTTCTTCTAGGTACGAAT
This sequence comes from Ectropis grisescens, assembly GCA_017562165.1. Classification (NCBI taxonomy): domain Eukaryota; kingdom Metazoa; phylum Arthropoda; class Insecta; order Lepidoptera; family Geometridae; genus Ectropis; species Ectropis grisescens. Next base: position 13,804,435 of record CM029786.1, read on the forward strand.
AAACAGGCTCTATCGTGGACAGCATCATCGCCAAGCATCCAGGGAAATAGTGGTCAACTGCAAATCCTAACCATAAGCAATTCACCGCAGGGACTCGAGGCCTTCTTTCGAAAGGAAAGATTCAAGGTCATAATCTTAAACTGGTCTGATTCGACTTGGTGGATAACTACTAACGTGGATAACGACTTGGTGGACTATGTTATGCACCGTTTCTAAGTTAGCAGCATTACGCAAATTACTTCGAAAAGACAGTGGTGCGACAGGGATTGAACCAGGGGAATTGGGCCTGTGGAGGCCGGGAGCTCATCTCATTTTCAAAAACCTTTCTATGCGCTTTATCGACGCGATGCGTCAACCAAAATGCTGGCGTTTATTTTGACCCAACATGTATAAGCATTGCCATTGTATGTGGTAATACTGCCAGCATGCTAGGCACGCTTCGAACTGGTAGTGATCATCTTGATTACATAGTAAAAATGTATTGTAGTGTAGTTCTCATTTTAATTTAGTTTTCTTAATAAAGGCTCTGTACATTTAATAAAATATGTTAAATCTAAAGAGATTGCGTCCCCGGTGGTCTGATTTAATCAACACGTCCGCGCAAAGGAATATTTTATGACTTTTATCGATTCTAAACGCGCTCGTAACGTTAAAGATTCACGAGCGAACTACTGTAATTTCCTGTTGGTTGCAATATGCAATATACTGGTGTAGAGGTAGATTAGTACTCTAAGCAGCGATAACCGCAACAAGCCAGTGCCTAAGGTCACAGCGAAGTTACTAGGCAAGCGTCAAATCGGCAGTAAGGTTGTACTTTGTACGTTATACCATCGATAAAAATCAACGATGCGTTGTACGTCACTCGAGTAGGCGAGGACCTAGGAAAATATCTAATCGAGTATAGATTGATTTTTTTGATGTGAAAACTTATTTAGGCTCTTTTAGCTCTGTTTGGGTTGGCTGGTATGTAACTCGCGTCATCGTCACCTAACGCTTTCCGAAAACATTATTTTGTTTTATCACAACACCGTCTGCGGTTTTAGCAAATAACTAAGTTAAGTGAGCTATCAAATTTTAAGTTACAGATATGTTTTCACTTCTATCAGTAATCCCTACGACTACCTGTCTTTTTAGTACCTATATCTACACATATACTCAGAAAAAACAGGAGACGTAGAAAAAAATTACAGTACCTACATTATTGAGCAGTGCAACAGTTCTTAGCTAAAGCAATTCTAATAGATTGATGAGACGAGCAGATCATTTGCATGATGGTAAACATGTTTACACATATCAGCAAAATTACGTGCAGTTATTGAAACACGAAGGGCCCTTATCTAGCAGTACACAATTCTTGTCGTTCAGATATATTGGATGTTTTGATATTTAATGTTTTATCTCTGATATGCCCTGTAATTTCATTGTAAACATCGCCCTGCAAATCGGAACACATTGATGAGGAATACTCAGATCATCATCAGAAAATCACTCTTTAATCAAAGTTCAGTCTCTGTTCCACAATCTGCATACTAATGTTGAAACTCATTAAAGCCCCCCGTAGAGAGGTAATCTGTCATGTGCGTGCAAAAATTACACGTTACCTCAGGACCGACCATTCATCATGGTTGGGTGTGATTGGCTGATCACCGCTATCATTGACGATCTCATCATCTACTAAGCAGTGGTGCTACTTTTGAAGTGAAAATTTTCTTAATTTTCGTTTGGCGCATCTCACACAGACTTTTCTGTAGGCTGAAAGGCTCGATCGGGTAAACTCGGGACCGCCGAGTGTGCCCGAGCGAGAAAGATATAGTCAGCTGCTTTTTACTACTATGTCGCTTTTTTATATGTACTATTATTATGATTTGTACATAATTAAAAAAAATGTAGAATCTATATTTAATTTCTGACTTGTTTCTCATTTATCCTACCAATACGATCCATAATCCTACTTAACATTATGAAGGTCAATGTTTGGATGTTTGTTGCTCAATCACGTCGTAACGTCTTAACGGATATGGTATTTGGAACACAGTCAGATTATAGTCTGGCAGTGCACATAGGCTAGGTACTTTTTATCCCGGGGAAAATACCGGTAAGTACGTGAGTAGAACCGCGGGTCGCTGTTAATGTGAAAATAAAAGAAAATTTGGGTCAACGTAGGCCAAAATAGCAACAAATAATAATAATGTACAGATTTCGGATCCCGGATATTGCGTGCTCAGAGGGGAGAGGCGTGGCATAGTTAAAGCTTTATAAGAAGAAGAACAGCATAATCGATATTAATAATTAGAAATAGATATTTGTAATTAGAAATAGCAATTACTGACATTTTGGTCAATTTTTTCGTAACGATTTTTTTTGTTACTTTGTGTTTTTTTTGTTGATGATTATAAAATTTTGATATTTTTACTTATACATAATTTTATATTTTATAAATAAAGTTCTACATAACATTCCAAAAAACTGACTTTATTTATACTTCAGTATATAACCCAGATAAATATATTATACTGTTATATACGTATAATTTAAATAATGTATACTTAATTAATATTTATGTTCAAAGTTTTGCACGTCAGACATGACAGGATAGAAATTAACCTCAAAGACAATAAAACATCCACAAACAAACAACATGTATTCTTGCAAATAAATGAATTTAATTTCATAATACTAGTGTAGTTTACAACCGTGATAGATAATATAACAAATGTGTAAGATTGGATGTTTGGATTGGGCGACATTTTGTATCCAGTAGACTACAGTCTGGAATAGCATGTAATACAGTAATAGGCTACTTTTTATCACTGAAACATAACAGGTAAAACTGTGTTTAATTATTTTTTTCAAATGTGTAAGTATTAATTTATATATTGAATAATAGACGAGCAGCTCTTGCTGATAGGCCTATATCTCAGTGTTGAAATTACAAATTATAGGTAATTGTCTGTTAAAATGATTTGTCTTTTACTATCCATCTGTCCAGTTTGTTCTTAAAAGAGTTTAACGACTTTGCCGAAATAACATCCTCAGGCAACCTGTTCCAGTTATAAACCACTCTGTTGCTGAGGATGTGATGTGCAGTGTTTGTCAGAGATGGTGCGTGGGACAACTGGGACCTATGACGCCGATTGTCTCTCTTATGCTCTTTTAATCTGTACAGGTTCCTTATGTGAGGGAGATTATAAAATCCATTCAGTATTTTAAATGTTTCGATCAAGTCTCCCCGCAACCTTTTCTCTTCCAGTGTAGTGAGTCGTAGGGCTTTTAACCTCTCTGTGTACGATTTACGTCGAAGGGCATATGGCAATTTCGTCGCTTTTCTTTGCACACTTTCAAGTAAATCAATATCTTTTTTGAAGTAGGGGCTCCAAATTTGATAACCGTATTCCAGTAGTGGTCTCATATAAGTATTCTAAAAATATGAATTAAAAATGTAATTACTCGCTCTGTGCAAACCAACACTGCTGCACCACTAAGTACCTACATCACTAAACCCCTGCCACAATGACAACTTTCTCAAAGAAACCGTGGTCTTTCCCGCATTATTTTTATAAATAAACCTTCATAACACCGCCACAGCGCTCGTAAAAAGGAAATATCCCACCGTTCTCTGAAGCTTGGACGTGGCCACCGCATGTCGTTATTTTCCACTGCAGAAGCAGTATTAAAATAGCCACTGATACTCATGTTTTTTTTTAATACGGGCAATGGCCCTCGGATTTACTCGCTTATTAGCACATGAAGAGTCAAAATCACTGCACTGCGCTACTCTGCGCTCCTGTCATCCTGAGATATAATTTAATTTACTTCAATATCCTGTAATCTCTCTGGAAACATCGCTCAAACCGGAACGTTGTGATGTTTGCGCATTACTGCTTGGCGGTAGAATAACTGGCTAAAGTATGCTACTTCCCCAGGCAGACTGTACTTAGCTCTACCATCACAATACCATCATCATGGTTTCCAATTGGCGAAATTGTGAATATGCAATTCAACTAACTTATTATAATGTATAGATAAATTAATTTTATGATGCCAGTAACAGAACCAACATAGTATACATATACATAATGTGCTGTGTTATTTGAAATAAGTATACGCTCATATTATTGCAAGCTAACTAGTAACCAATGTTTGCACTACAGTACAAATATTAGATGCCCGCTTGTTGTACTCATATTATTCTAATTTGAACGTACCTACTATATTGATTATGTTTTGTTAGTATTCAATTCATTCACTTTAGATTCTACATATTTTATACAATTGATGTGAAAGTATCGTAAGAAAGATGTATAATTTTATACAAATAGTATTTCTTAGGGGGCGAAATCTTGGTTTTTATGTTCCGTTTTTGCGTCCGTTTCCTTAGCTGCGCACAGTTTTAATAAATAAAAGAAACGAAATAAACAATAACTATACTATAATAATAAAAAGGGCGTACATAAAAATTTGTATATATATGTGTGTATACCTCTACTTATGTACACACGCAAGAACTCATGGGTACATCTCAAATTCTCTGAAACAAAAAAAAATGTGATGATGCCTGAATTATGATGTCAATTAAAATAAATTTCTGTATTTTCTAGGTAAGTGAACTCCGTCTCAACCGCATCGTAGCGTAATATCAGGTGATTTGGTCGACCGTAAGTCAATCTCAAATCCTAAATATCAATTACAAAAAAAAACGCTTCAAGTTTGTAACTTTGTATGGTAAGTACCCTGATTCACGACACAATCGGATTGATCTCGACACGGAATCCAACCTCCGAGTTTCATTCCGTCCTTTCCTTTCTTCCTTTCCTGTCTTTCCGTCCTTTTGTTTGGTCCTTTTTTTTTAACCGACTTCAAAAAAGGAGGTTTCTCAATTCGACCGTATGTATGTTTTTTTTTGTCTTATCCGTTTAGGATGTCAGAGACAAGGATTGTCATTCCAAATTTGAGTCGTTAAGAATATAAGAAAGTTATTTTTTTAAAGTATTAGGTCGTCTAATTATAATGCCTATACAAAGCAGTTTCCAATGCAACAGATATACTCACACTACCTACTTAGTTTTAACTGATTTTATGCAGCACAAACAAAAATTCACAATTTTATTAAACAAAAAATGTTTGAAACCTTAACAAAAAATAAAAATTACAAAGGGAGCTTAAAAACTATTTATTAGCTTGACATTGCTATGGGTTTCCAAATTAAAATAAAGTAAAAAAACTTATTGCTCAGAGCAATATTTTCTAGGCAACTGTGCACGGATAGTATACATTTATACTTACCTACTATTTTGCTTCATATACCTCAGTAATGTAAATCTTCAAACGCATACGACATAAAACATTCATCTGCGCTATTTCTAAGCCGTTGCCTAACTGTCACCATACATTTTAAATGTAAACTCACTCCTTGATTAAAGCGTGAATTTGAAATCATCCAATACCCTATAAACACGTCAGTTTAGTATCTCGATTCACATCATAATAACGACCTCCTCAGCGTGGGGGTCGTTAATCAAGTATCAAACACGACGCGTCGGCGTATACGAGGAGACGTGCGCGGGGGCGGTGTGACAGACAATGGGAAGCCTGGCGTAATAAGGATGCCTATTACGTCACATCTATGTATTTTTCCATGGGCAGATGGACAAGCTTATCATTACGGATTTTAACGGTAAAGGAAAATATCGTGAGGAATATGACATGTTTAAAAAAAATCTACGTAAACTCTCTTCACGACTGGCCTCGGTCGATAGTGAGGCTGCTCAATGAGTTGTGGTGGTGGTTTCGTTTCCCAAACAGGATGAACATTTCTATGGAAATTACAATTTGAAAAAACTGTTATTAGGGATCTCGGAATCTCGATGTTTTTATTAGAATTAAAAGTAGTTTTATGTGCTGTTCCAGACTATATTTTTTTTTTACTATAATAGGTTCGCACTTGACCACCATCTCGCCTGATGTTAAGCGATGATCTTGATCTGATGGAGCGTGCTTACCTAGAAAAAACCGATTCACTCTCGATTTGAAGACACCAAGATTGTAACTTGTAACCATCAGGGCAAATCCAATCAGGCAACGCATTCCATAACCTAGACGTTCTTATCACAAACGTGGAGTCAAATCTCTTCGTTCGCGTTTTTGGAACATCAACCATGAAACGAAGCCGCCCTTTTGTGCAACGAGAAGTCCGATAGAAGAAAAGGCAAGGTGGTATTAGATCAGTTGCACACTCTCCGAAGTGTATCCGATAAAAAACCGATAAGCTAGCGATTTTGCGGCGATGATCAAGACTTTGAAGTCTTTTACGCGCAAGAGCGTCATTGCCTATGAGTCTTTTGGCACGTCTCTCAATCGATTCCAGAGTCCCCAGCTGATACTTAGCCGATCCATCCCAAAGGTGCGAACAGTACTCCATACAGGAGCGAATCTGTGCTTTGTATAACGTGATAAATGAATAATATGTATTTATGTATATGAGATTCGAATTTCGAATTCCAACCTCAGTTATTTTTCAAGGTTTTCATTTATCATAAATGACCTCTGCTGCCTGCCAAATTTGTTGAGTTCTTACGATGTGATTGAGAAACAATCATCAAAATTTTCACAATTAGTAGGTATATTAGTCCGACTATTATTGTTATTTACAAAACGTATGAAATAAGTAAATTTATGTCAATATGAAACCTATCACAGCATCTTACTGTTCATTTTGAGAGAGAAAGGAATTTTAAATATAAACTATAAGTCTAATTTTAATATACCTTTAGGATAGATAAACGAAATTTCCTTTTTGTAGTAAATGTTTATATTAAGAACAGACATAAAAATGAATATCGAAATCGGTCGGTGCCTTAGTTGGTTATTATCTGTGGTTATTACAATAGTCTGCCCGTTAGAATGTAACGTAATTTCTGTCGGAATTCAGTAATATTTTAATAATTTAAATCACCTCAAAATGTTTATTTTAATTAAAATCAAGGAATCATAACGCGTGGAGTATCTTTCTTATGTGGCGGGTACAGAGCAGCAGCAACCTACCTGAGTGCAGTTGAGAAGAGCCATGAGCCATGACTATCCTTTCCTTAGGAATTTTATAAATACACATGTAATGCCATGGCGTCACTGTCTTACAAGAACAAAATTAAAAATTTTGATTAACCCCCGACTACCTTAGATTTGCTATCTGTAGAACATTCTACTAGTCAAGCCCTTTCATTTGATACCCATATTAAGGGAATTGTGAAAAAGTAAATGTAATTCGCCATTTTGTGATAGCGGCCATCTTGGATTTGAAATTTGTCATAGTGCAAAGTATTCTACTAATCAAGCCCTTTCATTTGATACCCATATTGAGGTAGTAGTGAAAAATATTATATAATTCGCCATTTTGTGGTGGCGGCCATCTTGGATTTGAAATTTGTTATAGCGTTTAGTACTCTACTAGTCAAGCCCTTTCATTTGATACCCATATTGAGGTAGGTTGTAAAGAAATATTTTGTCCGCCATTTTGTGGAGGCGGCCATTTTGAATCGATATTAACCAAACATAGCTAAGAACACCCGCACGGTAATTAACTTTCAAATAAAAAACCACATTGAAATCGGCCCATCCGTTTGAGCTCTACGGTGCCACAGACAGAGACACACACACAGACAGACAGATAGACAGACAGACATCGACGTCAAACTTATAACACCCCTTTTTTTGGTCGGGGGTTAAAAACCGAAATCTTCGTGGTTAGTTTCGTTCTATTGTAAATGCTCATCAGCCCATCACAGTGTTTTACAAAATATGTATATTTTATAAATTGTATGTATGACCTAAAGTTTATTTACGTAGTTATACTAGTATATTGTTCTATACTAGAACAAGTGTCTAAAGCTGCACTAGTAGGCTCATATCAGATTTGGCTGGGCAGGGAGAGAAACACGAGTAGTAAATGTGAGTGTTGATGTACGACAGAAAGGGGCCCCTTAAACCTATGCCTCAGTCACAAGTCTCGGGATCTACTCGGGATTTCTCTCTCTGCCACACGATGGACCCGGCACCCACCCGTACGGTGAATCCATGGAATGTGATGATCGTCTCAATATAAGTAAGATAAATAATCATTACCTATTAAATGAGATATAAGCTGTCTTAGACTTCTTCAGCACATACTTTAAAAGTCGTGGATCGTGTATTCGATTCCCACTAAGAGCAAATATTTAAATGATGATAGAAATATTTTTGTACTGTGCCTGTTTTCTATCTCTATATCTATTTTCTTCCCGATTCGTTCAGTTTAGATATTTTACTAAAGTGGAGTCAAATCGGTTCGTGAATTTTTGGATAACTTTTCTTCATAAATTGAATTCACGCGTTTGGTAGCGCTTCGTTTATCCAAAGTAGATGTTTAAATGGCCAGCCATTTTTTTAAATATAGAGTGACGAGACGAGTGTGACATGTTTCTGATGGGAAGCAACATGCCTGCCACATAACAGCACTGTGTCACGCAGCTATCGGAACGTGAAGAGTCAAAATAATTACCAAGCACTGCACTGCGCTCGTCTCTCAAAGATCTAAGATGTTATATATCTAAACCCTGTAATTTATCAACATTGTCCTTCAAACCGGAACACAGAATGTTTGCAGTTTGGCAGTAGTATAACTGGCAAAGGTCGTACTTCCCCAGGCAGACTCTGCCGAGAGTCCTACCTCTACAAAATTTTGTAGAAGCATCATTTCACCAATGGCTCAACATGTAGGGGCTAGTGGGAAGCCGTGATGGCTTAGTAGCGCAAATGTTTGGTTTCACAATAGTTAGGGCATAGGTTCGTACGTTACTTGCATATTTAATTATTTTTCAACGTGTACATTTTAGAAAATACCGACTTTTAACCCGATAATTGACGATTTTAAAACACCCAGATTATAATAACCATCGGGAAAAATCCACGCAGCAACGCATTCCACAGCCTAAACATTCAAATCGCAAAACTATTTTGTAATTATAATGACTATGATGTGGAATGTACAGTCAACCCCCCTTCATTTGAGTCTTTGGGTGGTCAACCATGAAACGATGCCACTTTTTCGAGCACATGAAAATGGTCAAAATGAGTTCTATATTTTGCCAGAGGAATGGAATTTATATATCATAACAAATAACTACTAAAAATATTAGTGTAAGAGTCTATATATATTGAATATATGAACCAAGTATCAAACTGAAGTGGTCGTCGTAAGAAGGTGGTGGCGCGGCGGCCCATTACACAGGGTCGGTGACAAGGTGACTAGCACGCGGCGATATCCCGCGCCCAGACACGGACTCAGGCCGGGCTCAACACATTTATTTTAAATTAGTCGTTTTAAAATTAAAATAATTAAAACCGGTCACCATTTTTGCACACAACAGCTACCGCCAGAAAGTTAAAAAAAAAAATAAAGTGTTAAGGAATTTAAAAAAAGTAACCCTAGAGCATACCACAGGTAGCTACTGCCTGCTGCCTGCTGGTTTAGAGTTTTATAATGAAATAAAATAAATGTTTGAAATTTTATATTTACGTTTTTTTGTCACACAAACTTCATGATTTTGAGACTTCCCCTTTGCCTAGTGTGATATATTTTGCAATTTTCGTTTAAATTTAGTGTTGTAATACTTAGATATTAAATACAACATCTTTAAACATGTGGCGTCACAAAATTTGAGGCCGCTCTTTGTCTTTTGTCACACAATGCCACACTTCATCGGCCCCTTTTCTCCCCCTTGACGTGTGATGTAATTTATGGATGGCCCTATATTACAAAATAAAACAAAATAAATTATACTATAAACGGCTGTATGATACGCTTCGACATGTTATGGAACGGGCTATTCACCCAGTCTCTGACATCTAAACATTTTGTAATGTTTTTATCAATTAAAATACATAATGAAAAACTTAGGCTTAAGAACATGAAAAAAGGATTGAAAAGTAATGAAAACTCTTGCAAAAAAAATTAAGGACATCACTGAATTTGCCCCTGGTCCGATCGTGCGATGCTCGGCTCGTTCAATATTTGAGCATCCGTACGACCCAGCCGGCACCCGGGCACGCTCGCTTTTATATATTTATGTGTATATCTATGAGTAGTCTGTAGGGTTAGCAGCGCTGAGAGATTATGACGACAATATCAAAATTTAATGCCAGTTTTATCCTGCAGTAAAAATTGTTATTTTTTCCAGGGTTTCTTTTTTGGTTAACTTGTTACATGGATATTTAAATAGTTTTATGAATTGCTAAACATGTTGTTTTGAATATTTGTACAACTATACTGAATATGTAATTAATATCGTGTAAAAAACATTACTTGTCAAAACAAAACTTGTCGTGTAAAAGATTGCGCTGGTCACCCAGAGATATAAGGTAATTTATCTTTATGACCTTTAATTCCTCTTAAAACATTGCCCTTACAACCGGAACACGATGATATTTTCACATTACTACTTAACGGTAGAATATCTGGCAAATGTGTGGTACTTTCACAGACGAATAAAAATACAAAAATCTGTATTGCTGTTTGCAGGTAAGATAGATAGATAAGATACGAAACATTGTAAAAATTGACCCATACAAACAGTGTTTTTTTTTATATCGAATACGAATTCTACCAAAACAACTCTGCAAAAAAACAAAAAAAGCTCTGCAAAGAGCCCTACCACTACTACATGCTATAGTATCATAGTCACGATCTGAGATTGATGAGTATCTCTTCCGTGGCAACCCTAAATTCAGCAGTACCCGTGTCCGTGCTCTCAGCGGATTACTGCACGGTTCGGTGCTCGGTTCCGTCCGTGCCTTGTTTGCGGGCAGGAAACTTGAGCGGAACTGTTCACGACGCTTGAAGGTAGGGGGTTATGGTGCGTAAAAAAATGCTTACACGCTAAAATTATCGTTCCCTAAAAATATGTAGGTACTCTTTGAAACGCTTTGAAAAACTACTTAGTAGATTGAGTCCTGTGTTTATATAGTTCAAATCGCACAAGTTTAAAAGACTTTTCGTTCTGCTACAAATTACTAAAATCTGCTGCTGCTAAATATACTGAGAGGTGTGTGTAGTTGAGATTTGAACCTTCAACTCCAAGATTGTGAATCACACGTTTCAGTCACTAGGACTACATACATGGCTGTTTCAAATTGTAACAATCGGTAGATTAGAATCTAACGAGTAGACTAACCTAACCTAACCTACCGTGATATTATTATCTAACGCGTTATTTTATAAACTTTGTATTTTGTGACAAACATATTATTATGTACATAATATTTACTCATACCTCTACTTTATGCTTCCCAAAAACCTATAAAATTATCCATAAAGTTATGGGATAGTACGATATTTGGCTGATAGTAAGCAACAAGCCTGCCCATTGCAGCACAGTGCCACGCAGCCATTTAAACATGAAGAGTCAAATAACTGCTATCATTACACTATACTCGTCGTCCAGAGATATGTATAAGATGGTTTCTCTTCAGCTCAGTGATTTCTCTCAGGACACAGCAATGTTTGCACATCGCACAAATAACTGGCAAAGGTGTGGTACTTTCCCAGGCGGACTCTGCCAAGAGTCCTATCAATACAATGCTAGGCAATTTAATAACAGGCTATGAAACGCGTTGCCTTACTGGGTTTTTACAACCTTGGCGTCTTCAAATCGTAGGTGAATCGGTTTCATCACGCTTCATCGTAGACCGCATTATCGCTTAACATCAGGTGAAATGGTGGTCAAATGTAAATCTGTTATTGTTAATTAATAAGTTCAGTAGTACTTTAAAATTAAAATCACATATTACACACAAATTACACTTGACTGAAATTCACAATCTTTGTAAAATTTACTATAACGTCGTCCAGATAAAGCTAGCAAATTTTACAACAATTTTAGAAACATACAGCTGAATTGAGAAGATAAGATCAGAAAACTCTTTATTAAAAGCCATAATACAAAAGAAAAACAAATAACTTAACTAAATATAAAAAAACGACATTTCAATTGGCGGCCATATCGCTTAAAGCGATCTCTTCCAGGCAACCGTGCACGGATTAGATACAAAAGATAGTAACATGGCCCGTTTAATTAATACAATTAATTTATCAACAACATTATGAGTACTGATCACAACAACAACAGCTGAATTGAGAACCTTTTCTTAAGTCGGTTAAATAAAATGTGAGAAATGTTCTGGAGTAATAATTATACAGAAAACGGTTCCATATAATAAAAACTACAATGTCTATATGTGTCCCTGATTTAATGTTATTTAATACACGAGGTCACCCATTTCCGTAAAGAATTCCTAGAACTATACTTTCCCACTTCCGTTCACTTCCTATCGGAAATACAATTCCAGTCACAAACGGCAGCTTTCTCAAGACTTCCTTTAAAACCCTCCACAAGGAGCTTCACAGAATAAATAGTAGCTACTACGAAACTTCGACTTTGGAACTATATTTTATGACATCTAAAACCGTCACGTAGAGGACTTGACTTCATCAGTTCATAGCATCACGTCTATAAACCATGCTCACCTGTTAGCGCGATTTTCAACCTTATCGTAATGGCTCGAAGGATCAACCAGTAACTATTCGTTATGTAAGGTTCGTCTTCTAAGCCGTGTACTATAAATCATACAGGTATTGACATATAAGACCTTATTATCGATCCCAACATTGCTTTCTTACACAAATCGTAGCAAAATATTGCTGTAGTCATACAAGCATATGCTTGTAATAGACCATACAGCAAACATATTATCACATACTGAGTTTATATTTTATTTTGAGCCCTTCTAAATATTTTAGAAACTATTTTTAAAGCTATAGTTCTATTCACCATTAATTCCCCACTTTCTGTTAGTGGAAAATCTTTATATGGGGTCACGTCACCAACTTGCTAATGTAACAGCGGAACGGGTCATCTACGTTAAACGTTATTTTAGATCGATGAAGTTATAGACGTCCTAAATCATCACTTCGTTATATTTCACAGCATAAATTTAAAAAGAAAAAAAATTTAAAGAAAAAAATTAAGACTTTATTATTTAAAAGTCTGGCGTCTTATGTAGTATTAGTAGGATTTACTTATACAAAACTAGTTGTTATTGTTTATTATTTTTAGTATTTATCGGTTAAATTTTAGTCTGACATGTATACTTGTATAGGTTAATATTTATTATTTTATATAGTTATATAAATATGTAGTAGTATTATTAGATTAATGTCGCTTCCCCCGCCTACAAGTATATTTTATGTAGGATATTTTCCTATATGCGGGTTGCCTGAAAGAGATTGCTCTCAGCAATAAGGCCTCCACTTGTGGCACTAATTAATTAACTGTTTATTTGTATTTTTTTTATTTGTTTGTGTCGCAATAAAGAGTTTCTGTCTATCTATCTACTAACAACACCTCGCGGTGTTCTGCGTTGTTCCCATTAATTTCTACTGAAAAAAAAACAACCTATGTATTACGATGTGGTTGAGCAACGAACATCAAAGATTGTCATTTATAATGTTAATAGGATTTCCGTAAAATCAAAAGACCAAAACCGTTGAAGCGTAGTAGTCGATGCGACCGAGACGCGACGGGGCGCGGCGGACGGGTGAGCACGCGATATGGGCCGATGTAACTCATACTTAATCTGCGTCGCTCCCCAGACCCGACATGTCACAGATTAAATGAGCCGCAGAGAGACAACTTTGGAAACTTTAGATAATATTATAGCATAAGAAGAAAATAGAAGAAAAATTTAATTATTATGACGGGATGTAATAACGGTTTCACACGGTTATATTATCTATACCTAATTAGATAATATTACCGTGCTTTCGAGCTTCTGATGGAAAATAGGGCAGGCCGTGTTGAAGTTGTCCGTCTGTCCTTGTCAGGTCATGGCGCCTGCCGGCCGCCCAACCCGAGTGGTCGGGTGAGATTCGCGCCGACACCGCACCGGGCGCGGGCGCTTCGGCGCATTTATTATTCTGTGATGACGCGACACAGAATACGGCCATAGTAACTATACTATTGCTGTCTGGTGCCGCGCCTCCTGGCTTATGTCCTGGTACCTCACACATGTTTATGTGTCATAAATAAATAATAAATCACTGGCCGGCCGGCATAGCACTATGCTTCAACATCACGTAGTTCATTAACCGTAATCCATTGCCCTTCACACTAGAATGTATGTAGGTAATATTTTACTGGGCCACTACAATACCACTAATAAGTACAGAAGTGGTGGGACTCTTCGCTGAGTTTTCCTTGGAGTACCACGCCTTTGCCAGATGTTCTACCGCCAAGCAATAATGTGCAAACATCGTTGTGCTCCGGTTTGAAGGGCAAACTTTCCAGACAAATAACAAAGCATAAATCATCAAATATAATTTGAGTGATGAGCGCAGTGCGGTGCTCTAGATATTATTATAATGATTTGGACTCCTCGTGTTTAATAGCTGGATGGCAGGCACTGTGATCTTATGGGCAGAATTCACACATTTTGTTTGGTGTGTAGGACTTGATATTTTGCTCTTGTCGGTTGTTTTGTGTATTAGATCTAATATATAAAATTCTCGTGTCACAGTTTTTGTTGCCATACTCCTCCGAAACGGCTTGACCGATTTTGATGAATTTTTTTATACTTATCCGGTATCTATGAGAATCGGCCAACATCTATTTTTCATCCCCCTAAATGTTAGGGGTAGTCCACCCTAAATTTTTATTTTATTTTTAGACAAAATTTTAATTTCTATTATTTTATGATACAACATACAAAAATACATACAATGCTCAATTTTTACCATTCTACGATCAACCCTTATTTTTTAATAGCCATTTTAGTAATTTAATCATTTTTCCTCTCCGGTCGAAAACTGATCAATCGTCATTTAATTAGTCATCCCCGCCAGTTGTCTACAGGTGTCACTTCTGACCCAGTAAACAGCACGATAATTTGGGGATCAAAAGTAGTCTATAGCATATATATAGTTAGTACACGGTAATCTCGGGAACTATCGGACCGATTTAAAAAAATCATTCACCGTTCTTTCATATGTACGTAATCCTTGAATGATGTAGGTTACATATATGTACCACGGGCGAAGCCGGGGCGGGCCGCTAGTAACTTATAAAAATGCTTAACAATATTTGTATTTGTAATTCGATTATTGATTTTCTTTTCTCATTATTTGTAATTTAACTGTAATCTTGCTGTGTTCACATGCTAAGGGATATTTACCTGCTCAGAACTATTATGCTTTCTCTCTTTGTATTATTTTGTACATTTCCTGTTTTGTGTACCATAAATAAATAAATAAATAAAGACGTGTTGCTTACCATCAGGTCCATGTCCTTCTCGTCCCGTCACTCTAAACCATAGATTTCGATTATTTTTGTTCGATGTCTTTACACACACAATTATCAAAAGTATGGTTTTCTACAAGCGAGTTCCGATGAGTGTCTAAACTGCATAAATTCTTTTCTCAATGCCTAAATCTTCGACCCCCATTTGGATATTTAAAATTGCAAACCGTCATGTGTCAAAAAATAATGTATTATGGAATTTGAGACCTTTGTAAGACATTTAACCCTGGTCCCTTCCGCATTTATTCTATGACTTATGTTAAAAGACTACATATTCTGAGAAAATAAGTACCCAATGCCTGTGTATGTCCTATTTCATCATCGCCATTATCAGCCCGTATCGACCCACTATTCCATGCCACTTCTGAGAAAAGATCGGCCCATTCTCCTTGCGCCACTGATCTCTAAACTTGAACCAATCTTCACGCAAACGCAAGCCCCGTATGGGTTCGGTTATTATTATAATAGACTAGCAGTGCCCCACAGTTTTACACGCGTAAAAAAATACGAACGGGAACTCCCGTTGGTATTATTTTTTTCGGGATATAAAGTATTTATATAGTATCCTTATTAATAGACTATATTGTGTACTTCTAGACTATAATCTATCAGTATTCCAAATTTCAGCCCGATCCGTTCAGACGCTACGACGTGATTGAGCAACAAACATCCAAACAGTCAAACATTGACATTTATAATATTAGTATGATAACACAGTACGTACGAATGTTTAAATCTTTTCCTTAATATAATCAAAGATAACTGAATAACAACATTACAAAAGTAAGGTTGATCATGCTTTTTGGCTGAGTTGGTAGTAAGCCTGCTTGTGTAGCTTAGAGTAGGGTTTTGCCCAGTGCAAAAATTTGTGTGATGAATATTAATCATATTTGTACTGTCTGGGTGTGATTCTATGTATAATCTCTATTCTATGGTTTAGTGGTCAGCAAACACTACTGTAAAACTGTTAAGTCCAATTGAAGCCTACTGGCTCTAGACTCCTTAAAAATGTATCAAACATCACCCCACAAAATTTTAATCGCTAACATCGCTCGCTTCTTTACGCGCCCCTCCGCACTTGAGGGTTGAACTGGGGACGGCGACATGCACTTACGATTTACGACCCTTGTTGTGTTTCGGGATTTTTTGGGGGTTAGGACATAGTGAATGGTTTTAAATGTCCTTTAAATACCTGTCATTAGGACAATATATCTCTATTAAAGCTCCTGTAAAAGTCAGATAGTTAATTATGGAATTATTTTTCAACTCTTTAAATTTAACTAACGATTTGCCCCGGTTTCGCATGGGTGCCATGCTGATACTAAATATACTAATAAAAATGGTTATTGTGTGTTATCCCTAAGAGAAAAATATACTATACCTAACGTTGCGGATATTTAGTAGACTTTTGTAGACCAGATAATGTCAAGTCAGAGTATCCTATGTTATGCCTAAGAATATCAGCTATCTGGTAGGGAAAGTCTTGTCATAAACAATCCAGCCGTTTCCGAGATTTGCCGGAACAAACAGGCAAACAATTTAAAAATAGTTTAACTATAGTTACGGTATATACTTAAAAGCTGTTAATTTGATATTACATACAGATAACACAATTTTATTTATTTGTAAAGATGTGTTTGTTTATATTTTTTATTATTTGTTATAACGTTAACGATAACGCACGAATTATTTTAAGTAGGTACCCATTTTTAAAGAGATTTATTTCAAGCAGTTTTTTTTCTATGATGGAGCACACCTACCTAGAAAAAAAACCGATTCACTCTCGATTTGAAGGTACCAAGATTATGGTACTCCCCACTCAAACAACGGATTCCACAGCCTAGACGTTCTTATCACAAAAGTAGAGCCAAAGACCAAAGAGTTCGTGTCTTGAGTTAGTAGGTCTCAGGTGGCCTCCATCTACCATCAGCTATGGATGACATACTGATTTCTGCCCTCCTTGAATAAAATAAAATTAAATGCATCGGGAAGAAGGCGCAGTTGAGCAAATTTAGACTTAACTAATAGGAATTTAGAGTTGCGTGCCCGCCGGTGGGCACATGCCGCTTAAGAAAGCCCCGCGCGGCGCGACCCTGACGGCGCGGCGCCCGGACGCAACAAAAGCAACTTGATGACGACATACACGTGCTCCTAGCGCGAGTGTACCAGGCGCGCATATATCACAAAGAGATCACCCGCAGCGCGTCAACGAAAGACACCAACATAAATATCACAATAATTTAATCGAAACTCAACCGTAACACAATGTGTATTAGCAGATGCATCGACTGCAGAAATAAAATATGTATAGATCCCGAAGGTGTGACTTCTGAAAGCATAACGACTTAAAAGTCATGTACATAGAGCTCAGAATAAAAACTACATCTGTAATGAGACAATATGATTAATACAAGTGGATATCAACCGTATGTCAATGACATAGAGACTATTGAACGTGTAACGTTAAAAAATGTTAAAACGACCGGTCAGAGAGCAGGATGACAAGTAGTAAAATCTCATTTTTCGAAATTCCTATTCCTGAAACATCACAAGTTATCGAGGTGGCAGAACTCTTTGCAGAGTCCGCCCGGGGAAGTACCACCTTTGCCAGTTATTCTGCCGCCAAGCAGTAATGTGAAATGTGTGTTCCGATTTGAAGGGCAATGTTTCTTGTGAAATCACAGTGCATAGAGATAAAACATCTTATATGTCTAACTGATGAGCAAAGTGCAGTGCTATGTAATGTTTTGGACTCTTCACGTTGCAATAGCTGCATGTTACAGACATGATGCTTACCATCAGGCACATGTTCTTCTCGTCTCGTGACGTTATATAGATCTACTAGTAGTGCCCCGCGGTGTCACTCGCGTGTTATATTACCGGGATAAAAAAAGTCTAGCCTATGTGTGTGTTCTTTTAGACTATAATCTACTTGTACTTGTAAAAACTAACGTGGTTATTACACATTTTAAATAAATACACGGGTAACTCACGTTTAATATAGTCAGTCCAATCCGACTCAGGTTTTGATCGCGTCCGGCGATCTTTTTCAAGCTAAACGAGCTGCGAAAACGCGCGCGTTTCTTCTTGAAAAAGATCGCCGGACGCGATCGAAACTTGAGTCGGACTGGACTGACTATATTAAACGTGAGTTACCCGTGTATTTATTTGAAAATACTAGTAGTACTTATTCGAAATTTCAGCCCGATCCGTTTTAACGATACGACGTGATTGAGCAACAAACACCCAGACATTTACAATTTAATAGGATAGTAGGATAATATAAAAAAAAATGTAACTCTACTTTAAAGATCTGGTACTACTAGTGATGTACCACACAGATATTAGGGCGATCGATATCTACGTCTCGCGGCGACAGTAACACGGTAATCGAATTACTCGATCTTGCCAACGGCGATGACAGGCTTTGACATGCCGAATTATAGATTTGATTAATGCAAGCGGTGTGAACTGTCTACCAGGGAAATGGAATCTTTAAACTAACTTGACTTACTATTAATTTACTTGACGTTGACATCATTTTTATTTACAGTGTCATTTACATATTATAATTTTTGGGGGTTTTACCCTCATTCATTTACTAAAATGGCTCTCTCTGGAAACGTTGATTATAGTCAAAAATATCTTAGTCAATTCTTATTTGATGACTGATGATAAGTAATAAACTTATTTAAAAATTAAGCATTTTTTAGTTGTTGATGCTTAACGTTTATTAACAATATTAACAAAAAAAAAGAAAAGAAATAAACTATTTTTTACAAAAAATTAAACCGACTTCAACACCACAAATAGGCACTCAAAAGCGAAAAATAATTTAATATAGGTAATTATTATAACCGCTACTCACTCATCCATATGAAGTCGGTGCCAGGCTAGTTAAAAAGTTAGTAGATATACTATGTACGAGGTAGTAAGTAAGTAGGCATAGGTAAGTAGTATCTATCTACTACCTGTTAGATTTGGCTGGCACCGACTTCATATAGATGAGTGAGTAGCGGTTATAATAATTTCCTATATCAAATTATTTTTCGCTTTTGAGTGCCTATTTGTGGTGTTGAAGTCGGTTTAATTTTTGTAAAAATAGTTTATTTTTACCCTTTTAGTGCTAAACAAGTTTTCACTAATGCATTTACACGATTTCGTGTTGAGATCTCAATACATGAATTAAACCCAAACACTGGGTAGTTCCTGTAAGCCGTTAAGAAATTCCCTTGACTGTCCTTTATCTTCATCATCAGACCACTAATGACAGTCACAACCCATCTATGTAAAAAGTTCTCATCAATACAAATTCATCGAGCCCAAACACAAGGTAACTACTGTGTACCGTCGAGGAGTTCCCTCGGCCGTCTTCCCGCTCCCTCATCAGATCGAATCCAGACCATCTTTAAACTATACTGTTTTAAAATGCTCAAGCAAAAACTTAAGTAACGCACTAGTCATCTTTACAATTTTCGAAAGTTATCCTCGATTTCTCTAGGATACCATCATCAGATCCTGGTTTCCTTATCATGGTACCACCCTTGGAATATCTCCTTTACAACAAAAAAAGAATCATCAAAATCGGTTCATAAACGACGAAGTTATCCGCGAACACACAAAAAAAAAAAAAAAAAAAAAAAAGGAACATACATACGGTCGAATTGAGAAACCTCCTTTTTTGAAGTCGGTTAATAAAAATGTAATATAGTTTTTAAACTATCGCTATTTTAAGACGTACGAGTAATTTAAACAATTTACTTGACTTAATCACGTGCAATATTATCAATTAATTACCTTGATGTTTCGGCAGCGTCACAACCGCCGTGATCACGAGAAGATGTCGAAGAGAAACTTCAAGGTATTTAAATAATAGTTTTGATCGAGATTAAGTCCTGCAATGTGTTTAACCAAAACTATTGTTTTTAGAACAAAAAATATAGAGACAAAACGAACGAGGGCTTCTTAAAAAGATAAATTAGGACCACAAAATGCTGATAGACTGCGTTGAAACGATGTGGCGCTTTAAAGATGAAAATAGTCTTGTAAAAGATACTCCTCCACTGAACATAGATAGTGCCCATGTTTCATTTTATTGGACAAATTTTAGAAAACGATACCTTAGTGCCAGGGTGCCAGGATACAGTTGGCGAAGTTGCGAAATAAAAGAAATTATCTTTGACAGACTTATTTGCATCCATTGTTTCTCGTATTTTGAAATGGAGGCGTATTTCAAATAAAAATAAAAGTAATAATCGGAAAAATTTAATTACTCAAACGTTCTTACGTCCGCTTATACACAATTCTGACACAATGCAAAACGCGAAGCGGCACTAGTGTTGCACCACGCAAATAATCGGGACGATCGATATCGACGCCGCCTTGCGTCGACAGCGGCAATCGAATTAGTCGATCTTGCCGGCGGCGATGACAGGCGTTGCTGAGCTACGTACATACGATGTTACAGTATTTTACTTATCTCCTTTCTCTCATATCCCAGGAAGTGTTTTTATTAGTTGAAAAAAAAAGTATATTTCTTGTAAATAAGATATAACGACATATTTTATATGTAGTTAATAACCATTGTATAAGTACGAGATGTTAGTAAACAACAAAGTGTGTTCCATTTTTACGCAAGAAACAAGTTATTGTGGCAAAAACTGCTTTATAACTCGTAGAAAGGGAGAATAAGGAATAGACATAGACACTGAATTATCAAAATAAAGGGCGGTGAAATGATCCAATTAGCCAGAAAAACGCTATAATTAACTAAAACCTTGATATAAGCCTTAAATAATATGTACCGCTAAATTAAACAAGGTTATTTAAAATAAAAGTGGTCAAGTGCGAGTCGGACTCGCCCATAAAGGCTTCCATAGCAGCAAGTAACATAATATAAAGGTTCTTGTAGTTCGTTGTTACTTTAATCAGTGTTTTAAGAATAGTGTATATGACGTATTAAAATAAAACTACGTACTAGATCTCATTCAAACCAATTTTCTTAGATAGTTTACATGGTAATGTACATTATGGTTCTTTTTATTTTTGTCGTTCTTTTATTTTAGAAAGTACGGGGGGGAGGTGGACACACATTTTACCACTTTGGAAGAGTCTCTCGCGCAAACTAAACAGTTAAGAAAAAAAAGTTAAAATTCAAATCTCAATGCGGTTCACAGAATACCTCTACTTACCAATATACGTATAGCTCTTACAGTTTCAGAGAAAAGTGGCTGTGAGGCTGTGACATACGGACGGACAGATAGACAGACATGACGAATCTATAAGGATCCCGTATTTTGCCATTTGTCTAAGGAACCCAAAAAAGTACGTCCGGTAGCCAGGAGGTTAAGTAGAAACTGCTACCATACGTAAGTAGATAGAACTCAGTCTACGTCGACAACAAGTACCGTCATTAGCGCTGAAATGTGAGCTGCGCCGCTTACGTTGGTTACCGCCCACTGTTCGCGAGGCGAAGTAAGCTCGTCTAATACCCGTTGTATAGAAATACGAAAACGTGACTCTCAATTCTTAGAAGTAAATGAAATTAATAGGTGATTGTCCGTAGCCAAGATAGACGACATTCGGAAGGTCACGAGTCACATTAAAATATGCTCATACTCAGTATTGAAAGGTAATGGACTGGGAATAATGAGATGACCTGAACATAAAATTGCAGCCGTCTCCAAATACTACGAGTTTTTAACAATAATAAATGATACCCTCTTGTCATAAAAGAGATTGACGGTACTTTGCCAACCCGAAGAAGTGCTTAAAGATATCTATTAAATTTTAGCAGTACTATTACACTCACCCAACAGCAAATTTGTAATCGCTGCTCTTCATAGCTTGATCAAAATTTTAAAGCACAAGAACTATCCAAAATAAATTGATTCCCCGTTAAAATAGTCATAATTAATCCAAGATTAAGTTACATTAGATAATTATGAGTGCGATTTCGAGCTATGCATTTAGTTATCTTTCATGGAAACAAACTCCACGTACCTTCATATTGCAAAACTGTTTCAACTGTGGTGTGAAGAGTCCGTCTGTTTAAGCATCACACTTTTACCATTTATTTAGATGAAAGTAGTGTACCAACGTTACTGTTCCGGTTTGAACGACAAAGTTCTTAGAAAAATTATATTTCAAAGAGATACATCATCTTATTTTTTGGAAGAATAGCGCAATGCCGTGCTAGGTACTTATTAAGGTACTTATTATGAAATTTTCATCTATAAATGGCTACGTGCCATTGTGATATTATCCACAGATGTGTTGTTTATCATCAGACGCATGTCATGCTCGTCCCTTACGTTTTATAAAAGAAATCAACCGAATGAGCTTACTGTGATTACCTAAACTACACTACACTATTTCTGAGTCAAAGATATTGAACCAAAGTAGCAAAAACTAATGTAGCAATATGAAAGCTCCATTAGCATGCGGCAGCCACTGTACATCACGGCATACAGCAACGTAATAGCATATATAGGGTAATGCAGATAGGGTGCATACCCAAACGTCAAAGTAAATTAAGACATAAACGATAAAAACGTTGTTGGAAATGTTGTTATACCTCTCGCACAATGCGAAATGCTTCCAAACTAAGCGACACGACACTTGTACATATTATTATTAGTAATTAGAGCCAATCCTCGGTCTCACCCGCGTGAATTCCTTCTAATATTATAAATGGAAAAGATTGGGTGATGAAACATAAGAAACACTAACTTTCCTATAATAATGAATCTTCGAATCACTTATAATAAAAGTCTAATACACATAAAAACACAAAAAGAATCTCCTTCTTTTGAGGTTAAATTACAGGTTTAGTGAAACAGCGAATTAAATTCGCGTTCCAAAATTAAATGCAATACATTTATGTAGTACGATATTTCTGTGCAACCTGGTATACACCTAAATACACACACACCCACATATACCGGTTGCGGCGGCACACACAGGCCCGCCACCGGCGGAATCACCTGGGTCGCAATTTTACGAGCAGACGGCCCGCTTCTAAAGCTTGTAGAGTTGCATCCATATCGATATAATAGTGATTATCTTGTCGATATTTAGTAATAATAATACTATTTTCTGGACATTCCTCAAACAATGATTAAATTTAACATGTTACGCAAAACTGGATACTGAACAATTGTAAGTACTATGTGTTTAGAACAAGTTGGAGCACCGATCATATTTCTCACCTTATGAGAAGCGACAAGGGTAGTTTATAAGCAGATGTTACTAAAGTTTTACTACTTGCAGCTTAAAAAAGCGACATCGTTTCATGGTTGACGTTCCAAGGATTCGAACGAGGGGACTTAATTTTTTTAGTTTTGTTTTGTTAGTTTCTTCTAAGTAAGCACGTTTCACCATAGATCGCATCGTCGCACAACATCAGCAAGTTGTGCGAATTGTATAGTGTAAGACTACACTAGTTAATTGATATTGATAAATATAATAAAGTGATATTGATAAGGTACATCATATACTTAACGTGCATCGTCGAATTGTTATTGTCTATCGTATTGTAACTGCAATAGAACGATGTTTCACTTAAATTTTGTAAAGTTGTCCGTTGTGTTAAGAAATTTGTGATCAAAAAGTGTATTTTCTCTGTGTTCACAAAATGTTTGCGGTCGTTGTGAATTTTTATAAAATAAATTAAATAAATTTACAGATAGTTTTTTCAGGAGACAATCGATTAAACGTTGAAAAAGGTAAATGGACACCTAAAGAGGTACCTGTTGATACGGTATTTTGTGTCGTGGTGTGTGATTTATAAAGAACAAATTAGTTTAAATGGAGACATTCTCACTTCTCAATGGGACGACCCGCATTTTTTTCAGTTGTGGATTTTACTTTTATTTAAAGTAAACTATCGATAATCGATGAAAATGTTTAAAATTACCCCCATCCCTATTTCATAAAAGCCGGGCGGGCTGCAGGCGCGCACAGAGTAGCGCTAGCGGCTCGATGGAATTAAATCGCACGCACGACACTTCCGCCCCTTCCCCACTCCTCCCCCTTCCTGCGCCGAGGAGATACTCGACAGGGAGTCGAGTGTACGCCATCGCGAGCCCATTTGGCAAAAACCTGGAACTACACATTTATTAACTAGATATGCATTTAGAAAACACGACAGTAACGCCACGACAATAACGGGCAAGAGTGTTGGTGAGGATCTGAGGATTCTCGGTACACTCTTGGTTGGTAATGATGTTGTACATTATGAATTACGACTGATATTAAGGTTGAGCAAGGAAATCGTCACGTCATTGGTATAATGGAACAAAATATGTAAAAAGATATATTTTATACCTATTTTTAGACGTTACAAGTAAGACTAATGGTGAGCAACAGACCCGTCGATTACAACTTACAATCACGCAACTGACCAAAGTACATGAAGAGGTAATAATCCCTGCACCCCACCAGACATACTCGTAAGATAATTTTTTATCTGGGCAGAGCCTTTATAAACTAAAATACAATGAGAACTACACTACACTACAAACCTACCTAACTAACTACTTACACTAAGCACACCTGAATTATCCATAGACCACTGTAGGCCAGTGTAATCTGCAAATGCTGGCATTGTCAAGATTCTCAACCCCGACCCAGTCCCATTTTGGGAACGATTCAGAATAAATTGTTGTTTTTTGGTCTTAGACTGTAATGTATCCTATAGAAATGACTCGGATGAATTCTCCATTTTTATTTATGTTGCAAACAATTTTCCTGGTTTGAAACTCACAGACAGGATACCGAAACATAAAAACATTGCAATTCGGAACACAAATCACCCATGTCCCATGCCCATGTAACCTAAAAAGCTGTAAAACTGTAATTCCGGTAAAGATATCCGGCAGAAATTTCCCGCATGTTCGCTACATACTACATACGGGACATTTCTGCCGGATATCGGATGATTGTTTTGGGTGAAAATCATTAATATAATAAGGAAATTTAAGACTTCAATGGTGAAAATCGAAAACGTCTGCATTTCTTCCAGACCTACATAGAAAGAGGGGTTAATTAATCTCTACTCTTACCGCAAAGACTGGAAAATTAGATCTAAGATAAATTGAATAAGAATTTAATTATTGCTATACTGTGTTTACAAAGATCTTATAGTTTAATAGTAGCATAGAATAGATAATATAGATAGAACGGACACTCCCCACCCCCCACCAATTTCAAGCTTCCTCACCCCTCAAGCCGTTTCGGATACGCTTGGAGCACTCAACGAAGGGCTGGTATCGAACATCTAATTCCTAACGAAATATCATCATGGTGGGTTGTTGTGCTGTTTACGGCTGTCCGTCAACTAAACGGGACAAGATTAAAAGCTTTATTTAATTTCCTAATGATAAAATAACGTAAGATTAGAAACTTTTCAATAACGTTGCTTTATTACAAGCTTTGCTTAGTTTGGGGTCAGATGGTGTTGTGTGTGAATAGTCTACCAATATTTATTTATTTATAATAACGAAGTCATTTTTTAACTCAAAGTTCGTAACTTACACAGCCAGTAACTTACGTGCCCAAACACGGATTGATAATGCCTGGAGGAATTATTATAGTTACAGAATAAAGTTTCCTTCATGGGTAAGTGCAAAATAAAATGCGAATGCGTACCTACTAACAGAAATAGATATCTAGGTACCTGATCTAATCTATCATCGGTTTCGTTTCATTTTACGCGGCAATACACACCCACAGATTTCTGAAACAATTTAGAAATCTGTGCAAACACCCTTTTTTAATTAGAATAGTATAATTTGGCTCCATTCTATTTATGTAACTCAACATTATAGCAAGTTTATAGACTACGTCACCAGGTGAACTCGAGGGGCACAACTATTCAATAAAACAATTCAGTAGCCCTAGCGCTAACGCACACATTCACGCGTGTGTACGAACGACATCTGCGTAGTTGTGTGAAGAGTAGGCAGCTCCACAGCGGCGGTTGTATGGAGTTTTAGTGGAGTGTCCGGGGTGTGATAGTAGCTTAAATGTACAAACTGTTACGGACGTGCAATATGTGTCACTATCACAAGGAGAGACTACTAACTACCCTTCAGTAAGAATAATCTGGTAAAATTAATAAATAGGTACTTAAAATAAGGTTTCTTCAAAAACTGAATAGTATAAATATTGCTGAAAAAAAGCCGACGTGGACCGGTGCCTAGTAACTAAAACTACTTGCAAATTTGTTCTGTTAAATATTGATCGTATTTGTAATGTACACGAATTTAGATTGTGTTAAAATATACGCTATGGCAAATCTTCCGTTCAAGTTTCTTTCACACCGTCATTCGAACAAAATGCAACAAAAACACAACACACCTAGTGTGATTTTCCGCACTGATATTCGATACAAACACCAGGAGACAATGAGTTGCGACAGATAGACCGGCGAAGCGCCAACGATGCATACTACTACAATAATCTGTGTAGAGCCGCTGAGATGACGACGACACGTGATGCCGTAACTTGCACAAAGTACCAGGGTATCATATCTCGATAGAGCTACATCAATAAGTCACAGAACCACAGAACGTACCATAGTCACATTGTAAACAAGCTCGGACAGTCTACGTACTGTTATCAAGTGTGAGTTAAGATAACAGAATCAGTATCCGTAGCAAGGCCGTGGCTTTGTTCACCTGTAGCGTTAAATACCTAGACAGGTTTCTTTTAACGGGTATCTATGACGTGTCCCTTTTTGGAATAGACATGATGAGATGAGGTTTCATATTATAAAGCTGATTAGGTTTTTTGTTTGAACTCGTTAATCGCAGGAAGTACTGGACCGATTTCAAAAATTCTTTCACCGTTGTATGTGTACGTGATCCCTTAATGCTATAGGCAGTATAGGCTATATATATATATTTATATATTATGTACCACGGTCGAAGCCCGGGCGGACCGCTGGTCACTACATAGTATAAAACAAAGTCGCTTTCTCTGTCCCTATATCCCTATGTATGAGTAAATCTTTAAAACTACCAAACAGATTTGGATGCGGGTTTTTAAATAGATAGCGTGATTCATGAGGAAGACTTACACGTATAATATGTGCATACAACAGTAGAGAAACACCAATAATTTTAAAGGTTTCTAATGTAACACATTTTTTTGCGTTTAGTTTGCAAACGCTGCGCTGGCTGAATCCTGCGAGATGGATCAAAATAATGTACCGCAGTATTGTAACCCTTAAAAAGGTCTACAAAAAAGTCAACAATGGTATATGTCTATCTCTTAGGGATAACCCACAATAGCCATTTTTATTCGTATTTTTAGTATCAGAATTGCACCTGTGCGAAGCCGGGACGGTATTTCCCAATGGCCATCGAGAAATTATAGATAGCCATGCTCATGGCCGCGCCCTCCGGATTCACTCGCGTAATTTCCAAAAGTAAGCTATCAAGCTCTGAGTTATAAGTTTTCACTTCTATCGGCAGTTCCTATGATTGCCTATTTTTTTTCTTTTATTTAATTCTTGATCATGGATATTAGTTCTTGAGCCGTCTTACCTCTTAATTTGCGCCGGTGTTGCTAGTGGCGTTCTTTTATTTAATCCTTGATAGTGTTGCCAGTAGTGAGCGCCAATTACAGCTGGCTGACGTTATGTTGCGGTGTAAACGCATTAGTTGGGATCGGCGACGGCAGGGCGGCGTGGACGAGCGAGCGAACATACGAGGGTTACCAGCTACAAATAATGGTGGGTTCTAAGGAGAAAAAACTTGGCTGTCATAGGGACTGCCGGTTGAAGTGAAAACTTATGACTCAGAATTTAACCTGCACAATACCAAAGTTGGATTTATATTTTTTTTTAAATAAAGAATGACGAGACAAGCAGGACATGTGTCTGATGGTAAGCAATATGTCTGACATATATAGTGACATGCAGCTATTGGAAGTCCAAATCATTACCTAGCACTGCACTGAGCTCGTCACCCAGAGATCTAAGATGCTATATCTCTAAGCCAATACATGTATAAATAGTTTAAATCTCTATTGAACTTACACAACAAAATAAAAATACGATAACGTCTATAAATATAGTAGCAAATGGCGACCGTACCGCTACAAGCGATCTCTTTGAGGCAAGGAATAGAAAATAAATTATAGAATGGAATACAATGCAAAACACTGTACTGTACTGTACTACAAACAAAATTGAAAATAAGTAACACACAAAAAACCAACACACAAAGATCATATTATAAGTAGTAAAACGGGAGTAAATTAACAATACTTCCTTTAGATTTTAATATTATATTTTGGTTTTAAGTTCAAAATCAAAATTTATTAAATAGCTACTGTTATAAATAATATCAGTGACTGGTAACCCTAGAAGCGTCGAAATATCAAGATGGTTATCCGGTCCCGGGTCGGACTAATGGCGGCGGCAATTACCGCACCGTCCCGCCTCTGTTCCGCCATCCCGCCGCCCCGGCATCTCGCCGTCCCGCCATTTCGCCACCCTACTAGGGTTCCCAAAAATATCGAATAGGTATTTAGGAGACTTATATTTACTAGGCGTCTTGTAGTCGCTATTCGATCATAGTTGAAATAAACGAAAGAGTATATAAGCGTGTCTGTATGTGTGTGTATCAATACATGTTAGTGTGTGGGTGTTTTTTATTATGATATTTATTATAATAAAAAATAGCATTCTGCACTTTCTATAAATCCTACTACTGTTATTAAGGCGAAAGTTCGTGACTGTGTATGTTTTTTACTATTTCACGTCTACAACGTTTTAAATAAAATTTGCTATGGAGTTTTTTGTTATGTTTATGGCATGAGTTTTTTTGGAAATTTTCATAAATTTCGGTTTTACTTTTTATCCCGACAAAAACAACGAGAACGGGAACTACACGGATAAAACCGCGGGGCGTTTCTAGTTAATTATAAATGTGGAAAATTTCTTATTCTTCCATCCGTACAATGTTTTTAAAAAATAGTACAAAGTTTTTGCTTCACATATTAATTTACATATTGGTTATGCCTTCATACGTATAATAAAAGTTTCGGCTGGTCTAGTCGGATGAACGATAACTGCCGATCCGAAGCCCCTGGTTTGAATCCCACACTGTTTTTTCGTAGTTATATGCGTATTGTCACTAACTTAAAAACGGCGAAGGATAAAAGTCGCGCGGAAAACTACTAAACTGCGTACTAGTCTAAATTCAACTTAAATCTGCAAATTTCAGCCTTATCTTTCAGTTCCTGCGACGTGATTTAATAACAGACACTGATGCCTTCACATTTCCAATATTATGTTTTTTATTAAGATGGCAGGATAGCGTGGTGGTAGCCCTAATCCCGTCGATCCGCCATTTCGACATCCGTACCGCCAATTAGGAGACTCGTGCTAGTTGCCTCTGGTTTTTGGGCGGGAGATTTGTTATTTATTTATGGATGTAGATAACAACATCCAGAAATAAATAATAAATTCATATTGACTTAAAAATGTTTGATGTTTGAGAGAATCAGAAATGAGGATATTTGCAAAAGAACGAAACGAAAAAGTAGCCGACATAGCTCAAAGTGAATGAAGTTGAGGTGGCGATGGGCTGGCCACCTCGCTCGCAGAGCAGACAACCGATAGGGAGGGAAACGCAGACGACGGACATATGACCTCTCAAAGGTCGCTGGAAACCGCTGGTTGCAGGTTGCGCAGGACCGTTCGTTGTGGAAATCTATGGGGGAGGCCTATGTTCAGCAGTGGCTGATGATGATGATAGACTTAAATATATAATCCGATACAGAAAACAAAACATTTAAATAACATATTTTCCCTGGAAAACCACGCCAGCAAAACCAATGCCGATTTAGTAAGGTGGCAGATGGACATGTAGCAACTAATAATAACTCAAAAACAAAGACAAAACTTGGATTAGCTAGCCATATTCGCGCGCAAAATCGTTCTTAGCAAGGTTCACCGTTGAAGAATACGTCAAGGAAGACTATAAATTAAATATACATACATACATAAACAGCCCACTAAATGTTCCCACTGCTGAGACTCGGGGCCTTCTCTCGCAAGAAAAGAGTCATGGCCATGATCGACCACGCTGGCCCAGTGCGGGTTGGTGGATGACGCATGACTTCGAAAGATTCTAGAGACATGTCGATTTCTTCACGATGTTTTCCTTCACCGTTATAAGCTAGCGGCATTACGCACACTTAGAAAAGACAGTGGTGCGCGCGTGGTCTCGAACCTGGGGTCTCCGGATCGGCAGTCGCCGTTCTCCCGACTGGACCAGGCGTAACTTATGTACTTTATAACTATAAATATACGGGTACCTACCTATATAACTCACCAACGAATAAATATTATATCAGATTTTTTGCTCTAATGATCCCTGATCAAATGTTCGTAATATAGTAATACAGCGTTTAGTCCGGGGTAGGTCTACAAATTGTTAATTAAGGCCGGCCGCTGTAATTCCCGTTATCTTATCAGAGAATAGAGGGCAGACATGCTAATTTACCTGCACATAGATAACACTAACCTCACATCTCTATCGAACTTGCCGCAGATAACGGCGGCGAGTACCTATAGAGTTATCCTGCTATCCTAGTACAATACTACTAATATTATAAATGTCAATGTTTGCATGCATGTTTGGATGTTTGTTGCTCAATCACATAGTAACAGCTAAACGGATCGTATTGAAACTTTGAATACAATCAGATAATAGTCTGGAATAACACAGGCTATTTTATATTTATTTATTTTTATATCGCGAGAAAGTAACGGAAATTGGAAAAACGCGAGTACAACCACGGGGGGCAGCTAGCAATATTATAAGGCCAATTACGTCACACGAATTTCACGATTTTTGTACCACTCCCCTGTCTTTGTCACAGTTGGTCAAATTTGTGATACCTGCCGTACCTAGTGTGACGTTACATATTTTGCAATTTTCGTAATACTTAGACATGAAATAAGACTTTTTTTAAATTTGACGTCACAAAATTTGAGACCCCTCTCAGACCCTTGTCACACAACGTCACACTTCGTTGACCCCCTCCGTTTTTTACATATGACGTAATAAAAATCCATCAATAAATTTTATTGATAGCTCTAAGCATATGAGCAGTTCTACAAAAGCACACTCTGTCACGGACCGCATCATTTTAACATCAGACGACATGACGGTCAACTCCAAACTCCAAACGTATTATCGATAAAAAACGATATCAGATTTAGCGTTCCGTAATGGCGGCATGAATTACCGAGCGGCAATTAGTCCCTGATTACCGCCGGTCCCGTGCCGGCCCGGCGCCGGTCGTTAGGACACCGCGTAATTAGGCGGCGGCCGGAGGACGGCGGGAAAAAAATAAGAGTGGATAATGATATTTTCTGTTTACGGGAAATTATAGTTCTCGGAAAAAAGGTCTGATTTGACGTTTGTGGCCCTAGAATGTCATTTGGAACGAACTAAACTAAGCTGACCTGATACTAGCATACGTGCAGTGTGTTTTATGTACATATTACAATTTTACGGTGACAAGGTGGTATAGGTACTATAATATGTCAACATATATATATTGACATACTATATGCTGACATACTATATGTTGACATACTATATGTTGACATACTATATGTTGACGTACTATATGTTGACATACTCAATATTTTATTAAAGCACACAACGCCACGCACATAATAAATACACATCACAGAGCCAGCCTGCTATCGCACGGCCATCGCGGGTGTCATGGCGGCACCGACGCGGCCGAAGTGCCGATCGGCGACTAGCAAATCTTCGTGCAGCACGTGTAGATAGATGGTGATGCAAGGACAGTAGCAACCGCCGCATCCACCACAGCACCCACCGCAGCACATTTTTAAGAAGAGTTTTGAAATTGAAAGAGTACAGAAGTGAACAACGCGTCTAAAGACCTGTTGACATTCTATATTATGTTGACATACTATATTATGTTAACATACTATATGTTGACATTCTATATTATGTTGACATACTATATATTGACATACTATATTATGTTGACATACTATATATTGACATACTATATTATGTTGACATACTATATGTAGACACACTGTCATATGTATAATCTCACGGTAGGTTAGATTAGGTTAGTTTATTATAATCTGACGGTGTTGACAATTCTACGGCGGCATGAATATTAGCAGCGCTCCGTGGTTTTACCCGCGTAGGACCCGTTCCTCTTATTTTCCCTTGAGAAAAGTAGCCCCTGATAAATTCATACAGACTAAAATCTATGTTCATTCCGACGTTCCGAAGTTATTGAGCAACAAACATCCAAACTTGGGCATAGTATGATTAGAATGATGTAAAAGTTTTCGTTGTTTTTCGTATGGCTGAACGGTCGGGTTGAAATTTAGAACATAGAAAATTTTTGACTTTAATATTAGATTTCTATGACATAGATTACAGTCAAGTACAAAAGCTACTTTTTATCTCGAAAAAATAACGGGAAGTACGCAGCTAAAACTACGGGGCGTTGCTAAAACAAAATATTTTAAAAATATTTTCCCGGTCCGGTTTGTTTCGGACCCGGCACTGGTGATTAGGGCACGCGCGCCGGACCGCGTAATTAGCGGCCTCAGACTTGGCGGGAAAAAAGTGCGAATAGGAATTTTCTGTTTACGCGCCGAGTTTACCACAAACATAAATTATGTTTTAATAGAAAAGTGGAGTGGGAATCATTTCAACTAACGTCAAAATTAATTTGCGTACAAAAACAAAAATTGCAAAAACCTGGATTATAAGCGTAGAATAAGTTATTTCTTTTTTTATGGTTATTTTATTAGTTCGCCCCCTAACGCAGAACTGAAAAAACTTAAATTTAACTTAAAGTCATCATACTTACGGTTATTCCATACAATATACAACTAACTACTGATACCTGAAAAAAAAATCGAAGTAAGATAGAGAGAAATATCTAGGCAGTGAGTCCGATTGTATTGGTTTCTTTCTTTACTAAAAAGTTCAAACTTGAATATGCTAGCGCCATCTAGAATTTTGTATAGAAAACTCACCTAGTGGCGAGTAGCAGAACTAAATGACTGCTAAAGGTACAATCTGAACTAACTGGTTACATTCGACCTGAGCTAGTTTCTTATTTTTCTAAATGGGTGTAGATAATTTTGGTTCGTTTATTGCCCGTGTTACTACCAACAGGTCTAGTAGTACGACGGGTAATTTATTTTTGGCCGTCGTACTACTACAGACATTTTCAGATTGGTTGCATACATTTTCACTCTGCTAACAGATGTTATCTTGTTACAGAATGCTCCGAATCAAGAACCAGTTTACCGAAAAGTTGCAATAGTGGAAAACTTCTTCGACATAATCTACACAGTCCACGTTGAGTTAGAAGGCAGACCTGGTAAACACGCAGGACAGAAAAGAACATATAGAACGGTATGTGTTACATTCATTTTTATTTCTAACTATACTTTTGTTCCGTGATTCGACACACTGGCCATTATTTTTATCTATTCATAATTTACATAAGCGCCATCTATAATACTTTTGTTAGTTTTCGTCACCTTCAAATCTATGTTTAAGCGCCATCTAGCGTAAAAAGTGCAAAATATTTCAAGAATAACCTTAAACAGTCCGCGCTACGTAAATGGTAATTGGGACGTTGTCAGGAGAAATACATTTAGTTCGAAGTTACGTAATAGATGACGATAAAATAATTTTTAGCGTAACTTTGTCACTACCACAATAATAAAATGAAATATTTTTTTGTTTTATTGCATATTCATGAAGAACAGATGGGCTCTATGACTTACAGTACCTACTTATATAAATTTCACGTGAACTGTTTCCACCATTTTTTCGTGAGTGTAAAACAGCCTTAAACTAAACAGGACAACGCTTGACGAATGCAATGAGTCAAAATATTTATCAATCAGCCTAATTACCATTTATTGAACCAAAAATTCGTATAAAAACATTGAAATTAAATTAGGCGTCAAGCAGCTGCCATCTATCAAAATTTGTTTGAATTAATTTCTGTTTTCTGACTATGCCCCATTTCGTCATTTTAGCGGATCTTAGTAGTTATACATTGACTTGATAGATGACAGCACTAGTAGTCAAAATTTAATGTAGTTTGGTATGTACCTAATAGTATTTATCACTAAAAAGCAATTAATATAAATATAAATAGTTTCTGTAGTGCTGTATTGTATTGATGTTACAGTACAGAGCAACAAAAAAGGTGTGGATGGAGTGTATGGAAAATACTATGAATATAAAAGAAGCAAGCAACACCTTGCGGTTTTACCCACGCAATTCCCGTAATTTTATTTTTCACACACTGGCGCGTCACGCCACGAATTCTCTTACTTTTAAACGTAAGTAGATTAAAAAAATAAAATAACATACAACCGATTAGAGAACCTCCTCCTTTTTTGAAGTCGGTTAAAATACGCGGGCAAATGTTTGAAACGTGCATAAGGTTGAGCAGAAACTGTATAGTCCAAATAGGGACGCGATACCCATCACTGATAGTACCTACAGTTGATTTTTTCATCTTGACCTTGACTTTTTTAGTTGTAATGTGGCGTATGAATACTACGGCAGTGTTCTACTAATAATATAAATGCGAGAGCGTGTAAGCAAAAATTACTAAAGGGATCTAAATAAAATTTGGTACATAGATAGATAATTAGTCTGGAATAGCACGTAGCGCTTTATCCCGGGAAAATAAAGGGATTGGGAACGAAACGGGTGACAATGAATGCTACTAGTAGGTACCTAGGTAATAATAAATAAATAAATAATTAGAATGAGTTTAGAGGAGACCCTTTCGGATTATCGTAGCATTCTTACCCAACCCTGTGTTCCATATTATTATTTCAGGCACAAAAAGCAACCAGCTGACAAAATATCCCTTTGTTCACAGATAACCGAAACCTACGCGTTCCTACCGAGAGAGGCAGTCACACGCTTCCTCACCGGATGCGCCGAATGTGCCAGACGCCCGCGCAGCACATCCCCTTCCCCACTCCCCACCCCGTCCCCTTCCCCTACCCGTCACCCCTACCTACCCTACCACCCCGCTCCAGAATTCCGAAACTGGGAATCAGAAATCGACGCCACAACCTTCTACGAACCAAAATTCGACTACACAGAACTGCAACCCGTCAAAAAGGTCGAAAGCCCTAAACCAGAAATAGAAGAACCCACATACATAGAACTTACCACAAAGAAAACTTTCGATCCCATAACCAGGACATCCCCCGTAGAACCAATTAGAGAAGAACAGCCAGTTAGGACAGACCCAGAGATCGATAAGGACGAAAACAGTTTGATAGACGTAGAAGATGTCAAATCAGACAGTCCTGTTATACAGAAGGAAGAAGATAATTCTGATAAAAGTACTAAGGCAACAGAAAGCGATAGTAGTGAAAAGACTGACAAAAAGAAATACAATCCTCTGGACGTAGCGAACCTGACTTCGAAGGACCCTCCTAAATCCCCGCCGCGGAGAAGACTGCTGTCTTCTTTGGAAAGTTCTGCGTCAAGGTTGAAGAGTTGGAGACCAGAGGGATATTATGGTGAAGATGTGGAGTACAGCGTTCCGATTACGACGACGTACCTGAAGTATATGAGGGTGTCATATCAGGAACGATTGGAAATGGAGAAAAAGGTAAGTCATATTGTTTGTTTGTGAATGTTTTCCATAGGTCACAGGAAAAGGTAGTAACTAAAGTAGCAAAATCAACTGAATAGTGAACTGATTTTGGTAAAACGTCTATCTCTATTTATAAAAATGTTATGTTAGTTTGTGTACGCTTCAAAAACTCAAAAAGTTCTACACCGATCGAGCTGAAATTTTACAATGATGTATAATCCTCATCAACGATTGTTTTTATCTAATTTTTGCATCACAATGTGCTACAGCGAAGCGTGGCAGGGTACAGCTAGTCTTCTTATATATAAAAATGTTATGCAAAAACTCAAAAAGTTGTGCTCCGATCGAGCTGAAATTTTAGAATAATATATAATCCGCATCAAGGATTGTTTTTATCTAATTTTTGCACTACAATATGCCACAGCGAAGCGTGGCAGGGTTCAGCTAGTTTAATATAGCGTAGGTATACATCAGAATTACATCGACCCCGATTCAACCCGATCCGTTCAGCCGTTCCTACATGATTGATCATCAAACATCCAAACATCAAAACTTTCGCATTAAAAATATTGTAGGATTATCTCTGACACCTATATGGTTATAGGTTTGCATTTAGAAAACGCCATATTACTATTAAAATTTTCTTTGATTAATTATTACAGTGGAATGATAAGTGATATTTTTAAAAAAAGTATTTGATTATTTATTGGTATAGTGGCCGGCAAACAAGTTGACCCAAAAGTGACGTGGAAGGGGAAAGTTAACCTTACCTTACTTGACCTTAAGAACGTTTCTGCGCAGCCATGCGCAGCTAACTTCATTGGGTCAACTTGTTTGCCGGCAACTATATTGATGAATTTAAAAGATATTTATGTTATAAGACGCCATTTCAGAATAAATAGACAGAGAAACACTTTATTGTTCACAACACAAAAAACAAAGATAAATAAACTTAGAGATAAATTCTCAAACCTAGTAAAACAAATGGCGACCTTATCGCCAAGAGCGATCCCTTCCAGACAACCGGAATATCAAATGAATGGACAAGACCTGTCTTAAATTATGTTCTCACCTCCGAGCTAGCCCTCTAGAGCTAGCTCGAAGGAGCTATGTATTGCAGCTTTAACATTTATCTATTCGGCCGATCACTCCGCCAATAATGATCCGATTTGCGTGATTCTTTTTTTGTTTCATGCAGAATCGCTGCCATTTGGTCAGATTTTTTTTTCATAGTATCAGATAGAGTGATGAAACGAGCAGGGCATGTGTTAAATGGTAAGCAACACGCCACGCCACGCAACAACATAGTGTCATGTTAATAATTTGACATAACACTTAATCTATCAGTCACTCATATGTGCCATTCTCTTTGTAATGAGGCGTTTTAAATTAGATCTGTCAAAATAGCTCTCATGATCGTCAAGTGTGGCGCCACTGTTCCATTTTGTAAAAGTTCTGTAGCAAAAATAAACATTGGCGCCACTTATGGCAAAATTGAGAACTAGCTTTGACAGCACTATTTAGATAGATAGATAACTCTTTACTGTGACACAAAACAGGAAACAAATACAGTAACACACAATTATGAACTAGCGCCACAAATGGTGGCCTTATTGCTGAGAGCAATCTCTTCCGGGCAACCAACTTAAAGGAAAATCGCCTAGAACAAGGTTAGGCGAGGCGAGGTGACATTTTCCTTAATACTATTACTAATACTTAATTATACTATTACTATACTATTATACAAAACAAGTTAATATATATTTAGTACAAAAGTGAGTTTAATACAAACAAAATGCTGGAAATTATAAACCTACTAAAACTAATTAATATATATTTTAGAAAATTTTTTTACATGATGAATGTAACATCCAAGATAAAGTAAGTAATACATCATATTAATATTTACATCTTGAAAACAGCTCAATTCTGGAACCTTTATTTGCTTCAATGCGATAGTGGTAGGACCCGTGGGTAGGACTTTATGCAGAGTCCACCTGGGGAAGTATCACATTTTTTGACAGTTATTATACCGCCAAGTAGTAACGTGAAAACATGACTACATACCGGTTTGAAGGGCAATGTTTCCAGTGAAATTATCGGCCATAGAGATAAAACATCATCGGGCGACGAGTGCAGTGCAGTAATGATTTGGACTCTTCATGTTCCAATAGCTGCGTGTCACTGTGCTGTTACGTGGCAGGCATGTTGCTTACCAGCAGCTGCAAGTTTTTTTTTAAAATAAATGGTAACGAGACGATCCGGACATGTGCCTGATGGTAAGCAACATGCCTGACACATAACAGCACAGTGACACGCAGCTATTCGATCATGAAGAGTACAAATCATTACCGAGCACTGCACTGCGCTCCTCACCCAGAGATCCAAGATCTTATATCTCTAAGTCCTGTAATTTCTCTGGAAACATTGCCTTTCAAACCGGAACACAGTAATGTTTGCACATTACTGCTTGGCGGTAGAATAACTGGCAAAGGTGTGGTACTTCCCCAGGCGGACTCTGCCCAGAGTCCTACCACTAATACATACAAGATGCTCGCCTCTTCTCTCTATACTATAAAAAAATGCAATTATTTGAATTATAATTGTTTATCTTTTTCAAATTCAATGTGCTTATAAAATATGTGCGTTTAACATTATTTTTGAGTATGTGTAATATGTCTTTCATGTGGCCCATTCATGGCTCAAAGTCGTCAATTTAACCTTTCATTTCAAAAGTTCACGAAAACCCACAACTTCAGTAGCGGCAGAGGCAGAGCAAAGGTTTACAATAACACCACCCGCAAACCATATTATATTTTTGCACAAACAATTTTCTAAAATAAACGTAGATTTTGAACCCGACGAAACTTCTGGGCCGCAAAAGCGGTTGGATACGCAATCCTTTTGTGGGGTCTGTGCTTGTTATGATTTTATGTTCACCTGGTATGCTACGGTCGGTGTAGTAAAAAAATAATGCTTTAAAATTGTATTAATTCAAATTCAATGAAAGTATGAAAGTGGTCAAGTGCGAGTCGGACTCGCCCATGAAGGTATTAAAATAAAACTACTTACTAAATCTCATTCAAAGCAATTTTCGTAGAAAGTTTACATGGTACATCATATTTTTTTTTTAGTTTTGTCATTTTCTTATTTACAGGGGGCGACGACGACACATTTTTACCACTTTGGAAGAGACTCGGGCAAACTATTCTGTTTAGAAAAAAAAAAAGTTGGAACCCCCAAAATCATTTTTGAAGACCTATCCATACATAACTCACCCGTATGGTTTTGTTGTTCTAAGTATGGGACACTCACAAAACTTTTTTCTATTTCTTGTATGGAAATCTTAATGCGGTTCACAGAATACATCTACTTACTAAGTTTCAATAGTATAGTTCTTATAGTTTCGGAGAAAACTGGCTGTGACATACGGACGGACAGACAGACATGACGAATCTATAAGGATCCCGCATTTTGCCATTTGGCTACGGAACCCTAAAAAGAAATTGATGCAAGTTTAGTATAGAAGGACTCCAAGTTTTGCTGTATGGCTTTTGTTGTAGAGTGTAGAAGAAAAGTGATTCACAAAAACAATGATATTTACTATAACAGTAATAATTATGATACTCTATAATGATGATTTTGTAATTATAATTATCTGTGGAATGACAATTATTTTTACAGTGTTTCGTATTAAGTGCAAGTGTTTTAAAGTTTAAGGTGTAAGTACATCAAAATTTCTGAACTTTGATTTTTTATTAGTTTGAATTTTAGGGCGTGAAATCAGAAAGTTAAAGTTGTATGTTCATTCTTTTTCTGGGTTTTAATATTTTTATTGTGGTTATATGTGATATTATGTGTATTACATAATATTACTCTAATAAAATAGTACCTATTTAGCACCTACACTCATAAAGACATTTCTTTTATCGTAATGTAACCCTATATTCATATAACAAGCAACGTTATTTTCTTATTAGATGGCGCTAATGTCAGTTTAAATCTAAAGCACTAAAGCCCATTTAATGTAATTTAATCAATGTTTTGCTCTTGTGGTATGTATTTTTTCTTTAATCACTAGGTGGCGTTACTGGTATTCTAAATTGTAATAATGAGTTTTTGCTGCTAAAATGATTTTGATGCCGAATTTGGATTCTTTCGTTCTTTGATTCTTTTTCTGTGTTACAATTAAATGTATAGGTACATTAACATTTCACTTAGATTTGGCTTTGATTTACGGGTTCAACTTGCTTGCGTAACATTAAAACTCATTTCTTTTTATCATTTTGAAGGCTTCATTCAAAATTTTACGCGGGCGA
Organism: Ectropis grisescens; assembly: GCA_017562165.1. NCBI lineage: Eukaryota > Metazoa > Arthropoda > Insecta > Lepidoptera > Geometridae > Ectropis > Ectropis grisescens. The sequence goes on from CM029786.1 coordinate 13,844,816, forward strand.
AGTCGCGGGTAACAGCTAGAGAAGAAGAGATAAGTAGATATCAGATCATGCACATCAGCTTCAGACTTTTCATAATGAATCTTATAAAAATGCTACAAACTTAACAATTGCGGCTATGTTCGCTACTACAAAACCTTACTAAGTATGTTAGATTTTATTTAAAAAAAGAATAATAAAGATGATAAAATTAAATAATTTTTGTGTGGAAAAACAAATTCATTCGGTTTTTTCAATGGCTACTTATCCAAATATTTTGACGCACTTTTAACTAATGTATATAAGTCCGTAACATGTTTACGCGAACGAAGTAGCGGGTTCAGCTAGTTCATTAATATTCGTGAAGACTTGAAGTATTCAAAATATTGAAGTGTTAAACAAGTATTGGTACTTTATAACGCATTCGCAGTTTAACCGTTCGTTGCTCAGGGGGTCGAAACGACCCCACGATTGATTCAGACGAATGTCTCGAACAAAGCCCTTGGCGAGCCGTGCCATAATCGCGTACCGCATCTTTTCTAACTCATTTTTCTCGCTTGGGGCGAAGGGGGCAAGGCCCCCCTTACCGGGCGGTAGGGGTCTCATCAGGGGGCGTCACGGTATTAGACAAGACACAAAAACGATGCCCGACGGAGTGGGCGACTAAGTTTTCTGATGACGGTTTTTCTTAGATCGTGTGTGGAGGTTTTTAGGTATTGGGTTCGAATTGCGCTGGCTGAGATGTTAGATATACTCGTATATTTTACGCTGTCTCCACGGTGAGATCGAGAAAAGCAATTTTTCTTTTTCAGACATTTAAGTACTCCTTACAGTTCTTTAGTTCCAAATTTGTAACATTGTATAATAGCAAATTTTAAGAATCTTCCAATGTTCTTGCAATTAATTTTTGAGCGTGTTTAAATAAGAGAACATTAAAAGTTGTGTGCTCAAGGGAAAAGTACGTTTTTAAAAGAAAATTATGCTGATTTAATAATGAACCGGTAATTAAGTCACAGTCAAAGCTCTTTATTCATAAATATATGTTAATTTGTACACAAAGTTACGTTTTATTACATTAATGTAGGTATACATTATATGGGAATCATTTTACAAAATGCGAAGTGTTTTGATTTTTAAGTAATAGGATATGAACTTTGTTTAGACTAGACATGAATCTATCGTACACTCTTTACAGGCACTGAATTGCTCGTAAACTTTCAGTTGTTCGATAACAGTTCAGTTCTTTAATAACAGCATGTAATAAATAGTAATTAACCAGCGCATCACTACAATTGATCAATTTTGTTTCATTGGCTATATTTCTTGCCGTCACTAAGGTTGAAAATTTACCGATTTGACTTTGCTCAAAAAATTTACATATTTACCCTGCGCGTAAGCTTTGTGTATACATTTGAAATACGGCGGTAAGGTTGTTTGCTTCTGTATTTGAGCATTTCGTTTAAGAAATCTACCGAAAAATTAAAGAAAAGTGCGCCAAATCACACCCACCACCCCATACATTAATGAACAGAAATAAAATGACAAAACCGACATTACGAACGTATCCCGAGTAATATCGTAGCAACAAAAAGTTTATGCTTTGACCTTTTTCGTGCCTCCCTAAGGGTCAGTCGTAGCCTGCCGGGCCATAAGAGGGTATCGTCCCTTTGCCCCCGAAAGTGCCTCTCCCGCCGGGGGCCGCTGCGACTTGTAAGATTGATTGGGGCTCCTTCAGTCCATTGCGGACCCGCTGTGTGGGATATTCGACCCTCCCCCCTTTTTTCTCGGGTACTCGGCTTGGAGTATAGAGTTACTGGATGTGGCAGAACGCATATTTGATTAGTACCTAATTCAATAATTTTCTGCAATCTGGAAAGATAAGACATTCAAAATAAATATCTCCACTAACTTGAAATTATCAAACACAGATTGATGTCGATGTGAATTTTGTTACAATAGATGTAGACCAAACTTTTTATCAACTATGCATGAATTGAAATGTTAATATTATTAATACTCGTATAGGCATTTATTATCAATTCATTTTAAACTTAATTTGTTACATTAGGTAATTAACACACATCTACTAATAGTAAACTAAGACAAAATATAGTATACTCTTACGTTATAGTTTGTGTTTATTACATTCTTTTTTGTGTGCTCATTGAATGAATAAATAAATAAATAATGTTGCGCAACTGTTATATATTTAGGTTATTTAAGTAAAATTGTATAATGAACGCCCGTATGAATTTATAGCAAATAATTTTTCTATTCATACAATATACATGCTAATAATGAAATGAGTGGTTCTTAATAGCTAATTTAACTATATTATTGAATGTGTTACGAAAAGTTTAGAAAGTTTAGAAGGGAGGAGGAAGAGAGGTAGACCTAGGAGAAGTTACATGAACCAAGTGAAGGAGAAGATAAATGTAGTGTCGTATCAGGAAGTCAAGGAGAAGGCGGAGTGTAGAAGTACATGGAAGGAACTCCACCGACAAGAGCGTCGCGCTCTTAAATTATGAATGAATACGAAAAGTTAGTCAAATGATGAAGAACCTTTTACTTTTATCATTTGAATAACTTCGTAATTAGGATAACTTTGCAAATTTCGAAATAAGATACTAAGATTTAGGTCTTCTCTTTATATGAGACACATCCATTCTCGTTACATCTACAACCACCCCCTTTTTTCTCAACCCCGGGCTGTTAATAACACAACAGGCTATTTTATTCGTCGGCCGCCACTTGCGCTCGTGCGACCGCTTTGATGTAAGAGATTAGAAGTTTGTTTAGTGCTACGCGGTGTTGCCATGTCTGTGTATGGCTTGACTATAACTGAATGATTTGAATAATATTACGATTCTCTCATATGCTCAGTTTTTACTGTTGTATAGAATAACTGTCTTAAGTAATTGCATAATTTTGTACTGTTTTTTGAGTTCGTCATCACCGTCGTCTATTCCACTGCTGCATATAGACTCTTACTTTAGCATCTGGATCCAATTGGACAAGTCTAGGTTTGACTCCGATAGAACATAGCGGCGTATATTGTAACTGCTTATCAGTTGAAAACCGTCTTGGTTATCAATCTTGGGGGTTTCGACAGCGAATTTTTTTTAATTGAAATTAATAAATGATCGTGCTTAAGCTATCAAAGCTAGCAGTCAAAAATCAGTATGTCATTTAATAGGAACATATTTTGGAAATTTGGCTGTTTCACATAAACATTTTCCGATTAGTTGATTGAACTTCGTCAAGCAAGTAACATCATACATACGAGTATATATTAATGTTACAACATAAAGCAGTTTTTGGCACCACGCATGAAGATTACAATAAGTAGTCAGTTATTTTGCAACCAAGAAGTAGTGTGCAAATATTATTGTGTCCGGGTTGTTTATTTTACTTTTTTTTTAATTACTGGGCTAAAAGATAAAAAATCTTATACCTCTGGGTGACGCGCGTAGTGTAGTGCTAGGTATCGATTTGGCCTCTTCATGTACCAATAGCTGCGTGTCACTGTCCTGTTATGTGGCAGGCATGTTGATTACCATCAGGCACATGTCCTGCTCGTCTCATCGCTCTAAACTATACAAAAAAGTATAAATAAAAAAACGTTATTGATATTACTAAAAAGCATCACTGTTTTTCGATTTGGCATTTGTATATTAGATATTTGAGCGTATTTGGCACCACTCAATAAAACACTATAGAAAATTAATATTTTTTCAAATCCAAAAGGACTATTTTACAGAAAGTCAGAGGTTACATATGTATATAATATTTAATAAGAATGTCTAGGCGTTAAGTGTACATTTACTTGACCGTCGCCTTGCCTGATGTTAAGTGACGCTGATGTCTACGATAGAGCCTGTTCACACAAAATTAATGGATTCATTCTCGACTTAAAACAACAACATCGTATACATTGGAGAAAATCAACTAAGGCAACACATCCCACAGTCTATACGTTCGTATTATGAAAGTGGAGTCTTTTAAAGAACTTTTGTCTTCGATTATTTTATGAGTAAATCATCTTGTTCAAAGCAGACGAAATCAGGACTGACCCCTAGTCCCAACTAACATTATAAATCCGAAAGTAGAGTTACTTTCTATTTTACTACTACTATCTGTTGCGCTTTCACACCTAAATTACTGAACCGATTCTGATGAAATTTTGGCCAGTTTATACCCTGAGCAAGGACATGAAAACTTTGTAATACAAAAAAAGAGTTATAGATGGATGAGCATAAAAGTTTGTATAGGAGTTTCGTAATTTTTGAAGCTAGAAATATTTTTTTAGACTTTTGACAACATAAATAAACATGAAATTTGAAATTTGAAAGGCATTGATATTGACTATGGCGTATTGAATATAGATATATCATGTATACTGACGGATACCTTCAAATTGGAATTTAATATGTTTCATACACATTCTTAAATTTGCATACCGAAAGGTTGACTATGGAGCTCTGTATACCCTCTTATCTTAAGATCCTTCTGTACCCATTTTCGCAAATAAATATATTATGATTATGATTATGAAATTCTAAATATCTAAACATAATATTCTTAAGGGCTTTAAATTTCTACTCATAGTATATCAATCAATCAATAGGTGAGCCGCGGGATAAGTACACGTCGGGGCAAAGTTAGTTTGATAATAAAACGTAAAATTATTATTCCTAATACACACTATAAGGAGTTGTTGTAGAATGTTTTTGAATTAGATGTATTTTTAATTTTCCTCATTTTGTAAGTATGTAGATGCATGACCACTTGGTAAAATAGAGAAAAACAACCCACTACGATGAGATTCCACAGCTGAGATGCGGAAACTTGTCTAGCAAGAAGACAGCCAATGTGTGTGTGAACTGTCCACCACCGCCACCAAAGTCTTATTAATCTGTCACCAAAAGCAGATTTGTAGGTGTGACGACTTATAATAATGTATTGTTTGGTGTCTTCACGTCTGTCGAGATTGAATTGGTTTCTTCATAGTAAGCATGATTACGTAGATCGCGTCGTCTTTTAACATCAGGCGATATAGCAGTCAAGTGAAGACCTACTATAGTTAAAAATACTGTTTTTTTATTCATTCGTTACGATAAAGTTCTAACTTCAAGAACAATTGAATTAATCTAATAACAAACAAATCGTTTCATAATGCTATTATCAAAACAAATACCATTCACTCATCAAGACGACAATTAAAATTGCTTTATCTCCCCTCAAAACTGGTTGCATTCGACCTTGAAACTGACATAATTAAGTTTCACCATTTTCCCCTTGCGATCGATTCTCTTTCATTAAGGGGTCTGTTTGACCCCACGCGCCAGTTGAGGGTTAACTTTTCAATGACTAACCAACTTACGTCATATTCATTGCTATCGATTTAGAAACTTTGCTAGTTGAAATTAAAGTACAATTTTGAGTGGCAAGTGTTAATAAAATTACGACGTATGGGTGTTGCATTAAATGATTTGGAAGTACGTTTTCAATAGTTGGTCAGTTAGGGTGACGTCATTTTTTGTAAGTAGGTCAGCAATGACCTACTTTTAATCACTGAATACTTGGTCTAATGACGCGGTTAGTACAATACAAATTGTATAAATATATACCCACTATAAGTGCCTACTACTTCAATTCGGGTACTTTTCTCTCACGGAGAGAATCAAGGCCGTATTTCACCAAGTGCGGGTTGGCGATTTTCATTCGCCATTCGCCATTTCCTTGAAAACGTCTCTTGGAACACGTCAGATTTCTCACGATGTTTTCCTTCACCGTTAATAAGCTTCCGGTTTGAAAGGCAATGTTTCCAGATAAATTACATGGCTTAGAGATATAATATCATATATCATTATAATGTATTGCTTCCTGCCCAAAAGGCGTAAATAAAAAAAAAAGTCATTCATCAATTAAACATTGTCAATTTTTTCAATGAATGTAAAAAAATAACTTGTATTCTATTTTATTTAGTCGTCATCTCAACTTTAATTTTTATCGATTTCCTACTGTTTACATATTATGTAGTCACGCCATAAGCATAAGCAACATAAGCAAACATAAATTAAGCTCAATCATTATAACATTAGTAAAAGTGGCATCTGAATAATGTTTTTGATCGTTTCAACGTTTTGCAAACGAGTAGTGTAAGAAAAATATCGTCAGAAATATTCCAAAAGCGCTTAGATACTTACTTAGATAACGAATAAACAGTACGGAATCCTTCCAAGTTTTCCATTACTAGAGCGGTGTTAAATCAGGGGCAGAGCGTGCCAAGTCGCGGCGCGACTCTAGTCTCAGTAGTACGTCTGACTTAGCCACGAAAATAGTGTGATGCTGTGACGCAGTGTTCAAACTTTAGTGTTAAAAGTAAATTTAGCTGGTAGGAGAGGCTTTCTAAAACTGGCTACTATAGACCTATTTATAAAACTAAAATATGCTTGGCATAGAATAACTATCTAAGCAATGGAATTAGCATTGCTTTTTCGTTATTCTTGTAATCCAAATTATCTACAATTACTATTATGAAACATCTTTAGCGCGGCTGCCTGTCTGTGTTTTCGATTTTCGTCCTCTTATCACAAAAAGATAAGAGTGGTTCTCGAGGAAGGTTTCATTATAAAAGTAGTCAAGTGTTTGCATGTATTGGCTAAAATACATGGAAAGAAATTTGTTGGAGGTGTCGGATAAAAATAATTCATGAATACTTTTGGTCGCGATTACCTACATCCATGCGTGCAAAGCCGGGGATATTAGGTAGTACTAAATAAAACGTTTTTCCGTCCAGTCCGAATTAATCTGTGTAGAAGAAAAGACAATACATTTTCTTCACGAAAAGAAACCTTAAAAACCGTTCTTTTTTCTTTGGTCACATTCAGTATTTTTAATTAACCTACCACACTGTTACAGCGGCGTCGCGCCAGGGGTGGTTTCCACCCCTGTCATTTACTCGTACCTACCAGGCGAGCATAACAGTAGAGCAAAATTTTAACGGAATTAGTCGAAAGGCTCGCCGCCAGCGGGGCGCCGGGTAAATTCACGTATGGGCGTAGGGGGTGACCCCCTAAAGACCCCCCCTAGAGTCACAACATTAGGTGCTGGATTTGGTCTTAAAAGGCAGTAATGGCTGTAGATATATTTTTAATCTAAAGCCTGTGCTTTGGTCCTTTTTGACCTCAAACGGCGTCTACATACGCTTCAGCTTATTCTGAGCTGTTTCTAGAAATATTTTCTTAAAGCATAATTCATGTAGCGTATTACATATAACCATTAAAGTAGTAACTTTTTTATTTGTAAACTTCTTGTTACGTTCTTTATAATAACTTACTTTATCCGAACATTGCCGCGAAAAATATATTGCTGCTTGACTTAGAGCAAATAAAAATGGTCGATTTTAGTACCGATCTTCTCAATTTTTTTTCAGGTGTTGAAAACACACACACATACATAGCCAAAAAACACATTTTAATGATACGAACTTTTGGTTATCTGAATTGAGTCCCAATTGTTTCAGATTATCGAGGTTCGAAAACGAGTATATTTTACAGGCGATACTCGCCAATAAACAAAGAAATAATGTTATTAGGACTTTGACATTAATGATCAGTGTTACAACGTATAATATCGAGAAAAGTGTATCTCATTTTTCAAGACACTCTTACGTATTATCGATCCAATAGAAATGAATACAGCTGCGCCCTTACAGAAAATACTGAATTCACAATCGAATTCACATACCAAGGGCCCACCTCCTATTGTAGCATGTCGCCCTAGTACCTCGTTGTCTACACGCGACCCCGCAAAAACAAGGTAATGGAGGAAAAATATGAAAAATAATTATTTTAGGCGTTTATTAACCTAGTTTTAAAGCACGTAGGGGGTGGCCATACATCGATAAGGGTGCAAGGGTGAAAAGTGGGGTTGAATAATGTAAGCATGAGCAGTTTCGTGCATACTTCTTTCAAAACTCTTTGTAATTATAAAAATTGTTTGAACAAGTGACATTTCATTATAAGCTTCTAGATTTTAGAATATTCTTTAGTACTTTTTAAACGCGTTCAAACAGGACGAGGTTTTCAATGCGGTCGGTATTTTCTTTGTTGGTCTGAGGTTTTTTTTAAAGTGGGCTATTATTCTATATCGTTTAAACACAAGCAAAACCAAATAACCAATGCAGTGATCACAGTATATGATTAAGCTACCGTTAGATCATATATTTTGTGGAAGGAAATTTAAGACTGGTTTGCTTGGAAAATATTGCTTTTAATAATAAGGCCGTGACTTGTGGTGCTATAGTTAATTAGTCGTATATTTGTTGAGTTTACTTAAAAATGTTTTTATCTATATCTATATTACCATTATAAAGCTGAAGAGTGTGTTTGTTTGAACGCGCTATTCTTAGGAATTATCTACTGGACAGATAAAAAAAAATATTTCACCGTTGGATACGGACGCGATACACTCCGCGAGGCATAAGCTGAGCTTTGCATTTGTGTGAGTGTACATGGATAGTGTAGGTGTGACAACCGGCCTTAGGCGCGGCGCCATTCTGTCTCGCCGCGCTCCTGCCTGATTGGTGATCATTCACACTAATGCAAAGCTCAGCCTATACCTCGCGGACAAAATTTCAAGCTCCTGCCTGATTGGTGATCACTCACACTAATGCAAAGCTCAGCTTATACCTCGCGGAGTGTACCTGAGTTGTTGGTCAATTACGTCTAACACTAATTTAATCTTACATTTTAAGCGAATTCTGAAGACGGAGGTTCTATTCTGAATATGTTTTCAGGAACGTTGACCGCTTACTCGAAAACACCTGAACCGATTCGAAAAATTAGGTTTAGAGGTTTTCAGACGGAAGCTAGTTGTTTGGTTTTCATAATAAAATATTAAGTACGATCCCTTTTAACATCTTTGGTACTAATATAGATGATACAGGAACAAGAACAAAAAAAAAATTAAAACAATCAACACAATTTTCAACGAAAAGCGGCAGGTAATAGCACACCTTACTTCTCCCAAAGGTACTTAGTAAGGATTAGTTTCGGGTAAGCATTTGAACAACAGAGGCATTGATCGGTCTTCTCTCTAAAAGTTTCGTCACGTGGTGAGACACGTCTTGTCTTTCGAAGGTGGTTATGAACTCGATTATTGTCTGGAACCTTGAATATACTTGTCAATGCCTTTTGCTGGTAATTAAATAAATACTATATAATTTATACTCGTGTCGCTTCATAGCTGGATTTGATCGTGGACTCTGAAATGAGGCCACCCGGGGACCCTTTTGGCTAGTTCTGTCGCCAAGTACTAATTTGTAAACAATAGTATATTTTGCTTTGATAGTCAATACAATACATCTTCTTATATCTCTAGGTGACAAGTGCTGTGCCGCATTAGACAATGATTGGGCTCTTCATGTTCATTTTTGTTGAAATAGCTGCGTGACACTATGCTGTTATAGGCGGGCGTGTTGAAAAACAAACTATAACAGGTATAGTCGGAATAAAATATGGTTATAGAGGTTAGACATTATATTTAGTAGCATTGTCCCGCGGTTTTACCCGTGTAGTTCCCGTTCCCGTTATTTTTCCGGGATAAAAAGTAATCTACCAGTGTTCCAAATATTAGCCCGATCTGTTCATACGTTACGACGAGAGCAACATACATTCAAATATCCAAACATTGACATTTGGATTATTAGTAGGATATAGTCTCAAGTCTTGAATTGAAGACTAATGTCGAGTACAAGACATTGTCAAAGTTCTTCTTAATCAAAGAAAGTGTTAATAAGTTAAGTTAAATAAGTATTTAAAATTTTTGTACCTTTCTTATCTTCTTATACAAATAATTGGTAACTTGTTACTACTTTACCATTCCATAGTTCCTGGAGATATTGTTTTAGGGATTAGGTTGCCATTTGCTACTCCATTTTTAGTTGTTATCTTGAGTTTATTTTTAATTATTAAGTACGATAAAGACTTAATCTATCTTGTTAAAAACAAAAAGAAATTTCTACGCTATAGTTTTTCCTGTCCAGTTTGTACTTGATAGACATGAAAAGAAAACTTTTTCTAGGGTTCCCTCGGACACAGTAGGCGTAGAGTGGGGGGTGAAATAATAATACCAGGTTGCGTGTCTGAGGTACAGATAATAACGGTTGTTACTATGTGGGAGTGTTCATTGAATACGTTTATGATACGAGTATATAAAGCTTAACAAATTTGAGTTAGTTACGTAATCTAATCGGAAGAACGGCAACCACCGATCCATACGATTCCGATGGTCGCCGCCAAAGAGTTTGCATATACTACGTATAGAGTTGGAACAAACGCATTACACCGAAATCACGGATCTGATCGCTCTTGCCTTGTCGCTCTTGTGGAAGTGTCATACTTTTGTCGCGGCACATCAATCTGTTGTCATAGCAAGTATGCACGTCATCTGCTTACAATTGGTACAAAGGAACCATGCGGAAAAACCTGATCTATTTACTTATTCTCTATCTAAGGTCGCCACTGTCTTTTCGAAGTCATGTGATGAGAAATGGTGAGAAAACCGACATGTTCCTAAAATCGTTTGAGGTCATGCGTCGTCCACCAACCCGCACTAGGCCGGCGTGGTAGATTATTATCTTGATTTTCTCCTTGCAAGAGTAGGCCTGGTATCCCAGCAGTGGGGATATTCAGTGGCTGTTTATGCTTAAGCTACGCTTGATTAGTTAGCTGCATTAATTTCGCTATATTCCTTAGTTGGTGTGCATAATAAAACAATTGCTTAGTTGGTGTGCATAATAAAACAATTGCCTATTTGGTGTGCGTAAAAACTATTTTTACAAAAAAATTAAACCGACTTCAACACCACAAATAGGCACTCAAAAGCGAAAAATAATTTAATATGGGTAATTATTATAACCGCTACTCACTCATCTATATGAAGTCGGTGCCAGGCTAGTTAAAAAGTTAGTAGATATACTATGTACGAGGTAGTAAGTAAGTAGGCATAGGTAAGTAGTATCTATCTACTACCTGTTAGATTTGGCTGGCACCGACTTCATATAGATGAGTGAGTAGCGGTTATAATAATTACCCATATTAAATTATTTTTCGCTTTTGAGTGCCTATTTGTGGTGTTGAAGTCGGTTTAATTTTTGTAAAATAGTTTATTTTACCCTTTTAGTGCTAAACAAGTTTTCACTAATGCATTTACACGATTTCGTGTTGAGATCTCAATACATGAATTAAACCCAAACACTGGGTAGTTCCTGTAAGCCGTTAAGAAATTCCCTTGACTGTCCTTTGTCTTCATCATCAGACCACTAATGACAGTCACAACCCATCTATGTAAAAAGTTCTCATCAATACAAATTCATCGAGCCCAAACACAAGGTAACTACTATGTACCGTCGAGGAGTTCTCTCGACCGTCTTCCCGTTCCCTCATCAGATCGACTCCAGACCATCTTTAAACTATACTGCTTTAAAATGCTCAAGCAAAAACTTAACTAACGCACTAGTCATCTTTACAATTTTCGAAAGTTATCCTCGATTTCTCTAGGATACCATCATCAGATCCTGGTTTCCTTATCATGGTACCACCCTTGAAATATCTCCTTTACGACAAAAAAAGAATCATCAAAATCGGTTCATAAACGACGAAGTTATCCGCGAACACACATAAAAAAAAGAAAAAGAAAAAAGGAACATACATACGGTCGAATTGAGAAACCTCATTTTTTGAAGTCGGTTAATAAAACATAATTACACGTCCATAATGAAACGTATTATCGAGAAAAAAAGAGTTTATAAAAAGACCAAAATGAGTCACACAGTCACAAGTTAATGGTTCTCTGAATGATCTTGTAATTGTCCAGGATTTCACTTTGCATGTTCAAAATTGAATAGTAAATGAGAAACGTTTTGTAATCCTGTAAGTTTATTGTTTTATTCTATGTTATCTAACAGAGACACGAGTCACTATTTGTGTAATAATACACATAGACATATAAAGTACTATATATATATGTGTTATTTAAGACAATATTTTATCTATGTTACAATTTTCAAGCCGATCCGTTCAGGCGTTACGACGTGATTGAGCAACAAACATAAAAAATACAAACATTACGGATCTTTGGATGTTTGTTGCTTTGACATTTGTAATATGAGTAGAGTATATAAAAAAGTACAAGCATCCTACTAAATATTCCCACTGCTGGGGCTTGGGGCAAAGAGAGAGTCTCTCGCAAAGAGAGAGTCAAGGCCATAATCCTTGATGATATTCTAGGAACATGTGGATTTATTCACGATGTTTTTAAGTTTTTTTTTAATAAAGAGTGACGAGATGAGTAGGTCATGCGCCTGATGGTAAGCATCATGCCACATAACAGCACAGTGACACGCAGCTATTGGAACATAAAGTCAAATCATTACCTAGCACTGCACTGGGCTCGCCACCTAGAGATCTAAGATGTTATATCTCTAAGCCCTGTAATTTCTCTGGAAACACTGCCCTTCATACTGGAACACAGTAATTTTTGCACATTACTGCTTGGAAGTTCGTTAAGTTATTCGCTTTATGCACATGATTTCGAAAATACAGTGGTGCGCCTGGGTTTAGAACCAGACGATTTCGTCGGAGGTAGGGTTGCCATCACTGAAGTTTGGGAACCAGGACAAGACGTGTGAAAACCCCGGATTTTCCTGATTTTAGTGCCCCAAACCCGGATATGTCAACAGATTTTTTTACACATTACTTTCTTACCTCGTCTTACATTGAGACATTAGAATAAGATTTTTCAACCAGATATTTTAAGCCCGGACTATAATACTACGAAGTCCGGCCCGGACGTTTCCCGGACGCCCTCTTAACTAGGACAAATCCGGGAAAACCCGGACGGATGGCAACCTTAGTTGGAGGCATTCTCCCGACTAGACCAGCCGTAACTTTACGTATAAAAAAGTCTATATCAGAATCTTTGGAGGAGATAGAAGGGCTTCTAAGTCCGCCTTGACTCCGTCATGTCCACTACTTGGAGTAATGATCTTTCGAAAGCTAAGAGTCCAAATCACTCGTCTCTAACGCGGCCTTGCTGAGACCATTCGCTTCATTTCACCCTGTACGGAATCACTACACGGTAAAAAATATCCGATCTACAACTGAGGAGAAAGATTTCAGAAGTACAACTGCCCTGTCTGCGTTCTAAAGTAACTCTTTGCAGAGTCCGAAGTTATTTTTTTGTAAAGAATAGATACGTTTTATTGTACACACCTAAATACTTATTTAAGAAAAACAAGCAGTACCCCGTGGTTTTACCTGCGTAGTTTCCATTCCAATCGTTCCCTTTTTTCCGGGAACTCGTTCCTTTTTCCCTTTTTTTATAAAAATTTGCCTATGTGTTCTTCCAGACTATATTCTATCTATGTTCCAAATTTCAGCCCGATCCGTTCATATGTTACGACGCGAAAGATTAACAAACATCCATACTTACAAACTTTCGCTTTTATGATATTAGTAGGATAACATAAAAAATAGTTATTTATTAAACAAGACTGCAAATTTCCTTTTTAAAGTTAAAAATTGTTCACCTTGTGCTCTTTTCATTCCCTCGCGAACGGGTTTTAATTTTTGAATGTTCGACTAGAGTGGGATGGAAAATATATTGACAGTCATAGGAACTGCGGATAAAAGTGAAAACTTAGTATAAAACGGTGCTAATGTTGCATAATACCTGTATAGTTACATTATATGTAATATAGACTACTATTATGCATGTTGGTCACCCGACAAGACTCATAAAATTTTACCCATACAAAAAAAATCTAACGAAGACCTCTGCTCTGTTGGCTCTCCGACGTTACACCACTACCCGATGCTAACATATCAGTAACGCTAAGTCATAAAATTTTCTCCTACCAAAAATGTTTCAACGCAGCTACAGAAGTTTTTAGTTCAATTTTGCTACAACCGGTGGCCGTATTGCTAAAGGCAATAGATTAAAATTTACTCTGAAACACGATTTCATATCCTAATTTTGGTCCTGGGCTGGAATCGAAACCACGGCTAAGTGAGCAGTCGTCTTTCAACCCATTTTTTTAAATATATCTCTATATATAAAAACGTTATGTTGTTTTGTGTACGCTTCAAAAACTCAAAAAGTTCTGCACCGATCGAGCTGAAATTTTAAAATGAAGTATAATCCGCATCAAAGATTGTTTTTTTTTTTTTGTTTTTTATCTAATTTTTGCATCACAATGTGCCACAGCGAAGCGTACAAACGAAGTACGAAGGCAGGGTACAGCTAGTTTCTTATACTTTTACATAAATCCATTAGAATTTTTATTTCCTTATTTACTTATGAGTATCTCTGTTTAATTTCTACTCAGTTTCGATTGAGAAAAAAAATCTGCCGAAAAGGAAGCGAGCGACCATTAGAGTATTATCGGGAGGGGAAAAAATCAGAAAAAAATTGTGCCACCCTTTCCTTTGCCACCCTAGGGGGCACATGTAGGGTGTAACATAAAGAGCCAGGTGAATTTGGAAAATTAAAGCGGGTAGTTTTGGTCAGTTGTTATTACTTTGGTTAAGATTGGTGAGCTAATGAGACGTCACATATACTAATAATATACAATGTTCCAGAGAAATTACAGGGCTTAGAGATAAAACATCTTATATCTATGGGTGAGTGAGGGAATGAGTGAGTGAGTGCAGTGCATTGTTTATTGAAGTGAAAACTTCTTTTGGCGCTCCACTGACAGATATACTGAATTCGTGGGCTGTAAATTTAATTCTAGCATCATAAGAAATCTTCGAGTAAATTCGGAACCATGGCCATTGGACATCTAGAAATGCGTCAGCATTTTCCATTGGCCACCCCCGCCCTACCCGCGTACTTTCCAAAGTAAACTATCGAATTCTGAGTTATATAAGTTTTTACTACTGTCACATTTTTAAATATTTTTTTATTTCTTTATAAATTACCTACAATCAAAGTGTAATGTGTCAGCAGTAACAGATTAAACATAGGTCATTTGTATCACAGGAATACAACGAGAACGGGAAATGTGAGCGTCTTGTAATTGAGTGAAAATATATGATATTGCCCTGACCTAATTATTGTTAGCATTGCCACTGGCTTATATAATTTTACTTTCTTTAAAAAAATACAGATACAGATTTTTATTCATAAATTCACAAAATTTACACGTCAAATAAGAATATTAAACTTGGTACATTGCAAGTACATATATTATGTATTGTGCAAACATTTTTCATTCAAGATATCATTTAACTGTATAGTAAGCTTTTTCTTCTAAAATAAGCTTTAATTTAGTTTTAAAAATATCGTATTATGCTGCATCCTTTATCCATCCTAATTTAATTTTGGATACCTAACTCTTTGACATTATATTTAATTGAGATTTTTTTTATATTATCACTATTATTTTGACTGGAATATTATAATAACCATACTATTTAACTGATGGATGTAATTAATATATTTCATAAGTATGACATGTACAGAAAGTATTAATAAATGATATAGCTATTGTAGGTTATACTTGTTTGCCATCGTTCAGTGACGATGCGATCTATGATGAAAAGTGTCTACCTAGAGGTAGAAGAAACAGATTCACTCTCGAATTGAAGAAAGATTGTAACACCACAAAAGTGTAGTCAAACCTTCTTGCTCAGGTCTTTAAAGCGTCAATCGTGAAATTATGTAATTGTATTATTAATTATTGTAATTAATGTAATTTGTAGTTAATGTAATTAAATTATTAAATTTTATATCCCATTTGATATTATTGTATTACGATTATTTTTTATTATAACATTGTCTAATTATCACTATTTACTATTTCACAATATTTATATTCCGTATAATTACTGTTATACAATTTATTATACCTGACTTGTAAATGTATATTTATCTATAAAACACTTTGACTTTGACTTTTATGTATTTTCGAGCTAAGACAAGTCCGATAGAAAAATGGGTGTTATTATAATAATACAGTTCTGTTACACATTCTCCGAAATGTATTCGATAAAAATCGAGCCCAGCAATTAATTACGGACCCCTGCGGAAAAATATCTAACGACATACAAAGTACAGTACTTCTCTGACTCGTAGCAATCATCATACTACAAATGTGAAAAATCGAATGTTTTTGAGTAGGTATTTTAAAGTGTCTACCAAATTTAGAAAATTATAGGAAAGGAAAGTTTTGACCAAATTATAAAATAATGTGTGTGTTTGGTTTAACTAAACTCTTTTTCTAATGCAAGATAATATAGATTTTTTCACAAACGCAAATTTTATAGTTTATTCATCACTTATCGACTATCCAAAAAAGATTCTACCCACATTAGTTTTATTTGGGCATCGATAAATCGTACCAGGCTTGCATAATGCATGGCAGAGAAAAAAATGGGGAGAAAAAAGTACCAGGGTAGCAGGGGAAATAGGGTACACCGCCTCCCTAGCAGGGATCTTGGGGAGGAAGTACTAGGAGAGAAGCGAGTGTAGGAGCCATAAGATTAATACGGCACAGACAGGACAGGGGGATTCATTAGGAATTGGGCAAGTGTGTTTTTGATAAATGAGCGGGGTTCCATAGGAAAAAACTAAAAGAAAATAAACTTGGAATAGTTGACTAAAAGTGATATATTTTTTCGAATAAGTTTTTTCAGTTGTTGTGTGAGAAACGTTCACCACTTATTTTTTGTTTTATTGGGAAAACCAAAAAAAATATACCCAGATATGTTTATTCGAGACATAAATTAAGGAAATATTTTTTATGTTCATATTTCATATATTCGCTTATATAGCCATATAAATATGGTGACAGACAAACTCGTTAAAAAAAACTCCATACGCCTAATTTTCTACAAGACAATTTTTAATTTGAACATTACTTACTAACGGATGCATTTTTTTTAAGAAAGCTTACAAAGCAACAATTATATACACAGATAATTGCATTTCTCTGAAAAACCAAACAATCGGCTTTAAAAAAAAGGTTAAACCAAATAATACGAGTTATAACAACTACACTACTCTAATGAAGTTTTAGATGTAAACGAAAGTATTATCAATGCAATTTTTAGATTTTTCTTGATTTTTCAGAATCAATGCGACAAAATTTAAATGTGAAGAAAACCTTTCAACAGCCTTTCGTTGACAATACACGTAAATCCTAAATAAATAATTAACTACCTGTAAAGAAAATAAATTAGCCGTATTTGACCGTTAAATTTCATTAATTTCGTTAATTTCGTTTCAACGTTCGCTGCGTTCCCACGTAAAATTTGCCGTTGGAAGCAATGGCAAATTTAAGCAACAGAAGTATACGGAACCCCAGAATGCAACCGGCTACGTTAGCACCGGCCGTGGCCCCACGTGCGGTTTTTATAGAATTCACAGGACTTTAATTGCATGCATTCAAAGATTCAAACCTCGTTACTGATTTGTTAATACCATTAAAAAGTACAATCTTTTAAATAAATTTGATCTAATAAATAGTACCATTTTAAAATAAAATTGAATTAATAAATAATCCTCTTCTACTAACATTATAAATCTCAATCACGTCGAAACGGCTGGAAGAATCAGCTTGAAATTTGGAAAACAGGTGGAGTAGAGTCTGGTATTAGCATAAATACGAGTATTATCACAAAAAACATAGTCGAAAAAATGAACGAATATACATACTGTATTAACGGTTAAATTTACTATTATTATAAATGCTACTACTATAATTATAATTGGATGTTTCATGTTTGGAGGATCAGGGCAAATTTCAAGACAGATAATTTGGAAAAGCACAAGCTTGTTTTCGCAAATGGGTGGATAATGACTTTGGCAACGAAATAAAATAGAATGTAGGTCCATATTCTTAATTATTTTTAGGATACCTAATTAATTAACATCCATTGTAAATATTATAAACAACAAATAACAAAAATATTCACTAATAAGAAAATTTTTCACTTTTGGTCACGGAACTCCAAAATCGTTCTACGATAACGTAACCGTAGCACCGTAGCAAGAGAACATTTTCGGGGGTGCTACGCCGTAGCGTCGCAGCGCTTTTGCGGACGGGAAGTGACACGTTTTATGGAATAAATTCAAAAAGAGTTTGCTTTCAATTGTTTTGCGATTGGACTAAAGTTGTTTTAGATGTTACTTATTTGGTTACATTGTTTTATACACAGATTTCTAAAACAAAAGGCAGATGGAACGTGCGGAACACAGATCCTTAGGTCCGGAAAGCAAATATCAAACGCCAAAGCAAATACAAACTCCAGTCAGTACGAAACTGACTTCCGTCTCGTACGGGAGTCCCGTGTGATTTTATGTTTTGTTTAAGATTATGCCGTCTTGTGTCATCAAACATTGCAAACATTGTTCCCAAAAATAAAAAAGGAAATTTCATAGGAAAGTTTGAATATTTTTACTGGTATTTATATAATTTAGACGATTTTATTTCGATTGATGAATAGAAACACAACACCTCAACGAAAATAGGACAGTGTTGCTATACTAAATTGAAATTATTTTCCCTGAAGTTAAGGTAAAATATAGATTCTAATTTTGTTTTGAAGATACTCGTAGACCAAATTATTGATGAACATTGTATAATTCAATTTTAAGCCCTATTTTTATAATCGTTATTTTTTTAATTTAATGTGAATCGATGCCAAGAACAAATCCTCGCCGTTACTAGGGTTAATAAAAATACTAATAGTGTTGATGAAAACTATAGTTATGAAACGAATAGATAAACACAAATTCTCGCCGTTATAAAACGTCTCGTCTACGACTATATGTTTTGTAGACTCGATAAGAATAAATCCTCGCCGTTACTAGGGTTAATAAAAATACTAATAGTGTTGATGAAAACTATAGTTATGAAACGAGTTTTTAATACTTCTGTGTACAATTATTACAAGCCTTTATTGCCAAACTAAACAAATTTGAAACCTAATTACAATGTATCACATCGGAATTATCGGGTTTAGTGATCGGCGTGTCTTGCGACACATAGGCCTCTTCCAGCTTTTTCCATGTTGTTATCTTATTAGCCTTTCTAATCCAAAATGCTCCACCAGTTTTTCTAATGTCGTCCATCCATCTTTTTATTTGTCTTCCCCTTCTTCTTTTACCCTCTCGAAGTTGCCACTCCGTAATGATCTTTGTCCATTTCATGTTACTGTAGCTACTTCACAAAATGCCTGCTACATAACAGCACAGTAGCATACAGTTATTGAAACACGAAGAGATCAAATCATTATCTCGAACTGCACTGCGCTCGTCACTCCGAGATAAAAGATGTTTTACCTGTATGCCCTGTAATTTCACTGGAAACATTTCCCTTCACACCGGAACACAGTAATGTTTGCACATTATTGTTTGGCAGTAGAATAACTGGCAAATGTGTGGTACTTCCCCAGACGGCCTCTGCAAAGAATCTTACTACTACTAAATCAATTATCAAAAATATGTTGTC
Source organism: Ectropis grisescens (assembly GCA_017562165.1). Lineage (NCBI taxonomy): Eukaryota > Metazoa > Arthropoda > Insecta > Lepidoptera > Geometridae > Ectropis > Ectropis grisescens. Next base: position 13,864,317 of record CM029786.1, read on the forward strand.
CTCGGATACGCGAGTTTGAACAATGTCCTTTGATCTTGTTTTTTCATGGCAGGTTACCAGCGGATCCTAATTTAACTAACGCAGCAACGCTTAACCCCGACTTCACCATTCTTGTCGCTACTACTCCTACAGTATATACAAAAAATGCGGGAGCCAGAAGCTTATGGTAGGTCCTGAATGGAGAATCGACGTTCAGGGCTGACCGCGAGCTTCTGGCTAGCCTACCCGAAGTCAAATCTCAGTGATAGACCCTAATTAGCCGGTTGTCATAAGTTAATGACAGAACCAAATCAGAATTGAGACTTTACAGAGACAACTTATCGGGCACTTTCAAAATATTTATTCCGAATTTCATTTTCGTAAATGTTAAATTTGTAAAAAGAGTAATTTATGAAATCAAAATGTGCAAAAAACAAAATGTTATTCGATACATATTATCGAAATGAAACGGTTGCTATATAACTAGTTTTAAAATAATGGATAGAATTAAAACATTTGTTGTAGGAAGATATTTTTGAAATTAATACTATGCGCAACGTTGTTTGTAAAATGAAACATTTTTATAAATTATAAAGTTTTTGAATATTATACGATTACTTGGTTTAAAAGTGAGGTTTTGTAAAAAAAAATAGTGAAGCATTAATAAATCGTTTAAACGATTATTTGTTTTTTTTTGGTTTGTTGTTTGGCCCTATAAAAAGTAGCCCATATGCATTTTATCAAAACTAGTTTTAGTGGTAAAGATGATTGTTTTGGTTTTTGTTAAAACTATCTAAGCGAGCAAATCATACTAATTAATATTTGCAATTCAAGTTGATTTTTGGTTGCATGTAAAATCAAAATTCTTAACTTCATAAAATGGAAATAAGATTTATTGTTATAAACAAGAAATCCTTGCATTATATATTATCGGTGTAATAATAAATTATTTTAAAATAATGTTTTATGCGTTTATTATACGTGAAAATTTCCAAAGCTTAAGACAACAATAGTGGGACTTTTTTCTTAAGACTGGGAACATTACACGCACACCAACGTGAGTAATTTGACAACGTCGGTGAGAGCTGTCACGCATACATAACTAATAACTGGCCTCACAGTGTCGTTCACGAAGGTTTCATCTGTTTAGAAATCTGTGGTTTTATAACACACTTTGTTCCAATAGCTGCATGTCACTGTACTGTTATGTAACAGGCATGTTGTTTACCATCAGGCACATGTCCTGATCCTTCCTTCCACTCGACACCACCAAAACGACACCATCGGTGGTGTCGTATGGAGTCACTAGTCCATACGACACCACCGACTAATAGTGAGGTTACCTACATACAAAGTTGTTGATATGAAAACTCCAATTAAGTTCAAGCAGTTTCATTAATGAGGTATGTCATTTGATAAAGTTTATATTTATCTGTCACTCAAATGGTCATCTTGACATTGTTCATTGTAATTTGCATATTATTGTCTTTCCGTCCGAATATTTTAATCTTTCACAATGGACATGGATACTAATACTGACGACATAAAATACATAAAAACTAATGGCGGAACAGCACATCACTAGGGTGGTGTCGTATGGACTAGAGATTCCATACGACACCACCGATGGTGTCGTTTTGGTGGTGTCGAGTGGAAGGAAGGGTCCTGATCGTCTCGTCACTCTTTATTTAAAAAAAATCTAGCACCGCGGTTCCTGTTCCCGTTGCTCTCCTGGGATAAAAGGTAGCTTTTGTGTTACTTCAGGGTATCAGCTAACACCATGCGAAATTTTATTAAAATCACTTCAGTCGTTTAGACGTGAACGAGTAACAAACATTTAGTCACAAACTTACGTCTCTATTATATATTAGTGTGAATTATTTTTTTATAAACGTTTGTCTCAAACTAAAGCTAACGTAACGAAATAGATATCTTACGCATTAAATTTATTAATAAGTATTGTGCACAATCAAATTATAATTAACATATTCGTAAGTTTTTAAGTGAGCTACTGTACTCAAAAAACAATGTTATCTTACAATATCTTGTACTGCTAGGATATATTTGCACTGGTGTTTGTACAAATTTTGTAAAACTTTATATTTAATAAAGATATTTTGAAATGTAAATGAAATGTAAGTGTGATTTATATTTATTATTTATAGTCTCTATATTTGTGAAATTTTAACCTGTGACTTGGTTAAATTACGTACTACCTATGTAGGCAAATTTCCTTTAAGCTGGTTGCTTGGAAGAGATTGCTCCAAGGAATAAGGCATTTGTGGCGGTAGTTCATAATGTGTTTTACAGCAATATTTCTATTTTTGTGTCACGATAAAGAGTTATCTATCTATCTATCTATATAATTCTCGGTCCCGTTAGCTGAATAGTTGGTTTAGCCGGGATTAAAAGAAGCCTTGGTATTATACCAAATCTAATCACACTATATCTCTGTTGATGAGTGCAATGCTAGGTAATGATTTGGACTCTTCAAGTTCCAATACACTGACACTGTGATAAATAGATATTTTTTTTTAATAAAAAGTGACGAGACGAGCTGGTCATGTGCCTGATGGTAAGCAACATGCCTGCCACATAACAGCACAGTGACACGCAGCTATTGGAACAAGAAGATTCCAAATCATTACCTAGCACTGCACTGCGCTCGTCACCCAGAGATCTAAGATGTTATATCTCTAAGCCCTGTAATTTCTCTGGAAACATTGCCCTTCAAACCGGAACACAGTAATGTTTGTATATTGCTGCTTGGCGGTAGAATAACTGGCAAAGGTGTGGTACTTCCCCAGGCGGACTCTGCCAAGAGTCCTACCACTACAAAAGTACTATATACATACTATAAAATAATAATGTAATACAATACTTCCAAAACTACGTTACCGAATCCTCATTATAACGCATCAGTCACGAGTGTCCGAGCTACCCTTGCATGCACGCCAGTTATTATTTCTTGGCCGATCCACCCCCGGGGGTGGCGGGTCCGCCGGGGGCAGAATAGTTTTGTGGGGTTTTTATATTGATAATAACAATGATCGTACAGTTATGTTGTGGGTATTTTTTTTCATTCATTGTTTAGTCACTTACGAAGCAAAATCCAAAAAATATTACTTATCAACTGACCCGGCATACTCGTATCACCATTTTTTTTTGTCGACATTTTCTAAATTTTTACTATACATAACTTGTCGCGACAATAACAATGACAAGAACAAAATAAAAAAATTGATTAACCCCCGACTACCTCGGATTTGTAATTTGTACAACATTCTACTAGTCAAGCCCTTCCATTTCACACCCATATAGACGGAGTTGTGAAAAAAGAAATGTATTTCGCCATGTTGTGGTAGCGGCCATCTTGGATTTGAAATTTGTCATATAGTGTATAGTATTTTACAAGTCAAACCCTTTCATTTGATACCCATATTAGGGTAGGTTATGAAGAAATATTTTGTCCGCCATTTTGTGGAGGCGGCCATCTTGAACCGATATGTGCCAAATATAGCTAAGAACATCCGCACAATAATTAACATTCAAATTTAAAAAACAGCATCGAAATCGGCTCATCCGTTTGAGCTCTCCGGTGCCACAGACAGACAGACAGACATCGACGTCAAACTTATAACACCCCTTATTTTTTATTTTATATCAATATTATAAAGCTGAAGAGGTATTTTTTTGAACCCGCTAATCTCTGGACCTAACGGACCGATTTCGAAAATTCTTTCACCGTTGGATATTGTCATGGTCTCTGAGTAGTATAGGATAAATCATAAGTACAGCGGGCGAATCCGAGGCGGAACGCTAATTATAAATATTGATATATAATTACATCACAAAATTGTTGTTTTCGATTTCTTCTATACAGAGTATAACGGGCGTAGCCGGGGCGGACCGCTAGTTATAAATATCGATATATAATTACATCACAAAATTGTTGATTTCCATTTCTTCTAGGTAAGCGTGGCTGGACTAGTTGGTAGAACGGCGACTGCAGATCCAGAGCACTGGGTTCAAATCTCACCCGCACCACTGTC